>CM062288.1:182110722-183311641 GCA_031216915.1 Pictodentalium vernedei
TGACTGTGTCGAATGCTGCTGACAAATCCAAGAGAACAAGCAGTACAGCCTTACCCTCAGACACTGATTTAACAATGTCGTTGTTGACTCGCAGTAAAGCTGTCTCTGTACTGTGATTGGCTCTGTATGCAGACTGGAAAGGCTCTAAAAGATCATTTTCATGCAGATGTTTTTTGAGTTGTGAAGCAACAACCTTTTCCAACAATTTAGACAGGAAAGAGAGGTTCAATACTGGTCGATAATTCTTCAGGTTGTCAGGATCAAGAGATGGCTTCTTGATGAGTGGAGTAACAAGTGTTTTTTTCAGTGGGCGTGGAACAAATCCCTCATGAAGGGATGCAGATATAATAGATGATATGACTGGCAGAAGATGATCAATTGTCTCTTTCAGAAGGAGTGTTGGAATTTCATCTAGATCATTGGATTTATTGGATGATGACAAAATCATTTTTCGAATATCTTCTTCCAAGACAGAGTGAAAACTGGAAAAATCTCTTTTTACGTCAAGTTGATCAAACTCTGGTGGTTCACGTGATGGTATACTATCCAGGATTAATTGAATTTTGGTTATGAAAAAATCACTGAATTCTTCCAGAATTTCATTGGTATTTAGATGATCTGGGAGAATGACTTTTTGTTCTTTACCAAGGAGACTAATGGTTACCGAGAATAACAGCCTAGTATTTGATGACCCCTCTATCAGAGAATTGTAGTACTCCCTCTTCGCTTTTTTGATGATCTTATTAGTTGTATTTCTTTGGTGGCAGAACATCTGCCGGTGAATCTCAAGGTTCGTTTTGTTGTATAGACGCTCAAGTCTGCGACGTTGTTGTTTAGCAGCTCTAACGTCTTCTGTAAACCACTCCACTTTTTCCCTATGAGTTATAACTTTTGACTTTGGTGGTGCATGTTCAGCCATGATGCCCTTAAGAGTTTCTTCAAATAAAGATAACAGTTGCTCAGATGATCCATGACTACTACAAAAATAATTTGGAGACAGTGTTGATGAACTTATATCCATTTTCAAGGAATCAATGTTGATGCATTTATATTTTCGATAAGTAATTTTCTTGGGAGGAATTTTGGAGGTTGCTAGTGTCAATTCAGCCAAGACTGCATAGTGATCAGATAATGCTGGATCTGTGACATAGATGTATTGTACTGACGTGCTGTTACTTTGACGAACAAGAATTAGATCCAAGGTTAAGAATGTTTTCAATAGTGTAAGAAAATTCTATGTGTCTGCTGTAAATAAGATGGTTTCAAATTCTGTGTCTGTTGTAAATAAGATGGTTTAAAAATTTCCATTTGATGAACCATTACTCAAAGACTTGATTTTGTTAAACCCCAAGGGTCATTCCTGCTCCAACTTTGATGTAAATTCTGCATTGAGAATAGCAGAAAGGTTTAAGATAGAAGTTGACATGGACAATCTGTCTGATGAGGTGAATGACTATGTGACATGTCATCCCAGCGATCTTCCAACTTATGAAGATAAAGATCGCGTGGGCAAGTGGTGGTTCCAGGTGTTAAATTTAAAAACAGGCACGGGAAAAATGCGTTTCCATGAACTGGACAAAGTTATTGAGTGTTTGCTGACAGTGCCTAACAGCAATGCTGACAGCGAACGTGTATTTTCAATGGTAAGAAAAATTCAAACTTCACAAAGGGCAGATCTTAAAAATGACACCATTTGCAGGTTAATAGCCGCTAAAGTAAACAGCACTGGCAACTGTCATGAACTTGTTGTCACCAAGGAAATGGCAGCATTAGCTAAAACAGCCACAATGGATTATGTCACAGAACATGTATAAAATAAAACAACATCACACTGATATCTGCCTAGAAGTAATGGGAAATCTAGCTTGAGAAAAGGTGATGGGTTATTTTTATGTCAAAAATCTAAAAAATGTGGTAGTTCATTTTTTTCTTGCTTGGACAATAGAAAAAAATAAAATATTATGGTTTTTACATTTCTGACATCGAAAATAACCTGTCACCTATTTTCAGGCTAAATTTTCTATTACAACAACCTCATGCTTATTTTTCGCTCTGTCTCGAAAATGTACCCCCCACCCCCCCACACTTTTATTTGCAAATGTGCTTTGAAGCATCGTAGACAGTACAATTTCCTGGTGAGACCCGCCCCACCTGTTGGCAAGTATTTATTTGCAACAGAACTGTAGTGAGCAGGACCATTGTTTATATAAAAGCCAAAATTTGTACAATACCTTTACCTTGAGGTGTGTGTGTGGGGGGGGCGGGGGGGGGGGGGGTTGATAATATCTTGCCACGAGACACCTCTTAAGGGCCTGTAACAGCCCAGCAGCTTACTGGTAATGGTTCCAAAGCTAATAGCAAAACCAACTCATGTTGTACAACTTTAATTGAAAAGCAAAAAATTGTTTTCTTCGTAAATATTACCAGCCCAACAAATTAGCCACGACAAGCGACAATACCGCTGTAAAAGGCATGGCAGGGTGTCATGTCTTTTACTACGTTTGGCGTGGGTAAGTCGTAGGGCTGGTAATATTTACGAAGAATACAATTTTTTTGCTTTTCAATTTTAATTACTTTTCTTCCCGCGTATTGAAGTGACACCCGGTACAATTCAAGTCCAGGTAAAAATATTATTTGTGAACGATATGTAGCTTAAACACTGAAAATCTAAAATAAAATTTCTCAATCCCCATCATATTTATTTTAGTATGTGCTGGTTGTTCAAGATGTTTCTTATGCTTATTGTAATTTTGGGGGATACTTTTTATTAATAGATGGACGTAGAAAATAAAAAAAAATAAACAAACAGTTTGTTTGTTGTTTCTTCTGTGCCGGCAATATGAGAGAATGCCCCCCCCCCCCCCCCCCCCCCCACCCCACGAGTAGCCTGATCAAGATGTCTCCAGTTGTTAAACAAGGGGACTGAGGACGCTCACCTGACATGGTAGCCTAAAATCAACCCCAGAGAATTGATTTCAACAAGTTGCATCTGCTCCTCCTAAGAAAAGCTTATACTAAATATCCAAAGATTCTGACCAGTGGATCTAAAAAAAAAGAAGATTTTTAAAGAATATTCCTCATACTGAACTAAGTCATAATTTGGGCACCCACAGGGAGCCCATATATGAACCCAGGGACTTGGCTTTAACAAACTTGAATCTCACACCCCTAAGGATGCTGCACACCAAATATCAAAACATTCCGACTGCTGGATCGGAAGAAGAAGATTTTTAAAGAAAATTCCTCATTTTGAACTAAGTTACAATTCAAGCTCCCACAGTGAGTCCAAATATGGACCTAGGGACATGGCTTGAACAAACTTGAATCTCACCCCCCTAAGGATGCTGCATATCAAATATCAAAACATTCCAACTGCTGGATCTGAAGAAGATTTTTAAAGAAAATTCCTCATTTTGAACTAAGTTATAATTCGGGCTACCACAGTGAGCCCAAATATGAACCCAGGGACTTGGCTTGAACAAACTTGAATCTCACCCCCCCTAAGCATGGTGCATACCCAATATCAAAAGATTCTGCAGCAGACAGGTCGAGCTAACATCATTCATTCTGCTCGACCTGTCTGCTGCATTTGATACGATTGACCACCGAACTCTTTTGGCGCGGTTAGAAAAACGACTCAAAATACGCGGATCTGCCCTTGAGTGGGTACGTTCCTACTTAAGTGACCGAACGCAATCTGTGAAAATATGCGATACTCTATCAGAGCCTGTCGAGCTAAAATATGGCGTCCCCCAAGGCTCAGTACTTGGACCCTTACTGTTCACAGTTTATACCCTACCACTTGGGGATCTCATAAGGAAGCACTCTGTAAATTTTCACCTGTATGCAGACGATACCCAGCTGTATCTGTCTGCTGATCTTTCCAATATGAATGACTCCTTAACAACACTGGAGGCATGCATTGCGGATATTCGACAGTGGATGGGGAGAAACTTTCTGAAATTAAATGATGATAAAACAGAATTTGTACAGTTAGGCGCCAAACATCAGCTAGACAAAGTTCCAATTAACTGCTTGAAAATAGGCGATAGCGCAGTTAGCTCAAGTAAAACTGCCCTAAACCTCGGTTTCACTTTTAATGATTGCTTTGATCTGCATAACCAAATCACAAAAGTGAGCAAAAGCTGCTTCCTCCAAATAAGAAACATCAACAAAATCAGAAAGCTACTTGACCAAAACACTCTGAAAACTGTTATACAGTCTTTGGTCCTGTCCCGTTTGGACTATTGCAACTCTCTCTATTTCGGCCTTCCTCTGAAATCAATGTACCTGCTTCAACGTATTCAAAACACAGCAGCTAAGATCATTACCGGTGCGAAAAAATATGACCACATTACACCAATCCTGAAATCTTTGCATTGGCTGCCGGTTGAGTCTCGCATTAAGTATAAGGTATTGGCGGTAACACACAACATCTTACATAGCGACAAAGCACCAATCTACCTTAAGCAGGTCATCAAATTACACACACCGTCGAGGAATCTCAGATCAGCTTCTGAGAGTCTACTTGTTGTACCTCGAATTCGATCAACGGCAGGGAAGAGATCGTTCACTTTTGCAGCTCCCTCACTCTGGAACGCCCTCCCTCAGAACCTTAGAAAAACCCAAAATGCAGATCACTTCAAGAAAGCTCTGAAAACCTATCTCTTTCAAGCAGCCTTCGGCCGCTGATTATACCATTGTTACCGTCACCTATGTTTTCAGCGCTTTTGAGCAGCGTTTCACTGGGAAAAGCACTATATAAATAAATTATTATTATTATTAAGAAGATGTTCAAAGAAATTTGCCTGAAATGCACTAAGTTCAAATTCAAGCTTCTATAGTGAGCCCAAATATGAATCTAGGGAGCCGATTTGAACAAACTTGAATCAGATCCACCCCACAATGTTGCATACCAAATATCAAAAGATTCTGCCTGCTGAATCTGGAGAAGAAGATTTTTTAAGAAATTTGCCTGAAATGCACTAAGTTCGATTTCGGGCTTCTATCTATAGTGAGCCCAAATATGAATTCAGGGGGCCGATTTGAACAAACTTGAATCAGATCCACCCCACAATGTTGCATACCAAATATCAAAAGATTCTGCCTGCTGGATCTGGAGAAGAAGATTTTTTAAGAAATTTGCCAGATATGCACTAAGTTCGAATTCGAGCTTCTATACTGAGCCCAAATATAAACCCAGGGGGCCGATTTGAACAAACTTGAATCAGATCCACCCCACAATGTTGCATACCAAATATCAAAAGATTCTGCCTGCTGGATCTGGAGAAGAAGATGTTTGAAGAAATTTGCCTGAAATGCACTAAGTTCGAATTCAGGCTTCTATAGTGAGCCCAAAGATGAATCCAGGGGGCCGATTTGAACAAACTTGAATCAGACCCATACCAAGATGCTTTGCCTGAAATGCTTAGCATTGAAGAAATTTGCCTGAAATGCACTAAGTTTGAATTTGAGCTTCTATACTGAGCCCAAATATAAACCCAGGGGGCCGATTTGAACAAACTTGAATCAGATCCACCCCACAATGTTGCATGCCAAATATCAAAAGATTCTGCCTGCTCGATCTGGAGAAGAAGATTTTTTAAGAAATTTGCCTGAAATGCACTAAGTTCGAATTCGGGCTTCTATAGTGAGCCCAAATATGAATCCAGGGAGCCGATTTGAACAAACTCCAATCAGATCCACCCCACAATGTTGCATACCAAATATCAAAAGATTCTGCCTGCTGGATCTGGAGAAGAAGATTTTTTAATCTTTTTCCCATTGCCTACAGTGTTAAAAAGTGCTGACTCAGCACTTTTTCAAAGTCCTGAAGAAAGTACCTTGTGATCAAACCGATAGGGATTTTTTTTTAACCATTCTATTCTACTGGATAAAAGTAAGGTTTATACAAAATAAGAATTCTCTGTGCCGCGCAGTTTTGGAGATATGGCAGTTTTAAGATTTTTCCTATTTTTAGCTCCCGAGGTTCCCACGGGGCAATGAAAAATTTTTTTTTTGCATCAATCAACTACTTATGACCCATTATCATATCATAGCAAATTTGGTTCAAATCGACCTGGCGGTTCTGAAAATAGAAATTTTAGGCATGGCCAAAATTTTTGCCCCTCCCATAACCAAGGCAAATAATGCCCGACAAACTTCTCTTGAACAAACTTGATTCTAAACCTCAAAAGGACTCTGTATAGCACATATCAAGTCTCTGCTACTGGTGGTCATTAGAAGAAGATTTTCAAAACAATTTGCCCATTTTTTCCCCACACCTCTGCTCAATATGAGCCAAAACCTATTTTGGATAAAAATCAAAATGCCCCTATATAACCACTACTTACATGAAATTTAATTAAAATGTGGCCAGTGGTTTAGGAGAAAGAGGCTCAAACACCACCTTCACGACGGACGACAGACGAAGAGTGATAAGAAAAGCTCACCCTGACTGAAAGTCAGGTGAGCTAATAATAGGACAGTTCGTGTCAAATTCCCAGATGCCCCTCATTTAAAAAGCACTACGATAGTACCACGGTATTGTCTTAAAACACCCTCGTACAGAATGATTTTACCACGATTGACTATGGTAGTTTGGGACAATAACGTGGTATTTTTTTTTAATGAGGGGTGATTTTGGCTGTGCGCGGTTAGTTGAAGAGGAACCTGACGTATTAACTCCCTTGAAAGAGAAGACCCACCAGAGGGCATTTTTCAGACTAGCGTCAGTTACAACGAAACAGTTTTCCAGGATACTTTTGTTTTGTTATTTGTTAATTGGAAATAAATAAAACGTAAGGTAGAATACACAATCCACATTTAGCAGCTTCTGCAGGTTGGAGAACTGACATCTACTCTTTGCCTCACAAAATCTTATGCAATGCTCATATAGCCCATTTTCGTTACGTCATTTTCAATGCATGTTTGTGAATAGAATTGCATCTCCTTCAGTTGGTTTTTCATCAGAACTTGACTATACGACCAGGCCATATATCGTCAGGATTTTACTCAATCCCTTCCCCTATTTGACAGACTAACTGCATGTATTGCATTTTATTACCAAATCGTGTGAATTGACACAGAGGCCAAAATGATACACTCTCTACCTCACTGTCACAGACACAGGTCAAACAATACCTGATATAGCTTTGACCTTTCAGCTTTTGTCAATAAAACCAATGAAATATGGATATAATTGGAATTAGCAGGCAGAGAGCCTGGTCCAGTAATATCCATATCTGTATGCTTTTACTGACAAATAACAATGAAAGTGTTAAAATGAAATATGCATTTGGGTGAGGGTGGGAGCCTGGAAGGCATAAGTTGCATAACATGGAAATTATTGATGTATTGGTCGCGCACAAAAATCTCCCTGACAAGCATCCAAATCTCACTGAGAGCTCATCAGAATCTCACTGACAGTCACACTCAGAGGTTAACAGGTCTGACGAGAACGTTTTAAAAATATTTTCTCCATAACCTCCAGTCTGGATCCCCAAAACACCCCTACATATGCCCCTGGGTCTTGGCTTGAATAAATCTGGGAATCATCTTTATAAGAATGTTAAATATCAAATATGAAAGCTTCTGGGGCAGTAGTTTTGAAGGAGATTTTGAGCTTAAATCCTATTAACCAGTGTTAAAATCTGAGGTCGTATAAACCTCCTAAATATGCCTCAAGGAGTAGATCTGAACAAACTTGGAAAGCAACCTTTAAGAACCTTACGATGATGTCATAGATCAAACATGAAGGCATTTGAAGCAGTAGTTTGGCGGAAAAAAGATTTTTGAAGGTTTTCCCATTATTTAGAGTGTTAGAATCTTAGTTCCTCATAACATCCTGAGATATGCTCCCAAGGAGTTGATTGAACAAACCTGTCAATTACTTTTATAAGAATGTTAAATAGCAAATATAAAAGCTTCTGGGCAGTAGTTTAGGGCGATGAAGATTTTAAAATATAGAATAAATAGGTACAGTCATCATTTATATGAAGTTTCAAAACATTTGGCCTGGCAGTTTCAGAGGAGAAGATTTTTGAAAATCCACCAACCAGAATCAAAGAATGCCTCGGGAAGCCACGTTTTTCATCTGACGGGAACAAAATGAGGATCGTTTGTAGAGGACCTCCCATAGACCATTCCTGTCAAGTTTGGTTCACACCAGCTCAGTGGTTACAACGGTTCATCTATATGAAGTTTCAAAACATTTGTCCTGGCAGTTTCAGAGGAGAAGATTTTTGAAAATCCATCAACCAGAATCAAAGAATGCTTCGGGAAACCATGTTTTTCATCTGATGGGAACAAAATGAGGATCGTTTGTAGAGGACCTCCCATAGACCATTCCTGCCAAGTTTGGTTCACACTGGCTCAGTGGTTACAGAGAAGAAGATGAAAATGTGAAAAGTTTACGGACGCCGGACGCCAAGTGATGAGAAAAGCTCACATGGCCTTTTAGGCCAGGTGAGCTAAAAAAATGGTAAACTTACATTTCATTGTTTTGCACATAAGCATTGCATCATGCCCAGTGTGTATCTACCTTAACCCTTTACTGCAATGGTCAAATTTGACCAATGCTATTCACAACAAGACGCCCCACGGGGTCTGAAGCGCTCATCTTGAAAAGAACACAATATAAACAGAGTCCAAGATTGAGTCTACATTAAGCAATCCATATTCATAGGCTACCCTCTCAATCCTTGAATCCCTCAGGAGTGACAAAAATAATCCGGGCATCATGCCTTTTCTTCAGTTGATCATAATGTAAAATGTAGAGCCCCCTATGAACTATGAAGCCCCTCGATACAACTTTTGTGGATTAATCTTAGTTACACACCTCTAGGGGGTACTGAATACAAAATTTTTAATTCTTCAGCAAAATGGCCAATTCCGGCTCCCATAGGGAGCCCAAATATTAACCCAGGCTCTCGATTTGAACACAGTTGAATCTGATTTCCCTAGAGATGCTGTGTACCAAATATGAACGCATTCTGACTGTTGGATCTGAAGAGAAATTTTAAAGAAATTTCTTCATATTGCGCTAAGTTAAAATTTGGGCTACTATAGCGAGCCCAAATATTAACCTATGGATCCGATTTGAACAAAATTGAATCTGAGCCCCCTAGAGATGTTGTATACCAAATATGAAAGCATTCTGACTAGTGGATCTGAAGAAGAAGATTTTTGAAGAAATTCCCTCATATTCTACTAAGTTAAATTTCAGGTTCCCAAATGGAGCCCAAATATTAACCCAGGCACTCGAATTGAACAAACTGGAATCTGACCCCCCTAGAGATGTTGTATACCAAATATGAAAGCATTCCGACTGGTTGATCTGAAAAAGAAGATTTTTAAAGAAATTTCCTCATATTCTACTAAGTTAAATTTCAGGTTCCCATATGGAGCCCAAATATTAACCCAGGCACTCGAATTGAACAAACTAGAGATGCTGGGTACCAAATATGAACGCATTCTGACTGTTGGATCTGAGGAGAAATTCTAAAGAAATTTCTTCATATTGCACTAAGTAAAAATTTGGGCTACCATTGCGAGCCCAAATATACACCTAGGGATCTGATTTGAACGAATTTGAATCTTACCCCCCTAGAGATGTTGCATACCAAATATGAAAGCATTCTGACTGGTGGATCTGAAGAAGAAGATTTTTAAAATTATCTCCCATATTGAACAAAGTTAAAATTTGGGCTTCTGTTGGAAGCCCAAATATTAACCTAGGGACTTGGTTTGAACAATCTTGAATCTGACCCTCATAACAATGATGTATATCAAACATTAAAAGATTCTGACTGGTGGTTCTGAAGATGATGATTTTTAAAGAATATTCCCCATATTACCCTCTGTAAAAAATTTGGACTCCTGTATTCAGCCCAAATATGAACCAATGGGCTTTATTTTAACAAACTTGTATCTGATCCCCCTATGAATGTTGTATACTGAATATAAAAAGATTCTGATGATTGGTTCTGGAGAAAAGATTTTAAAAAATTTTTGCAAATATGTTGACTCAGCATTTTTTGATGCCCATTACAGAACACCCTAACATAACCGATGGCAATTTTTTTTTTACCATTCAATTCCACTGGTCCTAAGGATACTTCATACCAAATAACAGCTCTCTGTTCCATGTGGTTTGGGAAATATGGGGGTTTGAAAATATTTCTATTTTTAGCTCCCAAGGTTCCCATGGGGATGTGGGAATTTTTTTTTTGCATGGGTCAAGTACTTATGACCCAATAATATCACATACCAAATTTGGTTTAAACTGGACCATCGGTTCAGAAAATCGAAATTTTGGGTGGGGCCAAAAATCTTAACCCACCCATTACAAAGCCAATTATTGCTTCATGAACTTCGTTTGAACAAACTTGATACTACACCTCAAAAGGAAGCTCCATAGCAAATATCAAGTCACTGTACACACTGGTTCATGAGAAGAAGATTTTAAAAATATTTTGGAGCTTTTTCCCTCACTCCCTCCCTATGGGGCTGGGCATGTTGAGTTGAACAAAAATGCAATGCCCCTTTGGGACCATCACTCACACAAACTTTCACTTGAATTGGCCCAGGGGCTTTGGAGGAGAAGACCAAAACATGGTGTTGACGGACAACAGATGGACGGATGACGGAGAGCGATGAGATTAGCTCATCTTGACTTTGTCAAGATGAGCTAAAAATCTTCAAATTTTATTATATTTTTCACTTTTTGTCAATAAACATAGCTTATGACCCCTCCCCTCACCACTGGAATGAGCTCATCATTTTTCAGGCAAAAAATGAAAATGTTTTGTAATTGAAGACATTCTTTTGCATGTGTTGTCTGTTAGCCATGTTAGGCATATCTTGCTCTGAAAAATCTCCTCTCTTTTTCAAATTTCCCAGAGTTACAAAGCCACTAGCCACCTTTAAAATCTTTTTAATGAAACAAAGATTACCTTTCTCTTCTCTTTGCTGTGTTTTTTTCCTGTTCATTTTGCTGTTCTATCCTATCCCCATGATTATCTGTTTTTCTTCTTGGTGATCCATGCCTTGGTGATCCATGCTTTAGTGATCCATGCCTTGGTGATCCATGTCTTGTTGACTGCGTAGTTTTTCTGTGAGACTTCTGGCTTGTCACTTCTTTCTCTTTTCTCTCTTTATTAGATGGTCCAGTCTTTTGTTTAGACTGTGGAGCACCTTTATTCTTTTTATCATATTCATCCCTGCTGGAGTATTTATTTTTCTCTCCCTTCCGACTTGGACTTTTTTGTTGTGATCTTTGCGAGATTATGTGATAGAGAATTTCATAATCACTCTATCAAGAGACATGAAGACAAAAGAAAAAAAAATATATTAAATGCAATTAAAGTTATCTGTTAAAAAATTCTTATTTCTCAGACACCTTCCTCGTCATTGAAAATATACCTCATCAACAATTTTTCCGTGGAAATTTCTTTGATAATACTATTTTGAACTGGTAAGACTGAAAATTTAACCAATTGGTTAAATTAGCAGACCTGTGCATTATGGAAAATTTTCACAACTGAAAACAATGGTCTCTTGACATCAGAGTGATGAGAGTTAAATTCCTTTGACAATTCAGATTATTTTCATAAGTATTTTATGGATTAACAAGAACAATGCGAAGTGTGGCACATTCCCTGATGGTGTCATCAAAGGGTAGGTAAGTCTTAGACTAGACACCAACAATGCATAAACAAAAAATAAAACTGATTCGAGTCAGCATAAATTACTTATTAGACAGAAACCAAATTCTATATGGTCACCTTGATGGCCATATTGAATTGGTTAGCTGATCCAAAATCGAAAGGAAGCTTCCTCTGGACACCAATAATGCATAACCAAAATTCGAGTCAGTATTCATTAGTTATTGGATGGAAACCAAATTCAAGATGGCCACCATGGAAGCCATAATGAATTGGCCACTGGTGGCCATATTGGTTCAGCTGACTGGTCCAACATTGAAAAGAAGCTTCCTCTAGACACCAAAAATGCATAATTAAAAAATAAAAATGATTTGAGTCAGCATTCATAAGTTATTGGATGGAAACCAAATTCAATATGGTCACCATGACGGCCATATTGAATTGGTTATCTGATCCAAAAATGAAAGAAAGCTTCCTCTAGACACCAATAATGCAAAACCAAAAAATGAAATATTGATTTGAGTCGGTATTCATTAGCTATTGGATGGAAACCAAATTCAAGATGGCCACAATGGAGGCCATAATGAATTGCTCACTGGTGGCCATCCTGGTTTAACTGACTGGTCCAACATTGAAAGGAACCTTCCTCTAGATACCAACAATGCATAAAAAAAGAATTGAGTCAACATTCATTAGTTATTGGATGGAAACCAAATTCAGAATGGCTGCCATGACGTCCATATTGAATTGTTTATCTGATTGAAAATCGAAAGGAAGCTTCCCCTGAACCCCAATAAAGCATAACCAAATGAAAGTGTCAATGACACTGTAGCTTAACTTGACTGTGTGTTGTGTTTGATGAAAACGATAATGTTCAATGTTTATGAAAGGATTTTGAAATACAACAAGAATTGTGATAATTGAGAATATGTTAATTTCTGTCGCCTGTATGCTATGTTTTCAATAAAAATAGGCTGATGAAATCGTCAGATGTGTACCCATACGTGCAACTAGTAGAAAGCTGTATGGCGGAGGGCCACCACGGATGCCGACATTATGTACACCATAGAAGGTATGGGCAGTTTGGGTACATATAGAAATGGATTGGAGGAGTGTCTAATTTGATGGATGAAGGGTTAATATCTCCGGAGCAAATTATCAGATTTACATAAAAAACTATACAGCACAGCACATCAGTAACCTGAATAAATGTATAAAGTAACATGACAATCGGATTGATATTTTTTGAGTTATCTCATGCCAAAGGGATTGGAGGAATTTTCAATTTGAAGGATAAAGCGGGTTAATATCTCCGGATCAAATTATCAGATTTACACCAAAAACTATACAGCTCAGCACATCAGTAACCTGAACACAATTATAAAGTAACTTGACAATCCAAGCAATATTTTTCAAGTTATCGAATACAAAAGGGATTGGAGGAATTTTCAATTTGAAGGATAAAGGGTTAATATCTCAGGATTAAATTATCAAATTTACACCAAAAACTATACAGCTCGGTACATCAGTAACCTGAACACAAATATAAAGTAACTTGACAATCCAAGCAATATTTTTCAAGTTGTCGAATACCAAAGGGATTGGAGGAATTTTCAATATGAAGGATAAAGGGTTAATATCTCAGGATTAAATTATCAGATTTACACCAAAAACCATACAGCTCGGCACATCAGTAACCTGAACACAAATATTAAGTAACTTGACAATTCAAGCAATATTTTTCAAGTTATCGAATGCCAAAGGGATTGGAGGAATTTTCAATTTGAAGGATAAAGGGTTAATATCTCAGGATCAAAATAACAGATTTACACCAAACACTATACAGCTCAGCACATCAGTAACCTGAACACAAATATAAAGTAACTTGACAATCCAAGCAATATTTTTCAAGTTATCTTGAATTTTCAATTTGAAGGATAAAGGGTTAATATCTCGGGATCAAATCATCAGATTTACACCAAAAACTATACAACTCGGCACATCAGTAACCTGAACACAAATATAAAGAAACTAGACAATCCAAGCAATATTTTTCAAGTTATCGAATGCCAAAAGGATTGGATGAATTTTCAATTTGAAGGATAAAGGGTTAATATCTCAGGATTAAATTATCAGATTTACACCAAAAAGTATACAGCTCGGCACATCAGTCACCTGAACACTAATATAAAGTAACATGACAATCCAAGCAATTTTTTTCAAGTTATCGAATGCCAAAGGGATTGGAGAAATTTTCAATTTGAAGGATAAAGGGTTAATATCTCAGGATCAAAATAACAGATTTACACCAAAAACTATACAGCTCGGCACATCAGTAACCTGAACACAAATATAAAGTAACTTGACAATCCAAGCAATATTTTTCAAGTTATCGAATGCCAAAGGGATTGGAGGAATTTTCAATTTGAAGGATAAAGGGTTAATATCTCGGGATCAAATCATCAGATTTACACCAAAAACTATACAGCTCAGCAAATCAGTAACCTGAACACAAATATAAAGTAACTAGACAATCCAAGCAATATTTTTCAAGTTATCGAATGCCAAAGGGATTGGAGGAATTTTCAATTTGAAGGATAAAGGGTTAATATCTCAGGATCAAATTATCAGATTTACACCAAAAACTATACAGCTCGGCACACCAGTAACCTGAACACAAATATAAAGTAACTTGACAATCCAAGCAATATTTTTCAAGTTATCGAATGCCAAAGAAATGGATACGGACGCCGGACGGACAGGTGGACGGACGGACAGACGGACAGACAAAGGATGGACGAACGACGGATGGTCACCCCGGATGCCGGCATTATGTGTACCATACATAGTATGGGTACACATAAAAATAATTTGCGATGTAGACTGCACTAAAGAATTGAGGGGTGGTTAATATGACCCTCACATTTAATGTATGTCAACCAAGTTACCAAGTTACAGTGAAATTATTCCAAAACGAGTCATCCTATCAAGTTACAATGAAATCCCTTCATAAATACAGCCTGTACACTGTGCTCAAGGTTTTCGGGCTTTGGGCCTGTGTAGCCATCACCGTGGACCAATTGCAACCAAAAGGGGATGTCCTCATCTAGACATTATAATGAGTCATCCTACCAAGTTACAATGAAATCCCTTCATAAATATGACCTGTAGTCTGTGCTCAAGGTTTTGAGGTTTTGGCCGTCATGGTTGAATGATCGTGACCAAAAGGGGACGTTCTCATCTAGACATTATCTGGAATCATTCTACCTGGTTACAATGAAATCCCTTCATAAATACGACCTGTAGACTGTGCTAAAGGTTTTTGGGCTTAGGGCCCCTATAGCCATCACAGCTAACCAATCATGACCAAGATGGGATATTCTCATCTGGACATTATGTGGAGTCATCCTACCAAGTTACAATGAAATCCCTCCATAAATACGAATTGTAGACTGTGCTAAATGTTTTCGGGTTTTAGGACTGGGCAGAAGTCACGGTTGATAGATCATGACCAAATGGGCAAGTTCTCATCTGGACATCATACAGAGTCATCCCACCAAGTTACAATAAAATCCTACATATTAAATATGACCTGTAGACTGTGGTAAAAGTTTTTGGGTTCCGGGCTTGGGCAGCCGCCACAGTTGACATATCATCACCAAAAGGGGACTTTCTCCTCTAGACATTATACAGAGTCATCCTACCAAGTTACAAAGATATCCCTTCATAAATACGACCTGTAGACTGTGCTAAAGGTTTTGGGGTTTCAGGCTCGGGCAGCCATCACAGCTGACCAATCACGACCAAAAGGGGATGTTCTCATCTAGACATGACCTCAAACCTGCATAAGAAATTTTGTGACAATCGGACAAGAACTATGGGGTGTAGCCTGTACTAAAAGAAAATGTGAACAGACTGACAGACTTACAGACTTGCACACGCATGATGGCAATAGCTTATCTTGACTTTGTCAAGTTAAGCTAAAAATGAAATTGATGCGAGTCAGTATTCATTAGTTATTGGACGGAAACCAAATTCAAGATGGCCACCATGAAAGCCCAAATGAATTGGCCACTGGTGGCCATCTTGGTTCAGCTGACTGGTCCAACATTGAAAGGAAGCTTCCTCTAGACACCAACAATGCATAATTAAATGAAAGTGTCAATGACACTGTAGCTCAACTTGTTTAAGACATGTACATGTATAGTATGTGACACAGCAATGACAAACATCTAGGTAATGACCTGATAACAAAGGTACATATAAAGTATTGTAACGGTCTGTACATAAATAGTGACCATAGCAAATGTATAGGTAAAGTATTGTAAAGGTGGGTGACAGTCAGATGCTAAACTAGAAAAGAAATCTTTGAGTCCCAGAGTAGGTCTGACTGAACCCCAAAATATTTGTTCTCATAGCACAGTGATAAAAAAAAGCACCCCAAAACACACTCGTTCCCGTCCCAAGGTGAAAACAAAGGTATCCAAGAAGTTTCGTGAAGATCAGTTCATTAATACGAACTATATAGAAGTTGTGACAAAAAACTGATTGGACCTAATTTCGGTACAAAATGGCCACTGGCAGCCATCTTGAATTTTGGACCGCACCCAGAAACACTCGTTCTCATCCCAAGGTGATAACAAACGTACCCAAGAAGTTTTGTGATGATCGGTTGATAAATACAGCCTCTAGCCCCGAGCCGTATTGACATGTGCACTTACAGTGTATAAGTAGCACTGAATAAATCAAAGTTCATCTAATTTGCATAATTTCTGCACGAGAAAAAAACCCATACTATATGTGATGTATTTCATGTTACTAAACATTCATACAAAAATTTATTCAAATCAGAACTTTCATACAGAAGTTCTGTACAAAAGACTGATTGCACTAATTTTGGTACAAAATGGCTGCGCTGGTGGCCATCTTGAATTTTGGACCACACCCAAAAACACTCGTTCTCATCCCACGGTGATAACAAAGGTACCCAAGAAGTTTCGTAAAGATCGGTTCATAAATACGGCCTCTAGCCTGAGCCGTATAGAAGTTGTGTACAAAAAACTGATTAGACCTAATTTCGGTACAAAATGGCCACTGGCAGCCATCTTGAATTTTAGACCGCACCCAGAAACACTCGTTCTCGTCCCAAGGTGATAACAAAGGTACCCAAGACGTTTCGTGAAGATCGGTTCATAAATACAGACTCTAGCCCGAGCCGTATTGACATGTGTACTTACTGTAAGTAACACTGAAAAAATCTCAAAAGTTCATCTAATTTGCATAATTTCTGCACGAGAAAAAAACCTGTATTATATGTGATGTATCCCATGGTACTAAACATTCACACAAAAAATTATTCAAATCAGCGCTTTCATATGGAAGTTCTGTGCAAAAATCTGATTGCACCTAATTTTGTACAAAATGGCTGCCATCGGCCATCTTGAATTTCAGACCGGACCACAAAACACTCGTTCTCATCCCACGGTGATACCAAAGGTACCCAAGAAGTTTTGTAAAGATCGGTTCATAAATACGGCCTCTAGCCCGAGCCGTATTGGCATTTGCACTTATAGTGCTGAAAGTAACACCAAAAAACATCAAAGTTAGTCTAATTTGCATAATTTACGCATGAGAAAAAACCCCGTATTATATGTGATGTATCCCATGGTACTAAACATTCATACAAAAAATTATTCAAATCAGCGCTTTCATATGGAAGTTCTGCGCAAAAATCTGATTGCACCTAATTTTGTACAAAATGGCTGCCAGCAGCCAACTTAAATTTCGGATCGGACCCAAAAACACTCGTAATCGTCCCACGGTCATAACAAAGGTACCCAAGGAGTTTCGTAAAGATCGGTTCATAAATGCGGCCTCTAGCCCAAGCCGTATTGAATTGTTGATGGACAGACAGCCAGACGGACGGCGGGCGACTGGTCATGGCATAAGCTCAAAATTGGCTCTACCAAAATTGAGCTAAAAATCATTAGCTCCTATCTCGAGGTCACCCCAAACAAGCATACCAAGTTTCAAAGTGATCAGATCATAGGGTGTGCCAAAGGGAAATATTGAGGTCTGACTGAACTAAGTTCAAAGTTCGTTACCAAAAGTAACATTTTTTGACGGAAATCGAAGAAAATCGATAGCTCCCATCTGGAGGTAACCCCAAACAAGCATATCAGGTTTCAATGCAATCCAATCATAAATGTTCCCTGTTGGGTGTACCAAAGGGAAATATTGAGGTCTGACTAAATTAAGTTCAAAGGTCATTGCCAGCTGCAACATTTTTTGAGGGAAATGGAAGAAAGTTGATAGCTCCCATCAAGAGGTCACCCCAAACAAGCATACTAAGTTTCAAAGCAATCTGATCATAAATGTGCCCTGCAAGGTGTGCCAAAGGGAAGTATTGATGCATAACGGCACAAAGTTCATCTAAGGTCAGTGCCGGCAGCAACATTGTTTGACAAAAATCGAAGAAAATCAATAGTCCACATCTAGAGGTAACCCTGAACACACATACCATGTTTCAAAGTGATTCAATAACAAACGTGCCCTGAAGGGTGTGCCAAAAGGAAATATTGAGGTCTGACTAAACTAAGTTCAAAGAACATTGCCAGTGGCAACATTTTTTAATGGAAATGGAAGAAAATTGATAACTCCCATCTAGAGGTCACCCCAAACAAGCGCACCAAGTTTCAAAGCAATTCAGTCAAAAATGTGCACTGCAGTGTGTGCCAAAGGGAAATATTGAGGTCTGACTAAACAAAGTTCGAAGAACGTTGCCAGTGGCAACATATTTTGATGGAAATGGAAGATAATTGATAGCTCCCATCTAAAGGTCACCAACGACCAGTGCGGTGTGCCAAAGGAAATTTTCCCGGCAGATGAAGAGTGATGGCAATAGCTCAGCTTGACTTTGTCAAGTTGAGCTACAAAAATTTTTCGAGTCAGCATTCATCAGTTATTGGACAGAAATCAAATTCAATATGGTGGCCATATTGAATTGGCTAGCTGGACCAAAATCGAATGAAGCATTGTCTAGTCATCCACAAGTAACAGCTAAAATTATTATTTGATCAAATAAGCGGTTCTTTAGTTATTGAATGAAAACCAACAGTTAACGGATGGACGACAAACGGATGGAGATGGTGAAAGCATAATGCCCCTGAGAGGGTCGGGGGCATAAAAACAGGAAAAAATAAATCTGCCGTCCCTCATCAGTGAGAAATAAAATGTCTAATAAACAAGAATAAGTTTTTTACAGGTCTTAGTGCTTTACCATTAGCCCTTTACCAATAACCTAGTACAACTAAAATGAAAGTGTCAATGACACTGTAGCTCAAATTGTGTAAGACATGTACATGCATAGTATGTGACACAGCAATGACACACATCTAGGTACTGACCTGATAACAAAGATACATGTAAAGAATTGTAAAGGTCTGTACATAAATACTGACAATAGCCTGTAACAAATCTACAGGTAAAGTATTGTAAACGTGGGTGGCAGTTAGATGCCTCTATACAGAGCTGTATTGAAATGTGCACTTAATGTGTATAAGTAGCACTGATTAAATCAAAGTTTGTCTAATTGGCTGCCAGTGGCCATCTTGAAATGTTGGACCACACCCAAAAACACTTGTTCTAGTCCCAAGTTGACAACAAAGGTACCCAAGAAGTTTTGTGAAGATTGGGTTATAAATACAGCCTCTAGCCCGAGCTGTAGTGACATGTGCACTTACTGGGTATAAGTAGCACTGAATAAATCAAAGTTCATCTAATTTGCATAAAAAAGGTACCCAAGAAATTTCGTAAAGATCGGTTCATAAATACAGCCTCTGGCCCAAGCTGTATTGAATTGTTGACGGAAGGACAGATGACCAGACGGACGACGGGCCATGACATAACCTCAAATTTGACTACGTCAAAGTTGAGCTAAAAATGTTAAAAAATTCTCAATAATTGAAACTTTTCAGTTTTTGATGTCAAAGTAAAGCTTGTTGTTAGCAATCACAGGAATATGTTCATTTAACTTATTCCAAAGAGAGAATTATTAATAAACAATGTTTTGACAACACAAATATTTGAAAAAATAAGAATTTGAATGCCAGTTTAACAATTTGAACGTAGTTTTCTCAATAAAAAATGACTAGGAAAAATGCTATTTGCAACATACCACTTTGGGAGCAGGTTTGAATTTGGTGATGAATCCATTTTCTCTTTGCTCTTCATTCATGTATCGCTCTCTAAAACAATAAAATGGATAAATCAGTGACATATGTTTTTATCTAATTAGCACTAATGTAATCTCCAGAAACATAATTGTACTTACCAAACCACTATAACCAAATGCTAGAGTGAGGAAGCGAGGTAAGCCTAATGTGTCTATTTGTACGAGTGTCTGAACAATAACTCTTGAACAGTAATGAACACGTTTACCTCTGACCTTGGTTTTCAAATGACATGACTGTCTGAAAGTTAAGATACAGCTCCAAGCAAAAATCATGTAGAAGAAAAACATAGTTCATTTGTGTCGACTCGTAAGTGTAACACATACTTTGATTCTTAAACAATTTGGAATTTGACATTGATATTTGGCAAAGTATGTGGACCTTGGTCTTGCCAAGGTTAAGATTCAAGTTATAAGAAGGTGATCTGGAGCAAAAATAAACTTTTTGTGTTGACCAAATTATAATCTATGATCCCATAACTTTAATCTTCATTTTTCTCATCATATTAAGTGAAGACAATAAAAAAGATCAAGACTGAATATCAAGGCCATAGTTCAAAGAGATAAAAATGTACATACAAATGTTAAGTCTATGTATCCAGACAATGGTTCTTGAACCTACTAACCCATTACCTTGATTTTTGACACTGTATTTTACCGTGACGCAACAAAAATTCAGTATGAATGTTATGATTACAGATTATAGGACAAAGATGAAAGTCATGAGGAGCAAACTGTTTTATGTCCAAACATCTGCCTGTTGAACTGGCACATTTTAATCTGTTGACCTCATACATGTACTTAGCATTGTCCCTCAAGTTTGAAGGTCAAGGGGGTCCATCCACCCGTGTTCAGTCAAAAACTTTTAAAGTTCAGAACTTTTTGACATTTGTCTTTTTTTTTAACATCACATTTGGTAATCTTTCAGTCATCCCTAATTTGGTTGTCAACCCATCAGTGTCAGGACTATAACATTTTCAACAATCTGACTTTTGACATCAATTTTAGGAACTGTCCCTTGCCTTGACCTCCACAAGGCCAATACTGATGGTGATGCTCACAGGTCAATTTCAGGCCTGGCATTTCCAAGGTGTGTATGCATACTGCACACTTGAAGCCCACCTAAAGATTTTCTAGACATGCAATTTTCATTGTGCATGTACATCAAGCATAATTGTTGGTGATGTTCAGAATTTTCAGCCACTAAATGACACAGTTGTATCAATAATTTAAATCATTATCAAAAGAAAAATATTTGAAAAAAATTTAATGGCACAACTGATTTATATAACCGATATACGAGTGAAAAAATGTTCAAATCACGCATTCTATCATTATTATTCTTTGTAAAAACCCTTCGACTGTGATGTTCATGGTATCAAAATCCAGTTATCACTGAAGGTGATTAATATATTCCCATTCTTGGCTGATCAAAATGCACCTCTCAGTGTGGAGCTTTGAAAAATTGGATATGCAAATGTTTATTTCCTTATAAGCATATCTGAGAAGATTTATCAAAATATTTAAAAAATGTAGTAGGTATTTAAAACATTTTATATAAAAATCTATATTAACTGGTTAAATACTAGAAGCCACTATCCTGGCTCTGTTGAAAAGTGCCGATAGCCACTTTAGTGGCTTTCCACTCTCAGCATTAGCATAATGTTTGCTCAGCAGCAGAAGACAAATTTGTATATAAAATTGCTTGGTTGCAATTTATTGGAGAGGGCCTATTGTTACCCTCTAATAAATTGTAACAAAACAATTATTTATGAACAAATTCTTGCTAAACAAAGGCTACTCATGCTCGTAGTGTGGTATCTTTGAAAAAAAATACCCAATTTTCAAATCACCTTTGAACAATAATGTAGCACTCAACCAGTTAAATGTTAGTTCATGGGACGACAGCTAGTCAAAGTTGTCGAAGCTTGGAAATTTAGAAATACGCACATCCACTTGCAAGCCACTGTGTAAAAAACAATTTATCAACATAAAATCTACAAAAAAATGAGTTGCATGGAAAAGAATTTCAAACAAAAATCTGATCTCATCAACGTCAAGTTCGAAAATCAAGATCAAAGGCCACAATTTACAATCATAAGATGCATAAATTTAATTTTCTGTCTCTGTTTTTTTAAGCCAACTAAGTGTTCAGACAAGAAGGTTTCTACCAATTAAACATTAACCTTGATTTTTGACAATGCACTTGACAGTGAACATGCCTTCAAAGGTCAATCGTTAAGTCAAAGTCGTGGGTTAAGTTCACAATCGTTGGAAGACAAAAAGATAAATATAATTTTTTTCATCTATGTATGTGTTGACACTATAATTTTTGATTCCACTTAAACTTTGATTTTGGGCATAACAATAATAAGTTCACAGTTGTTGACACAAATTAAAGTTAATGTGGGGAAAAAATATTTTCTTCTTTGATTGATTGATTTATTCAGCACTTTAGAAATAGCATAAATATGTACATACCACAATAATTTGAAATGTACAATTGATACAATTTAAGGTGGTGTTCAGTTGTTATGACCTCAACTGAGGGCGATCGGCACAAAACGTGAGCAAGAGAGTCAACTGGCATTTCAGATATATCGGTTTGGAGAGTTTGGTCAGCTTTTTAACTCTATCTGGTCAAATTAATGCTGAGAGAAATATTAATTAACAGGCAAGGGAGAAAAATATTACATAAACTGAAACTGTATGCACAATATGAGTAGTTATTTAACCCTTAAGGGCCTGGACAAGGGTCTTGAATTCCCACCATTCCACAGTCTCCATACGTTTAATGGCTTTGCAGTGATTTCTAGCTATGTCTTGGATGCCTGTTAATGCAGCCAAGACTTGACTAGAAACCACTGCCTAGGTAATTTGTCTATTGTCAGCAGGATCTCCTCATGATGGCATGTTAAGGGCACCTGTTCTGAGGTCAGAAAAGTCGGAAATGGGCCTTTAAGGGTTAAATACCTGGGTGGAATACAACATGTGTTTACTTGCAGGAAAACCCGGATAACTGGGAAAACAATGTTATAAAAGCACTCGGTTCCACAAGATTCCATCAGCTGAAGTTTGAATGATGGTTTTGATGGAATTACTTGGGACCAAGGTAAGTGTTGTTGCGAATTTCAAACCAGGCCAGGCATTTAGGTGTCTAATTTGAGCAGAATGTTAAATATGTATCCACCACATTGTGACCTGGTACATGTAGCATACAAAAGTATTGGTATTTCCACCTTTAGAGTGTCTATTTCGTATACTTTTCAGGTTCCCCCAGTCCTGTAGAATCACAGTTTATAGCCTCATGCACATGCATATGCATTCACCTTTATTGTAGGTTCTCCTCCTTGAGCAAAAGTTTATTTGAGAAGGTTTGTTAATTTTCCGATATCAAGCCAAAATCCTATTTAAATATAAATTACGCATGACATTTATTGGGAAATACCACAAGTATGAAAATATCAGACATCAAGCTTTGAGTGCATGCTCATACAGAGTTTGCCAGTGGAAAGCAATCTGTGCCACAATGTCAGAGAGTTCACTGGCGAACTCTCTGGTTTTTAAAACTTATTTATATGTTGCATTCATTGTTTGAATAAACAAGTAGGCCCTAAACCACAGTTTGTGCACTGTAGAAACCTAACCAAACTATGTATAGCTGAAACCCTGCAAAGCTTTTTAAAAAAAATGTAAACACGGCATAATTATATTATTTGGGCATAGCATATATTATCACTGCTTTGGGGTATTCAAAGGCCTCTTTCACCTTGAGTTTCAAAGATTACTGTGTTTAATGCAGACCTGAATACACTGGGTGAAAAATCAAGTCATTGGCATCAAAAGAAACGAGGAAACCAGGCTTTCACTTTCCTTCATTACTGCACCTTAGACATATAACAAGAGTGTACACTTGAACTGTGCTTGGAATTCATTTGTTAGCTCTTCCAAAACCATACTTTAGTGTAAAATGATGATAAAACTTAGTGTTCTTTGACTTTGGTGATGAGGTGGTGTGATGTAAAATAGAGCTGGATGGTTTGATTTTTCAGATTTGGTTTTGGTTCCATTTCAGGAAAAAACCTCAGTACTGTTTCAGTTATGTTTTTCTGTGTATTAGGAACATATAGTAAATAATACTTCAGGCTACTTAACTTGGAAAAAAAACCTAATAGTTTGCACAACATCATCACTCACCACAAAAAGCCCTGTTTGTTAAGTATCGCCGTTGGTTTCAGCCTAATATCCCTTTGATCATACTTAGTGGAGCTGAAATGGTTAAAGGGTTTTCTTGATCGATTAATCATATGGATTAACCTTGGTTAACCGATTAATCACTTGTCTTAATAGGTAGCTGAATTATTGCCATACCGTTGATGATTTATAGCATTAACCCTTTACCCAAAGTAACAGACAAAACCGGCCAGCGCTATATATACTGAAAGTGTCAATGACACTGTAGCTTAACTTGTGTGTTGTGTTTGATGAAAAGGATAATGTTCAATGTTTATGAAAGGATTATGAAATAAGACAAGAATTGTGATAATTGGGAATATGTTCATCTCTGTTACCTGTATGCTATGTTTATGATAAAAATAATATGAGGTGTACACTGTACTAAAGAGCTGAGGGGTGGGTTAATATGACCTCACAGTTAATGTATGTGGCCCTCACAGTTAACGTATATCAACAAAAGTTACCAAGTTACAGTGAAATTAATCCAAAACGAGTCATCCTATCAAGTTACATAAAAATCCCTTCATAAATATGGCCTGTAGACTGTGCTAAAGGTTTTCGGGCTTCGGGCCCCTGTAGCCGTCAGTTTCCCAATTGCGTCCAAAGGGGACGTTCTCATCTAGACATTATATGAAGTCAACCTACCAAGTTACAATGAAATCCCTTAATAGATATGACCTGTAGACTGTGCTAAAGGTTTTTGGGCTTTGGGCTCTGGCAGGTTGAATGATCGCAACCAAAAGGGGACATTCTCATCTGGGCATCATCTGGAGTGACCCTACAAAATTACATTGAAATCCCTTCATAAATATGACCTGTAGACTGTGCTCAAAGTTTTTGGGCTTCGGGCCCCTGAAGCCATCACAGTTGACCAAAAGGGGATGTCATCATCTAGGCATTATATGGAGTCAAACTTACGGGTTACAATGAAGTCCTTCCATAAATATGACCAATAGACTATGCTAAAGGTTTTGGGGTTTTGGGTTCGGGCAGCCATCAAGGCTGAATGATCACGACCAAAAGGGGACGTTCTCATCTAGATATTATTTAGAGTCATCCTACCAAGGTACAATGAAATCCCTTCATAAATATCACCTGTAGATTGTGCTAGACATTACATGAAGTCAACCTACCAAGTTACAATGAAATCCCTTCATAAATATGATCTGAAGACTGTGCTAAAGGTTTTCGGGCTTTAGGCTTGGGCAGCCATCATGGTTGAATGATCACAACCAAAAGAGGGCATTCTCATCTGGACATCATATGGAGTGATCCTATGAAGTTACAATGAAATTCCTTCATCAATATGACCTGTAGACTGTGCTCAAGATTTTTGGGCTTCAGGCACCTGCAGCCATCACAGTTGACCAACCACGACCAAATGGGGATGTCATCATCTAGGCATTATATGGAGTCAACCCAACAAGTTACAATGAAATCCTTCCATAAATAAGACCTACAGACATGCTAAACGTTTTTGGGCTCGGGCAGCCATCAAGGCTGAATGCTCGTGACCAAAAGGGGACGTTCTCATCTGGACACTATTTGGAGTCATCCTACCAATCTACAATGAAATCCCTTCATAATTATGACCTGTAGACTGTTCTAAAGGTTTTTGGGCTTTGGGCCCCTGAAGCCGTCACAGTTGCCCAATCGTGTCCAAAAGGGGACGTTCTTATCTAGACATTATATGAAGTCAACCTACCAAGTTACAATGAAATCCCTTCATAAATATGACCTGTAGACTGTGCTAAAGGTTTTCAGGCTCGGGCAGCCATCATGGAGGAATGATCGCAACCAAAGGGAACAATCTCATCTGGGCATCATCTGGAGTGATCCTGCGAAGTTACAATGAAATCCCTTCATAAATATGACCTGTAGAATGTGCTCAAGGTTTTCGGGCTTCGGGCACCTGTAGACATCAGAGTTGACCAATCACGATCAAAAGGGGATGTCATCATCAAGGCATTATATGGAGTCAACCTAACAGGTTACAATGAAATCCTTCTATAAATATAACCTTTTGCCTATGCTAAAGGTTTTTGGGCCCGGGCACCCAACAAGGCTGAATGATCACAGCCAAAATGGGACGTTTTCATCTAGACATTATTTGGGGTCATCCTACCAAGTTACAATGAAATCCCTTCATAAATATGACCTGTAGACAGTGCTAAAGGTTTACGGGCTTTGGGCACCTTTAGCCGTCAAAGGTGCCCAATCATTCCCAAAAGGGGACGTTCTCATCTAGACATTATATGAAGTCAACCTATCAAGTTACAATGAAATCCCTTCATAAATATGACCTGTAGACTGTGCTTAAGGTTTTCGGGCTTTGGGCTCGGGCAGCCATCATGGCTGAATGATCGCAACCATAGGGGACAATCTCAGCTGGGCATCATCTGGAGTGATCCTAAGAAGTTACAATGAAATCCCTTCATAAATATGACCTGTAGACTGTGCTCAAGGTTTTCGGGCTTCGGGCACTTGAGCCATCACAACTGACCAATCAAGACCAAAAGGGGATGTCATCATCTAGGCATTATATGGAGTCAACCTAACAGGTTACAATGAAATCCTTCCATAAATATGACCTTTTGCCTATGCTAAAGGTTTTTGGGCTCGGGCACCCATCAAGGCTGCATGATCGCAATCAAAATGGGACATTCTCATCTAGACATTATTTGGAGTCATCCTACCAAGTTACAATGAAATCCCTTCATAAATATGACCTCTAGACTGTGCTAAAGGTTTTCGGGCTTCGGGCCCCTGTAGCCGTCACAGTTGCCCAATCACGTCCAAAAGGGGACTTTCCCATCTAGACATTGTATGAAGTTAACCCACCAAGTTACAATAAAATTCCTCAATAAATATGACCTGTAGACTGTGCTAAAGGTTTTCGGGTTTTGGGCTCGGGCAGCCGTCACGGTTGGCAGATCATGCCCAAATGGGGAAATTCTCATCTAGACATCATAAGGAGTCATCCTACCAAGTTACAATGAAATCCCTCCACATTAAACATGACCTGCAGACTGTGCTAAAAGTTTTTGGGCTTCAGGCTTGGGCAGCCATCATGGTTGATAGATCATGCCCAAAGGCATTATACAGAGGCATCCTACCAAGTTACAATGAAATCCCTTCATAAATATGACCTGTAGACTGTGCTAATGGTTTTCGGGTTTTGGGCTCGGCAAGCCATACCAGTTGCCTGATCGCGACCAAAAGGGGACGTTCTCATCTAGACATGACCCCAAACCTGCATATGAAATTTTCATGACGATCAGACAAGAACTGCGGGGTGTAGCCCATGCTAAAGGAAAATGTGAACAGACGTCACAGACTCACAGACTTCCGCACGCGTGATGGCAATAGCTCATCTTGACTATGTCAAGTTAAGCTAAAAATCTCCATTCAGATTTTATCATGTTTTCAATTTTTGTCTAAAAAACATAGCTTATGACACCTCATTGCAACGAGCACGTTTAGCATGTTCCAATGAGGGGTCATAAGCTATGTTTTTGAGACACAAATTGAAAATTTTGAGTAATTTTAGAATTCATTTTGCAAGTATCATCTGCTGTCCACATCGGCAAAGAGTTAAGAATGACCATTTCCAGCTACTGATACCGTACAAGGAGCATGCAAGTGAACAAGTATGTCAGCACATAACTTGCATGCTTCAATCTGTCTCATAATAACTGATGCAAGCCAATGTGACAATGTTTACCTGTTTTGGAGCAAGTTTGTTCCTTTGTTAACCCATATAATACAGTACATGTAGTTTAAAAGCAATGGTTAATCGATCAATTACTTTTTTTGATTGATCAAGACACTGATCATTGGTTAATTGATTAATCAGTTAACCGTTTCAGCTCTAATACTTAGGGGGTTCTAGGTATCTATTACTAAGACAGTTGAATCAAAAGATTAGGGTTACAAATGAATAAAGTTTATCTAATCTATGTTGTGTCCTCATTGCCATATTTTCTCTCTTATAGACTCGTCCGGTGGATGAGTCAATGAGGGAGAAAATGTGACAGTGAGAACATGACAAGAACTTTGCCGAATAGACTAAGTGACAAGAATCCATAATAACATCACTAGTCCAGTTCCCTCCCAGTAAGATAGTTTGTTCAGTTCAAGCACAAACACAGAAAAAATGTTCGGGCAGTTTTCGCTGGGTCTTGCCATTTGGTTTTCTGATTTGTGATAAAAACCAGAACCAAACCAAACAGAAATGAAAGTGTCAGTGACACTGTAGCTCAACTTGTTTAAGACATGTACATGTATAGTATGTGACACAGCAATGACAAACATCTAGGTAATGACCTCATAACAAAGGTACATATAAAGTATTGCAACGGTCTGTACATAAATACTGAACGTAGCCTGTAACAAATGTATAGGTAAAGTATTGTAAAGGTGGGTGACAGTCAGATGCTAAACTAGAAAAGAAATCTTTGAGTCCCAGAGTGGGTCTGACTGAACCCCAAAATATTTGTTCTCATAGCACAGTGATAACAAAGGCACCCCAAAACACACTCGTTCCTGTCCCAAGGTGAAAACAAAGGTACCCAAGAAGTTTCGTGAAGATCGGTTGATAAATACAGCCTCTAGCCCGAGCCGTATTGACATGTGCACTTACAGTGTATAAGTAGCACTGAATAAATCAAAGTTCATCTAATTTGCATAATTTCTGCACGAGAAAAAAACCCGTACTATATGTGATGTATTCCATGTTACTAAACATTCATACAAAAATTTATTCAAATCAGAACTTTTATACAGAAGTTCTGTACAAAAGACTGATTGCACTAATTTTGGTACAAAATGGCTGCTGGTGGCCATCTTGAATTTCGGACCACATCCAAAAACACTCGTTCTCATCCCACGGTGATAACAAAGGTACCCAAGAAGTTTTGTAAAGATCGGTTCATAAATACGGCCTCTAGCCTGAGCCGTATAGAAGTTGAGTACAAAAAACTGATTAGACCTAATTTCGGTACAAAATGGCCACTGGCAGCCATCTTGAATTTTAGACCGCACCCAGAAACACTCGTTCTCGTCCCAAGGTGATAACAAAGGTACCCAAGACGTTTCGTGAAGATCGGTTCATAAATACGGCATCTAGCCTGAGCCGTATAGAAGTTGTGAACAAAAAACTGATTAGACCTAATTTCGGTACAAAATGGCCACTGGCAGCCATCTTGAATTTTGGACTGCACCCAGAAACACTCGTTCTCGTCCCAAGGTGATAACAAAGGTACCCAAGACGTTTCGTGAAGATCGGTTCATAAATACAGACTCTAGCCCGAGCCGTATTGACATGTGTACTTACTGTGTGTAAGTAGCACTGAAAAAATCAAAGTTCATCTAATTTGCATAATTTCTGCACGAGAAAAAAACCTGTATTACATGTAATGTATCCCATGGTACTAAACATTCACACACAAAATTATTCAAATCAGCGCTTTCATATGGAAGTTCTGTGCAAAAATCTGATTGCACCTAATTTTGTACAAAATGGCTGCCATCGGACATCTTGAATTTTTAGATTGGACCCAAAAATACTCGTTCTCGTCCCACGGTAATACCAAAGGTACCCAAGAAGTTTCGTAAAGATCGGTTCATAAATATGGCCTCTAACCCGAGCCGTATTGGCATTTGCACTGACAGTGCTGAATTTAACACTAAATACATCAAAGTTAGTCTAATTTGCATAATTTACACATGAGAAAAAACCTGTATTATATGTGATGTATCCCATGGTACTAAACATTCATACAAAAAATTATTCAAATCAGCGCTTTCGTATGGAAGTTCTGCGCAAAAATCTGATTGCACCTAATTTTGTACAAAATGGCTGCCAGCGGCCAACTTGAATTTCGGATCGGACCCAAAAACACTCGTTCTCGTCCCACGGACGTAACAAAGGTACCCAAGTAGTTTCGTAAAGATTGGTTCATAAATACGGCCTCTAGCCCGAGCCGTATTGAATTGTTGATGGACAGACGGACGACTGGCCATGGCATAAGCTCAAATTTGGCTTCGCCAAAGTTGAGCTAAAAACAAAAACTGCCCTGCTCTGATGTAAAATACTGTTGCTCTCTGAACCTTTTCCAACAGTGTACATGTACCGGTATTACATCACAGTACCTCACTGACCCCATTAAAGAATTTCATGAAGTAAGCTCCAGTATTCAAGGTTACTCAAATCTGTCTTTACACTAACATAGGTAAGCATTGCAGTATTACTTTACCAAGCCTGTAAATAAACCGTCTGTCATGGTCAATAGGGTTTAAACCCAGGAACGAGAATTCTCAGGTTCCCAGTTCCCGAAACCGGTCCAATACCCAGGAAATCTATAGCATGGAACCATGAATAAAGCATGGCATTGTTTCTGTGCTGAACTGAAGTTTTCTGAATATAAAACCTGTCCCAATGCAAAACTGCCCCACTCAACGTAACTTTGTAGGATTTTGTCTATCCTTCTATGCCTGAAATTTTTAGTCCTATTCCTGACGAACCTTTTCCACCAAATCACTGTAGTTTTCAACCAGTTCTGGAGGACTTCCTCTTCAACAGCAAGATCTTCACCTGCTTCAAACTTTAAACTCGCCTTCATTCTCAGAATCACTATTCACTACCTCCTTCAACATCAACCCCCTCTTCACTGCCGTCACCAGTCTCCTCTGCTTCAAGCAGAGGACACTGGTGACGGCAGTAAAGAGGGTGTTGATTTTGGAGGAGGTAGAGGTGATAATACTTGTGATTCTGAAAATGAAATCAGGATTGAAGCAGGTATAGGTTTTCACACTTCTCTTAGGAAAATAACTTTTCTGTTTGGAGATGGCAGATTGCCAATGAAATATGTTCATTTTCATCAAAATAAATGTGTCTTGTTACTCTCGTAAATTTGCTGGACATTATCTGGGAAATTTCCCGGTTCCCAGTTCTGAGGGTAATTTCATTCCCATTCCCGGTCCCTACAAAATCTAGGGACTCGATTAAACCCTAATGGTCAATGACAGCCTAGGCACAATTTGCATGTTTGACAGACATCAAATCATTTGTACCTGACATAAAAATCAGTCCTGCTTCTTGAAACTCAATGTACAGATTTCATAATTTCAGGAGGCTTTACAAAATTCTTGACTTTGATTATTCAATGGAAAGCTCCCTTATGGAGAGGTTTCCAATAAATGATGACAAGTCAAGATTTTGATCACATCACATCTACACATGCAGTTAACATGTGCATTAATGTACCATTAGCCTGCATCTGTTGCCATAGGCATAGACTGCTCTATGGACAAAAATATGCACTTCTTCGAGAAATCATGCACCAACAATTGGATTGTAAAATATGGAAGCCTGTCATGATTAATCGAGACGTCGACTACAAATCTCCCCAGTATTCAAACTTCTGGATGATTGTTAAGAAATCTAAATGTAGTGACCATTCACAATGAGATTGCTAAACCATTATATAGTTTACTGAATACACATGTACACACAAATATTTAACTAAAGGAGTGACATCTATAAACAGGGATTATAATTTGTACAGATTGATTAGACAGAGTTACATCCCTTGGGCCATTATTGGTAACGTGTAAACAGACAGAGGCTATTTTTTTGACAGATTTGCTCTTATTTTATTTTTCTCAAATTGTTTGATTTCATTATTTGAATATTTAATTTACAACAGCAAAATATGATCGGACTGTCAGAAATCTGATGATATATCAGACTATTTTCAGGTTCTTTGGTTCGATTTTTATATTGAGGCGAGCAAAAGTGAAAAGCTTTCATTTAAACCATATACCCTCGATGTTTGGATGTTGGGTGTGCCCCTTGCCATGGCTATTTGTCCTAGGCATTCTGACCAATCAGAAGACATAATTTATTGAGATATAGGGACAAGTACCTTTATACCCTAGTGAGTGCAAAAAGTACATATACACGTACCATGGTAAAAAAAACAAACCTCATATTTATATATTTACTGAAGTTTAACCCTTAGGAGTCTAGTTTCACTTTTGGAATATTTATATATCTATTGGAGTTTAACCCATGACCCCTGGTGGGATCTTCCACATCAGTTCAATGGTGGCAATCGGAATAGTCCATATTCATTATTTCAGGGTAGACCCAATTAATGTTTCAACGTGCAGGGCTGCACACTGAAAATATTAATTGGTCTTCCCCACATTCACTTTTCAACAATCCTATTTAATGGAATTATGACAAATCATGTTCCTGGGCCAGAAAAGCAGCCCCACAGTTTCAAAGGGTTAACCCTTGAGAGGCTGAGAAAATACAGCAAATCCATTTAAAACACTTGTTCCAACACAAAAGCATTTGGTGGCTTACTGATGGAAGTTACATTACCTTGGTGGTGGTTTTTAGTGGGGCCTTGGCTGCCTGTTTAGGCAGCTAAGATTTCCCTAGAAGCCGCTGCTAAGTCAAAGTGTTACCTTATTATGAGGGAGCAAATATAAGTAGAATTTCCCAGGCATTTCAGGACACATTCAAAATCTCTGACAAGAATCAAATGGACATTTTGAGAGAATCTAAGCTGACTGTAATTGTTGTTTTGGAATCATTTGCAAGTATCAATTCTGATTTGCAAATGAATTTCAAGTGCTGATGTTTGTTTTGTTTGTGTAATTGTGGTTTGACAACCTTTTGACAGCCAAGGTCACATCATGCTGGACAGTTTTACAGGTGGTGGAACTGGAGTACCCAGGTGGAACGATAGTGCAGTGGCAAGCAACTGTCAGACACCCTAATGTACTACCTCTGCCAGGGTTTCTGCTACCATGGCTGAGGGTCCATCAACCAGACCCATTCCCCCACTGATCATTTACTGATAAAGCATTAAATACAGTTGAAAAAACAAACAACATGACACAGTAAAATTCTAGTCAAGACATGGCCATTCTCCCAATAAAGTTGACACATTTTAGGAGCACCGTTTCCGGAACTGGCATTCTGCAACTTAAGATTGGCGAGTGTCATTTGGAAAGTATCACTATTTTCCTCCGTTTGCCGATTAGGTAAGATGACACATGCCGATTGTAGAAAAGAAATGGTGATAGCTTTGGGTGTTTCCCCGGAGATTCAACATAATTATTCTCACAAAATTGTTCATACTAAAGATGCAAGGAAATGGCCTTCCTGCAGCGTTCAATTCTAAAATTTTCTTAGACCGGTGCAAACCATGGTTGCACCAGGTGATCTGTTATTTTCCCCTACGACCAGACCAACTAATTTATCCCTAGCGGAAACCCTGCCTCTACACAAGCTAGCAGATTCTGCAGTGGTTGAAGGTAAGTGCACTATCAATGTGCAGTAAACCTTAGTATACATCACAACCATGCCCCCAAGTGAGCAATCAGGATTAAGTGTCTTAAATTACCTAAGGAATCAATTCAGTTACTACTGGTTAAGATCGAACATGCGATCTTATGGTTTGAAGTTCAATACTCTAACCACTGAGTCTCTATGCTTTATGCTTTACTGTTGGGTCAATTTATTCAAGGAGACAAATGATGAGTTTGTGTTACCAGATTGCACATAGTAATGCATGAGATAGATACCTGGAATTTACAAAAAAAAACCTTTTCACCTCTGAGGAGGACATCCAAGTACAGTAGAACCCTGTTATTTGAATGGTCACTTTGCCAGTGAAAACTATTCATTTAACCCTTAACCTAACGCAGACGATATCAAAATTTATTATTTTAAATACCATTTTTAAAAATGTTTCAAAAAATTTCAACAGAACCTTATCATGTGACCCCTCGTTGGAACGAGCTCGACGAGCTCGTTCCAACGAGGGGTCACATGATATGGTTTTGTTGAAATTATTTGAAAAATAATATTTTTTCAACTGCTGAATTTACTAATTACGTGGGCAGATGCGGGCGATTCGTTGGGTAAAGGGTTAAAACAAGCCATTAACTGAAAATAGAGTATGTTTTCATTTTTGGAATTTACTGAAAAAAAACCTTTTCACAATCCATTCCAATGAGGGGTCATAAGCCGAGTTCGAAGGCTTTTTAACTGGTAGAGTGCTAAATTATTTCTGGTCATTAAAACTTGTCTACATATCTTTGCCTTGTTACAATTTATGGTAGAGTGCCCCTAGGCAATCTCCCATAAATTGTAACAAGGAAAATCCTTAAAGATCAAATAATTTTACTTCAAGATAATATGAAGTATATCCACTGAATATGAAGTCTTTAAGATGGGTTACCTGCACTTCAGATTAAAGCCCAAATATGGGCTTCCAGCACTCTACCAGTTAAGAATAGTACTGGTTAGTTTTGGCCCTTACATATCGACAAATAGTTGATATAGATGAGATTTACACTAAGGCCGTACAGTGCACAGAGTCAGTTACTTGGGTAATAATGAGAATTTGATAATGAGAAAATGTGAGTAACCCTGTGCAATGCACAGGGTTAGTCACACATTCTGGTTATAAAAAAATGGTAACTACCATATCACATGCTACATGAAAATGCACACCCACTGAAGCTGTGCAAGGCACAGGTTTAGTCGCATAATATAGATGATCTTTTTATAACAAGAAAGAAAAGAGTGACTAACCCTGTACATTGCATGGCTAACATAACACCGACTAACCATCAGTAGCATCGCATACGATTAGTTGATAGGCTGCCATATCACAGACATGAAAATATACACTGACTTTAGGTTGTAAAAATGCACAGTTGGTTACCTGTTACAGAAGGTGCAGGTTTCCAGGATCTAATGGAAATAGTTACACTCGATTGAGGAAATTTTTTTAATGTGAATTCCAAAACGGAAAACATATTCTATTTTCAATTAATAGCTTGTTATAACAGGAGTATTCAATTAACAGGGTTTTGTCCCTGCCCTGTATTCTATATAAAGTATGGCCGCTGTGGACTGGTAACTTTCCATGGGTGGGCAATATTTCCACGGACGCAATAATATTAGATTCCAAGCACCAATTATGGGAAAAATCATCAAAAATTTAATTAATGAAGCAACGGGTACAACCCAATGCTTCATTAATTGAAAGTTTGCTGCTGATGATTTTTATTACCTGGTAAACGCACGTGTGGACATCACTGCCTATGCATGGATTATGACCAGTTCACACCGACTGTACTGTATAAACAGGACATTTAGTCTTGTTGGACAGAGCTCATGGAGCTCATTATTAAACTGTCTTTTAATCATAATTAATGTAAGAATTAACACTAAACTTACTGCACAGACTCTTGGGTCTATGCATCCCTTACTTTGACCTCATTTCAATGACAGGTTAGAAGCTATTTTTTGGAGCTAAAAAATTAAAATTTTAGTTGCCGAAGAATTTGTTTTTGAATTGACGCCTACTAACCATATTATTTATTTATTTGTCACAACAATTTTGCAGTGTTGGACAGTTTTATGGGTGGCAGAAACTGGACTAGCAGTGAGCAACTGTCAGACTCTGCAATGAACTACATGTAACTCCGCACAAGCAGGGTTAGCATTTGTTGAAGGCAGGTGCACCATCAACATGCAGTATGCCTTAATAGAACACAGCACCACTGTGCCCCCACATAAGCAATCAGGATTAAGTGCTTTGCCAAAGGACACAATGCAGATCCTGCTTGTCAGAAGTGAACAATGGACCTTTTGGTTTGAAGTTCAATGCTTTAACCATTGAGCCACCATGCCCCCCAACAGTACAGTAACTCAACAATAATCAGTTAACACTGTACCAAACATGATGGCCAAAAAGGGTCAGCACTGTTCAGAAAAATTGATATTCCAATTTCATTATTTTAAATTTTTGCCTCAGAAACATTGCTTATGACAAGTAATTGGTACAAGCTCACTAAGTGGTCATAAGCAAGGTTTTTGAGGTAAAAAAAAAGATTCTTTTAAATTTTTTTAAGTGACGTCTACTAGCAATGTTATTTATTTATTTGCATTGCAGTAACCGGTTCTTGTCAAATCACCAAAATTAAGCAACGTCAAGCCTGGTTAGTCCTTGAATGGGTGACCATCTGAGTGACTGATTTGGACTCCCACATTGTGTGTGCTTGGGCAAGGCACTTAACCTTGATTGTCCGCATGAGGGCATGATGATGCTGTGTACTAAGGTGTACTGCACGTCGATGGTGCACATGTTTTCAACCAATCTAACCCTGCCTGTGCTGCAGTGTGGAGTTACGATGTTGGGGAGCTGGCAGGTGCTCGTCGTTGCTTGGTGGTTCTCTCCAGGTACTCCGGCTTCCTCCACCTGTAAAGCTGTCATTGACACGATATGACCTTGGCTGTTACAGTGTCATTAAACCTTAATAAATAAATAAATAATTTATTTATTTATTGGAATTTAACACTTTCGACAGCCATGGTCAGCTCATGTTGGACAGTTTTACAGGTGGAAGAAGCCGGAGTACCAGAGAGACCAACCAAGCAGTGGCTTGCAACTCTTAGACTCCCAACATACTAACTCTGCACAAGCAGGGTTACAACTGATTGGAGGCAAGTGCACCATCGATGTGCAGTATGCCTTAGTACGCAGTGCCACTATTCCCCCATGTGAGAAATCAGGATTAAGTGCCTCACCCAAGGACACAAAGCAGTTACTTCTAGTCAGTCTCGAACTGTGAACCTTCAGTTTGAAATCCAATGCTCTAACAGGGTTCCTGTAGGCAAAGACTGATAAAATTCAAGGCTATTCAAAGTTATTTCTCTACATTTTTCAAGGCCCCACAATAGTCAAATTCAAGGATTTTCAAGGCCTGCCTTTACAAACTATGGCATATATAGACAGAAAGTCATATATGTGGGGCTGCACGGTACATCAATAAACCAATATATACCGGTATTCAAACAAATATCGATTGAATACCGGTGTAATTACAAAAATATTGGTTTATCGTCATTATTTATCTACACACAATTTAATTTTCAAGATATCTTGAGTTTTTTAACTGTAGCCCCGAATGAATAATATTATCCTTGTATCCAAGAAATCGTCTGCTTGTACCCTTTTAATATACAAATTCAGCAGTTGAAAAAATAATTTTCAAAAATTTCAACGAAACTATATCATGTGACCCCTCATTGGAACGAGCTCATTGAGCTCGTTCCAATGAGGGGTCACATGATATAGTGTTGTTGAAATCTTTGGGGAAAACGTGATAAATTAATTTTGAAAATAATAAATTTTGATATTGTCTGCGCTGGGTAAATTTTTCAAACCGCATCATCAAGGCATGCTAATTCGTTCCGACTGTGATGCCTCGAGTCTCGATTGTGTTATTTGTGTTCATATATCTGAACAATTTTCAATATACCGGTATACCGCAGTATTTTTTTTAATACCGATACAGGTATTCAGTTTTGAATATTGTGCAGCCCTACATATATCCAACGAGTTATGTAAAACACCCAGCGATTCAAGCTGTACTGATCAAATGGATCGATAAAAAATCAAAACATCTTTTGGGAACCGGTCTAAATCACATTTGTTATCTTTTCTATTGAGCGTGTTTGTTGAAATTCGTATTGCTGCTTCTCTTTGACTGGTGTCCATTCACGCCTAGCCATTTGGTGGTTCTTACTGTTAGTAAAAATCTAAATTTTATAGTAAATTTCCTTTCTTATTATACCTACCACAATTGTTTACTACAGGCTTGCACTACAGTGGAAGTCCCTAACTCGGATAAAATACTCTCTATTTTTGTCTTTCCCAAGCAAGTTGGGAAAGAAAAGAGGTGCAAAAGCACCAATAAAAATAAGCCAAAACTGGGTCGAGTGCAACCGGCGCAGACCCAGTACGGGACGCTCTCTCCCAAGTACAACTCCACGACTTCCGTTGCCAGTGCGCACATACCGTCTCTAAAGACTCATTCTTTTTGAATCCGTAAACATTAGAGTTATGTGATCAGCGGGGAGGAAAGATTCTTTACCCGTAAAGAAGACGGGAGGGCCTCCATGTAAACAATTGTGGTAGGTATAATAAGAAAGGAAATTTACTATAAAATTTAGATTTCTTATCAACCTACTCACAATTGTTTACTACAGGCTGAATAGACAAAAGGCTGGAGGGAATCGCATAACCAACCCCCACATAACCCTAGTGCACTGGAACCGTGAAGTAGAAGGAAGAGGTCCCGAGGCTTATCAACCATAATGTCGCAAACATTGGTAAAGGACAATGAAAAGAGACATATGAGCCTGTGTGACACACAGACAGAAAAAGGGCAGTAACAGCACAAGGCTGAAACTGACCTTCAAGAAGCCTAATGGCTATGGCAGACAACAGCCTGAGCAGAAGAAAGAGGACCCAGGGCAAAAAGGTCCTCCGACTGCTCCTGCAACTGGCGTAAATAAAAGGTGGAGAAAGGAGAAGCATTTCTCCAGTAGGCTGCCTGCATAACATCCGACAACTTGATGGAGTTAGAATAAGCCCAAGAGGTAGACAGTGCCCGCACCTCGTGGGCAGAAATACGATTGGTAATACAATCGCCAGCTGCTAAACGACTATAAGCCATACGAATAGCAAGACAAATCCATCGAGAAATGGATTGAGGAGAGATCTTCTGTCGACCCGGAATGAGAGACAGAAAAAAACGTTTTCTGCCCTTCCGTATGAAGCGTGTCCGATCAAGATAAATGCGAATAGCACGGACCGGACAGAGCAAAGGGCGAGTACCCTCAACAGAGGGAAGAGCCCTGATACAGATAGGAGGAGGAGTAGTATCTGGTAACTAATTCTTAGCCGAAAAGGAGCAATCAGTGGTAAAAGTAACACTGTTGGGAGAGCTCCTAAAAAAAGGCCGGGTCAACCGAGAGGGCGTGAAGCTCACTAACCCGTCTGGCCGAAGCAAATGCCATCAGAAAAGCCGTCTTGTATGTGAGAAAGTGCATATCCACCTGGGATAAAGGTTCGAACGGCGCCCCCCCCCCCCCCCCCCCCCCCCCCCCCCCCCCGCAAGCAAAGCAGCACCCACGAAAGATTCCATCGTGGAGTAAGCTGCAAAGTCCGAGGCCTTTTCAAAGAAAAGTGCCGAACAAGCTTGGAGAGGTGAGGATTAGTGCCGATACGACGCTTCCCCACATAAGAAAAAGTCTCTGAAAGCATAGACCTGTAACCCTTGATGGTAACAGGCTGGAGACCCCGAGAATCAAACAGATATACCAGAAACTCCGCAATCTGTGAAATCGAAGAATTGGCATAATCAACAGAGTGATCAGCACACCATCGACAGAAGACCTTCCATTTAGCTGCATAAGCTAAACCAGTGGAGTGCCTCCTTGAAGAAGAAATGCACTCCACTGCTCGTCTCGAAAAACCTCTACGGAGGAGACAGGACCTGACAAAAGATATGCGTGAAGGCACAATGAAGTCGGGTCGACGTGAAACCTCCTCGGGCGACCTTGACAAAGAAGGTCGCGACATAGCGGGAGACGTGCCGGAACTGCCGCCATCAGCGAGCGGAGCTGATTGATCCACACCCGCTGAGGAGACAGGGGAGCGATCAGAATGATTCGACAACTGCAGGTTCGAATTTTGGCGAGAACCTGAGGAAGAATCAGAACCGGCGGGAAGGCGTAGCCGACTAGACCGTTCCAATCGAGTGACAGAGCGTCCACGGCAAAAGCCAGAGGATCTGGACACGGGGACACGAAAGTGTCCACCTGATGGTTCCAACGAGTCGCAAAGAGATCGATGTGGGGACGTCCCCAGAGATCGCAAAGCGACTGGAACACTGCCCTGTGAAGCATCCACTCGGTGGAAATAACCCTGCCCTGTGGGGACAGGGAGTCGGCTAGGACGTTCAGACGACCGGGAATGTGACGAACAACCACTCCGGCATGAACATCCTGAGCGAGCAGTAAAAGATCCCGAGCTAACTCGTACATCGGAAGCGAGTGCGTGCCGCCCTGGTTCCGAATGTAAGCAACCACTGTCGAATTGTCGGATAGTAGAAGGACCTGGCGATTCGACAGGTGAGGGATCCACTGCCTGAAACTCAGAAGAAGAGCAAGAAGCTCCTTCTGGTTGATGTGTAGAGCTGCTTGATCCTGGTCCCACATCCCGTGTAGGGAAAGACCGAGAGGATCCAACGTCGCACCCCATCCGAGATCGCTGGCATCTGCCCTCAGAACGCGATCGGACGTGGGTAAGTCCAGCGGAACACCCTGCGTAATCCACTGAACATCTGTCCAGGGAAGAAGGTGAGGATACAGAGAGTCCGGAAACGGAAGCACCTGATCCAGAGAATCTACATTCGGTCTCCAACGACTGAGCAGAAAGTGTTGGAGAGGTCTGACACGCAGCCGACCTAGAGGAATGAGATCTGTCACCGAACCGCAGAGACCGATCAGCCGGAGAAAACTCCGAGCGGTCGCGGACCTGGACTGGGACAGAGTCAGAGCAAAAGCTGAGAGAATCACAGCCTTGGCCTGGGGAACAGCCACCAAATTGAATTTGGTTTGGAAAGACATCCCCAGATGACAAAACGACTGAGAAAGGACCAGGTCCGACTTCTCCTCGTTGACTCTGAATCCTAGCGACGTGAGCAAGCTCAACAGAGTGGCGACATCTGATTCCAGTAAGGCAGCATTGGAATGCCTCTGGAGGATATCGTCCAGATATGCCGAAGTAGTCACCCTGGACTGTGTGCGATGGAACGCTATCACATGCGACATCAATCTGGTGAACGCCCAAGGAGCCAGGTTGAGGCCGAAAGGCATGGCCTTGAACTGGTAAACTCACCCCAGAAAAGCGAACCTGAGATACTTCCGTGACGCCCGATGCATCGGAACGTGGAAGTAAGCGTCTCGCAGGTCGATGCTGGCTGCGAAATCTCCCTGGTGAATTGATTGGCGGACTGACCTGAAAGTCTCCATGCTGAACTTGGGAGCAATGATAGACTGGTTCAGGATGCTCAGATCGATAACCGGTCGGAGTCGGCCATCCTTCTTCGGCACCAAGAACAGGCGGGAATAGAAACCCACTGACTGAACGTTCTTGACGACCTCGATCGCCCCCTTTGCCAGGAGATTGGCAATCTCCGTGGACAAAAGTTCCCGACGTAAAACGTCTGAAGGAACTGTGGTTGGAAGAGGCACCCTTGACAGAGTGGGGTGCCGTCGGAAGGATATGCGCAGCCCGGACCGAACAACATCTAACACCCATGGATCGGATGTGATGGTGGTCCAATGGTCTGCGAACTCTGCTATCCTTCCTCCAACCTGGGACGAGTCGAGGTGAGGACCTTCATTTCGAGCCCCGACGAGGCCCACGAGAGGAGAAACCACCTCCTCTGCTAAATGAAGAATCCTGAGACTTCCCTCGATTCTGCCGACCCCTACCTTTACCCCGTGAGTAAGAAGTAGAGGCGGTGGCAGAAGGACCAGCCTTTTGCTTCACAGAGGAAGCAGAAGGGTACTTGTTAGGCTTGGAACGGCCCTTGCCTCCCCGAGAAGGCTGATCAAGCTGACGAAACAGCAGCTGATCTTTGGAATGACGTAGGACGTCATCCCGGACCGTCGACACGGAACCATGGAAAAGTTGCGGACCTGCCAAAGAAGCAGATCGAAGAGTAGCACGCTGCTCCTCGGGAAGGGATCGTCCTGTGTCCAGCACAGCGTCCCTTCGAACTAATTCCAAATTGGCCGTGTTACAGGCATGCGTGTGAGTAAGGTGCATAAGCGCCTTGGACAGCACACGCAAAGGAGCCTGTACCTCGTCAAACTTATCTGGAGGCAGATAAGCAGCCAAAGCTGAGACGACGTGATCTGAGAGAGAAAGCATGCCAAGCATCTCTCTAGATAAGCCCAACGTGGACTCCAGAGTCATCATTGGAATGACGGCAGACTTGGGCTTGGAAAGCCCGAGGGAAGTGGAGTCCTGTTCCAGAACCGTCAAAGTCTGGCAGACTGACGGATTGGCGGAATCGTAGGAACGATAATGCACAGGAGGCAAAAAGGTGTCAACCCTGGTGAAGAACGAAGTCTTCAAAGCCTTGGAATTCAGCTTGGCATCCAATGCTGAAAAAGCCTCAACCACCTGTACCGACTGGCATGGTCGAAGGCGTCCAGAAGCAGGTTGCTCCATAGGCTGTTGGCGCGCGACCGATGATCGCGGCCAGGCTGACACTGTCGGCTGGTTAGCAGGTTTGAGCTCAGGCAGAAACCCAAACACAAAGTCAAGAGCCGCCCCCAAGTCCGAAGACTGCTGGCCCTCGACCTCAAGCATGTCAGACTCCTCCCCAGAGTCGGAAGACACATAGCCCATCGTGGGCAAACCAGCCGACGCCTCCCATGGTGTCGGGACACCAGAGGAATCGGAAACCGGCCTGTTTCCAATCCCGGGAGGCGGCGCCATAGGAGGCGCCTGGAAACCACCCATAGCCTCGCTGGAAGCAACAGGAAGGCTCTTAGAAAGAACCTGAGTGAGTAAGGAGAGGGCCTCCCTAAGCTCACTGCCTGTACCGACCGGTTCGACAGGGGAGCGAACCGGCAAAGTGGCTTCACCTCTGACCGTCTTAACCAGCGAAGGGTCACGATCCTCCAAAACACCCGACGCGGGACGACGGGCGGCAGCCGAAACATCTGAAAGCAGACGTGTATAGGGGTACGATGCACCCCGAGGATCAATATTGCGAGAACTCGTGAGAGTCACCGCGGACCTCTGCGGGGCAGAAGGTCCAGGCTGCACAAAAGGCGTTGGTCCCCCAAAACTGGTCGTGTGACCAGAGTGAGTAGACGGAAACGCCACGGAGTTCATAGTGTTTCCACTACGAACATCCGAATCCAAAGACACAACTGTGGTGCTCGACGGCGAAGAGACCACAGCGATGGGCTCGGCCGGCAGCCCCTTCCGACTTCGCCGAGTTGAAGTCAGGGAAGGCTGAGGCCGATATCCCACGTCTACAGTATTGGACAGTCCTGCAGTCCCCTGCAGCAAAAAGCCGAGGACGGCTGAAACAGACGACGAAGCAGACGGACCAGCAGCAGTAGTAGATACGTCGAGAGTCGTTGAGGCTGGTGAAAAAGTGGAGAGAGCACACCGGCTTGGCTCCGAAAGGAGGAGTCACAACCCTAGTGACAGTCTCAGATGTCGACTGGAGGGGGACCGTAGTCCCGGAACCAGGCATCTCTACACCAGAACACTCAACGGCTCCCGCAGTATCCACCACAGGAAAAGACTGCACATCCCCCACGGAGGAGGAAAAACTCTCACCAGACAAAGTCGGCTCGGGAGGCCCCGAACGACCACGTTCTCCTTTCCCGCGGGAGGCACGGCCACGAGAACGAACGACACGGTTTACTGATGCCCAGAAGGTGGAAGACCATGTTCCACAGACACCACACGGCCGCTCAGCCGAACACCCATTACAGGAGGAACAAGACGAATGTACATCGTCCACATGCTTTGGCAGCAGACATTGCCCACAGGGAATTGTCCTGGGCATGATAGAGGTGAGAGGAGCAGAGAAGGTGAGATGAGAAAACAGAACACCCCCAAAGAAGAGAGAAAGGTGACAGAAACAAAGACCCCAGAAGGTCGACCGGGAACCACCCAACAGGAAGACTACTCTCAAAAGAAAGAAAAAACACTGCAGGAGTGGTACCCCGCTGACACCTAACTCTAACACAATTAGAAAATTTTGCAAAAAAAGCATTAACAATAATTGTGAAAAAATCTAAGTCCGAACCGCGTGGCACGCGAAATTCGCGCGCGACTCGAGAGAGAGCAAATAAATATACATTATGGACATATAATAGAAAAGAGAATATATAAAACACTGTTCCTGAGAATACAAAGGATACACTGTGGTATAATGAATCAGGAATCATCAAACATCGAGCTGGTGGAACACTGATAAGCATGCAAAAACATCTCGACACGAAGCGGATTTTAAAAAGAATGAGTCTTTAGAGACGGTATATGCGCACTGGCAACGGAAGTCGTGGAGTTGTACTTGGGAGAGAGCGTCCCGTACTGGGTCTGCGCCGGTTGCACTCGACCCAGTTTTGGCGTATTTTTATTGGTGCTTTTGCACCTCTTTTCTTTCCCAACTTGCTTGGGAAAGACAAAAATAGAGAGTATTTTATCCGAGTTAGGGACTTCCATTGTAGTGCAAGCCTGTAGTAAACAATTGTGAGTAGGTTGATAAGAAATGTAAGAACAAATTTGTGCAGATCTGCAAAACAGTTGGGAGAAACTTTTTTAAAAGAAGTTTGAAGCATGTTAAGATGTCAGAAGATTTACTAAAATAAGTTGACCAATTTAGATATAACAGGATCCGCTGTCCAGATGGCCACAAGACTGGGTTAATGTTGTGGTTGGAAATGATTGGGTTTTTTTAATATTATCTCATTTTGGGTTAACTAATTTTTTTGTGAACCGACTTTATTTTGCTTAGGACATTTTGATTTTCACTCTATGCAACAGCCGATCGATAATTGTATAATGAAATTTGGAAACTTTTCAAAGCGTAACTAATGAATGACTGTATGGGAAAGGAACTAGTATATACGGTACTGGGAAAAACGGTCTGGCTTGTATATCACCAGCTGAATACAGAAACATGTATGTCAAAGCGTCAATCCCGTTAAATACAAGGGTTTTAAGTTTAATGGATGTGTAATAAAAAGCTATATAGTTAAAAAATTGTAGTAAATTGAACTGTGTATTCAAGGTACTCAACAGTTACACACAAGTTCGAATTTGGTGTTCTTGAGAAGTTGAGAGAAAGCAGTCTGTGACTGCTTTCTCTACAGAACACCAAATTCCATCTTGTGTGTGAAGCCCTGAACCCTGTGCCTAGCAGTCAGTGTCAATGTGATGGAAAATAATTTATATGTAAGCAGACCCATGCAATGCAGATTCTGTTGCAATACAAACAGAATAGCTGACTCCACAAAAAGCAACCAATGACAGTGCCTGACACAACTTATTGATTTTGTCAATATTTCACCCACAGTTACTGCATGTATAAACCCAGAAAGAATACATCATGATTAATTGGGAACATCAACAGCATTGCTACATTTCGAGAACATTCAAGGCTTTTCATGGCCACCTCAGCCAATTTTCAAGGATTTCAAGGTGGAGAACAACCCTCCATCAAATTCAAAGCCATTCCTTAAATTCAAGATGCCACGGGGACCTCCTTGTCTAACCGATGACTCACCAGCACACCTTGACTAGCCTTGTAAGGTAAAGTGTTAAGGCACATTGGTTATAAAGACTGAATTATCTGAATACAGTTCTTGTTACATAGTTTAACCTGTCTATAATATTGGCAATGGAATTGATAAATTTCAGAAAAGAGATAAGACCTGATAATAATTACAAGATATAATTGATTTCCTTTGTTATAACTAGATTCAGTTAAGTGTAACATTGACAAATTTTCAAGTCTATCAAGGAAGAACTATCTATTGACGTCATTCAGGTAGTCCTTTCAATATAACCCCTCAACCTCTATAAAAATGATCAAAGAACTTTATAGTTATTTAATTAACTCTGAACCCCTTACCTTATGTAACAGTCATAACCAGCTAGAGGTGGGTAGGAGGTTTTGATTTTTCATATTCAGTTTCGGTTTGGGTTCAGTTTCAGGAGAAAGCTCGGTTTCAGTTCATTATTTCTATGTGTTAAGAACAGATAGCAAATAACACTATGGCCTCCTTGACTTGAAAAAAATCTCCAACAATGTGTACTACTCACCCACAAAGGCCATGTCTGTATTGGGTTCAGCCTAACTTCCCTTTGATCATTCTTAGGGGTTCTAGAGGATCGGTTGCTAATTTAGTCTATTCAATCAAAAAAAACATAAATCAGAGTAACAGATGAATAATGTCTATCTAATCTATGTTGTATTCTTATTGTCACATTTTCTCACTTATTTACTCATCCAGTGGATGAATCAGAACATTATAAGTTATCTCGGGCAACATCCAGGGTACATGGAGATTTAATACCTGGATGTCGTTTTCAACCATGAGGCGCAAGCCGAATGGTTGAAAAGGAGACATCCAGGTATTAAATTTCCATGTACCCTGGATGTTGCCCGAGATAATGATTTTGTCCCGCCTCCTAACACAGAAATAATGCAGAGATGTAAAATATGATCCCACATAAGACTCAGGGGACAAAGTTTAAACCCCACACTGAGACTCAGGTTTTGAACCAAACAGCAAAACAAACGTCACAGCAAAACTATAAATAGACCGAGTCTATTTCCAAATCATTGTTTATAAACCAGGTCACACATGGAGAAGTTTTAATTTTTTGTTTTAAACAATTCAAATTCAGTATCAAAGTCTTTCTCTGACAAATACTCTCTAAAAAGCCGTGCGGCAGTATTATTTGATTTGACGGTGGATTTAGGTGTGAGTTCAATCTGTTTGCAAACGATGCCTCCATCGGAGTGACAAGCGAAGCGAGAGATTGACATTTTGTATTCTGCTCAAGCGATATCGAAGATAAACAGATGAGTTGCACCCCTTGATGTTCTCACCCCGCAAAGTGCAAAAGTATATTTGCGAACCCGATTCAATCTGTTCAGTTCTCATCGAATACGACAGCCAACAAGTGCTTCTACTCATAGGGCTGCAACAATGTTTTTTAATTTGTATTAGTATTCACTACAATACGACAGTTAGTTGGATATAACTTAACAGTTCTAATAGGAGTTTCTGCAATCGATGTGACCCAGTCAGGATCAAAGGTTATTTTTATCACCTGGATGTTTCTCGAGTGACGGGGAACAACGGCGTGCGCTCTTATCACCCGCATGTATGAAGATAGCCGATACCATGGCTATTTCTTTTGGTCACATTGACCAATCAGAAGACGCGATGCATACTGATACAGGGACAAGATGTATTCTCCCCTTTGCCAGAGAGACTAAGTGATGAGAATCCATAGTAGTTTTTAGTCCAGTTCCTTACAGTAAGATTGTTTGATCAGTTTATCCACAAACAGTAAAACTGTTCAGCTGTTTTTTGGCTGGGTCTTGCGGTTCAGTTTTCTGGTTTACCACAAAAACTGAAACCGAACCAGAAAAACGAAAAACCACCCAGCCCTACTCAATGAATTAATAATATGTTTTGTATAATGCTGTACTCTTACATGTGGCATATATTAGCAGATAACACTTCAGCCTTCTTAACCCTTTGAACACTCGTGGTATCTTCCATGCCAGTTAAATGGCAGAATTTGGAAGAGTCCATATCCATTATTTGGGGGTAGAGCAATTAATATTTTCAAAGTGCACCCTGAAGGCTGCACGTTGAAAATATTAATTGTTCTACCACACACGTTCACTTACAGTACGTGGAGAGTGTATTATCACTAAATCACCCACAGAGTGGAGATTCCACCCAAGCAATAATTGCAAATTTGTTGCAAAGCACAACCAGCACCAGCAATGTTTCAGCCAATGGACCTCCGGGTTAAACCCGGAGGTCCATTGGCTGAAACATTGCTTGTGTTTTTTGTCCATATGAACAAAATTTGAAAGTTATAGCTTGGGTGATAACCCCACTCCGTGGGTGATTTACTTACAGTCCACTCTCCACGTACTGTAGTAGCCATCCAACTTAATGAAATTATGACATATCGTGTTTCTGAACCAGAAAAGCAGCCTCTCGTGTTGAAAGAGTTACATGTAACTTGAAAAAAATTTCCCAACAGTGTGTATGACACCATTAACCACAAAAGCCTTGTCTGTGGTGGATTTAGCTTAACTGCCTTTTGATCATTCTTTGGGGTTCTAGGGTATCAGTTGCTAATCCTATTCAATGAGTATAAAAAACATAAATCAGAGTAGAAAATGAATAAAGTCCATCTAATGTACATTGTGTTCTCATTGTCATATATTCCCTGTGTGAAATTTTCTCTGGAATTCCAGGGAATTCCTGGAAGGAAATAACATGGTCTTTTTCATGTCCAGAAACCCTGGAAATCCAGGGAATTCCAGAGAATATCAAGTCAAGAAAATCAGGAAAACCAGGATTCTGCGGTATTGGCCACCCCGGAATTCCAGAGAATTCTGGGTTTTAAACAAACCTGTCTGAGCAAAAATTCCTGAATTTCCAGATTTCCAGGAATTCAACTGACGTTTCATTGTTAACAAAATTCCTGATTTTTCCGGATTTCCCAGACTTCAGTTTTATTTTGTCAGAAAAGAATTCCTGAGTTTTCTGTGTTTCCTGGAATTCAGTATTTGTTACTGTAGCTTGTTGCACTGAGATTACAAATATGGATGCGTCATGGTACATTTACTTATATGCTCCATGCAGTTGAGAAAAATTTATCCTAAGAGGAATTTCATAAAAAATACAGATAGCCATACAATATTTTAGGAATGCATTCAAGATTCAATATTTAAAAGGGAATCATCAAAGACTGTTGGGAAAACAAGAGGCCTCACGGGGCCTGAAGCGCTCATCTTGTACAGAACACAATTTAAACAGAGTCCAAAAATGAGTCTACATTAAGCAAGCCATCTCCATAGGCTACACTGTCAATCTTTGAGTCCCTCAGGAGTGACAAAAATAATCTGGGCATCATGCCTTTTCTTCAGTTGATCATAAGTAAAATGTAGAGCTCCCCTATGAAGCCCCTTGATACAACCAATGTGGATTAATCTTAGTACCTCAAGAGGGTACTGAATACAAAATTTTTAATTCTTCAACAAAATGGCCAATTCCAGCTCCCATAGAGAGCCCAAATATTAACCCAGGCTCTTGATTTGAACACAGTTAAATCTGACTTCCCTAGAGATGTTGTGTACCGAATATGAAAGCATTCTGACTGTTGGATCTGAAGAAGAGAAATTGTAAAGAAATTTCTTTGAATTGCACTAAGTTCAAATTTGGGCTACCATAGCAAGCCCAAATATTAACCTATGGATCCGATTTGAACAAACTTGAATCTGACCCCCCCCTAGAGATGTTGTATACCAAATGTGAAAGCATTTTGACAAGGGAATCTGAAGAAGAAGATTTTTGAAGAAATTACCTCATATTGTACTAAGTTAAATTTCATGTTCCCATATGGAGCCCAAATATTAACCTAGGCACTCGAATTGAACAACCTGGAATCTGACACCCCTAGAGATGTTGTATACCAAATATAAAAGCATTCCGACTGGTGGATCTGAAGAAGAAGATTTTTAAAGAAATTTCCTCATATTGCACTAAGTAAAAATTTGGGCTACCACAGTGAGCCCAAATATATACCTAGGGATCTGATTTGAACAAACTTGAAACTGACCCCCATAGAGATGTTGCATACCAAATATCAAAGCATTCTGACTGATGGATCTGAAGAAGAAGATTTTTTTAAATTACCCTCCATATTGAACAAAGATACAATTTGGGCTTCCGTAGGAAGCCCAAATATTAACCTAGGGACTTGGTTTGAACAATCTAGAATCTGATCCTCATAGCAATGATGTATACCAAATATTAAAAGATTCTGACTGGTGGTTCTGAAGAAGATGATTTTTAAAGAATATTCCCCATATTACCCTATGTTAAAACTTTGGGCTCCTGTAGAGAGCCCAAATATGAACCAATGAGCTTTATTTCTACACACATTTATCTGACCCCCCTATGAATGCTGTATACCAAATATCAAAAGATTCTGATGATTGGTTCTGGAGAAAAGATTTTTTTTAATTTTTGCAAATATGCTGACTCAGCATTTTTTCGATGCCCATTACAGAACACCCTAACATAACTGATGAAAATGTTTTTTTACCATTCAATTCTACTGGTCATAAAGATATTTCATACCAAATAAAAGCTCTCTGTTCCGTGGGGTTTGGGAAATATAGGCATTTAAAAATATTTCTATTTTTAGCTCCCAGGGTTCCCATGGGGATGCGGAATTTTTTTTTTTTTGTATGGGTCAAGTACTTATGACCCAATACTACCACAAACCAAATTTGGTTCATACCGGACCATCGGTTCAGAAAATAGAAATTTTGGGCGGGGCCAAAAATCTTACCCCTCCTATTACAAAGCCAAATATTAATTCACGAACTTTGTTTGAACAAACTTGATTCTACACCTCATATGGAAGCTCCATAGCAAATATCAAGTCATTATACACACTGGTCCTTGAGAAGAAGATTTTAAAAATATTTTGGAGCATTTTCCCCCACTCCCTCCCTATGGGGCTGGGCATGCTGAGTTGAACAAAAATGAAATGCCCCTTTGGGACCATCACTCACAAAAACTTTCTCTTGAATTGGCCCAGTGGCTTTGAAGGAGAAGACCAAAACATGGTGTTGACGGACGACGGACGGAGAGCGATGAGATTAGCTCAGCTTGACTTTGTCAAGATGAGCTAACAAGCTGGACTCAGGAATTAAAAATCCAACTGATGAAACCACCCATGAGATGTGTTGAGGTGAGAAACAAAGATTTTGATGAAACAAATTGTTGAAGTTAACATTTCCCCAACCTTTTTCCATTAGGCTCTGAAGATTATTGTTTATAATTCAAAAGTGTATTATCAAGCTGAAAGATTGAATACTCACACGTTTAAGTTTATTTCTTTTCAGAATAGTCTCTTCACCAAAAATACAACATGACAGAGATGTGAAAGTTTTCCCTCCAATTTTAAATTATCCAATGGGGACATGACATTAATACACATTATATATTTCTACTCCAACAGAGTTAAAATTCCAGACTTTTCCGGGAAACCAGGAATTTAAAACATTGTCATCAGATGCTTTTTTATGAGAAATCCTGATTTTTCTGGGAAATCAGGAATTTAAAATCAGGAAAAATACAGGAATTCTCTGGAAAAATGTTTTCACAAATAATTACTTCTTTTTCTTGATTTTTCCAAGCTTTGTCTTAATTATTCTCCCGGAATTCCCTGGAATTCCTGAATACCCGGAATAAAATTCACACAGGCCTCCCTTATTGACTCGTTCATCAGATGAGTCAATAAGAGAGAAAATGTGACAATCAAAACACGTAACAAGAGTCCATAGTGGTCTTTAGTTCCATACAGTAAGATTGTTTGATCAGTTTATACACAAACAGTAAACCATTCAGCTGGTTTTTACTGGGTCTAGCAGTACCTTTTCTAGTTTACCGCCAAAACAAAAACCAAACCAGAAAACTGAAAAACCACCCAGCCCTGTAACCAGCCAACACTATTCACAAATGTCACCATTTAAAAATTATTATTTTTGAACTTTTGCCTCGAAAACATTGCTTATGAGACCTCACTGGACCAGGCTGAAAATGAATTGTTTTCTCTAAGTTATGCAGCATTTGATTCTGAGTGTAAACTGCAAATGATTGTCTCTGAAGAAATAAGTGGCCTCCATGCAAACACAGTTTCTGGTGAAACATAACTCATGTTCTCGGCAGGGTTTAATCCATGAAAATTGGGAAGAGATTTTGGTCATCAAATCTGTAAAGTTTGACAAACTACATCATAATTCCAGGGACACCAAAAGATTAGTGGCTGTCAGGCATCACAGATCTATTGAGGTCACATAAACTGCGGTTCTAAAATCAGCTTGCAACTCCTGTTAATTAAATAAAATATCTTGTATTATGTCAAGAAGTTACCCTTGCAATCACCAAATTTCACTTGTTAAATAAACTGTATGGAACAGTGTGTTGTATATTCAACTCCTGGTGATATGTATTCCTGCCCAGGACACAAAACCTCTGGCGACTGAAATAAGTATAATTTGGGCATAGTTTGCCCAATTTCTCCCATTCTACTTTTGACCAATGATTTCTTGAGATAAATTTAGATGAATTTTTCATCAAATCTAGTCATGGCTGCTTCACAGCAGCCATGACTAGATCTGATGAAAAATATTTTGAAAATACTCAGCAGATAAAGAGTTAATACAGTCCTCTGTAGTTTCCATTCACTCTCTCTCTGTACATGGATGTAAAAAAAATGAAATTTCAAGCAGCAAATCTTTCTCACAGGGCAACTAAGAAGTTCATCAATTCAATCTTGTTTGATTGAGCTCAATATGCTCTGTTAAACAAGACTGAAGTGGTTAAATTTCTACGTGCATTATGGGAAAAATCTGGATGTTGAGGAACCTTTAATATGTTGACATCAGTATGCAGAGGATTAAAGTGTTTTTTGTATTGCCCACTTCAGAACACCAATTTATGAATTAAATTTTTGTTTGAGCAGAGCCTGAGATTGGGAAATTTAGGGTTAGGAATTGGGAAAAAGCCTGTTCAAATGAGACTGGGAAAAGGTCACATATTCAGTCTCTGTAGGCAACCAAAAGAATCCCAGGATCTGATATTTCAGTGAAAAAAAAAATTCAGGGTTTAAACATTTTCAAAGAATTCAGCACCGAAACAGTAAAACAAGCTATTTACCAAGGTTGTGGCCTCAAGATAACATTTTAGGAGTATAAAATTTATTTATTTATTGTTTTTTAAGGTCACATATTTTTGCACAATGGCTAATCATGACCTCGACAGTTTTACGGGTGGAGGAAGCCGGAGTACACGGAGAGAACCACTGAGCAATGGTGAGCAACTGTCAGCTCCCCAACATACTAACTCCACACAAGCAGGGTTAGCATTGGTTAAAGACAGGTGCGCCATCGACGTGCAGTACGCCTTAGTACACAGCATCACCATGCCACCACGTGGGCAAAGCGATTGCCGCAGGTGGGATTCGAACCGAGGACCTCTCGGCTCGCAGCCTGCACCTCTACCTACTGAGCCACCACGTCCCCAAAGAGTATAAAATAACTTAGGTCATTTGCTCAAAAACGATTGTTTCACTTCCACCAAGTTACATATATACTCTTTCATAAATTCATCACAAACAGGGTTAACTGTTTACATACTGCTGGCAGATATTCCTGCCAGAACAGCAATACTCTTCCCATCAGAAGAGGTTAACCCTTTACCCAATGCAAAGGATATAAATTTTTTTTTTTTTATAAACCATATGATGTAACCTTTCAGTGAAATGAACTCGACATGCTCATTCCAATGAGGGGTAAAATGATATTGTTTTGTTGAGAGTTTTGGAAAAAATATGTTCAACTCCTCGTTTCGTAAATTACACAGGTAGATGTGGTAATTTCATTAGCTAGAGGGTTAAATATATACTTCTGTTTATGACAAAACAGAATGATTTCTGAGGCTTTGAATGGTTGGATTTTTCATCAAATCGACCAATAGCTGCTTCACTCAGCCATGGCTGGAGTTGAAAAAAAGGTTCAATAAAATACTCGACTGGTTAAGAGTTAAGAATGTTGACTGTTCTGAAATTTCATACACCATTTATTATGAATAACAACTAATAAGTAACTCTTACAAAAAAGGAGTTCAATAGAATATTGTATAAACAAGATTGATATAAAAAGTTAATGGTATGTGTAGTCACTAGACTATACTATATACTTAAATTGTCTTATTATTAGTTTATTACATTATGGGGAGGGAGCGCGGTGGCTCAGTTGGTAGAGGTGCAGGCTGCAAGCCGAGAGGTCCTCGGTTCGAATCCCACCTGCGGCAACCGCGTTGTGTCCTTGGGCAAGACACTTCATCTCCATTGTCCGCGTGGGGGCACGATGACGCCGTGTACTAAGGCGTACTGCACGTCGATGGTGCGCATGTCTTCAACCAATCTAACCCTGCCTGTGCTGCAGTGCGGAGTTACGATGTTGGGGAGCTGGCAGCTGCTCGTCGTTGCTCGGTGGTTCTCTCCGGGTACTCCGGCTTCCTCCACCCGTAAAACTGTCACGGTCATGATTAGCCATTGTGCATAAATATGTGACCTTAAGCACCAATAAATAAATAAATAAATATTACATTATGGGAAATACTTCCTTCTTTATTAACTCTCTGAACACAGATGTCGAAATACCCAAATTTCAACCTGAAATTTTTCCCAACTTTCAAGCTAGGAGTTTAACCCTTTACCTAACATGAAAAGCAGACGACACTTGCAAAAAAAAATTCTTGAACAACTAAATTTTTTCATTTTTTGTCTCAAAAACATAGGTTATGACCCCTCGTTGGAACGAGCTCAACGAGCTCGTTCCAACGAGGGGTCATAACCTATGTTTTTGAGACAAAAAATGAAAATATTTTGAAAATTAATTGGCGATTTTTGAGAATAGCGCTGGCCGGTTTTGGCCGTTACGTTGGGTAAAGGGTTAATCAATTCAATCTTGTTTGACAAAGCTGATTGAACTCTGTCAACCCATATTAAAATGGTTAAATTTCTTGTTGCATTATGGGAAAAAAACTGCCACTTTCATTTTCAGTATTTTAACATCAGTGTGCTGAGGGTTAAATTTCTTTAGAAATACCACCGAGGCACCATTTAAATACACTGCTACATGACAGAGACCAATTATTCTTTGTATGTTCCTCATAGTCAGCTAAATGTAAACACTGTTTTATTAACATGAACCACTTGTCTCCCTATAAGAAGCTATTGCATGACACTACCTATGTGTACTCTCCACAAGACAGTAACAAAACAATTTTCACATTGTCAACATTACTGTCAGATCAACAAAAAAATTCTGACCACTTAAATTAATTTTGTCTCAAATAACCTTTATAAAATTTTTTATTCAACAAATTGTTTGTACATACCACCACTAACCTTATAAATTGAAAAAAAAAATTCAGACCAATTTCTTTTCACAGCCACTATCCATCTGGCACTGTATCTGTAGTGCTCCTTCTAGAGAGTTAGAGCCATAATATCAGGCCTTGCATTTTGATGGAACTCAGGCTGATAGGCTCTGTGGTCAACCCTGTAAATTTATTTACAGAGCCTATCAGGAGGCCATGTGAAAAGAAAAGATTATCATTTATTGAGTTAAAAGATAACAGGCTCCAACTTTGCTGAAGTGGGCCCTGTTAATTCTTTCTATGAAGCCTTTTTGTGGACTCCAACATTAAAGCAAGGCCTGTAAATCACACAATCCTTTATAATATTATACATTTACATAACGGACAATGATATAAAGATGTAAAAATGTGAACGCTCATCAGCTGTTAACCTTATACTGCATTTAGGGCATTGCAAAATCACATATTTTTTATTCAAATCGAATCTGTTATTCAAAAATCGAATCACACCTCGATTCGAATACAGATATTTTGATGCCCCAACTGATAAAATATTCCAACTACATCATCAAGGCATGTCTTCGTTGAAGGCATGCCTCGATGAGGTAGTTGGAATTTTATCCAGTAAGTATTTTTGTTCAAAACAGAAACGGGTGCGAGAATTCTGTACTGGGCACTGCACAAGGCTAGCTGCTAGCAACTGTGACCTCATCATCATTATTGCTTAGGAACTTTAAAATTGCTTTCAACAGTGGTAGTGACTAGTGCAACTGGAATAAGCATGGATGGTGGTATGGGTACAGATGCTTTTGCGTTAATATAGTGGAAATTACACTCAGTCTTTATTTTCAACATTATTTATGTACAATTTCTATCTCAGCTATATGTTTTCTGAAACGACTAAGATGACTGATACCAAGCAACATTCCAGTGAAAAAGTTTGAAGGAAAACAAATCGGGCAGGCGATTTTGAATCAAACCAGATAGCAACTTAAGATTCGAAACCAAATTGGATCTCAAAGCTTCACAGGTCCTAACGGTATGCAAGATATCAAAATTTGTTATTTTAAGGTGCTATTTAAGTAAGAGAATTTTGTTTATTTTGAAATTTCCACCTCTGATATTCCTTAAATTCAAATTAAATATACACAAATTATACATCAAAATGAAGGTTGAGATGTATAGAACACAAACCACATATGTAATCAACTCATACAGTTGACAGCATGCACCCCTGGTTCCTGGAATGCTGCTACTGTATTTGTACCTGAACTGATAATAAAATAATATTTCATGAGAACAACTTGTGGCCAAATGTGCTTCATATATCCAAGAATAAAGCTACAACATCAAAATTCTTCAAAACACAGTGACAGAGCTACACAGGGTAAATTCCCAAACTGTCGGATTTGTTTACACTGGAAATTACTTTCAATTTCTGGTCAATGTCATTGGACTGAAAAAGCATTGATACACAACGCCATCTAACATTAAATAATGAGAAAGATCGCCTTAATATGGCATATTATTATTATATAGAGACTACACAGCTGCCTAATGCTATGCAAGATATCATGACACCTGTTGAAATTTCTTAGAATTACGATTTTGTTTTAAGATGGAAATTTGTGGTATCGCGTGATTTGCACATGTCCATCAAACATAAAATATGCAGACAGTGTTATCCTTTTCCCAAATGCAGTCCTATCGTTGCACTCTTAAAGTGTTTTGAATGCTTAGCTTTTTCTTGGAAATGTGAAGCACATTTGGCCATAATTTCTTCTCTGGAAATATTATTGTATTGTCAGTTCTCGTACGAATATGGTTGCAGACTTCTAGGAACCAGTGGTGCCTGCTGTCAACTCTATGAGTTTATTACATATGTGTTTCATTTCTATAGATCTCCGCCATCATTTTGATGTATATTTTGTGTATATTTAATTTGAATTTAAGGAATATCAGAGGTGGGAATTTAAAAATAAACAGAATTCTCTTACTTGCATGTTCATATCTCCTTAATTATCTTTTTTCCAAGTTTTTCAACAAGAAAATATCAGTAGAGGTGATGGATGATCCCCGAATATATGCAAAAAAGGTAAGGCATGAGAGTGATATTTTGTAAAACAATGGAGATAAACTCAAGGATGTGCAGCTGTCAAAATTTCATTGAAAATAAATTGTATGCAGACCTGTAAATACTTTTTTTATTTTGGTGCATGTCATCAGAGGAGAACAAACTGTGACCTTGAAGTTATAAACATGGATAAAAGTCATGATACGCTTGATTCAAGAGCAAGCACGGTGTGAAGTATGAATGACACACTTAAGTCATGAGCAACCAATAAATGAAGTACAAAGATTTGTCCATTGAATTGAGTCATAAACAATCATTATATGAAGTATGAACAAGATCAATCTATTGAATAATAGATTGACAAAGCTAGAATTAGAGAAACAAACAAACAAAGCATCTCCAACCTTGATCTTTGAGCTATGGCCTTTCATCTGTGATAACACACCCTTGAGTAATAAGCAATCATTATGTGAAGTATACACAAGATTGGTCATTTGAATAATTTCTATAGACTGGACAAAGATGTAATTGAGAAACAAACAAATGAATGGTCTGTGACCTTGACCTTGGAGCTATGACCATGGGTCAAGGTCACGACACACCCTCGAGTCATAAGCAACCAGTATGAACAAGATTGAACTGAATACTTTTTTACAGACCGGACAATGTTAGAATAAAGCAACAAACAAATGGTCTGTGGTCTTAACCTTGGATCTATAACTTGGGTCAAGGTCATTGCACACCTTTGGTACATAAGTAAGTATTGCGTGAAATATGGAAAAGTAAAAACGGGCAAATTAAAACCACATATACGAAGCAGAAAGGTTAAGAGACACTACACTTGCAATAAAGCAAACCTATAAACAATATAGATCACCATGATGTGCAATAAAGTTTACTTTAATACAACTTCTTACAACAGAAAATTGACTATGTTTTCACCAAGAAAAAAATACTGAAGAAAAATTTCCATAAACAAAGAGTTAAGTACTGTAGTCATGGTCCTAAAAAACCCTCAACTGAAATATAAAAGTGCTGGGGCCACTGGGCTTAACTCTTTGCATGCTGCTGGCAGATATTCCTGCTCAACATAGGGTTTCTCTGGACATTGAAATAAGTATAAGTTGGGCACATTTAATCGTATTAGCTTATGATTTCTTGTGTTGCATTTATATTAATTTTTCATCAAATTTCGTCATGGCTGCTTTACAGCAGCCATGACTAGATTTGATGAAAAATATCTAGAAAATACTCAGAAGGTTAAGAGTTAAAGAAACCAACTCAAACACAAACTCTTACAATTTGGATATTAGAACCGAAATGAAACATCAATTGTAAAAGTTCACAGATTTTTTGCTAAAAAAATGAAAAAAACGGGTAAAATAACAGCACATTTACTCAGTATAAGGGTTAAAAGAAACTACACACACCGATAAGCAATATAGATCACCATAATATGCAATAAAGTTTACTTTCCACCTAAAAAAAATGAAAAAAATTCCAGATTAAGGGTTAAGTACTGTAGCCATGGTCCTTAATAAAATAACCAACAACTGCAAATTTGAAAGCCCTGGGACCATTGGGTTCAAAGAAATTTATTTAACCCTTTAACTAATACAGCAGTCAAAAACGGCCAGAAAATTAAGCAAAATAAGCCAACCACAACCTACAATATCTTGCAAGATTTTCAATAAAACCATACAAATAATGATATCCATATTTGTATGGTTTTATTGAGAGAATTGTGAAAATTTGTTTTCGAAAAAACGTGAAATTTTATTTTTTAAAAATACTGTGTATGATAAAGGGTTAAACACAAACTCTTACAAATTGGAAGCAGACACTGGCACTGCTGAGGTTATGACATTACCTCACCTCTACTTAGTAGTGCGTGAGCTAACAAAACTGATTAGCCCTTCAATGTTAGGTGTTTATTTACAAAATTCTTTGTTTTACATCACTCATTGGTTCTAATTGCTAGATTTATTTTTTTATTTATTGGTGTTCAAGGTCACATACTTATGCACAATGGCTAATTGTGACCATGACAGTTTGACAGGTGGAGGAAGCCGAAGTACCCAGAGAGACAAAATGTGTTATTATTTGTAGACAAGTATCCATGATAAAAGTAAGGGCCATCAATACAATGCTAAATGATGTACATGCATCTGTTTTGAGGTTACACCAAAGGACAGACTTGTGTACACGGTGGCGTAGATAGCTTTTTGCTGGCGGAGGGGCAAGCCAAAAATTTTCCGACAGACCGAAAATTTTCCGACAGTGTAACAACAAAAACCCAAACAAACAGAAAGAATCTGTTGTTTACTGCAAATGTACTGAAAATTGGTCTTTCTTACCCAAAATTTACCCACGATGGCATGTTTTTATCCCCAAAGCCAGCATTTTAATGTTATTAGGCATAAATTCGCCTAAAAATGGTCCCAAAAAATTTCCGACAAAACTTCGAGTGGAGGGCCTCCGCCCCTCTGGCTCCCCTTTATCTACGCCACTGTGTGTACATTAGAGCTGAACCGATTAATCAATTAATCAATGATCAACATCTTGATTGATCAAAAAAGTAATAGATCGATTAACTGTTGCTTTTGAACTAGTGTATTATATGGGCTAACAATTAAAGGAACACACTTGCTCCAAAACAGGCAAACATTGTCACACTGACTCACATCAATTATATGAGACAGAGTAAAGCATGCAAGTTACTTTCTGATATACTTGTTTACTTGCATGATCATCATACTGTATCAGTGGCTGGAAATGGTAATATTATTATTATTATTATTATTTATTGATGTTCAAGGTCACATATTTATGCACAATGGCTAATCATGACCGTGACAGTTTTACGGGTGGAGGAAGCCGGAGTACCCGGAGAGAACCACCGAGCCACGACGAGCAGCTGCCAGCTCCCCAACATCGTAACTCGCATTAGATTGGTTGGAGACATGCACACCATCGACGTGCAGTACGCCATAGTACACGGCGTCATCGTGCCCCCACGCGGGCAATGGAGATGAAGTGTCTTGCCCAAGGACACAACGCGGTTGCCGCAGGTGGGATTCAAACCGAGGACCTCTCGGCTTGCAGCCTGCACCTCTACCTACTGAGCCACCGTGCTCCCGTGGAAATGGTAATTCTTAACCCTTTACCCATTGCGGGTAGCAGACGATACTTGCAAAATAAATTCACGAATTACTAAAAATTTTCAATTTTTGTCTCAAAAACATAGCTTATAACCCCTCATTGGAATGAGCCTGATGAGCTCGTTCCAATAAGGGGTGATAAGCTATGTGTTTAGGACAACAATTAAAAAATAAATTTGAATGGAAATTTTTGTATATAGGCCTAGTTGGTTTATGTTTGTTCACTGAGGAAAGGGTTCATACTGTAAATCATCCATGGTTTGGTGATTATTCAGATATCTATTTGGACAAGTGATTCATCAGTTCACCAAGGTAAATCCATATGATTAATCAATCAAGAAAACCTCTTAACCATTTCAGCTCTAGTGTACATATTCATTGACAGAAATTTCTTAAGACAAATCCTTGCTTATTCCGATCTCTGCTTTCACAAGTGATGACTCTGAATTTTTATGATATTCTTTGTGAAATGCATTGAAATATATATAGTTTGTATCAGTGCATGTCATTTCAGCCTAGAGTTATTTTAGTCACCTGTATTATCAAAATCACCCACATTCATTATCTTGTGTAGACAAAGACCACATCACACTCGATCTAGCTCTGCTACTTTCTGATTAGTCTCTATAATAATGCTGTTCAAATGACTCAAGCTTGCTTGTTAGTTTACTGGAGTTTAACCACATTTTTTAATAGCCACAGTCATATTGTGTGGGACAGTTAAACTGGTAGAGGGCTAAATTATTTTTGGTTTTCAAAATTTTTTCACAAGTCTTTGCTTTGTTACAATTTATGGGAGAGTGCCTGTAGGCACTCTCCCATAAGTTGTGACAAGGCAAATCTTTACAGATTAAATAATTTCACTTTGAGGATAATAAAAGGCACATCCTCTAAGTATGAAACCTTTTAAGTCGTGGTACCTGCACTTCAGAGTAAAGCCCAAATATGGGCTTCCAGCACTCTATCAGTTAATAGGTGGAGGAAGCCAGAAAAGAACAATAGAATAACAGAGAAGTGATGCAGAACAGTCAGACTCTCCAACATACAAATCCAACATGAGCAAGGATAGCATATATTGGATGAAGAAAAACTTCAGCATTGATGTGTTTCAGGTGTGGAGGTCTGAAAAATCCATGGTGGCAAAAAAATTGCTCTCCAGGAACCTACTCAGGTGAGCAATGTGAACAGTTTCATTATTTTGCCTCACAAAATCTTCTGAGTGCCAAGTAAATGGTGTGTTTTCTCCAATGAATGCATTGAAGCCAGTCAGTGCCCATAAATGGTTATGGATTCTGTGCTTGTTTTTCACAAACCCCTCAACCCCAGTATGAGCAGATTGACGACATGTTATCTCTGCAGGAATTGCTGGGAAAATCCCTAAAATGCTGTACAGTTCAGGCACAGAGCCAGGATTATAATTTTTTATTTTTATTTTTTTTTTTATTTTTTTTATTTTTTTTTTTGGGGGGGGGAGGGGGGGATGGGGGCATGATAAGCAGAAGGCCATTTAGTGGGGGGTGGAGGGGGGGGGGGAAACCAATGAAAGTGTCAATGACACAGCAGCTTATCTTGAATGTGCATAGTGTCAGATGAAAAGGATAAATTGTTCACTGTTATGAAAGGATTATAAAATAAGACAAGAATTGTGATAATTGATTGAGAATATGTTAAGTTCTGTCTGTACCCTACATGCTATGTTTTCAACAAGAATAATTTGAGGCATAGACTGTACTAAAGAATTGAGGCCTGGGTTGATATGGCTCTCACAGCTAACGAATGTCAACCAAAGTTACCAAGTAACAGTAAAATCCTTCCAAAATGAGTCATCCTACCAGGTTTCAATGAAATCCCTTCATAAATATGACGCGTGGACTTTGCTAAAGGAATCTAGGTCATGTGCTTGTCCGGTGGTCATGGCTGACCAAACACAACCAATATAGGACAGTCTCATCTGGATATCATACAGAGTATTCCTACCAAGTTACAATGAAATGCTTTCATAAATGACCTGTAGACTGCGCTAAATATTTTCAGGCCTACACGGGTGTAGCCTGTGCTAAAGAAAATGTCAATAGACTCACAGACTCACAGACACAAAGACAAACTCACAGACTTCTGCACACATGATGGCAATAGCTTATCTTGACTGAAAATAACAGCCAAATATTTTTTTCCTTTTCTAAGACGATCGGTGTCAAATGACATGCATAAGTCTCCATAATACAATGTTAGGAGACCATATGAAAATGTTCATCCATATAAAAAACTGACATATCTCATCTTTGTCCATGAATTAGGTGGATGGTGCATATTCAATTCTTGAAGGTCAGAAAAATAAATACAGTGAGAAAATCTAACTCTACAGAATTCCTGGACCGACATGCAACATATGACATGCGAGATGCGACATACGAGAAACGACATGCAACATACAATATACGACATACAACACATGACATACAACATATGAGATACCATAGATATTGGATAGAATGTTCTATCTGATATAAATGTGAAATACGACATACAACATTCGAGATACGACACACAACATACGAGATACAACATACAAAATAGTGTGCCTTATGAAACGCGACCAAGAAGTCTGGTCCATTTCGTATCGCAACATACTTTATCATTCTTGCCATCTTATGCAAACATTAACCCTTTGAATGCTGCTGGCAGATATTCCTAGCTAGGCAGAATTTATCTTGCTACTGCAATACGAAAAATTTGGGCATATTTAATCAAATTTTCTCCCTGTAAATTAAATGGATTTTTTTCACCAATGATTTCTTGAGTTGAATTTATATGAATTTTTCGGAAGGCTCAGTAGGTAGAGATGCAGGCTGCAAGCCGAGAGGTCCTCGGTTCAAATCCCATCTGCTGGAACTGATATTTGTCCTTGGGCAAGACACTTAATCCCAATTGTCCAGGCAGGGACATGGTGGCATTGTGTACTAAGGAGTACTGCACGTCTATGGAGAACTTGTCTTCAACCAATGATAACCCTGCTTGTGTGGCATTAGTACATTAGGGAGTCTGACAGTTGCTCGGTGGTTCTCTCCAAGTACTCTGGATTCCTCCACCTGTAAAACTGCCCAACAAGAGGTGGCCCTGGCTGTCGAAAGTATCGTTAAACTGGTACTGAAATGGTTAACCTGATAATTAGTTATGAAATCAGTTAGCTACCTAACCGGTTATCCGAAATATTGATAGTGATCGTCATTCCACATTTAAAATGTAGTAAATCTGCCGCTTCTCCTTTGTGATAGATTACACATCGAAGCCAGATTGTATATATTGAGAAATAATCGACTTTGGCATTCAAGACTTCATTAATGATCGGGAGTTTCTGTCAGTAATGAGTAATCACAGAAACTATTCCATAGTGTGTATATAAACGAACGTTGTCTAGTACTCGACAACGTTCGTTTGTATACACACAACAAAAATAGTTTGAGAATACTGCTTTCCAGTTCCTATAGTTTTGATCCCAAACTCGGTGAAATAATGGCCACGGATAAACAGATATTATCCGGTTATAGCTCTTGGTTAGTCGGTTACAAAAATGAGCCAACCATTTCAGCCCTATGTTAAACCCTAATAAATAAATAAATAAAAGAGGCGACCATGGCTATTGAAAGTATTGTTCAACCCCAATGAATAAATTTTTCATAAAATCTAGTCATGGATGTTTCACAGCAGCCATGACCAGATTTAACAGAAAATACCTGGAAAATACTCAGCAGGTTGAGTTAATTGCAGATATTGCCACTGAGGATACAGCACAGCAGAAATAACTGCAGCGCTTGTCTGCAATGATAGGATATATTCAGATCGTAAATGAATTTTGAATTGACTCTCTCTGTCTTAAGTACTGTAGCATGTATCTGAATGTCCCTTGTTACCCGGATGTTTGGGGAAGCAGTTAAATTCCCATAGGAACCTGACTTTGGGCTGGAGAGCAAATTTTTTCTGTGCAAAATTTCGGCACCATGCATTCCAAACTGCATCTGGCAGGTGGTGTACGTACTGCATATATAGTATGCTATGGTATGTAGAGTGATATATGCACACACAGGGCTATGGGTATATAGTAGAGGTGGGGGCCCAGTGGCTCAGTAGGTGGAGGTGCGGGCTCTAAGCCGAGAGGTCCTTCATTCGAATCCCACCTGTGGCAAATGTGTTGTGTCCTTGGGCAAGATACTTCATCCCAATTGCCCACGTTGGGGCACGGTGATGTTGTGTACTTAAGCGTACCGCACGTCGATGGTGCACTTATCTTCAACCAATGCTAACCCTGCTTGTGTTGTGTTTGTATGTTGGAAAGCTGACAGTTGCTTGCCATTGCTCGGTGGTTCTCTCTGGGTACTCTGGCTTCCTCTACCCATAAAGCTGTGCGACATGAGGTGACCCTGGCTGTTGAAAGTGTCGTTAGAACACAATAAATAAATGAATAAATAATATAGTAGGGGTTTGTGATGGAAAAGTGATCAGGAAGGTGAGATTTTTGTGGAAAATTTTCCTTCGAAACGGTTGACATTGCTATTAATGTCGGAACATCATGATGCGCACGCAACATCATAGAAATGATGACTGCTGTTCGTCCACTATAAATCTGACATGACGTTATTCAGGTAGGGTGTGTCAGGCTTTAGGGTGTGTCAGGCTTCTGTTTATTTATTCATTGGTGTTTAAGGTCACATATTTCTGCACAAAGGCCAACCATGACAACAACAGTTTTACAGGTGTAGGAAGTCGGAGTACACAGAGAACAACCAAACAATGGCGAGCAACTGTCAGCTCCCCAACATACCAATGCATTGGTTGAAGACAAGTGCACTATTGACGTGCAGTATGCCTTAGTACACAATGCCACCGTGCCCCCACGTGGGCAATGGGGTGAAATGTCTTACCAAAGGACACAATGTGGTTGCCACAGGTGGGATTCGAACCGAGGACCTCTCGGCTTGCAGCCTGCACCTCTACCTACTGATCCACTGCGTCCCCCTGTGTCGGGCTTCTCGTATGGGAGTGATATCATACCCGCGTGAAATTTTCTCGAGAAATCCAGGGAATTCCGGGAAATAACATGGTCTTTTTGATGTCCGGAAACCCAGGAAATCTAGGGAATTCCCGAGAATATCAAGTCAAGAAAATCAGGAAAACCAGGATTCTGCGGTATTGGCCACCCCAGAATTCCAGGGAGTTCCAGAAAATTCCGGATTTTAAACAAACTTGTGTGAGCAAAAATTCCTGAATTTCCAGGAATTCAACTGATGTTTCATAGTTAACAAAGTTCCTGATTTTTACGGATTTCCCGGACTTCAGTTTTATTTTGTCAGAACAGAATTCCTGATTTTTCTGGGTTTCCTGGAATTCAGTATTTGTTACTGTAGCTTGTTGCACTGAGATTACTACAAATATGGATGTGTCATGGTACATGTACTTATATGCTCCATGCAGTTGAGAAAAATTTATCCTAAGAAGAATTTCATAAAAAATACAGATAGCCATACAATATTTTAGAAATGCATCCAAGATTCAATATTTAAAAGGGAATCATCAAAGACTGTTGGGAAAACAAGCTGGAATCAGGAATATTATAAATCCAACTGATGAAATCTCCCATAATAATAATAATAATAACTCTTTGGCCAGCCGCTGATTTGTCGCGGTCCTCATAAGAGAAGGCCATCATTCCCCCTGCACCCCACCCCCTCTTCCCTTCCTCTCCTCCCAGCATTCAGATATAAACTGCTTAATAGTGTCCCTCACTTCCTCTTTTTCAATTTCTTCAATAAGCATTCCTACCCTCTCCCTCGTGTCTCCCTTCAGCCATCTATCCTTTGTTTCTTCACCCCACTTCTGCATTATTCTTCCAGTAAATTTTATTCTATGAGGTATATACTGTGGGCATTCCAAGAGAAAATGTTCCAGGGTCTCCACTACTCCAGAGTGGCACATTTGGCATCCCTTTTCCCCGTCTCTCCCAATTTTTCCCCGAAGCTCCAGTGATCTTGATCTCAGTTTGAACAGCAGTGACCCTCCAAAGGTGCCATCTAGGTACTTCTCAAAAGCTGGCTTTTCTTTATATTGTAACCCCTGCAGTGATCTTTTCACGCTAACCCCTGCTCGCCAGTTTCGATTGCAATCTTCCATGACTCTCTCTTTGACAAACCTTTTGCCTTCTTTCATTCCTACTTCTATGTTTGTGACCTCTATAGAGTAATTGTCCATTAGTTCCCTCACATGTTTTGACCACCCCGTTTCTATATTAGAATTCCAAATGGTATCGAGCATCAATTTGCACCACCGGTTGTCAGGCAGGTTTCTCAAGTAGTTAAAGTAACACAGTTTTCCCAAATCTACCCTGTCCTTGATTTTCATCCACCCAAGCTCCCCCCTTACTGCTTCCAAAGCTGCAGCATTACTCGACCCTGTTATCCATCTGCCGGCATCATTTTGAGTATTTTCCAACTTCTTAATAACGGTTTGGTTTAATGGAATCACGTCCGTGCCATACGTTATACTTGGTAAACCCACCCTCTCCCACAGTGTTTTCCCCACAAAGACCTTGTTGAAACTATTTTTCCCTAAAAGTTTTAGTTGGTTCAGAATTCTTTTCCCCTTCAGAATCAGTTTGGCTGAGTAATTTCTGTACACCCCTCTTCCCGTTATATTTATGCTTACCCCTAGATACTCATACTCTCCCGTTTCTCCTACAGTGATTTGTTTGCTTTCCCCTTCGGGGATTGAGAACTCCCCCACTCTCCATCTCTTCGTCATATCTACCTTGCGTCCAACGGGTATTACCTTGCTTTTATTTTCATTTAGTTCTAGCCGCCAAGTGTTCCCATATCTACCAACAATTTCCAGCAGTTTCTCTAGCCCCTGTTCAGTTCTAGACATTAACACCATGTCGTCCGCAAAGAATAAGCCTGGTATCTTTATGTCTCCAACATTTACCCCCTCCGCACTCTGAATTAGTTCGTCCCCTAAATCTTTAACATACAATGCAAACAAAATCGGTGAAAAGATACACCCCTGCTTGAGGCCTATATCCATAGGGACTCGTTTTGTAGTGATACTCCCTAGACTGAGCTGGCTTTGCACATCTGTATACATGAGATGTGTTGAGGTGAGAAACAAAGATTTTGATGAAACAAATTGCTGAACAGTTAACATTACCCCAACCTTTATCAGGGTTGGGGTATTCGTATTCGGTATTCAGTCGTATTCAATACATTTTTTCAAGTATTCATAAGTATTCAGTATTCATGCAATCTTAAAGTATTCGTATTCGTATTCGAATACAGTCAAATTTGAGGTGTATTCATGAATACTTTTTGAATACTTTTCTTGTTTTTAATACACATGTATACAGTATTTGTAAAAAAAATATTGTGATTATCTCTATTAGAAAGTAGTAAAGAATTAAACTAATACTTTGAAGTGCACATATCAGGTCCATCAAATAGTACATCAAACTTCATACTACACATGAAGGTAAGTTCAATTATTTATCTGCCTTTTGATAGCAAACTCTTCATTGTTCAAAATTTGTTTCATTGTAAACTGAACATTGTAACTTTTAATAAAGGTTGGGGTAATGTTAACTGTTCAACAATTTGTTTCATCAAAATCTTTCTGGGAAATCAGGAATTTAAAATCAGAAAAAAATACAGGAATTCTCTGGAAAAATGTTTTCACAAATAATTACTTCTTTTTCTTTGATTTTTCCAAGCTTGTCTTGATTATTCTCCCGGAATTCCCTGGATTTCCTGAAAACCTTGAGTTAAATCAACTTATAAGATAACAGTCTCTCCCTGTTAGCTTACATACCATTGGCCTATCTTGGCACTCTGCCCAGGTAGACCTAAGGTGGTGAGTAGTCAGTACGTCTTACAGAGACTAGGGTCTGGGACCTCCATAGGAGAGATACTAAGAAGTATTAAGAGGACTATCCCTACCTATGACAGGGAGAGGGGCGTCATGCCATCCCACACTCTGGATACAGTGAGATGTCAAGACTGGAAACTGGAGGGTTTACAAGAGGGCTAAAGAGGTTGCTAAAAGGTCTACAAGAGAAGGAAAAGCCAGCATATGAGAAGTACTTATAAGAGACATTGGTGATTTTCGCATCCTTCTTCATGATTGTTTAAACTCCACTTCAGTTGGTATATGTTACATGCGATGACGGTTAACCGGTTATGGAAATCATAACCAGTCATGTTTGTGACCGATTATTGACTGGTTAACCAGTTAACCGTTTCAGCCCTAAATACATGTACATGTGTAATACAAGTTTGCAGTCATTTCAGTAATATCTGACTTCAGTTAAAACCTCCTCCATCAAGTTTTTGAGATAGAAATAGCCACATTCAACAATAACATTTGGGTTTTTAATGAGTCTTACACACCAATTCCTTTGTCTTCTCTGGGTTGGTAAGAGATATGAAATACCTGATAGAACAATAGACTAGGTGTTCAAGTGACGTAACTTGAACACCTGCACTCAATCACCATACTTGGGTCTGAGCGTTCTGTGAATTGACGTGTAAGTAAATTTCTAACCTCACTGTCAGTATTCATGAATTTGAACATCCAGCCAACGTGCTGTAACACCTCGCCACTTCGCAGCTCGGTGTCACAGACCGCACATTGGCAGGTTGTTTAAATTCATGAATACTCCACCTCAGTTAGCAATTATTACAGACGTGTAGAGCAGAAACTGAAATATCCTAATTTTGTACTATAGAAATCTGTCAATAAAAAGATAAACAACATATTTCTTCTCACTTTTTTTTTGTTCCTATGAGGCATGTACACAACATAAATATGATTTGTTGTCAAGTTTATGTGCAATTTCAATGTTTTGGAGTATTTCCTACATGAAATATACGGCTGGTTCTGTACTCATAAAAAAGTCCATAATGCATAATGGGTCCTCCTAAAAACCGGAAGGACATAGAATGACATAAAAATGATATGGAATGACATTTATTTTACAAATACTTAACCCCAAAATGTATTTGTTGATTAACTAACCAAAGATAAAGAGTACTGATCGGAGAAATGGAAATGTCATCACTAAAACTTGGTGTATGAAACAACTGGAATGACAGTCCTCGATATTGTTATTTTGTCACCCTTTTAAAAAGTAATTTTATACACAATAGTATATAACATGGATACATAATAGTATATAATCAGTACACCATGATGTGTCACACTATTTTTTTATAAGGGTGTGAAGTACATGTAACAATGACAGATTAAGAGTGGAAATCGGAGGAATGGAATAGTCTTCACTAAAACTTGCTGCGTGAAACATCTGGAATGACAGACTCTGACATTGTTATTTTGCATCCTTGTAAGACAGTAATGTGATACATTATAGTATATAATCAATACACAGTGATGTATCACAATACTTTTTCATAAGGGTCCGAAATAAAAATGACAGATCAAAACAGGAAATCGGATGAACGCAATCATCTTCACTGTATTTATTTATTTATTGGTGTTTAAGGTCACATACTTATGCACAATGGCTAATCGTGACCGTGACAGTTTTACAGGTGGAGGAAGCCGGAGTACCCAGAGAGAACCACCGAGCAACGACGAGCAGCTGTCAGCTCTTCAACATCGTAACTCTGAACTCTGCACCGCAGCACAGGCAGGGTTAGATTGGTTGAAGACATGCGCACCATCGATGTGCAGTACGCCTCAGTACACAGCATCATCGTGCCCCCATGTAGGCAATCGGGGTGAAGTGTCTTGCCCAAGGACACAACGCGGTTGCCGCAGGTGGGATTCGAACATCATCTTCACTGAACTTGCTGCGAGAAACATCCAGAATGACAGACTCTGACATTGTTATTTTGCACCCCTGTAAGAAAGTAATGTGATACATTATAGTATATAATCAATACACCGTGATGTGTCACAATACTTTTTCATAAGGGTCTGAAATAACAATGACAGATAAAGAGTGGATATCGGAGGAATGGAATCATCTTCATTAAACTTGCTGCATGAAACATCTGGAATGAAGTCTCCGACATTGTCATTTTGCACCCTTGTAAGAAAGTAAAGTGATACATTATAGCATATAATCAGTACACCATCATGTGCCAAAATACATTTTTATAAGGGTCCAAAATAACAATGACAGATCATGAGTGGAAATTGGAAGAATGGAATTGTCTTCACTAAACTTGCTGCGTGAAACAACCGGAATGACAGACTCCGACATTGTTATTTTAGAAAGTAATGTGATAGATTATACTGGATTTCTGCTAGGGTGACCAGGGACCGCCAAAACGGCCCCATTCCCCATGCCCTAAATTCCCCTAACCGCACATTCCATAGTTGATATAAATTGCTACAAGAAGTTTCACATCAGGAAAAAAGTGAAATAAAACTCTCATGTTACCAACGCAATGCATTTGACGGTAATAAGCACAGGTTACACCAAACAGAAGCAGGAAACGCATTGTAAAATTATACTTGAATATCGATCAGAGATCAATGACACCCTCCAAGTTTGCAAAGACCATGTGCGGGTCGTGCGATAGTGTATGAGAGAAATGGCAACTTCAAACGAATCAGTGACTGCTGCCATAACTACATGCTTTTTGATTTCCGTTTGATTGCTTCAGAGTAAACTGATGCGACATATAACAGTTGTTGACCCCCCGCACACACAATCGTTGTTGAACTGGATCTGCCACCAAGGACCGGTATTGTTGGTAAGTAATCTGTATGAATGATTTTTCACCTGAATTTCTGCTCATTGGTCTTGATTCTTCTGCAATTATCGGCTCTCGGAATGTGAAAACCAACATAAATATTGGTGTGAAAAACCTCAAAATATCCCTCAGATGCAACGAAATGGGCGTTTTGGGACTCCAGAATTTAAAATTTTCCAAACCTGCCAAACCTCATGTCGACTCATGGTAGCGATGACTCTTGGTTGCCCCACTTTCCCCAAATTACCAGCCCCAACATTTTTACCCTAGTGGAAACCCTGCATTATAGTATATAATCAGTACACTATGATGCGTCATGAAGCTTTTTTTTATTAGGGTGATGCCTAGCATAACACTAATAGCATACATATGAGACACGTCAGACGAACCATACACTTTGCAACCCATCCTAAGAATGCCCTTATAAGTATCAATCACAAGTTCGTCACAGTTAATAACATTCACAAATCTGGAGCATCTGCATCATAAATGTTTTTATTTTCAATTAGTTCCAAACATGATTTTTCATTCCAAATAGCCCACTGGAAACTGCCTTATAAAGGCAGTTACCATCACCAACAAATGCTTGAGGATAAACATCCTTCAAAATAATCAGTGAATATGGAAAACATTTGCTTTCCCTTTTCGGACCATCAACTCATAATAATAATAATAATAACACTTCGGCCGGCCGCTGATTTGTCGCGGTTCTCGTATGAGAAGGCCTTGGTTACCCATGTTCTACCAACTGCCTCCCTATTCCCGCGCTTCTTCTCTCCTCCCAACACTCGGAGACGAACTGCATGATGACATACCTTGCCCCATTCTTCCCAATCTCTTCGATTAGTATATTAACCCTCTCCTTTGAGTCGCCCCCTAACGACATGTCCTTCATTCTCCCATCCCACTTCCCCATTATACTCCCCGTGAATCATTCTATAAGAAAGTGTTCCAGGGTCTCCACCACACCCAAGTTACACATCTAGCACTCCTTTTCACTGTTTTTTCCCAATTTTTCCCCTCAACTCCAGGGACCGCGACCTCAGCTTGAACAACAAAGACCCCCCAAAGGTGCCATCAAGGTACTCTTCAAAACCAGGCTTCTCTTTATCACGCAGGCCACCCAAAGATCTCATAATTACCTCACTGTGTATTTTTCACAAACAATGGGATTAGCAATCAGCCAACTCAATACAATTATGGCTAATCAATTTCTGACTGCGCTGTTCAAACACTCTCACTAAGTATCTATACTTGCCACTTTTCAGGTTGTTTAGAACAAAAAGTATAAAAAAGGTCACTTATGATTAAGATCTCGGCCCTGGTAAGTATTAAAACACATTTTTTACACTAAAATTTTATTTTTTAATATCATTTTGTGTCATTCCGAGGTTTAGGACTGGACATAAGTCAAATCACCACATCGACAAACAGGCACAATGTTAACATTTGAAAATGATTCAGATGCCAGCCATTGTGCGAATACATCCAAACTGGCCTCCAACCAAACCAGTCTCCAACATTTTTACCCAAAGTGGCCTCTACATTTTACCCAAACCAGTCTCCGAAATTTTATCCTAAACGTCTGCCAGTTTTACCCAAACCAGCCTTCAAGAATTTTACGGACGGGAAAAAGAAAAACACAGACGTTTTAAATTATGGACATATATTTATTAACACAATCATTTAATGATCAATCTAATTTTTGCTAAGTAAAACTGCAACAGATGACAGAGTTTGTCTTAGAGTTTTTTCATTATAGTACAAAACAGACAAAAATATTTTGATCTATTGTTTGTGGAATAAGATATGATTTCAGTGGTTTTCTACAAAGCACCCTTTGAAGTCCTGTTAAGTTTAACCACAGAGAAAACAATTTTTGCATGACATGTTGTTTTGATAATCAGAGGCATCAGATAACATCAAGATTTTGGGAATGCGTTTTTGAAAAAGAAAAACCAATCAGCATTCAGTCTGAATAATACCAGTTTGTTTTGGGAAAGCTTGTTTGAAAAAGCATAACCAATCAGCACACAGTTTTGATAGTACCATCTTGTCACTATGTCAGTAACCTTTTCAGGAATTTTAGGGATTTGGAAATGACAAGTAACTTGTGTTTATTCCATTTTGGGTATTCATTAGGTGTATCTCTCATTTAAAACTCACACCAGTATTGCTGATTGCTGTTATGTAACAGCTGCACTAAAAATAGACTAATCAGCCTGACTGACTGTGCTGGAACTTTTTCTGGGTCACCACAGTGATTACTTAACCCTTTACCCAACGAATCGCCTGCATCCGCCCGCGTAATATGCAAATTGAGCAGTTGAAAAAATGTTATTTTTCAAAAAATTTCAACAAAACCATATCATGTGACCCCTCGTTGGAACGAGCTCGTCGAGCTCGTTCCAACGAGGGGTCACATGATATGGTTTTGTTGAAATTTTTTGAAAAATTTAAAAAAATGACATTTCAAATAATAAATTTTGATATCGTCTGCGTTGGGTAAAGGGTTAAACAAAACAAATCAGCTGTAAACTTTATTATAATCTTCTCTCTCCCTCTGGTAACAAATCAATTAACTGAATTGTTAGGTTTGGGACAGATAATAACTTGTCTGTATGAAAAATAATAAGTAAAAAAGAACTGAACTGATAACAATACTTTTATTTCTCTTTCCTTGTATTTTGATTTTTGAAAAGTTCTGAATTTTAAACTACGTACACTTACAAATTGAAGTATGTTTAACATGGATTGTAACGAAAATGCCACTGCAGTGTTTTCTCCACTATGAAGTTCCTGTGGGCAGCAGTTTTCAAAACAAAGTAACCCACCGCAGTCCTGAGCATTATGGAGTATCTTAATTGCCTTTGTAAAGCTTGTCTGTTTGCCTACTGCTTTATTAACAGGTATGTCTTGTAGACTTGTGTTCCTTGATAGACAAGATATTTGCGTGTTTTGTTGGCAGTGACAGCAGAAAATTTGAGGAAGCAGACGCACACTATTGGTCTATTTTTACAACATAGAGTAAAATCGACCTGCCCAACCTCTCCACTCTTGTAGGGCTATATGCAATTAAAATAGTCATCTTTGATTGAGATGATTAATTAAAGTACATGTAGATTAAATTAACTACTTCTTGCATAAGGTGTGAAATAACATTTGAGTGATGCGACAAAGCAACAGAAGCTTTTCTTCTCCAAACAAACATCTGTTTTAAAACCTCTGCACATGACATGGTTGAGATAAAACAAGAGATTAGGATCAACATTCCCAGCTTCAAAAACACATATTGGTGGATTTTTTTTCCTTTTTGTAACCGTTATGGATAACATGCTGGGGCTGCTCCCAAACCAGCGACTGTTTGGGTTTCTTTTTTTTCGTCTTTTCTAAAACAATCAACAAACCGCGGCTTCATTACTACCATAAATATGCCCATGTCTCTAAGCAAACACAGAGCAAAACTCTTGTAGTTATGCACAATTCCTAGTCATCTTCCAGGTTGAGGTTCTCGGATATCTGCACCCACTAACATACTGCCAGTGTGCACACTTAAACCAAATAAGTTTTTGGTTATCGCTTCCGACTCATTTGGATTCGTATTCAAATAAAGTTATTTGGATCGCAAGGGATTTAAATCCCACATTGTCTCTGTGCACCTTTGGCATCCTGAAACTTTTCATTCATCCACATTTTCAATTATTTGAATCATTATTTTGACATAATCATAACTATAACCACATGTAGATCACAAATTCAACAAAAAAAGTTCTGTTTTTCTTATTCAATAATGACCAGCCTTGGATCAATCAGGTGATTGACACATCCCTCCCCAGCTAAAAACGTCATCTTGACGGCCAAAAAATAACATGATTTTTTTCATCCCAAAAGCCTCCTGAAGTCTCTATTTAATAACTGATTTCAAAATTTTCTTGCAGGGGGAGGGGGGGGATATTTGAGGGTGTGACTCAGGAGCACCCCCAACTTGCCTTTCATCGCTCATGCCTCTTTGGCATCTGCATCAGTATCCCAAAACTTTCAAAAGGGGGCTCTGCACAGAATCAACCCAAGGGGGAATGGGTAGATCGCAAGTTTCTGTTGTACATTTAATGGTGCAACCTGCCCTACTTCATACCAGGTGCGTAGTCAGGATATTAGGGGCAAAAGTAACATCTAGGGGGTAGGTGTACAGAATATGATGCGTAGCATCGTCCGAGCCGCACAGTGGCGAGATGGAGTCAGAGCACGAGAAGGGGAGTCCCCCTCCCATTGGAGGGGGCCCATACAGTGAATAATTTGGAAATTCGAAACCAAAATAAATGCAATTTCCTTGACTCTGAGTCTGTTTGTGTCCATAATTTAAAAGTTGTGAAAGGCTAGAATAATTATGCCACATCACCACCAAATAGAATCTGAATAAAAACAGTGAGTGGGGGCTCACGAGAAATACTCCCCTTTCCCATTCAATCATCTGAAGGCGATTCAATTAACCGTTTATCCAACGTAACGAACAAGGCCAGTCAGCATTATAATACAAAAATCTCTAATCAATTTCAAATTTTATGATGTTTTCAATTTTTGTCTCAAAAACAAGCTTACAAATCCTCATTCTTTTTTTTTATAGTTACTCAAGAATTTATTTTCTAAGTGTCATCTGCTATCTGCACTGGGTGAAAGGACCATCACTCTGGTGAAAATCAATGGACCATGTCCATTTTCAAACTTAACCTGCATTACCTCCCAAGTAAGCCGTATATCAAATTTTGTTATGAGGAATTCACCAAAACTCAAGTTGAAATTCAGATGCCAAAGTGTTTTGGACAGACGGACATCTCGATGCATGGATGGGGCATCTCAATGCATGGATGGACGGAAGCATGGATGGAGAGATAGACACAGCTCACTACTATAAAATAAAACTAAATTTACTGCGTGAAAACCAAACATCTGTTTATAGTAACAGTGACCTTGACCTTTGACCTACTGACTCCAAATGCAATCCCAACGATCGATACCTCAAATGCAATCACAATATCAAGTATAGCTTTGTACACAAAAGAAAACCAAAGTTATTGCATGGAAACCAAAAATCTATGAAAGTATATTTATAGTAACAGTGAACTTGACCTCTAACCTACTGACCCTAAATGCAATCCCAATGATCGACACCTCAAATGCAATCAGAATATGAAGTTATAGCTTCATACACACAATGAAAGTGTCAATGACACTGTAGCTCAACTTGTCAAGACAAAGACATGTACATGTATAGTATGTGACACAGCAATGACAAACATCTAGGTAATGACCTGATAACAAAGGTACATATAAAGTATTGTAACGGTCTGTACATGAATACTGACCGTTGCCTGTAACAAATGTATAGGTAAAGTATTGTAAAGGTGGGTGACAGTCAGATGCTGAACTAGAAAAAATCTTTGAGTCCCAGAGTGGGTCTGACTGAACCCCAAAATATTTGTTCTCATAGCACAGTGATAACAAAGGCACCCCAAAACACACTCGTTCCTGTCCCAAGGTGAAAACAAAAGTACTCAAGAAGTTTTGTGAAGATCAGTTCATAAATACGAGCTGTATAGAACTTGTGACAAAAAACTGAATGGACCTAATTTCGGTACAAAATGGCCACTGGCAGCCATCTTGAATTTTGGACCGTACCCAGAAACACTCATTCTCATCCCAAGGAGATAACAAAGGTACCCATTACTACCCAAGAAGTTTTGTGAAGATCGGTTCATAAATACAGCCTCTACCCTGAGCCGTATTGACATGTGTGCTTACATTGTGTAAATAGCACTGAATAAATCAAAGTTCATCTAATTTGCATAATTTCGGCACGAAAAAAAACACCTTACAATATGTGATGTATTCCATGTTACTAAACATTCATACAAAAATTTATTCAAATCAGAACTTTCATACAGAAGTTCTATACAAAAGACTGATTGCACTAATTTTGGTACAAAATGGCTGCTGGTGGCCATCTTGAATTTTGGACCACACCCAAAAACACTCGCTCTCATCCCACGGTGATAACAAAGGTACCCAAGAAGTTTTGTAAAGATTGGTTCATAAATATGGCCTCTAGTCTGAGCTGTATAGAAGATGTGGACAAAAAACTGATTAGACCTAATTTCGGTACAAAATGGCCACTGGCAGCCATCTTGAATTTTAGACCGCACCCAGAAACACTCGTTCTCGTCCCAAGGTGATAATAAAGGTACCCAAGACATTTCGTGAAGATCAGTTCATAAATACAGACTCTAGTCTGAGCCGTATTGACATGTGTACTTACTGTGTGTAAGTCGCACTGAAAAAATCAAAGTTCATCTAATTTGCATAATTTCTGCACGAGAAAAAAACCCGTATTATATGTGATGCATCCCATGGTACTAAACATTCACACAAAATAATTATTCAAATCAGGGCTTTCATATGGAAGTTATGTGCAAAAATCTGATTGCACCTAATTTTGTACAAAATGGCTGCCATCGGCCATCTTGAATTTTGGACCGGACCCAAAAACACTCGTTCTCGTCCCACGGTGATACCAAAGGTACCCAAGAAGTTTCGTAAAGATCGGTTCATAAATACGGCCTCTAGCCCGAGCCGTATTGGCATTTGCACTTACAGTGCTGAAAGTAACCCCAAAAAACATCAAAATTAGTCTAATTTGCACAATTTACGTACGAGAAAAAAACCCGTATTATATGTGATGTATCCCATGGTACTAAACATTCATACAAAAAATTATTCAAATCAGAGCTTTCATATGGAAGTTCTGTACAAAAAACAGATTTCTGCATCGTCGGTACAAAATGGTGGCTGGCAGCCATCTTGAATTTCTGACCGCACCCAAAAACACTCGTTCTCATCCCACGGTCATAACAAAGGTACCCAAGAAGTTTCGTAAAGATCGGTTCATAAATACGGCCTCTAGCCCGAGCCATAGCAGCTTGGCACTTACAGCTCTGAAAGTAACACTAAATAAATCAAAGTCAGTCTAATTTGCATAATTTACGCACGAGAAAAAAACCCGTATTATATGTGATGTATCCCATGGTATTAAACATTTATACAAAACTTTATTCAAATCAGAACTTTCATACAGAAGTTCTGTACAAAAAACTGATTTTTGCATCATCGGTACAAAATGGCCACTGGCAGCCATCTTGAATTTCGGACCACATCTAAAAACACTCGTTCCCGTCCCAGGGTCATAACAAAAGTACACAAGAAGTTTCGTAAAGATCGGTTCATAAATACGACCTCTAGCCCGAGCCATAGCCAATTGTTGACGTATGGACAGACGGACAGACGGACGACGGGCCATGACAATAGCTCAAATTTGACTTCGTCAAAGTTGAGCTAAAAAAAGTTATTGCACATAAATCAAAAATTTATTTATAGTAACAGTGACCGAGACTTTTGACCTATTGACCCCAAATGCAATCCCAACAGTAGACACCTCAAGCGCAATCAAAATATGAAATTATAGCTTCATAAACAAAAGAAAACTAAAGTTACTGCATGGAAATAAAAAATCTATTTATAGTAACAGCAATCTTGACCTTTGACCTATTGACCCCAAATGCAATCCCAATGATCAACACCTCAAGTGCAATCACAATGTGAAGTTATAGCTTCATACACAAAAGAAAACTAAAGTTACTGCACAGAAACCAAAACTCTATTTATAGTAACAGTGACCTTCACCTTTCACTTACAGATCCCAAAAGCTATCCCAATCAGCATCCCATTACAAGCAGCCTACCTGTGAAGTATGGGTACTGTGCGAGCAACGGAACAAAAGTTATTGCCCGGAAACGAGTGTAATGGACAGATGGATAAATGGAGACGAATGGACAGAAGGATGAATGGTCAAAGTGATTACTAAAAGGGGGGGGGGGGGGGGGGGGGTGGGGGGGTAATAAATTAGGAAATATTTCACATATAAATTTGCTATTACGCACCCTCTCATACATCTTACAAATATAAATATCTAGATATCAGCTTTTCTTCACTGATGTTCCCAATGTTGGTTAACATGGGAGATCACTGAAATTTGGGGGCCAAGTGTTCCCCCCCTCTGCCCCCCCATCCCCCCTCCCCATGTCTAAGCCACTGATTCATACCTGCACTGGGGGTGCGGTAGCGTTGCGGTAATCGGTTCTCAACAGATCACCAAAAGTTAAGCAACCTTGAGCCTCATTAGTCCTTGGATGGGTGTCCATCTGAACGATCGATTCGGACTCCTGCATTGTCTTTGGGCAAGGCACTTAACTCTGATTGTCCACATGGGGGCACCATGACTCCGTGTACTAAGGCATACTGCACGTCAATGGTGCACATGTTTTCAACTAATCTAACCCTGCATGTGCTGCAGTGTGGCGTTACGATGTTGGGGAGCTGGTAGCTGCTCATTGGATCTCTCTGTGTACTCCGGCTTCCTTCACCCTTAAAACTGTCACCGACACGATAAGACCTTGGCTGTTAAATGTTGTTAAACCATAATAAGTAAATACTAAATAAATAACCATGTATGGAACTACAACATTCGGACAGGATGGATAACGCAGGCGAGGGAGCTAATGGAGAACAACTCAATAGAGACTGAAGATTTATAAGGGGGACTGCAGAAGGGGAGGAGTTTTATAAGGGAAAGGGTGCTTGAGGATTGTAATAGAAACTGGCGAGCTGGAATGAGGACCAAGAGTTCCTAAGATGAGTTAAAAAAAAGATGCGCCAACTTTTGAGTAGTACCTGGATGGATCGTTTGGGGGGGGGGGGGGGGTCACTGATAAGACTTCTTGGGAGACTAATGTATTTATTTATTGATGTTTAAGGTCACATATTTATGCACAATGGCTAATCATGACCGTGACAGTTTTACGGATGGAGGAAGCCGGAGTACCCGGAGAGAACCACCGAGCAACGATGAGCAGCTGCCAGCTCCCCAACATCGTAACTCCGCACTGCAGCACAGGCAGGGTTAGATTGGTGGAAGACAAGCGTACCATCGACGTGCAGTACGCCTTAGTACACGGCGTTATCGTGCCCCCACATGGGCAATGGGGGTGAAGTGTCTTGCCGAAGGACACAACGCGGTTGCCGCAGGTGGGATTCGAACCGAGGACCTCTCGGCTTGCAGCCTGCACCTCTACCTACTGAGCTACCGCGCCCCCGGGAGACTAATGGAAAACATGATGTGATGAAAATATGAAATATAAGTGGATGAAGATTGAAGAACGACATGAGTAAAAGGGGTCAATCTTTGGTTGGGGAGATCGAGAAAGCACCAGTTGGGGAATTATGAAACAGTTTTTGACTGAATGCTGGGATATTAGGAGAGAGACTGAGAGAGTGGTGGAGGAATACCTCAGAGGGGCACTGGGTTAATGTAGGCCACATCATTGTAGGAACGTGACAAATCAGCACAAGGCCGAAGATTTATTATTATTATTATTACATAGTTATAAACAGGATTTCTAAAATTATAATTTACCATCGTTGTTTTGAGAAGCTTTTTCACACCAACTTCTGTTAATAAACACACAGAAGGTTGACCAAACTACCAACACTGTTGATCATAAGCTTCATACCAAAACTGAAAACAATGTCAGTCAAAAATATGATAAACAAACCTTCGGGAGGTGCTAACATAGACATGCACCACAACATTTTTTTTTTATTTTGTTTATTATTTTTTTTAATTTAAACTATTATTTTATTTTTATTCATTTATGTGTATATATATATTATTTTTTTAGGGTGGGAGGTGGGGGAGAACATGTTGTCACATTCGTGGCAGTGAGACAGAAAACGTCACAAGGAGAATTTTTTTTTTTTTGAGGGGGGGGGGGGGGGGGGGGGGGTTAAATACCCACTTACATGTACATCCACCTATTGTATATTTCAAACTGAGAAAAAAATGCCCAGGGGCCACTGAAAATGACTTAAAGCATGCCAGGTTGGCTTTACACTAAGTTCACCGACATTTTACAGACTGAGGCTCATGAGCTGTGGGCAAGCCAGAAAATAAGCAATCTGTCATTTGCAAAATCAGGTTCCCAGAGGGTGAATTTACTGATGCTATCCCGTACAGTGTACTAATTTATCCTGTGGGTACCTCTTGCTTCTTCGGCTTGAGATCTTGATTCAATCTGAGGTTTACAGATGGTAAATTTAGAGATGCTACTCTGCTGTGCAGGGTAGCATCACCAAATTCACCCTCTGGGGTTGTATTATCAGTTCTGGTACGAATATGATAGCAGACTTTCAGAAACTAGTGGTGCCTGCTGTCAACTCTATTTGTTGATTTCATATGTTTCGTGTTCTATACCTCCCAACCTACATTTTGATGTATTATTTGTGCATGTTGAATTTGCATTTAGGGAATATCAGAGGTCGAAATTTCAAAATAAACAAAATTTCATTACTTATATAGCACCTTAAAAAAAAAATTTCCACAAAATATAGAAAATTCTGATATAAATTCATTAAGACATATTCAAATAATGACTTTTCTAAATAACAGAATAAAATATAAATTTCAAAAAATTAAACTGAAAGTGACTTAGTGAGAATGTCTTGAGTCGACTCGGCCTGAGTCGATTCGGCCCCAAGGTAAGTTGAAAGGGATTTTACTTTAGACCATATTGGGACAAAAAACAACAAACACTTGAACTTTTATCTGTAATTTATTCCATATCGTACACATATACAAAGACAAGTTGAAAAACAGTAATAAAAGCAACAAATAAATACAGAATGTAAAGAAGAAGTTGTATTAAAATCAAAACTTTTTTCATTGTACAGGGATTTCTATGTCTGTATTTCAGAGTAACTTGACGGATTTCTAGGAAACTTCCATTAACATACTTTCATTTTCTTACTATCCCGACCTGGTAATTGTCTATTAGTTTCGATTTTAATACATTTTCTCATAACCGATTGGATGTATTAAAATCGAAACTCATGGGACTTATGATTTCTGCTATTAATAAGGGTTTCGATATTTTGGAATGAAAATTTGTTATACCCGATGGGAATATTAGTTATTACAACAGATATTCCCATGGAGAATGACAAATTTTCATACCCGAAAACAAATTTTCCTCGCTCACAACTTCACCGACAGTGTTCTCCACTATGTCTAACTGATTCTGCTATTAATAAGGGTTCGATATTTCAGAATGAAAATTTGTTATACACGATGGGATATCGGTTATTACAATGGATATTCCCATAGAGAATGACAAATTTTCATACCCGAAGTACTATGAAAAATACGAAAATCCATTACTTGAGACTAACAGTTTTCCACCGCATTTGCTTCCTTTTGCTAGTATTCTATATGTAATGTCATTATCCACAACAATAGATTCCGACAGACCGGGTTCCTCTATAGATGTTTCCATATGTTCCAGTGTATCATTAATTTCACGATGTTGAATGTCAAAACTGAAGTTTAATTCTGTAGGTTCAATCTGACTCGATTCGTCCATTAGTTGTGCCAATATATTTGTATTTTCTTGGTCTATTTGTTGTTGTGCTGCTGTGTCCATCTGTTCTATATTATCTTCACTGCTGAGCTCCGTTGTCTGATCCGAAGTACGGTTGATGGGCTCTTGATCTGTGCAAAGGCAACATGTGAACGGGAAGTCAATCCTTCGTCTTTTTGTATCCATATAAAAATCATAATCGATGCCACTTTCACACTTTCTGTGCTGTCAGCACCCACAGATATCGCATAAAACAGCATATTGTCATGGTCCAGACATGTTAACCTCCAGAATAATTTTTCAGGGAACCTGAGGGTGATTTTCAGGGAAATGGGATGGATTTCAGGGAAAAGTTCGCCCAGGGACAAAATCAAAGAAAAAACTTGTGAATTTTCAGCTCATGGACCACTATTTACACCAGGTTATAACCATTGTCAACTATGCTGATGCATTTATGCTACGTTAGAAAATCATAAAATAACTGTTGATTTAACCCGCACTCACCCCCCCCCCCCCCCCCCCCCCCCCCCCCCCCCCCCCCCCCCCCCGGATCCTCTTCTTCACGAGCCCCCCACCCACATAATAATAACACTTCGGCCAGCCGCTGATTTGTCGCGGTTCTCGTATGAGAAGGCTTGGTTACCCATGTTCTACCAACTGCCTCCCCCTATTCCTGCGCTTCTTCTCTCCTCCCAACACTTCTCTCAATGTCCCACAGAGCACCACCATCTGTGGTTTGCTCTTATCTAAGTCTACTTAGCTAATAGTTTCCCAAGTCTGGAAATGTTAACAGGGAAGGATGTCCTAATGTTCAGTTACTTCAAGAACATTTGTACTCAGAAAGTATCTTTATCAAACTTCATGTATGTGGGATGTTTGTGCCCTACACAAAACTTTTCCTTTCTTCACTGAAGCATTTTTTTTTAATTCCATTCAAAATTTTCTGGGTACAGATGGCCAACAGTTAACAGTTCTGTAGTCAGCACAACAGAATAAATGTAGTGTTAGAAAATAAGTCCATTGTGTTTAAATATGCAGTCAAAACTTTTTGGCATCCTAAGCGACTTTAACCTACTTTTAAACTGTGTTAAATAGTTGTTGTTTACGTTTTGATTTTGGAAAAGGGATGAGAATTAAAGCTATTCTATGAAGGAATATATATTATTTAATTCCTTTTCATATATTTTATTTTCCCAAAACTGCATTTACATGAAGGTGGTGTTTTCAATTTTTTGAAAGTAAGTCACCTATTTTCACTTCGACACTGGTACATTGATCACAAATCTCCGAAGAAAAAACCTAGAGATAAACATGAACACAGTTGAACTATATATCATAAAATACCCTTTTCTTAAATAATTTTAACTTAAGGGCCTACATAAGTAATGAAATTTTGTTTATTTTGAAAATTCTCACCTCTGATATTCCTAAAATTCAAATTAAATCTACACAAATTATACATCAAAATGAAGGTTGGGATGTATAGAACACGGAACACATATGTAATCAACTCAGAGAGTTGACAGTAGGCACCACTGGTTCCTGGAAGTCTGCTACCGTATTTGCACCAGAACTGCTAATAAAATAATATTTCATCAGAACAACTTGTGGCCAAATGTGCTTCATATATCCAAGAACAAAGCTAGGCATTCAAATACTTTCGAATGCAGCGATAGGACTGCATTTGGGAAAAGGACAACACTGTCTGAATTTTTTATTGAAGATGGTTTCCATGATTGACAGACATGTGCAAATCACTCGATACCGCAAATTTCCATCGAAAAACAAAATCGTAATTCTAAGAAATTTCAACAGGTATCATGATACGTTGGATTGAATATGGCAACTGTGCAATCTCTATCTAATAACAGTATACTGTATGAAGGCGATCTTTTTCATTATTTGATTTTAGACGGCGTTGTTTTTACATGCTTTTTCTGTCCGATGACGTCGACCGGAAATCGAAAGTATACTCATACGTAAACAAAAGCAAAGACTTTGGAATTTTCTCCAATGCAGCTCTGTCACCGTGTTTTGAAGAATTTTTATCCCCTAGCTTTGTTCTTGGATATGTAAAGCACATTTGACCACAAGTTGTTTTCGTGAAATATTATTAAATGATCAGTTCTGGTGTGAATACAGCAGCAGACTTCCAGGAACCAGTGGTGCCGACAGTCAACTCTATGAGCTGATTACACATGTGTTTCGTGTTCTATACATCCCAACCTTCATTTTCATGTACATTTTGTGTATATTTAATTTGAATTGAAGGAATATCAGAGGTGAGAATTTTCAAAATAAACAAAATTTCTTTACTTATATAGGCCCTTAAATCCATATTTTACTGCTTCGTGAGTTTTTACCTGAGTTTGAAATGCATGTGATTTGACTCCGAATGTTTTTCATAAGTTACAACAGGGACGAAATATTTGACTGTTGTTTTCCGGGATTTTTGGTTCAAAACTGATTCCCGTCAGGGAGGCCGGGAACTACACTGAAATTCCAGGATTTTCCCTGGCATTCCGGGAGAGTTAACATGTCTGTCGTGGTCAAACTTCTCCATTACATTTGGTGCATGCATACATTATTAAAAATTAATCGAAGTGAAAAACTGAATGGTGCAATCCGATTTTCATCCTGGTTTATTTGACCAGTTGTTATTAAAAGTCTTTTGGAACAGTCTTCAAAGTGAGTACCTACCTGAATGAACTTGGTTTGTTGCTGTCATAACACACATCTACCTGAATGTACTTGGTTTGTTGCTATCAAAACAAAATATTCTTCAAAGTGAATACCTACCTGAATGGCATTATCGCTCTGAAAACAACTCAACATATGATCAATTTCACCACGGTTATGAATCAGAAATTAGCAAAAATAATTTGAAAAGCAAACAGTTCTGGTTTATTTTGTCTGGTGTGTCAGTGAATTCTTTCTTTCCTCACATAACAGATTTTAATTTATTTCACCCGCCCTCGGATTTAGTGGATTTTTATTCTTGGCATAAAACTAAAAGGTAAATATTATTCGTATCAAATAAAAAAGTGAAGAAATTCCATTTTTTTTATCAATTGTTACTTATTTTATAGAAATACATTTAAAATACACTTTTAAACAGTTTAGAAGTTTTGTCTAAAAAGTGAGTCGGTTCGGCCTGAAAAGTGAGTCGATTCGGCTTAAACTTAGGCCGAATCGACTCAACTTCAGTCTCAAGGCCGAATTGACCCAGAACCCCTTCCCCCACCCTGTTAGGCGGTCCTCCTTAAAACCGGAATCCCCCGAAATACCCTGGAATCCCCCGGAATACCCCAGTATGCACCGGAATCCCTCATTAACCACCCAAAATCACCACAGAATCTTAATTAAATCTCTGTTATGTGAGAAGTTGAATGCAGATACAATAAATTACGATAGAATATGCGGATTCCGAAACCTTTTTGTACGTAGTTTGTAAAGAGCAAAATTATTACTTACAAGATTGCTTATCAGCTTAATTACAAACCCGTTGAACATTGCAACACGACATATTTTTTAAAGCTCTTGAGTGGGAAGGCCTTACCCCACATCTTGTTTGCACTTTGGGGGGATGTGTGTGTCTGTGGGGGGGGGGGGGGGGGGGTGGAGGAGCACTTTGTCATCACATGTCATGAATATGGAACGAAATTAAGTGCAACTTTGGAAACGGAATGCATGCACAGGTTTTACCATAGTCCAAACTTGGACGCAAATTCCGTAATATAATTTGGGTTTTGGTACGTCCAAAAATCCAAACCAAAAATTATATTACGGATTTTGCGTTCCAGTTTGGAAATGTTCTTCTTTGCTGCAGTTGATTTATTTACCTTTGGTGGTTTTGAAAACTCCATTAAAGATAAAAAAATGTTCTTTTCCAAACATTAATTAATTGTGTGTCAGGGGTTCATGGTGGGGAAAACAGAAAACTCTTTTGTGGAAATAGAGGGAGCGGGACGTTTTGGCCCTTTACCAGTTCGGTTCCTGGACGTTTCGGTCCGGGACGTTTCGGCCTCGATATTTTTTTATACCTAACACGAAAAGTTATCGGGCAAAATATCGATCCCGAAACGTCTCGAAGCCGAAATGACCCTGGGTCGAAAATAGAAGACAGAGTTCAATGACATGCTTTTGTTAAACCGCACTGAACCTCATGCAGTCCAGACTGTTCCTAATTAATATTCAGAAGATACAGGAACAAACAAAACAAAGCAGTGTTTTGTAATTTATGTGAGTGGATTATTGTCTTTATTGATGTCACCAACTTAAACAAACACCAGACAATATTTTAATGAATACTTCTCGATTGCAATGAACATTAAAGTGGCTATATTGACAGCATTTGAGAAGTGTGAAAATTACACTGAGTGATCACCTCACCTGGCAACATTGTGTTATTAATATGGATGTAGGTCAGTCCCATCGGATCTTAGACAACTCGTACCCTGGACAATTCGTACCCTGGACAATTTGTACCCTAATATCGGGGTACGAATTGTCTCGTATAAAGGTACGAATTGTCCCGTGTAAAGGTACAAATTGTCCCGTGTAAAGGTACGAATTGTCTAGTGCAAAGGTACGAACTGTCTCATTAATTATCATAAAAAATTCACTCACATTTTAGAGAGCGGCTTCAGCCTTGAGCCAAATGAGTTCGACAAAACAAGTGACAAAAAGAAACAGGAAAAAGTGGAAGAATAATGAGGAAATGGGGTGAAGAAACAAAGGATAGATAGCTGAGGGGGGACACGAGGGAGAGGGTGAATGCTTATTGAAGAAATTGAAAAGGAGGAAGTGAGGGGCACTATTAAACAGTTGATATCTGAATGCTGGGAGGCCAAGACTGTAGTTGTGCAGTGCAAATTGTTAAGAGAGGAAAAGGTACAGAGCCACCAGAGGAAGTCTTGTCAGAAAATTCATACCAAACTGTTCAAGTATTGGGACGAATATACTTCAGGAACACGGTCGACGTCAAGTTTCCTCAGAGCCTGTGGTAAGCTGTACAGTCCCCTTTGTGGTGTCGAATCTGGTTGAAGTAGATGCGATTTTTATAGTTGTGCATAAAATAAAATTCTGAAAAATGCCCAAATAAATGGGATGAAATGGAACATTAGCAGTTTAAAAGACGTGGCAAGTACGTGAACTGTTAATTGCCACATTTTTCTAAAATGCTAATGATCCATATCATCTCTATCAAGCTAACCGCCCCGATATACCCCATAGACTCCGACATCACAAGGGTGGTGTCGACTTGCCTGAAGCTAGAGCGAGCAAGTCGACACCACCCTTGTGATGTCGGAGTCTCAATACATTATTGTCCAAGTTATGTTGAGGTGTTCGTCGACAGTCTTTGTGAATTACTAGATGAAAATTTCCCGATGAGAATATATATGAAATACGTATATACGTTTATGTGCTAGCACATTTAGGCCATTCGATCCGAATGTTGTGGGGGGGGGGGGGGGGGGTAACAAAGAGGTATCAAATTGTGCAAATGCTGCATCCTAGTGATACAGGATTTGCGAAATTTACGCAAAGGAAATGTCGTATCCGCTGGAACAGAAGCCTGATCATGCCTCTATAGGTTCATGAATATGTCATGGAAACCGCAACCAATAAATTGAATTTGTCTTGGTACTGCATACACACCAGTGTAAGTTACATTGGTGTGCATGTAGTACCAAGACAAATTTGACAGTGTTGGCTGGTTATACAGGCAGCCAACACTGGTGCAAAATCACAGACATGTAGGACAGTAATTTCAAATCGACACGCTTAAAGTTTTAAGTTTCGCCTCACCCATAAATGCACCCATGATAGTGTTTATCATTTACTCGGGTCTCTGTGAACTTATAGTGCATTTTACTTGTGCATTTTGTGTGTGCTATCATTGTGTGTGCTATCTTTGTTTTGTTATTTGTTAGTAATATATTTCTTGGATTAATAAATGTTTCTTGGATTAATAAATGTCAAACGTGATTTTCATGAATAGCCTTGCTTATTTTTTAGTAATGTAGTCTCCAGGGTATGAAACCTTTAGGGTACAAGTTTTCTAGAGTCAGGGTACGAGTTGTCCAGAGTCGGGGTACGAATTGTCCAGAGTCGGGGTACGAATTGTCCAGAGTCGGGGTACGAGTTGTCCAAGGAAAGGTACGAGTTGTCCAAGGAAAGGTACAAATTGTCCAGGGTACGAATCGTCCAGGGTACGAGTTGTCCAACTCCCAGTCCCATCTCAGTCTTCTCTGCCAACTTCGTTTATTGATGTTTTGGGTCACCCCCAGTCCATCATTATTTACAAAGATTTATCAGGCAAAGTATGGGACCTGCGTTATTTAAACGTATCCACATCAATTGGGCCTATTTTGAATGAAAATTTTGATTTATAAAAAGTGCCGACGCAAACTGTATTTTAGCTGATGCAAACTGCTTTTGCCTCGGCATTTTGATTGCCAAGGCCAATTTCCCGAATTGCAGGGGCTGCATCATTGGTGATAAAAAAGTCTGTAATATAATTTTTTGGTTTGGTATGCCCTGTGGACGCACCAAACCTAAAATTATATTACGGACTTTGGGTCCAAGTTTGGACTAAATGTAACGGTAATTAGCCCTCCTCCTTTAAAAAAAAATCCTGGATACGCGTCTGGTGGGTGTGTGTGTGTGTGAGATTATGAGGTAGTCCAAACTTGGACCGAAAAGTCCGCAATTTAATACTTTTACTTATTACCTGACAAATTTCTAGACCAATATCGAAAATGTAACCTCATTGTGTACATAACCACATTACACAAGTAAAATAAATAAAATCTATTAACATAACTCGTGTTACGTCATTATACTTCCTCATTCAAGCCCCTCTTAAAAACCCTGCGGTACGTCGAACTTGGGACAAGCGAACTTTAGTTTTGAGACAAATATCTAAATATATAAAATGGACAGCGACACACTATTGTTATGTCAGAATACGTCCTGTTAGGGTGCCCACCCTTGGTGAAAAAAGTGTGTGCGTGGTTGTGTTCGCACATTTTACCTTTAGTTACTCGTGCGTTGTAGGCGAGTTAAAACCTTCAAATCAACAAATTAAAGAGGAGTTGCGGGGATTCCGGGAAATTTATGGGGGGATTCCGGGTTATTTCAGGGGATTCCGATGTATTTCGGGGTATTTCGGGGGATTCCGGTGTATTTCGGGGGATTCCGGTTTTAAGGAGGACCCCCGTTAGGTGGAGACTGGTTTGGGTGCAATTCGCATTGTGTATCTAATCTTCCAAGACATCGATTATTAGAATCTGAACCCCAAATTTGTTTGATTTGTTCATTTGAAAAAGTTTGCACTTGATTTATGCAAACCGGTTCAATACCAGACAAATGACTGTATTCTGTTCAACTTACAGCTTCTTGGTAACCAATCTTGAAACGTCTTTCTCCATTTTTAAGGATTTTTTACCACCATCTGATTCAACAGACATGTTTCAGTCTCTTGTATACACAACATTCAATGACTGCCACGCCAAAGGGTAAGTGATTTCAGCCACAAAGCTGAAAGATTTAACTAAACTACGGCGAAATAACACTACAAGGGCGCCATATTTAAACAAGTTTGTTTGGCAAAGTTTCAGGCTGTCACTAAAAAGTGTACACCGAGGCCGAGTCCGGAATTGGTGTACACAGAAATGAATTATTGAAATATCCCCTCTATGCCAAGGTGTTGACGAGATATTTTTATCTGCATGTCGTATAAACCCATCTTCTTTCGAATTAGTGAAAGAAAATCCTTTTTTTTTCATTTTTGTGGCTTATATCGTGAAAAATGTCTTTCAAACACACTGAAAAGTGAATACAGAAAGACTATTTGGGGTAATACTTTTGGATTATGGACGATTCGGACCATGTACGATTCGGACCTGATTTTTTCTGGACGATTCGGACCAAATCTATGGACGATTCGGACCAGATTTCTGGACGATTCGGACCATGCTTATGGACGATTCGGACCATGTTCATGGACGATTCGGACCATGTTTATGGACGATTCGGACATAGTTCTTTGGCGGTTGGGATCAAGTTTTGGGGAGGTTTGGAGCATGTTTCTAAGCCATTTGGACCAAATTATGAGACGGTTGACTGATTCGGGGTGAGCAATAAAAAATAACAACAACAACTAATGCCAAAGAAGATTAAACACACTTTTATTCTAGTCAAAAGCAGGTAAGTCTCATATTACAAAAAAAAAACGAAGTGAAAAGATTATAATACATAGATATAAATATTGCAGACATATAGCACAATTCATTTGAACAGGAAACATGTAAAGACTACACAAATATCGGTAAAAGGGAGGTAGTACATGGATTTTGGGCGAAAATTGAAAGAGACCAGGGAAAGGTCCGCCAAATGCGTGGAGACCCGGTGTTAAAAGAATGCAAGTCCGTACGAAGAGTAGTCCCGCCTTACTACAATTCCGCGAAATAATAGTCCGTGGTCTAACATTTCTAGGAATAGATGTCCATGGGACAGTTAGGTAGACATTAGTTCATTTTAAGTTTCAATTCTTCATTATTTCTTACATAATATCTTGGAAACCTTTTCTTACCTCAATTAGCAGTACCTTAAAACGTGTGTGAATGATATAATTAATCTCATAAAATGATTATTGGATAAATAATACAAATATGGTTATTTTGTCATGACTGTGGGACTTGAAATTCTGTTGTTTTGTCCCGATTAATCGCACTCTATAATTACGAACAGGATTATCTGTTGTGATAACCACAAACAATACATCGGTATTTCTCAGTGAAATTAATCCCAATCAACTAGATACGGCGGTATTTCTCAGTGAAATTAATCCCAATAAACTTGACTGACACACAAGAAATTAACAGTACTACTTCCCCGTGGGAACCCCGGGAAATGAAGCAGTGCTTGTTTACCATGGTAAACGAGATCTTTTTCACTGGTAAAATAGGACCCAGTCACTAATGCTTGGGGTGCGAGTCCTCTAAAATAGGCAACATGGGGTATAAACGATTGACTGGCCTGACTTTATCTCCATGTTGTGGTCACGATTAGCCATTGTGCAAAAGTATGTGACCTTAAATACCAATAAATAAATAATTAAATAACAGTACTACTATACTCTCTCTCTCTCTCTCTCTCTCTCTCTCTCAGTGACAATTAAGAAGCCATTTACCTTTTTATAATCCTTTTTGCTCTCCACTGACATCACACAGAAGCATAGTGGCAGCTGTTTTATGCTCTCTCCAGATTTAACAAAGGCGTGTATTGAAAGCAGCTGGGTGAATGGGGTCATGACAATTTTGAATGTACCATCAACGTACCAAGTTCTTGCTTTACCGAGTAACTCTAATTGTTTTTGAGTTGAGAAAATAATGTGTCGTCTTTCACGTACCTGTATGTCTTTTTGAAAAAATTGCTCACTGAAATTGGTATTAATATCATAGTAGTCCATATATAATTCAAAAGACAAATCTTCCGGGTTGTGTGGACGCTTGGTTGCCCTTGAACGGTTAACTATCCTAATTAAATTAGGCACGTCTGGCCGAGAGCCTCCTGTAAATGATAGTTTTCCCTATTGTTAGTGGCTCCGAGCCAGAATCATGCAACCGTCTGATAATTTGGTCCAAATGGCTTAGAAACATGCTTCATATCGCCCCAAAACTTGATCCCAACCGCTAAAAAACCTGGTCCGACACGTCCATAAATATGGTCCGAATCGTCCATAAGCATGGTCCGAATCGTCCAGAAATCTGGTCCGAATCGTCCAGAGATCTGGTCCGAATCGTCCAAAAAAAATCTGGTCCGAATCGTACATGGTCCGAATCGTCCATATACCATACTTCTTGCCGGTAAAAAGGACGGTATCCGGTAAAAAGGACGGTAAGTGTATAAAAACTACGTTTTAAAGTACTAAATGTACCTCTGAATGTGTGAAAAGTGATTATTTAAGGAAGCTTACGCAATAATAAATATAAAGAAGGAAGATTAAGTATTGTTTGTTTTATTGTAGACTATTTTCAAGACAAAATAGATCATTTCGCCATCGACACATGATTCCGGGACACACTAAAAAGTGTAGTCCGTGTCCGTGTACGTGTCGGAGAAAACGTGTAGTCGGAAATTAAATTATAATTTTCTCATTTATTTAATGATTATTTTATATGAAATTTTGGAAGTATACTCTGGGGGCGATACGAAATATATATGCCAAAGGAGAAGTTTGTACGATGTTAGAAGACATTTTCTCTTTCAAACACACTAAAAAGTGTAGCTGACTCGGCGCCGTGTTAGCTAATTAACTGGTTTACGCTGCACGTTGACACAGCGAGGCGGGCTGATTATCCTGGTTCTTTTTGTGATTATGAGGAGATCAGTGGGTGTAGATGAAAGAAACAACGATTAATTTAATTTTCAGTATTTTATTGGATAAATACAGGACATAATGGATATAACATAGCACAAAGATATAGAGATACAGCACAGACATGAACAAATAACAAACACATATATATATATGCTATCATAGAATTAGTTGAGGAAATTGCAGAATCTATAGAAAAGTCCCAGTATCTTCTTGGAATCTTCATTGACCCGAAGAAAGCATTTGACACGATCGACCATGAAATATTGCTTTCCAAACTTGAACAATATGGGGTAAGGGGAACAGCGCATGCTTGGCTACAAAGTTATCTAGAAAATAGATATCAGTATGTATCCCTTAACGGGACAGACTCAGATTATTTGAAAATTAAATGTGGCGTACCCCAAGGATCTATCTTAGGACCGTCACTCTTTATATTATACATAAATGACATTTGTAAAGTATCCCCTCTTCTAAAAATAATAATGTTCGCTGATGACACAAATTTATTCCTTACAGGCACTAATTTAGAAGAAATTTGCAGAATGGTGTCCTTAGAATTAGATAAACTCAACATTTGGTTTCAAGTTAATAAACTGTCATTAAATATACTTAAAACTAATTTTATGATATTTGGAAATAAAATTGGAAACAATAAAAAAGTAAATGTAAGTATAAATGGGAAACAGATTGACCGCGTTTATTCCACAAAATTTTTGGGTGTTCACATTGATCACAAACTTTCATGGACGGAACAAATTAAACATATCCTAGCCAAAGTCTCTAGAAACCTCGCTATATTAGCACGTGTCAGAAAACAAATAAATCAACCAGCACTTCTCTCGTTATACCAGTGTTTAATAGCACCTTACTTAAACTACTGTTGTGTGAAATCTGGGGGAACACTTATAGTACCAGGCTTAATTCTGTTATTATTCTTCAAAAAAAAGTTTTAAGAATATTGGACAGAGCCGACTTCAAAAGTCATAGCAATCCCATATTTCATAAATACAATATCCTGAAACTTGAAGATTTAATTAAGCTAAACACTCTCAGTTTTATGTTCAAAGCAAAACATGATCTCCTGCCAGCCAATTTACTCTCCGATGTTGACACAGTCGCATCTTCGCACCAGTACAATACGCGGCAACGGAATGATTTCAAAGTTAATTTTAGAAGAACCAACATTAAAGCCTTTTGCACCAGATTCATCGGAACTTCCCTTTGAACTCTTTAGACTCGAACCTTAAGAATTGTAAAAATATATTTCTCTTTAAAAAAAAATACAAACAATATGCAATAAACAAATACAGCCCTAATAATCCTTAACTTGAACATTCTATAATCCTATCCTAAATATTATCTTGCCCTTTTCAGACCCTAGTAGCTCAGGCCTCCCAAAAAGTAAACATATTAAACCCTAATGATAGCATTCAGTATATATTTTTTTAATCAATTATCGAAAGCATCTTTGGGGAATGCACTCTAAAAGTTAATAACTTCTTGCATTCTCCATTCAACATATACATCATCCCTCCATCTAGCTTCAGAAATGATATTCTTATCACTTTGTGGATATCTGATCTTCTGCTTGTCTTTTGACTTTATTGTATTTTATTTTGTATTGTTGAATAAATCTTCAGTTCAGTTCAGTTCAGTTCAGTTCAGTATATAAAAAGCAAATGCAAATTTAGTTGGTATGTCGTTCCGAGTGTTTTGTGGTTGGATTCGCCTGCGACAGTAGATAAAAGGTGTCGATCGTGTTATAAAACCAGCCAAAATAAGCCTAAGATTTTTTTTCACCTGCTTATTTATAATTCCAACATTTGACATCATTTCTTGGGAAGGTCTCAAGCACGGAGACCTACCTTACAAATGATGTCAAGTGTCGCGATTATCAACAAATTTCGGGAAAATGTAGGAGACTAGCAAAGTTTCAGCTCATGGACGATCAGGTGTGAACCGATGGTCCATGAGCTGAAATTTTCCGAACTGTTAATTGTTTTTTTTTAAAAAGAAAACATTCTCATCTAGTGGAAAAACATTTATTACATTGTGTTCGGTTTACATATACATGTTACAGTAACACCCGGCCGTGGGGGGGGGGGGGATTACAACTAAATGTGTGTGTGTGGTGGAGGGGGGGGGGGGGGGGTAGGGGGTAAATTTTCCACTAGGCGATTTTGCACAATTCTCTACAAAGAAAGCACGTGGAGTAAAATCCAATGCCCAAATTATATAATAATAATAAAAAAATCTATCAATCAAATCAACACCCCACTAATCTCCTCATAATCATGTGTCAACACAGCGTAAGCCAATTAATAACTAACACAGCGCCTAGTCATCTACACTTTTTAGTGTGTTTGAAAGAGAAAATGCCTTCTAACATTGTAAAATAAGATCGTACAAACTTCTCTTTTGGCATATATATTTCGTATCGTCCCCTGGGTATACTTTTCAAAATTCATAGAAAACAATCAACAAATAAATGAGAAAATGATATATTAATTCCCGTCTACATTTTTTCTCCGACACGGACACGGACTACACTTTTTAGTGTGTCTCATCAAAACTATGCGAATCGGAATGGTTTTAGGGCGCCGAAGGCGCGCAGGGAGGCTATGGGGTAAGCCCCTTTTGACCCTCAGTAACCGTGTGATATTTGGTGTCTAGATGTCAAGGCCTGTTAAATGAGAAAAGGAAAGGATGAGGCTTAACAGCGTTTATGCTTCTTGCGGTGTTTTTTTCTTGGAGGTGGCAGTGATGGTCATGGTGATGTTGGTTTGGAGTCTTGTGGATTAAATTGTTTCCTTGTAATCTCTTGGGCCGCTGCAGTGAGTTTGTCCGAGTTAATCCGATATTCTTCAGTTTCAGCCATGGCCTTCCTGCACCCCTTTATATATTCCTTGGTACTATCTAAGAATGACGACAACGACTGTTGGTTCTCTGTATCTCCCTTGTCTGAGCTTTCCGGAAGGGTCACGGGTCGTCTCGCCCCTTTTCCCGTTCGCCCCGGGTCGTTTCGCCCCGAGTCGTTTCGCCCCTAGAATTGGAGCGAAACGACCCGGGGTAAAAATTTTTTTTTTTATTTTCAATGGTAATTTTTCAGTACATGGGGTAGTCTTACCTTTTTGTAAATCCACCTTGATAAAAGACGTTCCTTTGTCATTTGTGACTGAATGTCTATCGTGTTAATCAAGTGAATGTCTCGAACATTAATCAGACGAAAACAGTTAATCCACCTTGATGACAAACAAATGATTCCTAAAAACGTTCCTTGGTCATTGTGACTGAATGTCTATCATGTTAATCAAGTGACTGTCTTTAACATTAATCAGAATAACAAAGTGGCAGATTATACTTGCCTGAAGAGTAGCAGAGAAATAACAAAGTGGCAGATTATACTTGCCCAAAGAATAGCAGATAAATAACAAATGTAGATGTGTGTTTTTGCATTGTAACTGTTTATCCAACATTTCACTGCTCAGACATCCTATCTTGTTTAAACTGTTTCGATGTTATGTATATGCTGTGTTATATTTTAAGATCATTGTATTACAGCAAATGCATTTTCTGTCAGTCAACTGTAAACTGGATGTGTTATATAAAATTTTATATAAAAATATACTGAATTATCATTTCAACCGCTAGTTCTGTTTTTCTTTCTTTATCAAACCCACCCTATACCCCGGGGAAAAAAGTGGGGCGAAACGACCCACTCTCAAAATTGGGGCGAAACGACCCGGGGCGAACTGGTATGGGGCGAAACGACCCTGGGGGCGAACGGGATTTGGGGCGAAACGACCGACACCTCCGGAAGTGAAGGAAGAGGGGAGTGAGGTGTGGGAGGTGCCGAAAAAGCAACTTCCAGTTCCTCCTCAATCTCCACAGGACGTTCCTCATCCAACTGAATCGGCTGGGGAGCCGGTAGTTGGTTGGGTGTGCCCGTGGGACTGCGAGGGGAACTGGCTGCTGCCTCCGGAACCTCCGGAACCTCCATCACCTCACTCCTCTCCTTCTTCTTTTCCAGGAAGGCCTCCAAGCGCTGGGCATCCCTGCACTTGGTTGACGGATTCTTCTTCCTGCTCATTTTTATTTTCTCTCTCTCTTCACAGCCACCTCCTAACCCCCTCAGATGAGGACCAGTGTGAGAGGGGGTCCTCTCGCAAAAGGTGCTACCTCTTCCCGAGGAGGGTGGTGTACTTCTCTCTTCAACGACGAATTCCAATGTCAGATGGGCACTCTTGCCCGTTTCCTGGATAGTCGAGGAGATGGGACAAGATACGCCCAGAGCTGATATGCCTTTTCCAATCTGGCTGGTATTCCCATAGCTGTAATCAAGTTGTTCACGCTCTGATGTCAGAAGTGTGAAATGATGAATGAAAGATGAAAACTATGTGAAAGGAATGATTTCGCGCGCCGAAGGCGCGCAGGGACGGTATGGGGGACAAGTCCCTTTCGACCCTCGTTGACTGTATGTGATTCGTTCTCACATGTCTAGGCGTGTTGAAGGAGGAACTGCTTCGGGTACTCGGCCGGTGTCACCAGTTGCGTTGTGATGGTCTCTTGGCTGATGTCAGTTGAATCCTTGGGTGAGGACCAGTGTGAGAGGTTGGGTCCTCTCACAAAGGTACTACCTCTCCCCGAGGGTGCAGTCGATCTGGATTTTCGGGCAAGTATAGTCTGCCGCTTCGAGGATGATTATGAGTGAGTGATGGCCATCACTGGCAAGTATAATCTGCCTCAGGCTGTCTCTGTTTGGTTGGGCTCTTTGGACGAAAACAACAACGACTCCTTTCGGGGACCACCAAGAAGAAGACCCGAACTTCCCTGGTTCGGGGGCAGGCATTGTAATCCTGTTGGGGTGGGACAAAAAGATGCGCAATGCGCTTATAAAAAGGGGCAGAGGCGGGACGCAGGACCAACGCTCGCCTCCCTTAAAGTAGTTGACCACTTTTAGGGATGGAGCGGAGGATGTTCAGGAACCATGGGGGTGACTGTTTCCATAACGGTTAGAATGTCTGTAGCAGTTATTGGGGTGCTGGTCAAAAAACATCTTCTGTGTACCTGCTTAAAAGAAGAAGGTAGAATTAGTTTTCATTAGAATATGTAAACTGTAAAGATAAAAGTAGTACCTCTTTAGTTGCGTGTCCTTGTGGTATCTGCTGTGTGTGTGGGGGAGAGTATGGAATGCACGAATCTTTACATTCGTAAGAGCAGTAACATACTCTCGTGTGGTATTGTGCTGTGTGTGTGCTTGTCGCTATGGGGGAGAGTATGAAGTGCACGAATCTTTACATTCGTAAGAGCAGTAACATACTCTCGTGCTTGGGACCCCAATCGTTCCCTATTTATTATTTAGTTTTAAGGTGCCGGGGATCGCGAGCGTTTTAAGTGGGCTGAGCTTCCTAGTTTGCGAGTGAGTTTGCAGCGGGACGGTAACAGGTCTAGCACACTAGACCACACCCGAGGGTGTTTCTTTCCTGTTGTGTCCTTCGCTGGAAGTGGCCTCATTTATGTTACTTTAATTTTATTTGAAGTTGAGGGTGCCGGGGATCGCGATCGTTTAATGCGGGTTGAGCTTCCGAGGCTGTCAGCGGGAGGGCAACAGGTCTAGCACACTAGACCACACCCGAGGGTGTTTCTTTCCTGTTGTACCCTTCGCTGGTTGCGGACTTATTTATTTTAATTTAGTTTAGGGGTATTCGGGGATCGCAGATCCCTATTTATTATTAATTTTTATAACAGTATTTATTCCTGATGTAACTTTTAGTTGAGTCGGTGAAGGCAGCCCTTTCTGGTAGACGGCCACAGTTAAGCTGTTTTTCTGCCTGTTTATTCACATTCTCATTCCCTGTTTATTTAGTTTTTAACAGTATTTAATCCTGATGTAATTTTACTTGAGTCGGTGAGGGCAGCCCTTTCTGGTAGAAGGCCACAGTTAAGCTGTTTTTTTTCTACCTGTTAGTTCACCTTATCATTCCCTAGTTTTTATTCCAGCGGTCTTAGTTTTGGTTACAATTTTTGGGCTTTTGTCGGCTTTCGCAAATTACTTCAAGTTCGGAGATTAGTTCGCTGTCGGCTAACCGGTCATGATTTTTCGCGGCCAGGGTGGCTAAGCGGTCTTTAATGGTGGGGGATATCGGCCCTGTCGTGGAGTGTTTTGATGGGTGTGTCCCATGGGGCGCGGAGGGCAACTCTAAGCGCGTGTTTTTTTTACCCTCTGGAGTTTACCCATATTAGTTTGGTTGAGATCAGTTAGTATGATTACACCGTATTCGAGTACTGGGCGCACAAAGGATTTGTATAGTTTGAGTAGGGTGGACTGGTTGGCCCCCCATGAAGTTCCCTTAAGCATTTTCAGTAAGTTAATTCGTTTGGTAGCTTTTTTCGCCATGTCGTCGGTATGTTTGTTGAAGGACAGTTTTTGATCAATGGTGATGCCCAGGAATTTCGCTTCTTTGCATTCCGGGAGGGTGTTATCCATAAGTTTTAGGTCAAAATCACGTTTATTTTTCTTGTGAGTAAAGGTGATTCGTTGGGTTTTATTGGCGTTTAGCTTAATTCTCCATTTGGCACACCATTGTTCTAGGTCATCGAGAGCGCGTTGCAGGGGTTTTTGGAGCAGATTGGCCGTATTGTTAGAGTCCCAGAGGCCCTTATCATCCGCGAATTGGGAGACTTGAACACGATCCTCAGAGAAGTTAAGGTCATTTACGGAGAAGATGTAAAGGAGGGGGCTTAGGACGGATCCTTGGGGGTGCCTGCTTCAAGGGGGACACTGTCAGACATTTCATTGTTCACTCTGACTTTAATTTCGCGATCATTTAAGAAAGAGGATAGTAATCTGAGCAATTTCTTGGGGAGTCTCATTTTTGATAATTTGTAGCGCATTCCATTGTGCCAAACGGAGTCAAATGCTTTTTCGACGTCTGACAGGACTGCCGCGCCTATTTGCTGATTGTTGATAGCAGTTTTCATTTGGGTGACTAGTCGGTGGACATGTTCGATGCCTTCTTTACGGTTTCTATAGGCTCTTTGCCATTTATTGAAAAAATCGTTGTCTTCAAGGTGCCCCCTGAACCGATTGGTAAGGATTCGTTCGAATGTCTTACCAATGCAGCAGAGTAGGCTGATTCGGCGGTAGCTGGATGGATCGGAGGGGTCCTTGTCCGGTTTTGGTATCATGATACCAATGGCTTTTTTCCAACATTTGGGAAAGTAGCCATGGTTGAGGCATGCGTTGAACAGTTTGTTTAGTTTTTCGATTAGGGAGAATGGGCTTTGTTTTAGAATTTTGTAGCTTACTTCGTCTTCGCCGGGTGAGGAGGAATTTTTGCATTTTTTTATGACGTTAGTGATGGGGGTGACGAGGTCATCGTCATCCCCGTCTTCTGGCTCGTTATCGAACTTGGGGTCACGGAAGATATCAGGGTGTTCATTGATGTAGTCATCAATGGCGTTTATGGCGGCGTCATCGTTGCCCGCGCCTTGATGCGGGCGATGCGTTTTTCTTAGGAGGTCGGCAAAGGTGTCGGCCTTGTCTTTGTCGGTGCGCGTGAAGGAACCGTCTTCCTTCTTAAGAGGTTTGCCTGCGGCTTTGCGGCTTTTGTTTTTTTGCCCAGTTAGGGTTTTGAAGGAGTCCCAGAATTTTTTGGCATCCTGGACTCCGTTTAGATCGGCTGTTGCCTTTTCCCAGTTTGCTTGTTTTTCAGCCTGGGGGGCTTTCTTGACCTCCCCATGAAGGCGGTTGTATGTTTTTTTGAGGTCAGCTTTCTTACCGGAGTCAGTTTCGGTTTTAAGAGCGCGAAGAGCTTTCCGTTTAGTTTTGATTAGTGAGAGTGTGTCGCCCGAGATAGTATTTCTCCAGGGGCGTACTTCTTCTTTTGGGCATATTTCGTTTAGGGTTGAGTTAATGATTTTCTCTATGCCCTCGCATTGGGTTTCGAGTTCCGCTGCATTGGATGGGGGGGGGGGGGGGTGGGGGGGTGGGGGGATGGGGGGGGGGGTGAGTTTGACATCGATGATGTCACGATAGAGGTTCCAATTAATTTTTCTAAAATTTCTGCGGAGAGTGAGGGGGTACCTGAGTGGGCCATTTCCTAGCGGCAGTGAGGCGTGGACCGGGAGGTGATCGCTGCCTAAGTCGTCATCGCCGACCCAGTGGTCATCTATGTGATTTATCAGAGAGTCACTGGCGATAATTAGATCGAGGATCTCGGATGAGAATAATGGGTTATTACTGATATAAGTTGCAGAGCTGTCGTTCATAACCACATGAAGGTTATGCTTTTTAGTGATTTCAAGGAGGGCTTCGCCGTTAAGGGTGGTTTTGTTACAGCCAAAGTACAAGTGTTTGGCATTGAAGTCGCCGAGGAAAATGCAGTGTTTGTATTTCCTCGTAAAGAATTCAAAGACAGTGTCAGAAACAATTTTGCTTGGGTCGTTATAATAACAAACAATCGCGATGTTTTTGTTGTCGACAGTGATTTCATTTGCAATCACCTCTGCATCGAGGTGATTAGTTTTTATGGTTTTGGTTTTGATGTTCTGCTTTATTAGAAGGACGACGCCGCCACCTGTGGTGGTTAGTCGGTCTCTTCTAATAGTGCTGAACCCACTTCTGCTGGGTTGAAGCCAACTTTCGCAGATGCAGACAATGTCTGTGCCTTCGAAGTATCGGCTCATTTGAAGTTTTTTTATTGCTAACGCTTCTAGCGTTCCACAGGGCTATTTGTAACTTATTGGGGGATATCAGTTAGTAGTAACATCGGAAAAGTATTCTGTAAGGTCATATACGGTAGACTAGAGGAAGTTATTGAAGAGAAAGGTATTTTAGGAGAAATTCAAAACGGTTTCAGGAAAGGACGAAGAGTCACTGATCACCTATTTACACTCACCCAACTGATAGAATCAACAAAGGCTGAAAAGAAAAAGATGTTTCTGGCATTTCTAGATGTGAAAAAAGCGTACGACCGAGTGTGGAGGGAAGGTATGTGGCGAAAGCTCGAGGGCATCGGACTGGGGGTGACTTTGTGGGAATCATGAAAGCACTGTATACAGATGTGCAAAGCCAACTCAGTCTAGGGAGTATCACTACAAAACGAGTCCCTATGGATATAGGCCTCAAGCAGGGGTGTATCTTTTCACCGATTTTGTTTGCATTGTATGTTAAAGATATAGGGGACGAACTAATTCAGAGTGCGGAGGGGGTAAATGTTGGAGACATAAAGATACCAGGCTTATTCTTTGCGGACGACATGGTGTTAATGTCTAGAACTGAACAGGGGCTAGAGAAACTGCTGGAAATTGTTGGTAGATATGGGAACACTTGGCGGCTCGAACTAAATGAAAATAAAAGCAAGGTAATACCCGTTGGACGCAAGGTAGATATGACGAAGAGATGGAGAGTGGGGGAGTTCTCAATCCCCGAAGGGGAAAGCAAACAAATCACTGTAGGAGTATCTAGGGGTAAGCATAAATATAACGGGAAGAGGGGTGTACAGAAATTACTCAGCCAAACTGATTCTGAAGGGGAAAAGAATTCTGAACCAACTAAAACTTTTAGGGAAAAATAGTTTCAACAAGGTCTTTGTGGGGAAAACACTGTGGGAGAGGGTGGGTTTACCAAGTATAACGTATGGCACGGACGTGATTCCATTAAACCAAACCGTTATTAAGAAGTTGGAAAGTACTCAGAATGATGCCGGCAGATGGATAACAGGGTCGAGTAATGCTGCAGCTTTGGAAGCAGTAAGGGGGGAGCTTGGGTGGATGAAAATCAAGGACAGGGTAGATTTGGGAAAACTGTGTTACTTTAACTACTTGAGAAACCTGCCTGACAACCGGTGGTGCAAATTGATGCTCGATACCATTTGGAATTCTAATATAGAAACGGGGTGGTCAAAACATGTGAGGGAACTAATGGACAATTACTCTATAGAGGTCACAAACATAGAAGTAGGAATGAAAGAAGGCAAAAGGTTTGTCAAAGAGAGAGTCATGGAAGACTGCAATCGAAACTGGCGAGTAGGGGTTAGCGTGAAAAGATCACTGCAGGGGTTACAATATAAAGAAAAGCCAGCTTTTGAGAAGTACCTAGATGGCACCTTTGGAGGGTCACTGCTGTTCAAACTGAGATCAAGATCACTGGAGCTTCGGGGAAAAATTGGGAGAGATGGGGAAAAGGGATGCCAAATGTGCCACTCTGGAGTAGTGGAGACCCTGGAACATTTTCTCTTGGAATGCCCACAGTATATACCTCATAGAATAAAATTTACTGGAAGAATAATGCAGAAGTGGGTGAAGAAACAAAGGATAGATGGCTGAAGGGGGACACGAGGGAGAGGGTAGGAATGCTTATTGAAGAAATTGAAAAAGAGGAAGTGAGGGACACTATTAAGCAGTTTATATCTGAATGCTGGGAGGAGAGGAGGGGAAGAGGTGGTGGGGTGCAGGGGGAATGATGGCCTTCTCTTATGACAAATGAAAAATGGAACAAATATTTGTTTTTACAAGATTTAGCAGTTTTGGAAGTATTCTCTGTGATTAACCTGAGGGTGCTTTATAGAAAAAACACTGAAATCATATCGTCTGCCACAAACAATAGATCAAAATATTTTATGTCTGTTTTTGTTCTTGTGGCTATTTACGATACCATGATGAAAAAACTCCCAAGACAAACTCTGTCAGCTGTTGCAGTTATAATTAACACACACACAAAAAAAAAAAAATTAAATTGATCATTGAATTATTGTGTTAATAAATGTATGTACATTATTTAAAAAGGTATGCATTTCTTTTTCCCACCCGTAAAATTCTTGGAGGCCGATTTGGGTAAAACTGTGGCGGACGTTCAGGGTAAAATTTTGGAGGCCGGTTTGGGTAAAATTTAGAGGCCGGTTTGGTTCCAGCCTATGTATACACTTTTTATTGTGATTGAAAGGTTACGGGACGTTCCGTCCCAAAACCAGTTCGACTTATAATATAAATCTATGGTTTATATATCTATAACATTATAGATATATAAACCATAGATACACACACTTCATCAAATATTTTATATAACTTCGTCAATTTGCCGTCATGCTCGGAAGATTACTTCCTTCTGAGAGGCTTTCATTTTTTACTAATTCTTATTCCGTTACGTTAAGTGTCGTACCAATGTGTGTCGCGTCATGGGAACGTAAAATTTAGCGTCACGCTTAACCTAATTGTTGAATGGGAAAACAACAATTAGGTTAAACCATAGATATATAACTGATTTCATTTATGTAATTTAGTTGTATATATTTGTGACATTATTATGTATATAAAGTATATAAACCATAGATAGATATTGATGTAATTCATGAAATGTATAGTTGTATATATTTTGTTCTAGTTTTAATAAATTTTAAAAAAATACGAAAAGTTGTATATATTTGTTATATATTTTGTTGTTACGTTCTAGTTTTGATAAATACAAATTACGTGTTTAATCAGAACATTTTACGTTTTTATTAAGTCTTTCCAGTCCAACACTTGGGGGTAGGGGTGGGGGTTGGGGGGGGGGGGGCTTGACTCGATGTATGTGGCCGACTTGACCAGGTGGAGACTTCACCCGAGGGTGATTGATCCGGGGGCGACTTCACCCAGCATAACGCACAAGTCGACCATGACGTTTTTTAGATGCAGCACATATATTCTTGAATAAAAGCTGTTAAAAAACTTTTAATGGTTATATAAAAATTGAAGAGATTATTAGAGAACAATATTTATCATTCTAGAATATCTTGATATGCTGATGACATATTTCTTTTCCGACAGTCATCCAATCGCTTAGCCTAGCCGGAAGCAGCCCCCATAACTATTCGAATTATTTTGAAGGAATAATTTTTCATACAACCAGATCTAAAATTCTGACCGTCCAATCAAATTCCAGCTTTCAATGAAGCGGTGTTTTTCAAAGCGGACAACTGACAGACAAAAGTGAAAACGACAGAATTGGCCGAAAAGTGAAAAATAATTGTTAAATAAACCCAAACAGTACGAAGTGGCAATGACGGAAGTTACTCCGTCTGCTGACAACACACTACAGCATGCTAATGTATTATGATTATTATAATAAGATATATTGTTTCACCTGAAATACAAAATATGCAAACACCAGTGGCCGTTTTATTTGAGAATAACGATTTACCGATATGAAATTAATGATGCAAGTCACAGTGCGCCGCATAACTCCCCAAATACGATTCGACGATAAACGCCACGTATATCTCATAGTCCACCACCGTTTAGTAGCACTGATTTGAAACACTGACAGTGGAGGGTTAGAATCTCTCAAACCAACCCCATGATCGACCCCCCCCCCCCTCCGATTTTACACCCTACAGGCCCACTGCAGTATTTGATTCAAACCGGAGGGTTAGAATCTCTCAAACCAACCCCATGATTGACCCCCCCCCCCCCGCTCCGATTTTACACCCTACAGGCCCACTCCAGTATTTGATTCAAACCATCCCCTTATCAAGTATATGATAAAACAGTCCAGTAAGGCTGTCAAGCAATTTCACCCAAAGCATCTGGATATTTTCCTAAACCATCCTCTTAAGATTTTCATCCTATTCATTTATTTATTTATTGGTGCAGTCAAAGTGCCAATAGCGGATCATTTCCATTAGTGGATCATTTCCATTAGCGGATCACTCAGTCTTGAATGATCACATTGAATTAAAAGTGATTGTTTGATTTATGAACCTAGTCCACAGTCATGAAGGTATGGGCAATGTTTAGTAACCGGAAGAATATCACCTGTGAAGTCTGCCGTTTAATACTGAAAATGAAAGTGGGAAGTACAAACCCCTTCCGATATGGGGAAGATTTTCACGAACTGAAACGGAAACAAAAACCAAACACGAAGTTCTCCAGCTGAACAAAAGTTAAAGTTTATTGTGTTTGGTGTCATTTTGAAGATTACAATATAGGCAATCTAATTATAAAAAAAAGTCCAGACCAATCAGACACGAAAAGATGAAATAAACTTTGATCCGCGTGCCTCGGTCAACTACCCAGAATTACAGACAACTCGGACCAAAGACATCTCGGACTAAGACAACTCAGACCACTTTTGAAGACAACTCGGACCAACTTTGAAGACAACTCGGACCAACTTTAAAGACAACTCGGACCAACTTTGAAGACAAGTCGGCCCAATTTTCAGGACAACTCGGACCAACTTTAAAGACAAGTCGGTCCAATTCTCAGGACCACTTTTGAAGACAAGTCAACCAACTTTCTAGGCAACTTGGACTGACTCGGTGAATAATTCGGACCCGAATAGTGAAGAAACGAAGATTCGGGGTTGGTGAGGAAAGTCACAAAACAACAAGTCACGGTTATAAATCGTAAAAACTGAGGCATGACAATCAAAGACATGAATAAATGAATGAATAAAAGTTCATATAAAAAACAATGACCAGCACATATTTTATCAAACTATATGTACATTATATATGTATTGGAATTTAAAGTCACAATTCTTCAAATTTAAGTCCGTATGAACATCTGCATTATTATCCGAATGATATATATTGGAACGGACGTGATTCGCTCGTTCAAATGAAGGATCATAATCTATGTTTTGGAAACAAAAAAATGAAAAAAACTGTATGGCTGAACCGATCAGTGAATTAACTCAGAGTTGTCAATTTTCACCTGTAATTACATTGAATATAATTCCATGACTGAGTCTCGATTTTCATATTTGAGGTGTTTATTCTGACTCTTCTGTGGTGATTGGTGGCTGTTCGACTTTCACACATTATTTCTGTGTGATTACTTGTTTAGTTGCAATGCAAACATTCATCACATATCAAAATTTGTGGTGAGAAGCATTTTCATTTTACAGAATAACTTCAAAGACAACACAAGCTGCACTGAAAAGTGTTCCTTCGCATCTATTGAAGTCCTTGAGATCACATTTAATTATTTTTGACATCATTCTTTTCTTCACAGTTGGTCCAACCTGTCTTATAGTCATTACAACTTGTCTTGAAAGTTGGTCCGAATTGTCTCCAAAAGTGGTCCGAGTTGTCTTGAAAGTTGGGCTGACTTGTCTTGAAAGTTGGTCCGAGTTGTCTTCAAAAGTGGTCCGAGTTGTCTTGAAAGTTGGGCCGACTTGTTTTCAAAGTTGGTCCAAGTTGTCTTCAAATGTGGTCCGACTTGTCTTGGTCCGAGTTGTCTTTGGTCCGAGTTGTCCTGATCCCAACTACCCATTAGCGGCTCACGCACTGCAAAAAATGAGGAAACGCGGCAAACTCCATTTTGTTTACTGTGATGACATATGAAACAAATTATTTGCATCTGTTGTTTCGGATAGAGCAAATATGTCAACCACATGATCATTTCCACATTCTCATCGAAATTTGCTAATAATTTTTTTTTTTCAAATGTAGTGTTCCGAGCTATAAGAAAGTTAAGAAAAAAAACCCCAAATAAAATACATGTAACTGATTGAATTCACTCGGCGACCATACAAATTCTTGAGCAACTTGCAGTGAAAGTCTAGGCCTACCACTCGTTATTTTGTGTTTTAAAAGTAGTTAGCGTTCCAAATGCTAGCTGACAAACTTCGAGTGCTGTGTTGTGATTTCAGTTTGTGCAGAAAAACTAAAATGTATCCCCCACGACTCACTAGCAGTTACAATAATATAAGAGCTTGCCACCGATTCCCCACGATTATCGGAAGAGAATGCACATTGATCCTTTATCCAACAAAGCGGAAGAAAACGCCCAGAAAGATCACACAAATTGGGCTCCTAAAATCTGAAATATATTGAATGTTGCATATTACAACCATGGAAATATGGATATCATTGGAGCTCACCGAGCCGGTCCAATGATATCCACACTTGCATGATTTCATTGATAGATATCATACCCATCAAATCTCCAAAGATCAGAAGAGGAATTAGAGAGATGGGGGGGGGGGGGGGGAGACACCCAACGCAGACCTCAACTATTTTCTGAGATACACTGGAACAAACTGATTATAAGCATAAAACACTGAACCTCTTCACCCAACTCAACTTTTCCAAACGGAATTCGACAATTTTGTGAATATTGTCTTTTCAGTAAAAATATGTAAATTTAGCAAAACTTGATATTTTTAACCAGGATGTTGCGACTTTCAAGTTTAAAGACCAGTGACGGCTCACCTGTTGGGAGTACCCTGGACAAGTCTGGGGTGGGGGGTGCAAAATGTGACAAGGTACATGAAGCCAACCGACCCCCGGAGCCCGCTGCCTTTTAATTTAGGGGCCTACCTGGTCACTGATAAGGCTAGCCGGAGCAGATCTTGCCAGGAATCCTGGCAAGATCCGCTCCGGTTAGCCTAATCACTGACCAGGTATATGGCAGCCCTACTGAAAATGCGACATCGCTTCAGCAGCGTGGTCTCTCTTTGCATTTTTATATACTTCTGTTATCACGTTTCATCTCTCTTGCCTCCCACCCTCTCCCTCTTTCTCTCTCTCTCCTCCCCTCTCTCTCTTTTAGGGGGGCACAGCTCAATTTGGGGTGCCCCCCCCCCTCCTCCTGTGGCTACGCGCCTGGAACCCATACTGTAAAAATTTATTAGCTTGAGAACTTCAAAAATGGTCAGAGAAGCTGAAGGAGTTTGCAGATTGTAGAACTTTTAATTACGAAAATGCTGCTGTCACTTAATTTTTATCTACAGCTGTATTTGGAAATTAGTCAACCTGCTCCTGTGTCCCTGGGCAATGCAGTTTACCCCGATATTGCCCATGTATGTGTGTGTGTTGGGGAGGGGGAGTACACATGTCTCCAACCTATCTAACCCAGCCTATGCTCCGCAGTGCATGGTACTGTCGTGCAGTGCTTAGTAGAGTCTGGAGTGATGACGTTGGAGAGCTTGCATGCATTTGTTGTTGCTCAGTTGTTTCCTCTGGCTGTCTTGGCTTCCGTCGTATGTAAGCCTGTTACCGACACAATGTGCTCTAGCTGTTAAAGTGTCGTTGAACACCAATCAAAATAAATAAATAAATCCGACATATGGTTCTTGCTTCTTATAAACCGGATAGACAATCCATTGTCTGCTCGACAAGTTTGTCAAACCTGAATTTGCTGAAAACTGGAACTTGCGACACATTGTTGGGTAGCCCCAAGGCTGTTGCGATGACCAGCTATTGAACTGACTAATGGACCTGAAAAACACAAAGAACCTCGCCTCCATCACCATCAGCATGAGGAAAATGATTTGACAAAGAGAGTGAGCGTGCAGTAATTGGGGGCTTGCTGTAAATGATGTTCCATGTGTGATCGGGAGGATGGGGCTACAACCCCCTCATGGAAAGGCTCTGTCCACGTAGGAAAACACGAGCATTTCTGACTGGCCAGGTCCGACCAATGAGGTGGTGTAGCCCCTCCTCAGAAGTGTCCGACAGCGTTTAAAAATATGACCAGTTTCGTCAGATGCCGTCTCTGATGGACACCGCCGCTGTTTGTCGATAGATCGATGATATGTCACAGATCGCCATCCAGTTGCAATCCAAAGTTTTGGATATGACATTCATTAAGTTCTGGAATTTTCGGCTAATACTCGCAGAACAGGGGTGGCGCCGAAACATTTTTAACACAGGGACTCATGACACAAAAGGGAATCTGCGTTAGCACCAGGGGTGAAAACACCCCCAACCCCACATCTGTACACCCCTGTTGTTGGTGCCACCAGCCTGTATTTAGGATTTTCAGGCTCTTACGACTAGTGAGTATAGTCGAGTCTATACTGTAATTTTTTGCTGCCAGCCTGTCCGAAAACGATGCGATTCAAAACCAGTAAATAATAGGGAGAAAGTGTCCATCCTAACAGGTAGAATCAAATTGAATCACGTGATCCGCTATTGGCGGAAGTGATCCGCTATTGGCACCCGACGGTGGTCCACAAGACTAATCAATTAAGTCTTCCATCCATTACAGTTTTAAAAAAGGTTGGTGCCAGTCATGTAGAGGAAGAATTGTTCTTACCACAGAACACGCTTTAAATTTAAAAAAAAAATAACATAAGCAAAATAACATGAAAAAGGAAAAATGTGATCCGCTATTGGCACCTTGACTGTGTTTAACTTTAAGGTCACATACTACTTACTATTTCAGCGATCTGAACGTAGTGGCTACCCCTCTAGGTTCAGATTCGTCTCATTCAATCCTATAGAAAAAGTTCCCATCAAGTTTTTATGGGAACTTGAAAATAGGAATAGACCTTTTCATCGATGCGGAATCGGAAATTCGATGGTATTTGCACAGAGGGGGTTGAAAACAGGGTCTCCCTATATACCGAATCTGACTTCAAATACCGAATCTGACCTCAAATAAATTAATTATGCGTTTTTCCTAATGGAATTGTCGGTTTTGAGTGGGCCCAGTGGGTATATAATTATTTTAAAATAAAACTGTCACAGTAAATGTCCATGAATTTCATGTAACGGTAGTTATTGGTGAAACAGTGCAAGTTCAGTTTTTGAGCATCACCTAATTTTATGTATGACGTGGGGCTACCTATTCTCCGGAACAGGAATGGGTACCTAATCTCAGGAATGCAGGAAGAGAGAGAAAGCGCATTAATCCACGCAAATGAATGAACTTTATTCAAATGTTTGCCCACCATAACAACGCGCTAATCATACTTTTTAACCCCCTGTGCTTCTCATCTATATAATTTTTTTAAATGTGTCTTTTTCTCGCCTTGAATTCACAGGAACAGTTACTGCTGGCAGAACGATTCTCTTTGCAGCGGGAGTAAATTTCAACAGCCAAATATTTCTGCTCGGCGGGTTTTATTTATTTATTGGTGTTTAAGGTCACTTTCTGCAGCTATGACTGATTGTGACCATGACACAGGTATAAAGTCATGTTTAACCAATCGCTAACGCTTACACCTTCGCTGTCCAGTTTAGAGGACTTCCACCCCAGGTCCTGGTGAACGGATCCTAATTTACCAGTAAAGCAGAACTTGTTGGCCACAGTTAACAAGCACTACTTCACTTCCCGGGGTCCCTACGGGGAGACAAGGTTGATAATCCCCCCCCCCCCCCCCAAAAAAAAAAGAAAGAAAGAAATAGACCCTGGTTATATTTCTGGCTCTATGTTATGTGAAACTTACATTGGGCCGATGTTTCTTTTTGGGGGGGGGGGGGGGGCAACAAACATTATAGCCCCCCTTCCACACACACACCCAGACACGCACGCCAATGGGAGAACTGCCCCAGAGGAACTCGATCCTAAGACTATATTTATACAAACCAAAGACCCATTTAAATATATAAATTAATGGGGGAAAAATCGCCTGTGCCAAGCAGAAATACCACAAGGAATAGTGATATGGGTCTAAGAAAAGATTGGAATTTCAAAATTTTTATGAAGCGTACCGACGGGGGACAGAGCATGGGTATGTGGCACAGACTCGTCTAGCCCAAGATGAACAGCCACCATATCAACTGAGCTAACGACAACTCATCCAGGGGATGTCGTCAGCTCAGTTGATATGGTGGCTGATTGTTTATGGCTAGGCGATTCGGTGCGAATCTACCATTAAATTGAAATCCAATTGTTCTAAATTGGAATCAAAAGCCACTTTAAATGAATGCGTGCGTGACATAGCTTGAAATCACTTTGCAACTAATTATTGGAAAGCACCGCTCGATATACTTTTCAATGAGTATAATTGCAAAGAAATTTGAAAAAAATGCGTGGATGGACCACTCTCAATTAAGATTAGGATGTCGCGTGTGAACAAAAAATATGGTACGTCTCTGGTTGTCCTAAAATTTCAAATACCCTCTCTCCACTGTTCCGAAAAAAATGCTGGTCAGTCAGTCAGTCATTTCCCCCCGCCTAGTAGAGAAAGTTTTTTTTACGGCTGTATGCCTGCGGGGAATGAAGTGGTACTGTGCGCCCCTTGCGACCCCCGTTAGCGATATTTCACTGTTTCGGTTTTTGTCAGCTAGGCTTGTGGGACGAATATCTGCAGCTCTGCTCTAGGCTACCACAGAGAGATCTTTAGCCTGCACAGGGTGTGTCTCTCCCTGCACAGAAGCCAGCCATTTTACTTCCCCACCCGATGGTACGGTGCGCAGTGACAGCATCAACCCCACCCACTTCATGTTGGATTTTATAAGAAAATAACATGTTAAAGAAAATTGTTTGATTTATTATCTTACAAAAATAACTTGATATGGAATCATGTAACAATAAACTACATCTTGTATTAATAGTTCACTGAAACAACATTAAACAACAGGTTGTAATCGGTACTAATCTGGTGAAAATTTAATAAATAAATAAAACCTGTCGAGCAGAAATATTTGGCTGCTGAAATTTACTCCCCTCCGGCGGTAACTGTTCCTGTGAATTCAATGAAAATTGATAAAGACGAGAAAAAGACACATTTTACAAATAATTATATAGAGGCACTGGGGGTTAAAAGGTATGATTAGTGTGTTGTTATGGTGGGCAAACATTTGAATAAAGTTTATTGACTTGCGTGGATTAATGCGCTTTCTCTCTGTTCTTGCATTCCTGAGATTAGGTACCCGTTCCACACCCTGTTCCTGAGAAAATTAGGTGATGTTCGAAAACTGAACTTGCGCCGTTTCACCAATAACTACAGTTACATGAAATTCATGGACATTTACTGTGACAGTTTTATTTTAAAATAATTATATATCCACTGGGCCCACTCAAAACCAACAATTCCATTAGGAAAAATGTATAATTAATTTATTTGAGGTCAGATTCGGTATTTGAAGTCAGATTCGGTATATAGGGAGACAGTGAGAACCTGTTCTGTGTGAATGCGATCGAGTTTGATGACCTCCTCTGCGCGAATGAGATCGAGATTCCGCATCGATGAAAAGGTCTATTCGTTACAGTGCCATTACCAGGTTATTGTTTTTACTGTTTTACATTTATACAAAAACATGGACGATTTCGAAATATTCGTTGACGCTTCGCGAGTATTTAAATGATGATAATTAAAGGATAAAGCATAGTTTGGATCAATAAACCCTGCGCAAATGTAAGGAAATACGTGTACTATCGATTGCAGTCGGTAATACCGGTAAGGGCGAAAGTTTGATGTATATTCCTATTTTTGAGTTTTGAGTTCCCATAAAAACTTGATGGGAACTTTTTCTGTAGGATTGAATGGGAAGAATCTGAACGTAGAGGGGTAGCCACTACGCTCAGATCACTGAACTAGGTCACATACCACTCCTACTAAATACCGATGGCTACCGAAGGCCACCCAATATAACTAAAACTGTTGCATTTAAAAGCATTTTTGAAGTCCAACAATCTTTATTTATTGTAGAGCGAATGTTTGTAACACTCGTTCTTCAAATTAGTTGTTTTATTTCAAGAAGAACTCACCGATGGCCACTCTAAATATACCTACTGTCGCACTTTAAAGGAAATCGCACAACCCTAAATTGTCCTAAATTAGACAAGGCTAGATATTTATAAAGCTGGTTTTTTTGGAGGGGGGGGGGGGGGGAGGGGGAGAGAACTAGATTTTCAAATTAGATCTCCGCTTACACCCCACAAGCAGAGACCAGTGTTACCGATGACCACCTAATTCATACCGTTTCAAACGAAATGATATTTACTACTGCATGAAGTTTTACAACTCGCACTACGCAGTGCACATACTGACCAAACAGATTGCACCAATTTGTCACATGATGCATTTAATATTCGCTGGGGTTATTGTTTACAGTTTGTCTAGCTTTTTATTGGGGGTTGATTAAGTTACGCAGGACTCATGTAACAATTGTGTCATCAGAGTACACATCTTCAGACACCCTTTCTCGCAAATGAGAAAGACATATATAATTCCTTTCTTTCCTATTCTCACGTAGGAGATATCCATTATGAAGTGATTGAGTAATTGGATTTTCCTCTATGTCCTAGGCCCTCCAGCCTTCTTACGATTCAGCTAGTCTGGGCCATTGGTTGTTGTATAAAAATATTATAAATTAAGTATTTTGTATATTTTTTATACTTACCAATGGCCCAGACGGGTATGGCCCTCCCATGAGTGGGCACTCATACCTCACCACTGTTTACAACATTTAGCAGGCAATTTTTATGCACAGTTCGCAAAATTATGGAGGACCAGATAGGACATAAAATTTTCGGTTTTGCATGCAAATTTTGGGGATTGGGGGAAAAATTTGTGTTTGGCCCTGGATTATTTTTTGAGTTAGCACCAGCTAGTCTGGGCCATTGGTAAATATAAAAAATATACAAATTACTTTGAATTTATAATTTTCTCCCATTTGTTTCAAAAATGTTGCCGTGAACAACGACCTTTGAACTTAGTTTAGTCAGTCCTCAATATATTCCTTTGGCATGCCCTAAAGGGCACATTTATGATCAGATCGCTTTGAAACTTGGTATGCTTGTTTGGGGTGACCTCTAGATGGGAGCTATCGATTTTCTTTCATTTCCGTCAAAAATTTGTTGCCATTGGCAACAACCTTTGAAGTTGGTTAAGTTAGGCATCAATATTTCTCATTGGCACACACTGCAGGACACATTTACAATCAAATTGCTCTGAAACCTGGCATTCTTGTTTGGGATGATTTCTAGATGGGAGCTATGGATTTTCTTTCATTTCCATCCAAAAAGTTTGCCATTGGCAATGACCTTTGAACTTAGTGTAGTCAGGCATCAATATATTCCTTTGGCATGCCCTACAGGGCACATTTATGATTGGATCGCTTTGAAACTTGGTATGCTTGTTTGGGGTGACTAGTAGATGGGAGCTATCAATTTTCTTCCATTTCTGCCAAAAAATGTTTCCGTTGGCAATGACCTTTGATGAACTTAGTGCAATTTAAGCTTGCCGTGATTATGCAAAAACTTGACTAATCGTCGGTCATGCCGTTTGATCAAATTTAAATTTGAAAGTCGACTTCTTCGACTTTTTTACCCCCGCATGTATAATGACACCACTGCCTTGCCAGAACGTGATCACGCTGTATATACATGATGGGAACTTTTCTGGATGTATAAACGACAGTGGTAAACCATATGGAGGTAAAGGAGGGCAACCTCAGCCCCCTCCCCCCACCCCCTCAAATAAATCGTCATTTTTCTAAGTCCGATTCGGAAATGTTGTTTGCAGTAATTACAACCCACTTTAATGATTTTTTTTTTTTTTTGAAAATATGAAAGTTAATTTCAAGTATTACTGTTCTCGTCATGTCAACAACATGGCCGTATTTTAAACAACATCGTTTCCAATAACCATTCTTTGCTCATAAATCTTTTATTTTGAACAACACGAAATGAAACTCGCTGCGTTTGATGAAATTTCAGTATTTTGCATCACAAAACTAGAGTTAGCTCCCTTGGGTCACTCTTTCGTGTTGGAAATCCGAAAAACACGTTTCTCACCATTGATAAATTATCGTGAGTGTGTGTGCGGAAGGGGGGGGGGACTTTTTACATCCTTAGTGCCCTTACAGGGTCCAGCAGAAAAGTCCTTGTAAGTTGTAAAATTCCTCTCCCTCGGATCAGGCCTAGTTCCTTCTGGCTGCTCACTGTTATGTTTCATCTGAATTTCGGGCATCAGGGTGTATTACTGTTTAATGGTATGGCAGACGATCGACCAACTTAACAGAATATGGTCAACAAAACATTCATTCCGACGTTCACCAAGCCTTATAATGTGGGAATGATGGATCGTTGACTATGTCACAATGTTATTTGAAATGTACACGGCCACATGCCCGGTTATACCTACCTTTAGGACCAAACAGCCATCTCGTTTTAGTCGACCCTTTGTTAAAAAAAAGTGGTCAAAAAAGTCGACTAATCGTCGGTTGTGGGCTCTGATTAATCGACTATGGAATTTCATAATCGCGGCAAGCCTAGTGCAATTATGCATAAATATTTCCCTATAGCACACCTTGCAGGGCACATTAATTCTCGGATTGCTTTGAAACCTGGTATGCTTGTTTGGGGGACCTCTAGATGGGAGCTATCGATTTTCTTCCATTTCTGTCAAAAAAGGTTGCCGTTTCCAATGACTTTTGAACTTAGTTTAGTTATGCATCAATATAATCCTTTGGCATGCCCTTCAGGACACATTTGTGATTGGATCGCTTTGAAACTTGGTATGTTTATTTGGGGCGACCCCTAGATGGTAGCAATTGATTTTCTTCCACTTTTGTCAGAAACCTTGTCGTTACTATCGACATTTGAACTTAGTGCATTTGTGCATCAATATATTCCTTTGGCACACTGTGCATGTCGCATTTTTGTGATCAGGTTGCTTTTAAACTTGGTATGCTTGTTTGGGATGACTATTTTCATCAAAAGAGTTGCCATTAGCAACGACCTTCAAACTCAGTGCATTTGTGCCTCAGCATTTTCCTTTGGCATGCCCTATGAGGTACATTCATGAAATGATCACTTTGAAACCTGGTATGTTTTCTGGTTTGGCCTCCAGATGGGGACTTTTTTCTTCCGGTCAAAAAACTTGCCGTTAGCAGTGATCTTCAACTTTGGCTTTTTGTGCATTGACATTTTCCTTTGGAACAATGTGCACAGGTACCATTTACAATCCGATTGTTTGGAAACCTGGTGTGCTGGTTTGGAGCAACCTTTAGATGCGATCTGTTGAATTCTTTCATTTCCATCAAGAAATGTTGCTGTTAACAATGATCTTTGAACTTTGACAAAGTAAAGATAAGCTATTGCATCCCCTTTTTGTGGTGATTGGTCAACCATGATGTCTGCCTGAGCCTAAAACTTGAAAACCATTAGCACAGTCTACAGGGCGTATTTATAAAGGGATTTCTTTGTAACATGGTAGGATGACTCTGTGTAATGTCTAGTTGAGAACACCCCCCTTTGGCCATGATCTGTCAACCATGATGGCTGTCCAAGCCCGAAACCCAAAAAACTTTTAGCACAGTCTACAGGTTGTATTTGATACAGAAGAATTTCATTGTAACTTGGTAGGATGACTCTGTATGATGTCTACATGTAGATGAGAACTTCCCCATTTGGTCGCAATCTGTCAACTGTAACGGCTGCCCGAGCCCAAAAACCTTTAGCACAGTCTACAGGTCGTATTTATGGAGGGATTTCATTGTAACTTAGTTGGATGACGCCATATAATGTCTAGGTGAGAACGTCCCCTTTTGGTCGCAATCGGTTGACTGTGATGGCTACAGGGGCCCAAAGTCCAAAAACCTTTAGCACAGCATACAGGTTGTATTTATGAAGGGATTTCATTGTAACGTGGTAGGATGACTCCATATAATGTCTAGATGAGATCGTCCCCTTTTGGTCATGATTGCTGCCCGAGCTCAAAACCCCAAAACCTTTAGCACAGACTACAGGTCATAGTTATAAAGGGATTTCATTGTAAATTTGTAAGATGACTCAGTATAATCATGTCTAGATGAGGAAGTCCCCTTTTGATTGTGATGGGTCAACCGTGATGGCTACACAGGCCTGGAGCCCCAAAACCTTTAGCACAGTCTACAGGCTGTATTTAAGGGAATTCATTGTAACTTGATAGGATAACTCGTTTTGGAATAATTTCATTTTAACTTGGTAACTTTGGTTGACATACATTAACTGTGAAGGCCACATTAACCCACTCCTCAAATCTTTAATACAGTCTGCACCTCAAATTATTTTTATTGAAAACATAGCATACAGTTAAGAGAAATTAACATATTTTCAATTATCACAATTCTTATCGTATTTCATAATCCTTTCATAAACATTGAACATTATCCTTTTCATCAAACACAACACATAGTCAAGTTAAGCTACAGTGTGATTGACACTTTCATTCTTTGGCATACTCTGCAGTGTGCATTTATGAATGGGTTTGTTTGAAACTTGGTGTGCTTGTTTTGGGTGACTTGTAAATGAGTGCCATAGATTTTCTTCTACTTCCATAAAAAAATGTTGTCGTCAGCAATGACATTTAAAATCAGCACATTTGTGCTTCAACATATTCCTTTGGAATTTCCTGCAGGGCACATTTGTGAATGGATTGCTTTGAAATTAGTTCAAGTTTATCAAAAAAACATTGCCGTAGCAATAGCCTTTGAACTTGATGCATTTGTGCATCAACATATTCATTTGGCATGCTCTGTAGGCTCATTTATGAATAGATTGCTTTGAAACCTGGTACGCATGTTTGGGGTTACTTCTGGATGGGAGCAGCTGATTTTATTTCATTTCATTAAAAAAACGTTCTCATTAGCACCAACCTTTGAACTTAGAGCTTTTGTGTGACAACTTATTTATCCCATTTGCACTCCCTTCAGGGCAAAATAAAAAAAAAGAGAAAAAAGACATTGCCTCTTGCAATGACCTTCAAACTTAGTACATTTGTGCATTAACATCTTCCTTTGGCAAACCTCAGAGGGCACATTCATTATCGGATTGTTTTAAAACTTAGTATGCTTATTCAGGGTGACCAAGATAGGACCTATCGATTTTCTTTTCATTTCTTATCAACCTACCTTACAATTGTTTACTACAGGCTTGCACTACAGTGGAAGATGCTAACTCGGAAAATATACTTTCTATTTTGATCTTTCCCAAGCGATTTGGGAAAGAAAAGTGGTGCAAAAGCACCAAGAAAAAATAAGCCCAAACTGGGTCGAGTGCTACCGATGCAGGCCCAGTAGGGGGCGCTCTTCTCTTAGTACAATTCCACGACTTCCTTGCCAGTGCGCAGACATGCAGCTAATGACTCATTCTTTTTTCGTCCGCCATGTGGCAGGACGTCCATTTATGCATTCAGAAAATTTGATAATTCAACTCGTTGATAATGGTTACCTGTGACTGGAATTATGGATTTGAGGATCGTATAATAACAGGACTGTGTTTTATATATCCTCGTTATCATTTTCAACCACATTTTCATTGTATTTTATATATTTTTCATGTCTCGCACAACTTTCGCGTACAGTGTGGTTCGTACACAAAATTTTTCGATTGATAAATTTTATTATTATTATTGGAGTTAGGTGTCAATGGGGGACTGTATGGACAGGATTTCTCCCCTCTGTTGAGGACAGAATTTCTGTTTTTTGGGTCCGCGCCGGCCGTCTGGGTTCAGTTGTGTTCCCGCTGGTACTTTTTCTGCCACCTTTCTCTTGTAGTTGGGGGTGTTCTACTTTCTACATCTGTTGAGTTCACCTTTTTCTTCTCCTGCTCTCACCTCTGTTATGTCGAGTACGGTTCCTGTAGGGCAATGCCTTTTGCTCTCGCTTATGGTGCATTCTTGTGGCCATTCCTCCTGCATCCCCGGAGGGAGGGGGGGCAATGCTGTCATTTTTGGGGCCTCCTGACATGACCACGCCTGGTGAGAGTTATACCCCCTCCGTGGGGGATGTGCAGTTTTTTAACCGTGGTGGATACTGCGAGAGTTGTTGAGTTGTCTGGTGAAGAGATGCCTGGTTCCGGGACTATGGTCCCTCTCCAGTCGACATCTGAGGCTGTCACTAGGGTTGTGACTCCTCCTTTGGAGGACGAGCTCGGTTGCTCTCTCACCTTTTCTATCAGTTTCAACAGCTCCCGTCGTATCTGCTGCTACTGCTGTTCTGTCTGCAACTTCATCGGTCACCGTTTCAGCCGGCATCGGCTTATCCCTGCAGGGGTCTGCAGCGATGTCTGGTAGTGTGGATGTGGGGTATCAGCCTCAGCCTTCCCTGACTTCAACTCGGCGAAGTCGGAAATGGCTGCTGACCGAACCCCCTGCTGAGGTCTCTCTGCCGTTGAGCACAGCAGTTTTATCCCTGCAGGGGTCTGCAGAGATGTCTGGTAGTGTAGACGTGAGGTATCGGCCTCAGCCTTCCCTGACTTCAACTTTGTGAAGAGGGAAGGGGCTGCCGGCCGAACTGTCTATTGTGGTCTCTCAGACGTCAAGAACCGCAGTTTTCTCATTGGATTCGGATGTTCATGGTGGGGCCATCATGAGCTCTGTGGCGTTTCCGTCCATGCACTCTGGTCCCATGGCCAGTTTTGCAGGACCAACACCTTTTGTGCAGCCTGGCTCTTCTGTCCCTCAGAGGTCCGCGGTGACTCTCCTGAGTTTCCACTCTGTAGATCCTTGGGGCATGTCATAACCCTATACACATCTGCCTTCAGATGTTTCGGCTGCAGCCCGTTGCCCCGCGTTGGGTGTATTTGAGGACTGTGGCCCTTCACTGGTTAAAAGGGTCAGGAGTGAAGCCACTTTACCGGTTCGTTCCCATGACGAACCGACTGACACGGGCAGTGAGCTTAGGGAGGCTCTCTCCTTGCTCACTCATGTTCTGTCCAAGAGCCTTCCCGTTGCTTCCAGCGAGGCTATGAGTGGTTTCCAGGCACCCCCTGTGGCGCCACCTCCCTGGATTGGAAATAGGCCTCTTTCTGATCCTCCTGGTGTGTCTACTCCATGGGAGGCGTCGACTGGTTTACCCATGATGGGCTATGTGTCTTCCGACTCAGGGGATGAGTCCGACATACCTGACATCGAGAGCCAACAGTCTTCTGACTTGGGGGCAGCTCTTACCTTTGTGTTTTGGTTCCTTTCAGATCTCAAACTGTCAAACCAGCCGACAGTGTCTACCCGTCCGCAATCATCGGTCGCACGCCAACATACTGTGGAGCAACCTGCTTCTGGGCGCCTTTAACCTTGCCTGTTGGTACAAGTGGTTAAAGCGTTTACAGCTTTGGACTCTAAGCTGAGTTCCAAGGCTATGAAGACGTCGTTCTTCACCAGGGTTGACACTTTTTGCCTCCAGCGCGTTATTGTTCCTACGATTCTGCCAATCTGTCAGTCTGCCAGGAGTAAGGGTAGGCGTCGGCAGTTGTCACCTCGATTCGTCCTAGGTTGAGGCATCCAATTCGGTCAAGAGTGCCTCTTCCAACACAAGTCCCTTTCGATGTTACATGTTGGGAACTTTTGATCACGGAGATAGGCAATCATCTGTCAAAGGGGGCGATCGAGGTCATCAAGAACATTCATTCAGTGGGATTTTATTCCCACCTGTTCTTGGTGCTGAAGAAGGACAGCTGACTCCGACTTGTAATAGTGCTCAAATGATTAGTCGACTAGTCGATGTCGACCTTGAACAAGGAGGTAATCGACTCTCAGTTTCAGCGTCGACTAGTCGCCATACTTTTCAATTTGGGGAAATTCATGCTTTTAGGCAAACAGTCTTCTTTTTGTGTCTGTCAAACACTCTAAAAGCAACATTGTGCCACTGGTACACTAGGTTTGCACTACATGACCACGTTGTCTGTTTGAAGCCAGTGACTCACGTCGCTCTGTATTTTGTTTTAAAAAGATCAAAGAATAACTTTGACATTGTTGTGACCTTGTCCTACATAGGGTGTTATATTACAGTTTTTACAAACACCCCCTTATCAATCTAATTTTTAAACTAACATTTGTCTCAGTTGTCTGACCGAATAAAGTTTAACCATGGCCATTCTATGGTATGCTAAATTTTATGTAGGAGAGGAATTGATGACACTTTTCCTTCGGTTTCGGACAAAAACGGCACATGCAACCACGACCACGTGACTAAGGAGTGAAGGCTATCTTAATTCTGTTGATAACGCTAGGTCCAATACGCGTGAAGTTTATTATTTCCGGCGCGACTTGTACTGAAAGGCAGCGCAATTCCAGGAAACACAAATTCCCGGCATTTTTACACATGCCAGTCTCATTCAGTAATAACTCTGACCCGCGCTTATTGCAAAGAGATCTGTCATGGCATCGACAGGAAAGTCCAAAACTTCAAAGGTGTGGCAGTCTTTTACATTATCTGAAGAAAATGGTAGAGAGGTTGTGTATTGTAACTTATGTCAAACTAAACTGAAATACAACAAATCTACATCAGCCATACGAACTCACCTGCTAGGAGAGCATCCTTTACTGAAAATGGAAACACAGCAAAGTCAGGCATCTGGATCTGCGGACACTGTGAAAAGGCAGTCCACTCTCAGCTTTGAGGCCTTTCGAAAGACAGAAGGAATGAGCAAAGAGAAATGGACGCACCTAACAAAGAAAATTGTTGAGTGGTGCGCCGTTGACCTACGGCCACTTAGTATTGTTAACAGACTGGGTTTTAAAAGTTTTATGAGTGAATTAGAGCCGCGATACAGGGTGCCATGTGATACCACCATAAAGAACCACCTTTTGCATTTTTACCAAGAAATTCGAACTCAAATAATGGAAGAGCTGCAAGACGTTTCTTACTTATCACTGACGACGGACACTTGGACAAGTTGCAACACTAAAGGGTATATAACTGTAACATACCACTATGTAACTGAGAAGTGAGAATCCAAGTCCGGTGTTCTCAGTACTAGGGAAATTACGGACCATCATTCTGGCGAGCACTTGTGCTCAGTGCTCCTCGAAATACTCGACGACTTCAAATTACTACCAGAGAAGATTGTCGCAATAACAACAGATAATACTTCAAATATAGCGAAAGGAATGAGATTAAGCCATATAGAACATACTAGATGTTTCGGCCACACGTTACAACTCTTTGTTAATCGGGGACTGGCACTTCCAAAGGTTTCCAAAGCTATCAAATCTGGGCGTAAACTAGTCACTCATTTCAACAAATCTCCACTCGCATCAGATGACCTAATAAAAAAACAGCAGCATTTGAATATACCAAACCACCGTTTGATCCAGGATGTGGATACGAGATTGAATTCGTCGTATTATATGTTTAAGCGCCTCTTGGAACAGAGACTAGCTGTGTTCGCAGTTTTGCAGAATCAGGATGTTACATCCCACAGTGACGCTCGTGTGTTGGAGCTCCCGGATGATGTGTGGTATACAATAGAAGAAATAACTCCACTACTATCTCCATTGGAAATGGCAACAACACTAGCTTGTAGTGACACTTACCCAACTATCAGTATGACCTACCCCATTGTCAGGAGTTTACTTCAAAACCATCTCAAATTACAAGATGGTGACTCACCCCTCATTCGGGAATTTAAGTCTGTCATGGCAGGTGATTTAAAGAAACGTTACAGCGCCTGTGATACTGATTCACCAGATGGAATCAACCCGATTTTAGCTAACGCGAGTCAACTTGACATTCGATATAAGAGCATCAAGTTTTTTTCTCAAGAACAACAAGTAGCCTGTTTGAAATCTCTGTATGAAGAAATGAAAGCTGTCCGTATGTCCAAACCTGTTGATCATGATAATGACCATGTGGCGGGTGGTCCCCAGCATGATGTTGCAATGCCTTCAACTTCTGGCTCAGAAATTTCAAGTGTGAGTGTGCCAAAGTGTAAGCATGCAAAAGCGGTCCAAGTGCAAAAGGCAGTGCAGTTTCTTCTTGGTGATCTCTATGAACCAATGGAGTGTGATACAGTTACAGATTCGGCTGAAAAAGAACTTCTCGAATACAAACTAGAATCGGCCAAAAATATTTCAAATCCGACTGATTGGTGGAAGTGGAACGAGAAGCGTTTTCCTCGCCTTGCTTCAATGGCAAAAAAATATCTGTCCATCCCAGGCACCTCTGTGCCATCGGAACGAATATTTTCAGTCGCTGGACTGGTAGTTAGTAAGAGGAGGGCTAGTTTGGACCCTGGTACAGTCGACGATAATAATATTCTTAAAAGAGAATGTGAAAGATTCCCATGACGTACCTGAAATATTAAATTTGTCGAGATGCGAAATTTTAGATGGTCTAGAATCAGAGAGGTGTGTGTGTGACTGTGATCTCTGCTACCCACAGTGAAATAACATTCAAGTAAAGTGAAAACTCATGAAGAGCTTACACATCATTGATCATGCATGCTGATTTAATTAAAAACTGTGTTTCATCCCGCCTGTTGTCAATCCGATTGTTCATCAGTCATATGAAATCCCTTTCAAACCTGGAAACTGGCAGTAGGCCAGTAGCTCAAAAGCCCTTCTTAACCTATCAACCAAAAACACCCGTATTTGCTTTGAAGGAGTAGAAGCAATGAAGCATGTGGTAAAGATCTCACCAGCCCTCACCCCCTCCATACACGCAGCTCTGTTAGTGACGTCTCATGGTGACAGTTTCATGTATTCAATAAAATAACAGCCCAACAGGCTGTTACTGTTAGGCTTTTATTTTATTGACGACGTTAATCCACCACATTAAAATGAGAGTCCCTCTCTCTCTCTCTCTCATTTTTCATTAACTCATTTACTCGGGCATGGCCATTTATGTAACCAATCTTTTTAGTGGGATTAGATGTAATAGACGTACATATCTTATATAATTCTTAGTGCTACTGGATTCAAGTTCCACTCAAGAAAACTGGAGTAGATGGAACTTTGGCCATTCAGTATTTGTACGTCTTCAGCTCTGCCCAACAGAAAGAGCTGAAGACATATGAATATTAAATAGCGAAAACTTCGTCATCCATCAACTCCAGTATCCAATAGTGCCCAATACTGCCCATCGCCCAATAGCCCATTCTTCATGATGTGTGACAAATTTTCAACGTGCCTCCTTACATGGAGCTTAGTTGCACTCCAATAAGATGTCTCAAATGACAATGCATTATTGATTTTTGGTCACATGCCCTACATGTTCGAAATGCCGGCACGAATGTGTGGCTCCGTGTTATACAATTCTTCATCGATATTTGAATTTTTAAACAGAAACTTCCTACTATCAACGTTGATTATTGAAGAATTATATACCAATATTTGATCGAATACGGAAATGAGGTATGTTAGGCTATTTTTAATGAGAAAATGTGCTTGGTTGATGTCAATAAGACACCTAATTTCGCGTTATGTACAGTGTGAGTGTGTGGGCCATAAGCCCGTAACCACTCGTAGGGTGAATCAACAACACAACACGTAAATCTGGTAATGTCCACTGTCCAGCAGTAATATATTTTTTGTATAATTGCTATTAATCAGACGAAAATAAACTTCACTGAAGACTTCGACCTTTGGGTATTGACTAGTCAACTCTGGAATTCACTAATCGTTTGAGTACTAACTTGTAATCGATCTGGGTATCCTGAACCACTCTATCAGTGCTCCTAAGTTCAGCATGGAGACTTTCAGGTCGGTTCGCTGCTCCATTCACCAGGGAGTTTCCGCTTCCAGCATTGACAGCGTCGTATCGACACTAATCCATACCTCACCAAGCTTGTTCGGCACTTTTCCTTGACAAGGCCTGGGACCTCGTGTTTTCTGCACATGAGGTGCGTGCATTGTCTACCTCTAGGGCTTATTCTAACTCCGTCAAGTTGTCGGATGTTATGCAGGCAGCCTACTGGAGAAATGCTTCTACTTTCTCCACCTTCTATCTGCGTCAGTTGCAGGAGCAGTCTGAGGACCTTTTTGCTTTGGGCCGTCTTTCTTCAGCTCAGGCTGTTGTTTGCCCTAGCCATTAGGTTAGTCACAAGGTCAGTTCCAGCTCTGTGCTGTTACTGTCCTTTTCTGTCTGTGCATCACACAGAACCATATGCCTCATCTTTCATTGTCTTTTGCTAATGTTTGTGAGTCTATGGTTTGATAGGCATGGGGACCTCTTCCTCTATCCACGGTTCCAGTGCAATTGGGTTATGTGTGGATTGGTTATGTGATTCCCTCCATCCTATTGTCTATTCTGCATGTAGTAAACAATTGTAAGGTAGGTTGATAAATTTAAATTTTATAGTAAATTTCCTTTTTAGCTCAACTTGTCAAAATCAAGCTGAGCTATTGCCATCACTTCTCATCTGTACGTACGTATGTTAGTACGTACGTATATGCTCCTTTGGCACACCTCACAGGTCGCATTTATGATCATATCACTTTGAAGCTTGGTATGCTTGTTTGGGGTGACCTCTAGATGGGAGCTCTCAATTTCCGTCAAAAAATGTTGCTGCGGCCAACGTTCTTAGAACTTAGTTTAGTCAGACCTCAATATTTCCCTTTCGCACACCCGATTTTCTTCCATTTCCGTCCGTCAAAAAATGTTGCGGCTGGCAACGATTTTTGAACTTAGTTTTGTCAGGGATCAATATATTCCTTTGGCATGCCCTACAGGGCACATTTATTATCAGATCGGTTTGAAAGTTTGTATGCTTGTTTGGGGTTACCTCTAGATGGGAGCTTTCGATTTTCTTCGATTTCCATCAAAAAATGTTGCCACTGGCAATGACCTTCGATGAACTTAGTAAAAACTTTGTGCAGTTAAGCATCAATATTTCCCTTTGACACACCCTGCAGGATACATTTATGATTGGATCGCTTGCAAACTTGGTGTGCTTGTGTGGGGTGACATCCATATGGGAGCTGTCTATTTTCTTCCATTTCTTTCAAAAAATGTTGCCACTGACCTTTGAACTTAGTTTAGTCAGACCTCAATATTTCTCTTTAACACACCCTTCAGGGCACATTTATGATCGGATCACTTTGAAACTTGGTATGTGTGTTCAGGGTGACCTCTAGATGTGAGCTATTGCTTTTTTTCATTTCCATAAAAAATTATTGTCATTATCACCAGCCTTTGAACTTACTGCATTTGTGCATCAACTTATCCCTTTTGCACTCTCTGCAGGGTATATTTATGAATTTCCATAAAAAACCCCCCAAAAAACCATTGCCACAAGCAATGACCTTCTACTTAATGCATTTGTGCATTAACATCTTCCTTTGGCATGCCTCAGAGAGCACATTCATTATCAGGTTGTTTTGAAACTTTGTATGCTTATGCAGGGTGATAAAGATAGGAGCTATTGATTTTCTTTTCATTTCCATCAAAAATTGTTGCCGTTAGCAACAATCTTTGAATTTATTGCATTTGTGCATCAACATTCTTTGACATGGCCTACAGGGCACATTTATCTTAGGATTGTTTTTGAACTTGGTGTGCTCATTATGCAAAACCTTTAGATAAGAGCTATTGATTAGCATTCATTTCTGTGAAAAAAGTTGCCATTTACAGTAACCTCTGATCATACTGCATTTGTGTATCAACATTCTTCCTTTAGCCAGTCTTACAGTTTACATTTAAAAATGCATGGATTACTCTGATGTCATGTTGTGCACACACAGTTCTGTTATGTTGAAATTTCATCAAATAACATTGGTACCAATGATCTTCAATTTTACCATTTCGTTTATAACTTACCAAGTTCAAGTTTGTCAAGTTGAGCTATAGTGTCATTGACACTTTCATTTATTATACCTGCCACAATTGTTTACATGGAGGCCCTCTCGTCTTCTTATTCGGGTAAGAATCTTTCCTCCCTGCTGATCACATAACTCCAACATTGGCGGATTCAAAAGAATGAGTCATTAGCTGTGTGTCTGCGCACTGGCAAGGAAGTCGTGGAATTGTATTAAGAGAAGAATGTCCTCTACTGGGTCTGCGCCGGTAGCACTCAACCCAGTTTTGGCTTATTTTTTCTTGGTGCTTTTGCACCACTTTTCTTTCCCAAATCACTTGGAAAAGATCAAAATAGAGAGTAAATTTTCCGAGTTAGGGTCTTCCACTGTAGGGCAAGTCTGTAGAAAACAATTGTGGTAGGTATAATAAGAAAGGAAATTTACTATAAAATTTAAATTTCCATCAGAAACTGTTGCTGTTAGCAACAAGCTTTGATTTTAAAGCATTTGTTTATCAACAATCTTTGACATGGCTAAAGAGCACATCTATTTTTGGATTGTTTTTCAACTTGTTGTGTTCAATAGGCAAGACCTGTAGAGCTACAGTGTCATTGTTTGACGATGCGCTTTTTTGTGTTGTTCTTTGTTTTGGGTTTTTAGCTCTGAAAGTCAAGCAAGCTATAGTGATCACTCGCCGTCCATCGTCTGTGAACATGGTGTTTGCATCTTCTCCAAAACCGCTGAACCGATTCAAGTGAAATTTGAGATAATTAGTTGTTATGACATTGCATTTTGATTTTGTTCAAATCAAGTTGCCTCCCCCTCCCCCTCGGTAGGGCCATGCCCAAAAAGTGTGCTCAAATGTTAAAAAATCTTCTTCTCAGGAACCAGCAGTAGCAGAGACTTGATATTTTGTGTGCAGCTTCCTTTTGAGGTGTAGAATCAATTTTTGCCCTGCCCAAAATGTCTGTTTTGCAAACTGAGAGGCTGATTTGAACCAAATTTGATATGAGGGCTTATTGGGTCATAAGTACTTAATTTATGCTAAAAAATTTTCCCGTCGCCCCGTGGGGACCGCAGGTGCTAAAAATAGAAAAAATTTAAAATGTCCATATCCCAAAAACAACACGGCTCTGAGAATTCTTATTTGGTGTGAAGCTTCCTTAGGACCAACAGAATGGAATGGTCAAAAAAAAAATGCTATCGGTTTTATCATAGGGTACTTTTTCGGGACTTTTGAAAAAGTGCTGAGTCAGCATTTTTTAACACTTGTGGGTAATGTGAAAAACATTTAAGACTACTCTTCTCCCAAACCACTACTCCCAAAACTTTCAAATTTCTCATATAACATCTTTGAAAGATTGTTTCACACGTTTATTGAAAGCAAATCCCTGGATCCATATATGGGCTGTCTATGGGAGCTCAAATGTTTAAATTAGTACAGTACGAGGAAAATTCTTTAAAAATATTCTTCCACTTCCACCAGTTTGATATTTGGTATGCAGCATCTGGGGGGGGGGGGGGGGGGGGGGGGGGTGGTTCAAGTTTGTTTAAGCCAAGTCCCTGGGTTCATGTTTGGGCTCACTGTGGGAGCCCAAATTATAACTAAATTCAAAATGAGGAATTTTCTTTAAAAATCTTCTTCTTTAGATCCAGCAGTCAAAATGTTTTGATATTTGGTATGCAGCATCCTTACAGGGATGGGGGTGAGATTAAAGTTTGTTCAAGCCAAGTCCCTGGGTTCATATTTCGGCTCACTGTGGGAGCCTGAATTATAACTTAGTTCAATATGAGGAATATTCTTCAAAAATCTTCTTCTTCACATCCACCAGTTAGAATCTTTTGATATTTGGTTTACAGTATCCTTAGGGAGGTGAGATATAAGTTTGTAAAAGCCAAGTCCCTTGGTTCATATTTGAGCTCTCTCAGGGAGCCTGAATTATTACTTAATTCAGTAGATCCACTGGTCAGAATCTTTGAATATTTGATATAAGCTTTAAAGCTTTTATCAGGAGGGGCTGATGCAACTTGTTCAAATCAATTCCCTGGGTTGATATTTAGGCTACCATGTCGGGGGAGTGCCCTCAGGCCCCCTGGGGCCTCTTGTTGGATTTTGTGGACATGGATGGTAAATTTTCTAGTGTTGGTAAGGGTGATGTGATGACTGTAGGTATGGCAAATATCAGGATGCAGATGGTGGAGGAGGTTGATATCAGTCAGGGGTCCAGTTGACTCTATGGGTGGCTCAGAGCTAGATAAGTGAGGGCAGTGTGGAATGGTGTACATGGATGGCCATTGTGTGGATTGGCAGGAGGGGGGGGGGGGGTGTTAATTGCCAGAAGATTCTGTGGTTGTTGGAGGCATAAATAATGTTCTAGGGGGAAATGGAGGAGCTAAGGGGGAGATGGACAAGGTGGCACTGCTGAAGGTCACTCCAGTAAAACTTGCATTTGAGGGGAGTTGGCCTCTTGAGAAAAGGAGAAGGGAGTAAGCAGAGGATTTTTGATATTGAAGATGAGGTGATACTCAACAGCAAGGTCCATAGAATAGAGGAGGAGGGGGAAGGAGGCATCGGTGCAGATAGGGCCAAAGAAAAAAAATATTTTAGTTTGGGTTACCTGATATACCCTATTTTAAGCATGCGACTCCAAAAATTTTATCGGCCTTTCAAAAAACGCGATCTTTATCTAGCACCATAAACCTGAAAATGCTAAATTGGTACAGATTTTCCAGATCATGTTTCTCCGTTGAAACGAAACCTGTGCATTTTGAGATTTTAATTCGTCGTATTGCCTATTTTCGTCTGAACAAAAGACAGCAATCTTGGCTTTAATAAAAAAGAAATGCCCTCATTCGGGCAAAATAAAGAAAAAAATTCCGATCTATTCCCTGCGATAAGTCTTTTGGGGAGATTTTTTTTACAGATTTGCCCGTGGAAACCAGTTCCACCTCAGTTAATCAGCCCAATTTAAATGTTCATATTTTGTGCGCCAATGATAAACCAGATGCACGGGACCAGCAGGCATGGTTCAATGTACATGAATCTTGTATATTGGAGGTTCTATGATAAAACCCAGTAGCTGTGTTTTCGGAACTTAGGTTATTTCATGGATGAAATGAAAGTTTGGCCTTGATGAACATATTAAACATGTCTCTCGCAGTGCATTTTTTCATCTAAGAAATATTAGCAAAATTTGACCCTTCATTGATACACAGATGTCACAGCAGCATGTACACGCCTTTGATACCAGTCGCCTCGACTACTGCAACTCTCTTCTGATTGGCTCTAAAACATCTATTCTTGAAAAGCTAAAACACATCCAAAATTGTGCTGCACAGGTCAAAACCAGAACTCAAAAGTACTGCCTTATAGCACCGGTACTCTGTGAGTTACATTGGCTACCCGTTAAGCGAAGAATTCAGTTTAAAATTTTCCTTTTGGTTTTAAGTGTATCTCAGGATCTGCACCATCCTACCTGTCCGATCTGCTTACCATCCACAAACCACCAAGGTCATCAGGTCAACTCAATCTGGTTCAGCCCGCACCTAAATTTACAAGTGCTGGTGATAGGGCCTTTGCGGTTGCTGACCCAAGGCTTTGGAATTATCTTCCAATCGACATAAAAAATAGTAAATCACCTGAATCATTCAAGTCTGGTACTAAAACCTACCTTTTTCGTAAGGCATTTCCTTCAGTGGTCTTTTAATTTTAGTCGTAAACTGACATTACCAGGTGCGTGAGTATGACTGAGTCAGTGAGGATTGCCTCGTTACTCGTCAAGTCACACTCACATTCTTGTTTTGGTAAAGTAGTAAGTTTGGTTTTTTTGTTTTTTTATTTTGTTTTAATTCAATGCCCTTTTTCTTTTAGGTTCTGTTGCTTTTATCGCCACGATATAGTCTTGGTTGCATTGGGCACCAATAAGTGATAATAGTGATCCATGTATCAATCTATCTGTGAGAGAATGTATGTGTATGTGTGTATATGCATGTATGCGATTATTGTACAGCCATTGAGCACCGTGTGTGGATTCTAGGCTTTAAAATTATTATTATTATTATTATTATTATTATTATTATTATTATTATTATTATTCATATAAAATGGAAAATAGGTTATCTGAAAGTTTCAATTTTATGCCTTGCCTCATACTTGCTTTAATATCTATCCTGTTTCTATAATAGCTGGCTTGTTAAGCAGAATAATACCCATTTTCATTATTCATCTCAAAGTTGGGGGGGGGGGGGAAGCCTACCTACTGACCCTATTTTTTTCTGGCATGTAACCCAAACCACAACATTAATTTTTTTGGACCTACAGGTAGGCAGGCTATATGGTGTTTAGAGTGGGGGTCTGAGGATGAAGATGAGGGGGGTGTCAGAGAAAAGAGAGGATGGAAGTGATAGAAGAGTAGAGGGTGGTGTGGTAAAGGGCGGTTGTACATGTAGCATGAAAAATAGGTTTAGTGAGTTAGAGACTACAAATGATTCAGAGGGGGATGAGGTGGTTCTCCATATTGCGGGGGAGGTCTTATCAGGTGGTGGAGGTATAAGCTAACCTCCTGGAAGGGGAGTGGTAGGGATAGGAAGCAGAGCATCTAAGCAAAAACTGGTGGTATTGGAAGAGCTAGTCTAGATAGGGTGGTCTGTGGCCCAGATAGGCTGAACCAAACTAACCTTTGTTTCCCTGGGACCAAAGTGGAAGATATTAGGGATGGAGTGGATGGTATTGTTAGTGGTTCAAGACCAGATCCAGTTGTGATGCTACATGTTGGCACTTACAATATCAGGGAGAGAAGGTCGTTTAAGCTGATAGATACTTACAAGTATTTGATAGCTAAAATACTTAGTAGGAATGCAAGTTCAGTGGTGTCGAGGTGTCCTTCCAGTGGAAGGGGTGAACAGAATTCAAGGATCATGGGTCTTAATGAAAAATTAGAGTACTGCAAGGTTCTATGAATACTGTTTCTTGACAGCTGGGGGTCCTTTTGTGGTAGACATGACTTATTTGATAGGGACAGCTTTCATCTGAACCAGACTAGAGGGGTACAGAGGTATTGGGAAGGAATATGCTACTGATAGTGTTCCTTTTTGGAATAAGGCAAGATGGATGGGAAAAGATTGGAGGCAAAAGCAATTTGGAGAACGGAAATGTTAGAAGTATAAAAAAGAGGGCTCATAGCAAGGGATATCAGTAACACCCCAGAGAAGTCTTATGTTTTCAAAACAGGATACACCAGGGTCTCCGTAAGAAAATAAGTGAAATGATAACCATTGGGCAGGAAGAAAATCATGAATTAATAGGCCTAAGGGAGACATGGATTAGATGGGATGTATGGGTTGACCAAATCAAGGGGTATGGGTGGTTTAGAGTAGGATAGTCTGAAGGTCAGAAATAGAGCTGAAATGGTTAACCGGTTAATCAATTAACAGACAATCACCATCAAAAAAGTCCTTGATTGATTAACTGTTACCTTTGAACTACTGCATTGCAGGTGTTAACACTGTAACAAACACACCGTTGACTCACGTAGACATTGACACACTCACTCATCGGCAAGTTATCAGTTTCAAATGCCTGCAATACTCGCTATGACGTTGTCAAAACATCAGTGAAGTCGGCATGTGTTTTATCCTGATAAGACCAAAAAAAAATAATGATTTGGTTCCGGTTACCCGACCAACCCTAATTTTGAGCCCCGACCCTAACGATTTTTTTTATCGAAATTGAAAAGGAAACAGAAAAAAACACACAAATGCCAACTTTTACAACAATGACATAAATAGTGTTGGGCATTTTTTTGGGTATACAGATTTACATATATAATATATGTTCAAAACTGTCATCAGCAAATTTAATCCTAATTGGTAATTATATACCGAAGTTGTTTTAACTCCGGTATCCAAATTTCAACTTGTTTATCGCGGTTTGCAAGAAGTGAATTTACCTCACTGGTGCGGATTACTGGTGGTTTAAATTTGAGTCTTTCCCTTTCTACCACCCTGTCTAACCTCGTAGACCATGGGACCTTTCTTTATTACTTTTCGTTCCAAACTGTTCAAGTTGTTTGTTTCGACAATCACCATTTTTACGAAAACGATAGAACATTGTTTACCTCTACTTTATGATAAATGAGGTGAAAAGTCACAACCACATGTACTGCATTACACAGAGGTTGCATAGTCCGTGACACTGAACATTTGACCAATTGCATTCCTGCTATTTAAAACCAAGAAATTTTTCATGGGATTCTCCAAGGGATTCCCTGTATGTTTACACTTGTACTTCAAGGTGATAGGCTGTTTGCACACGGTGACGTCATGATAGCATCACACCTTCAAAACAATGTGCACTCAAGTGTTTGATACAAGACCAACGCAAGGCCCATTGTTTTCAAATAAACAAAAGCAAGTCATTTGTGCTTCCTCTACCAAGATAAATACGATGATACTCAACCAAGGGGCGCAGTGGCTCAGTTGGTAGAGGTGCAGGCTGCAAGCCGAGAGGTCCTCGGTTCGAATCCCACCTGTGGCAACCGCGTTGTGTCCTTGGGCAAGACACTTCACCCCGATTGCCTACATGGGGGCAAGATGACGCTGTGTACTGAGGCGTACTGCACGTCGATGGTGCGCATGTCTTCAACCAATCTAACCCTGTCCTTGCTGCGGTGCAGAGTTCAGAGTTACGATGTTGGAGAGCTGACAGCTGCTCGTCGTTGCTCGGTGGTTCTCTCCGGGTACTCCGGCTTCCTCCACCCGTCAAACTGTCACGGTCATGATTAGCCATTGTGCAAAACTATGTGACCTTAAACACCAATAAATAAATAAATAAATAAATAAATAAATAAATAGATACTCAACCAGTCCATTACCACAATCACTTAAAACGTCAATTTATTTTATGTGCTGAGGTGCGTTGATTTTAACATATCCCGTGATAAAATGAGATGCGCGAGTACACACTTCACTTCAGAATCTGAGGACAGCTGATGATAACACCTCCGAGTCAGTTTTATTTTGAAGTTGTGGAATTCCACTCGAAATGTCCGCTGCGATCACGAAGAAAGCATCTGCTAATAAACTGCCATTTTGGGTGTCATTTTACAATTCAGACTCAACAGAATATGAAAGCAGTATATTTCAGTCCCAACTGTTAGAAGAATTTGGTCCTAAAAATTAACTCACAAATTCAAAGGAAAAAAAAAAAAAAAAAAATCCTGACCCTATTTTTTTCTGCTATGTAACCGTAACCAAACCATTACATGTAATTTTTTTTTGCCTAATGTTGTTACTTTCAGTTTCCGTATTTTCATGCAATTCTCTCCCTCAGTTGTGACATTTAGTGTGAGATTTCAGTAGATGCCACCCCCAGGGGTGTCATCTACCTAATCCCATGCTCACTTTCAGGGCACCATACACCGGGCCTTCATCGATAATCTCGATTACATTTTGTAGGCACATGTTCTAAAGTAAAACTCAATATTGGCATTGTCAGCACTGCGTTTGATCATCGGTATTTGAATGTTAAGTATCCTACGTCCCAGTAATTCCGTTAACAAATACGAGTGTGATGTCATATGAATGGGACGGATACACTATAAGATTGACAAATGTATAATATATTATGGTCGCCATTTGCGTCATTTCAACTGCAGATCAAATCGAGTTGAACAAGAAAACAAGTGTGTGTGTGTGTGTAGTGGGGGGGGGGGGGGGGTGGGGGTGTGCAAAACAACAGTTATAACATGGGTACTGTAGGGAATGTTAAGAGCCTCTATTTAAATTATTAATTATTGAGTTGTTTGGTTTGTCTGCAACTTCGCTGGAAAAGATCAAACGATGCCACCGAAACTAATTCCGTGTGCAGACTCATTGAGTGAGATATGACACACGCACTGCAAGCGTGTCATCGTTATTCGTACATGCCCCCACATCAACAAAACTTCAAAGCTGCTAGCAGTCTGGAACTGGAAGACAGTGCAGACACGTAAATTGTTTTAACCATAGCCTTTTCAGTTTCCCGAGAGCATCACACTGCGCGTGTTTCCTAGGGCCCAGTGCAGGTGCAAAGCTGCAAGGATGATCGTGCGCTCATAAAAATTGAAGGTCTGCTGCAGTATACTTACCTGGGATTATGCACATTAACTGCTCTTTTGTTTCTGCACATGCCACATGGGTAAAACTTTGGCCATGAACAATGTTTCTCTTTCATATTATTAAGATTCCTGTGTGATAAGGAATAGAATACAGCATGCAGATTGCGTGCTGATGTACTTGTTCACTCACGTGAACGTTACACTGTATCAGTAGCCAGAAGATGGGACATTATTAACACTGTAAATCATCAACAGCACGGCAGAGATTCAGTGATCTATCGGGACAACTGATTCATCGGTTAACCAAGGTTTATCCATGTGATTAATCGATCAAGAAAACCCTTTAACCATTTCAGCTCTAGTCAGAAAAAGAAAGGCGGACTAGACTAGAAGTTAGGACCTGTGTGATGATCAGAGACCTATGCAAAGTAAATACAACAAATCCAGTAGAAAACGAAATAATAAGGGTGAAAATCAAGATGAAAAACAGAAGTGTTGCAGTGGTTGTATACTTGGCAGTTGAGGTCTGAGTGGAACAACAGTATTCATGCAACAATTAGCTCTAATGTTACAGAACTGGTGAACAGAGGGTTTCATATACTGATGGGAGACTTTAATTGACACATTGGTGATGGAGAAGAGGGTATAATAATAATAACTCTTTGGCCAGCCGCTGATTTGTCGCGGTCCTCATAAGAGAAGGCCATCATTCCCCCTGCACCCCAGCCCCTCTTCCCCTCCTCTCCTCCCAGCATTCAGATATAAACTGCTTAATAGTGTCCCTCACTTCCTCTTTTTCAATTTCTTCAATAAGCATTCCTACCCTCTCTCTCGTGTCCCCCTTCATCCATCTATCCTTTGTTTCTTCACCCCACTTCTGCATTATTCTTCCAGTAAATTTTATTCTATGAGGTATATACTGAGGGCATTCCAAGAGAAAATGTTCCAGGGTCTCCACTACTCCAGAGTGGCACATTTGGCATCCCTTTTCCCCATCTCTCCCAATTTTTCCCGAAGCTCCAGTGATCTTGATCTCAGTTTGAAGAGCAGTGACCCTCTAAAGGTGCCATCTAGGTACTTCTCAAAAGCTGGCTTTTCTTTATATTGTAACCTCTGCAGTGATCTTTTCACGCTAACCCCTGCTCGCCAGTTTCGATTGCAATCTTCCATGACTCTCTCTTTGACAAACCTTTTGCCTTCTTTCATTCCTACTTCTATGTTTGTGACCTCTATAGAGTAATTGTCCATTAGTTCCCTCACATGTTTTGACCACCCCGTTTCTATATTAGAATTCCAAATGGTATCGAGCATCAATTTGCACCACCGGTTGTCAGGCAGGTTTCTCAAGTAGTTAAAGTAACACAGTTTTCCCAAATCTACCCTGTCCTTGATTTTCATCCACCCAAGCTCCCCCCTTACTGCTTCCAAAGCTGCAGCATTACTCGACCCTGTTATCCATCTGCCGGCATCATTCTGAGTACTTTCCAACTTCTTAATAACGGTTTGGTTTAATGGAATCACGTCCGTGCCATACGTTATACTTGGTAAACCCACCCTCTCCCACAGTGTTTTCCCCACAAAGACCTTATTGAAACTATTTTTCCCTAAAAGTTTTAGTTGGTTCAGAATTCTTTTCCCCTTCAGAATCAGTTTGGCTGAGTAATTTCTGTACACCCCTCTTCCCGTTATATTTATGCTTACCCCTAGATACTCATACTCTCCCGTTTCTCCTACAGTGATTTGTTTGCTTTCCCCTTCGGGGATTGAGAACTCCCCCACTCTCCATCTCTTCGTCATATCTACCTTGCGTCCAACGGGTATTACCTTGCTTTTATTTTCATTTAGTTCGAGCCGCCAAGTGTTCCCATATCTACCAACAATTTCCAGCAGTTTCTCTAGCCCCTGTTCAGTTCTAGACATTAACACCATGTCGTCCGCAAAGAATAAGCCTGGTATCTTTATGTCTCCAACATTTACCCCCTCCGCACTCTGAATTAGTTCGTCCCCTAAATCTTTAACATACAATGCAAACAAAATCGGTGAAAAGATACACCCCTGCTTGAGGCCTATATCCATAGGGACTCGTTTTGTAGTGATACTCCCTAGACAGAGATGGCTTTGCACATCTGTATACAGTGCTTTCATGATTCCCACAAAGTCACCCCCCAGTCCGATGCCCTCGAGCTTTCGCCACATACCTTCCCTCCACACTCGGTCGTACGCTTTTTCACATCTAGAAATGCCAGAAACATCTTTTTCTTTTCAGCCTTTGTTGATTCTATCAGTTGGGTGAGTGTAAATAGGTGATCAGTGACTCTTCGTCCTTTCCTGAAACCATTTTGAATTTCTCCTAAAAAACCTTTCTCTTCAATAACTTCCTCTAGTCTACCGTATATGACCTTACAGAATACTTTTCCGATGTTACTACTAACTGATATCCCCCTATAGTTATCTAGAACTTCCTTATCCCCCTTTTTGTGTATGAACGACACCTTACTTTCCCTCCACTCTCTGGGGACCTCTTGCTTTCGCAGAGCCAGGTTGAAAAGGTTTGTCAGGACTTCAATAAGTGCCTCCCCTCCATTTTTGAGGAATTCGTTCGGAATTTCATCAGTCCCTCCCGCTTTACCATTTTTTAATTTCGAGACCACGCTCCGCACTTCTTCTGCCGTTATTTCGCTACATACACGATTGGATAGGTTCTCCTCCACCAGTGTATTTCTTTTTGGTGGGGACCCACTGCCCCATCGCCTATCGTTTATCTTTTCCCAGTGCTTGACTAACTCTGAAGCGATACAGCCTTTATCTTCTGTACTTTCCCCATCCACTTTGATACTCTGCACACTACTTTTCCCCCGTTTATTTACCCAGTTCCAAAATACGTTTGAGCTCGAACCCCCCGTTTTCTTTATTGTTCTGGCAAGACTGCAATTGCGCTCCTTCCTATTATTATTCTTTATCTCATTCACCTTTCTCCGTGCCAGTTCATATTCTCCTTTCATTAGTCTCGTGTCATTGTTATCCACCCCTTTAAGCTTCCTACTTCTTCTGTAAGCAGCGCATTTTACCTTCCTTTCTTTTATAGCCTTTTTCAGTCCCTCGTTAACCCTGTATCCAAGCTCTCTCGTTGGGACCCTCACCCTTCCCATACAATCCTTCCCTGCCTCTGTTAGGCTATTTACTATGCCATCTGAAATACTCTGGACATTTGCATCCCTAGGTATACATTCAAGATTTGGTTTTAGTTTTTCCCGAAACTGCTTCCAGTCGGCTCCTTGTTTTAGTCCCCAAACTTCCTTGAAGGTATTTCTGTCTCTATTCGTCTTTTTGCCCATAATCTTAACTGTTATCAGGTTGTGATCACTACCCAAGTCATTTTTTCCCTCGTCATCTATTTCTACATCAATAACCTCCCTCCATACGCTAATGTCAGTGAGTATATAATCAATTATTGTTTTCTTATCGTTCCTCTCCCAGGTCCATTTACCCTTACATTTCGCATCCCTGTTCAGGATCTTTAAACCAAGCTCTTTTGATAGGTCCAACATCTTCCTCCCATTCGTGTTAATTTTCCTATCACCTCCCTGTATGCCCTCCTCCTTATCCCCGATGTGCCCATTGAAGTCCCCCATTAGGACAATACTGAAGCCTCTGCTTCCAAGCTCTGTGATATTCGATCTAAGAGTTGTATATATTGAATCATTCCACTCGGGCTTACTTCCCTCCACTGCTAAGTATACAACACCAACGGCAACACTCCTGCTTCCTAACTTGATTTTTGCCCAGACTATTTCGTTGGATACTGGAATCTGAGTCCTTGCTTCTGTGAGATCTGTAATCAATGAGGGCTGTAATTCCTCTTTAGCGTAGATGCCTACACCCCCACCCCGTTTCTGACCCTCAGTTCGCCCAGCTCCTATCCACACGCAACCCTTCATCTGATCAACCCGCTCATCCCGTCGTATCCACGTCTCACTTAGACCCATTATATCGAAGTCTCCTTCGTCCATCATTGTTGATATTTCGCTTACTTTCTTGTGCAGACCCTGGATGTTGCAGTACCCAAACTTAATGAATCTTTGTTTTTTTGTCATAACTGGCACATTATTATAACCCTGGTATGTCCCTGTATTGTGCATGTTTGTTGTTCTTCCTATGTTCCCAGCATTTGTGCCCCTCTGGGTTATCGGCTGTGGTCCCCTGGACCCCCCTTTTCTCCAAAAAAGGCCCAGTCACCTGTAAAATTTTTTGGCCCAACAGGTCTGTACCCATCCTACTTAAATGCAATCCGTCTCGCCCATACAACTCTCCTTGTCCCCAGAAAGAATCCCAGTGGTCAATGAAATGTATTCCCAAGTCTTTGCAGTGCTCTTCCAGCTCCTCGTTTAGTGCCATAATCCGCGAGTTCCTCTCATTCCCACCACCCATAACGGGGAGCACCCCTGAAACGATGATCCGAGCATTCCTGCTAAGTAGCTTACTAATTAGGTCCTTGTATGTGTCCACCAAACGAACTGATTTCCTCTCCCTGATGTTATTGGACCCCACATGTAATACCACTACCGGATCAGGCCCCGACCCAGCTACAATACCGTCCACTCTATCCCTCAGGTCCTCCACTTTAGCCCCCGGAAAGCACAGAACTGTTCTATTTTTACTGTCCGGACCACAGACAACCTTGTCGATCCCCCGAACTATGCTACTTCCTGCAACCACCAACTTACTTTTGGCCCTCGCCCTATTTATCTCCTCTAGTCTCCTATTGTTTACAGCGTCCTCTTCCTCTCCAACAGCCCCACTCGGAATCAATATCGGTATCGGTATCTTTGACCTAGGATTACTCCTATCCTTGTCCCTCCGTCTCTTTCCAGGTCCTGAACTACCTGGACTACTCCCCTGGTCTTCTCCCGGATCCCTCCTCCTTTTTCCAGGCCTAGACCCCAAGCTACTATCTGTTGCAACTACCTCCATCTCCCCCTCTGTCTCTTCCGAATCGAGCACATCAAATCTGTTTCTGGTGCTGCACTCCCCACTGCCTTTGGACTTTACACCCCTATCTACCTGCTTCTCTGGCCCCCCTTTCCTACCACTTTTGATAGTCCACGCCAAACGCTTTACAGCATTGCTCCGGCCTGGGCCCCCCCTCATCTGTCCTGCGTACTTTTCTAGCAGCCCCCACCTCATCACCTACCTCATTCACATCAAAGGTTCTACCCCCATGTTTCCTCTTGGAACCACCGACAACCTTCCATCCTTCTCGGAAAGCTACTTTCACAGGCGTGACTCCAGACAGCCCCGCCCTACCTAGTTTTCCCTTCAGCTCAGCAATCTCCCCCTCAAACTTAACAATTGTCTCAAGTAGGCGGAGGATTTCCTGACAGTTGGCACATACCTCTCCATATCCCATCGAGCGACAGTCCCCATACATCATAGAACACTGTTTACAAACTTCAAGCCCAATATCGCCATCGGTGGCCCCACCAACCCGGCTCTGACCGACACCCCCAGTGACCTCTGTCTGCACACCAATACTTACCCCGTTGGCACCGTTGACCTGGACCGCGATATTACACGTATTTACCTCCATACTTACCTCCGTCTGAACAGACTTGCTCGCCATCATCAAGACAAAATTACGCGATCGGACAGGGAAAACTGTAAACACGCGACAAAAGGCAACACGACGAACCGTTCGACAACTTAGCGCTCACAGTTTTATTTAAGACCTCCTAACTTTGTCCCAGTTACTATACTAAACTAACTCCCCACAAAGTTGAATAAAATAACCTGAAAATGAAATATATATGATTAGTAAACAATAAAAATACTTAATTTCGATTCGTAACCAAGGAGACTTCTTCTGTATAGTGGGTGGAGACAAGAAAATCAATGTAAATGGTAGGAAACTATTGGAATTCACAAATGAACTGTGCCTAAAGATATTGAATAGGGATGCAAAGTGTAGAGCATGGTGGTTTTCCGGTTCGGTTCTGCTTTTTGCAGCAAACTGGAAAATCTAACCGCAACACCCAATAAAAACGGCCGAACGGGTTTACTGTGTTTGTTCTAAACTGATCAAACCTTTATGTTGTGAGGAGCTGGATTAGTGACCAAAACAGACTGTCGTCACTTTGTCTCTCCTGCAAAGGGGTGAATACGTCATGTTCTGATCGTCACATTTCTCCCTTATTGACTCGTCCAATAAGGAAGAAAAAATGCAACAATCAGGACACAACGTAGATTAGATGGGCTTTATTCATTTGTTACCCTTATTTGTTTTTTTGTTTTCGGTTTTTGTTGTTTTTTTCTGACTAAATAGGCTGAGCATCTGATCCACTAGAACCCATAAAATGACCAAATGGAAGTAAGGCTGAACCCTGTGAAAAGACATACAGACAGGGCTTTTGTGGTGAGTGGTACAATGTATCGTGCAAACTTTTGCGGATATAAGGAGCCTGAGGTATTATTTGCCATCTGCTCTCAACACATAGAAAATAAAACGAATTGAAACCGAGGTTTTTTTCTGTAACCGAACCCAAACCAGAACCGAACATGAAAAATCAAAACCTCCCAGCTCTATCAAAGTGTAAGGGTAAATGAACCTGGGAAAGGAATGACAGAAACGCAATAATTGACTATGTATTGACCGATAATGCCGACTTGTGCAATACTGCTTTGTTGAAGGTTCTCATCCTGATGTGATACAGCACACCAGAAAACTTCATTGTACTAATAATCTCCATCTATTCAGCTTAAGGCATTTATTTTTCAGACCACAATTGAAGTTAACCTTCAGAGAGAAGGGACATTTACGCCTCATGGGAAGCATAAAGTCAAGAGACTCCAGCTGAAAAAATTTCCAAAATGGAAATCAGATTTGAACAAGTCTGTTAACAGATCTTTAAATAAATCAAGGACACTTAGAGCAATTTCTTCTACTTCTTCAGATTCCTCTTGTAAGTAGTTGGCCGTTATATGTATTTATCATGCACTGTATATATTTTAATTCTAACTTTTACAGGTCTGTTTTTTTTCAGAATTTTGCATAACCCCTTTACTGTTTGCCTGATTTGAGCTTTGGTAACCCATTGTTTGTTCTCCTAAATCTGACATAGGTAAGCCACGACGTAACCAAAAAAATTATTATACCCACAATGGACCTTTGGAATTTTATTTTAAGACAGACAAGATACATTTCTGTTAGAAAAGGAATAAACTAAGTCACAGTTAAATGACTGTGCGGGGGATGTTTTAAGGCTGGAACCCCAAACCAGCAACCCACCAGAGAGACTGCAATACTGGTGTCTTAAACTTCGCCTGAGGTGAAAAGGTTTGTTCTGTTGTTGTGACTTGTCAGCTTAACGACACTGCAATGGTGACCAGCGTGATCTTTATAAAGGCTTTAAAAAAAGTTCATGATATCAAAGTCTGAGATCACTAAAAATTATTTAATATCAGCCATGGAATGAAGCAAATTAAATTTGGTGAGACATATTGGGGGGGGGGGGGGGGGGGTGGGGGGGGGAGGTCACATTAGGCGTAAGCACTATCAGCAATTTCCACTGCATGAAAAAAAAAAAGAGTACTTCGAAAGCTAATTTGATTACCTCCATTACATTAGTTAGTTACCTTTCAACAGTACAAAAATACTCTTTTTAATATGTTTATGGTGAGCTGTTTAAATGTTCCAATGCCGTTTCGAACCGTGTTGGTTCAGTGGCGGATGAAGGACTTTACTAAAAGCTGTGGGGGGGGGGGGGGGGAGGGGGTACCGCACCTAGGCCTAAGTTTGCCAGAGTGTATTCATAATTGTCAACCAAATTTTTAAATTTAATCCTAAAAGATGAGATTACCTCACGTCCGAAGCAAATATCCACAATGCACAACCCGTCTCTGGGAGAAAATAGGGGGGGGGGGGGAAGGATGAGGGCACCTACCAAGTGCACTGATGACTGGATTCGCCCTTGTGGTAAAATAAGGTGATTGTAACGTTATTGATAGACCATTTAATAGATGTTTAATAGATGTTTCAATGCACAAGGCAACTATTTAATGCATGTCAATTGCAGTGGCAGCTCACCCCGTTAGGAGTACAATGGACAAGTCTGGGGGGTGGGGGGGGGCAAATGTGGGAGGTTACATGAAGCCAACCAGGGCCCCCTTTTGTGTGGATGTGAATGAATCGCCAATTAGGTGTAAATAAATGTTACTGACAGGTGCGTAAAACACCCAAATCACGTATCGCGATACAATTTTTCATCTTGAGTATCTCTGCACACCGGTGCGAAAATGCCAAAAGTTGTGTTGTGATTCACCGTTGTTACTAACTGTGTAGACATTACATAGCAACCCATCCCTAATTAGCCTGACTGTCATTACTGAATCGGACTGTATCATATTTTTGCGGAAATCCACGAAGTGATTTGGAACAATTCTCGACATGTATACGGCTCATCATTAAAAACAATATATATGCGAATCCTCAAAAACTTTGCGCGAACCGTCAGGGATTTCAAGGCAACCCATTTTTCGTTCGCGTGTTTTTCAATTCAGACGACCTCCAGGTGAACCAAATGATCGTTCGCCTAAAAAAACAGGCCTGCTTTTATATTTGACACACTGTACTGTGATTACAAAAGTGGACAGGGAATTTCAATTCAGTTGTGGTTTGGTTGAAATTCTCTGTCAGTTTTTCTCCACACAAAACTTCATGTAGAAAAATTTCCCTTATCGAAATAAATGTGAGAACATTGAATCAGAGATACATTTATTGTGTTTTATTTTTTTCGGTGTCAATATCGCAATACTTTATTGATGGATAAGTATGTCAGCGTGGTTGAACAAATTGAAAATTTAAGGAAACCCCACAAAGAATTTGGCTAACAAACTTGCATATCCCTTTTGAGCCGAGATATAATAAGGATAACATTTTGTCTCTGAATCCCATAGCGCTCTCTTTTGTCAGTGTTTCTTTTTAAGTGGTAGAGTGCTGAATTATTTTCGGTCATCAAAATTTGTTCACTTGCCTTTGACTCGTTACAATTTATGGGAGAGTGCCAAGGCAAATCCATACAGAGTTAAGAATTATACTTTATGAGGCCTTTAAGCACCTGCACAAAAACCAAATATGGGCTTCCATCACTCAACCAGTTAATGAACACAAAAATAGAATATCTATCTTTAGAACTACTGTTCAGTTGATCCATTTTCTGAATGTACATCTTGATGTCTCCATCACCTACAGTACATGTATCCCTTCAACCTTCATTGGCCAAGTATATAACCGGCCAGGGGTGTAACATGGCTCTTCAAAATACAGTATGTGGAGAATGGATTGTGATTAATTCACCCAGGAAGTAGAGTTATCACCCAAAGTATCACTTTCAGATTCTGTACATATGGACAGAAAACACAAGCAACGTTTCAGCCAATGGACTTCCGGGTTTAACCCAGAGGTTCATTGGCTGGAACTTTGCTTGTGCTTGTCATGCTTTGCAACAAATTTGCAATTATTGCATGGGTGGAATCTCTACCTTATGGGTGATTTAGTGATAAAACACTCTCCACGTACTGTTTGCCACCTGTAAGGCAAGTAAAAGTACAATCATAAATCCCTTGAATTCAGAGTAATCCTCAAGTACTGGCAAGTAACAAATATTAAACAAAAAAACCCCCAAAAAACAAAATAGAAAGAACAATCAACAATCAGAAAAGGTATAGGATACATTTGTTTGAAACTCTAATTTGAACCAGTGATTTTAGAGGAGCAAGAATATTATTATCATTGGTGGGTGAGGGTGTGAGATGGGGAAATTTCACCCAAGGGCAAGATATTTGAGCCAGATAGGAAGGTTTGCCGATGTCTGGACAAAATATGATGTCCCGAGAGTGAGATTTACCCATCTCAAACCCACCCCCCTCTGGGATAAAACACTCTGTTGTCATCAAAAGTAATCCAGGGGCACATGCAGCTGTATCAAACAATTTTGTTGTCCATTGCTGAAAAAAAATGATTTGCATATTGGAAAGAGCACACAAAAGTTCTGTACATGTATATACAACAGGTATATACTTCAAAATTAAATCCCAACTCCGGCAAGACAGGGGTCAAAGATTTGCAGCGAAATGAACATTGTCACATTCTGATGACATAATATTATGAATTCTGCAATGTAATCAAATAACTTTTTGATGGAAATTTCATGCAATTTCTCCACTCATGATGGCATTCACCCAAAAGTTCATAAAAAAGAGTCAAGTGTCCTTTGGTTTTGCGATCTTTGTTTCTATTTTCTTCGACAAATGCTTGTCTGCTAATACATGTATTTCTGAAATGTAACACCATGTTGTTTGTTTACAAAAGAACATGCAATGATTGAATAGTCCAAAACTTCTTAAATATGCTAAGCCGGTCACGTGGGTCATGTGAGATAGATATCTCTCTCGCATGAGACATGCATATCCTGCATAAAAAGTGGGTGAGAAAGGTTATTCAGTAAAATTTTGGTTAACCTTTCAAGAACCTAACACAGGATTATCTAATTTGTACATCCCTGGTCAGAACCAGATCACGATTTGATTGAAAAGGAAACCATTTTTGTCATCACATTATATGTACTGTACAGTACATGAATGTTGGTTTATTACATTACAGTGGCTTAGTTTTTCCTCCCGACAAGTACAGGTCAACCTTGTTGTTAACCCTTTTTTCAGGCCAGAATATTTCAGGAATAGTAGGAGACCAATTTTGGTTTCGGTCATTTTCAGCTATGGGTAACGGCTGGTAACAACCAATGGCCCAGACTTAGCCAGTGCTAACTCAAAAATATCCAGGGCCACACACAAATTTTGCCCCCCCCCCCCCCCAATCCCCAAAATTACCATGCAAAACCAAAAAAATTATGTCCTCCATACTTTTGTGAACTGCTCATGCGCAGTATCCAGGAAGACACCAAAATTGGTGCCAACCATCATTCTTTGTTTGGCAGTAACAACAAACTGACATATGTGCTTTTAAATCTCAGTTTTAATGATGCCAGACACAAATCAGTGGTGAATTTGGTGGATCCAGGGACACAGTAGGATGATGGAAGGAAGAAACGGTGGTTTGAAACATTGAAGTAACTTTATAATTTTTACAAAAATTATTTCATGTTTCCCAATTTCGGGACATGGGCCCGACGTCATCATTCTTGCTAATGATTTTTCCACTGTTTATTAAGTGTTCCTTCCCTATCCTTCCTTGAAGCCCCCCAGTTAAACTGCCAAGCTTTTTGGCTTGTTTTATTGAATTTTTTTTTATAAATTTCTTGGGAGTTTAACGTGTTACACAGAATGTTTATTCTGTATATCCCCATGGTTACGTCCTCACTCTAGGGGTGTTTACATGTTTTTGGTCATGCATCATACATCTGATGTATCATTTTTCTTTTGATGAAGATCTTGCTTTACATCAGATAGTTCAAAATCCGTTACTGACTTTGGGCCTTTTTGTTCAGTTCCTGGAGTTTTGTTTCCGGTGTTCATTCTGATGTTGTTTACATTGACAACGCTCTATTTATATTTGTAGTTTCCTATTTGTTATCATGGTAGGACTATTGTAAGATATGTTATATATTCCGGTAGTGTAGCAATTAATTTTTTGGATAATAAAAAAAATTTTGTCCACACTTAGGCTCTATCAGGATACATTTGGGCTCAACATTCCCTTTGGGGACTTGGGCTTCTGTCAAAATTTTTTCGAAATTTTTTTTTTTGTAAATTATTTTTCGATTTATAATTTTAAATGTTATTAGGTCAACTTTGGCAAAGCCAAATTTGAGCTTATGCCATGGCCAGTCGTCCGTCTGACCATCTGTCTGCCAACAATTCAATACGGCTCGGGCTAGAGGCCACATTTATGAACTGATCTTTACGAAACTTCTTGGGTACCTTTGTTATGACTGGGACGAGAACGAGTGTTTTGGGGTCCGATCCGAAATTCAAGTTGGCCACTGGCAGCCATTTTGTACAAAATTAGGTGCAATCAGATATGTTTGCGCAGAACTTCCATATGAAAGCGCTGATTTGAATAATTTTTTGTATGAATGTTTAGTACCATGGGATACATCACATATAATACAGGTTTTTTTCTCGTGCGTAAATTATGCAAATTAGACTAACTTTGATGTTTTTTGGTGTTACTTTCAGCACTATAAGTGCAAATGCTTGGGCTAGAGGCCGTATTTATAAACCAATCTTTTCGAAACTTCTTGGGTACCTTTGGTATCACCGTGGGACGAGAACGAGTGTTTTGGGGTCCAGTCTAAAATTCAAGATGGCTGCCAGTGGCCATTTTGTACCGAAATTAGGTCTAATCAGTTTTTTGTACACAACTTCTATACGGCTAAGGCTAGAGGCCGTATTTATGAACTGATCTTTACGAAACCTCTTGGGTACCTTTGTTATCACCGTGGGATGAGAACAAGTGTTTTTGGGTGTGGTCCAAAATTCAAGATCGCCACCAGCAGCCATTTTGTACCAAAATTAGTGCAATCAGTCTTTTGTACAGAACTTCTGTATGAAAATTCTGATTTGAATAAATTTTTGTATGAATTTTTAGTAACATGGAATGCATCACATATAGTATGGGTTTTTTTCTCGTGCAGAAATTATGCAAATTAGATGAACTTTGATTTATTCAGTGCAACTTATACACTGTAAGTGCACATGTCAATACGGCTCGGGCCGATCTTCACAAAACTTCTTGGGTACCTTTGTTATCACCTTGGGACGAAAACGAGTGTTTCTGGGTGCGGTCCAAAATTCAGGATGGCTGCCAGTGGCCATTTTGTACCGAAATTAGGTCCAATCAGTTTTTTGTCACAACTTCTATACAGCTCGTATTTATGAACTGATCTTCACGAAACTTCTTGGGTCCCTTTGTTTTCACCTTGGGACAGGAACGAGTGTGTTTTGGGGTGCCTTTCTTATCACTGTGCTATGAGAACAAATATTTTGGGGTTCAGTCAGACCCACTCTGGGACTCAAAGATTTCTTTTCTAGTTTAGCATCTGACTGTCACCCACCTTTACAATACTTTACCTATACATTTGTTACAGGCTACGGTCAGTATTTATGTACAGACCGTTACAATACTTTATATGTACCTTTGCTATCAGGTCATTACCCAGATGTTTGTCATTGCTGTGTCACATACCATACATGTGTCATTACCCAGATGTTTGTCATTGCTGTGTCACATACCATACATGTACATGTCTTAACAAGTTGAGCTACAGTGTCATTGGCACTTTCATTTATTATGTATCTTTTTCCTATATTTATTGTGGAGTTGGTGCGAGTACAGTCGACTTTATTTCGATTCAGTATGAAAGCTTATTGCTCAAAATGCAAGGCAAGGAAGTCTTCCTCTGATTTACACGAAGGTTGCCTTGCTTGTAGTCGATGTACTCACACTAATTCTTGCTCAACATGTGTCGGATGGAATGATAAACGTTGGAGACGGGTGTCATGGTACGTTGTTAGCGGCGAGAGGCCAATGCCGGTCCTCTCGCCACAAAGTCAATCTAGTTTTTCAGTTTCTATTTCAGAGGAACAGGAACATGGTGATGTTTACGTGATGCCTAGAGAGAGGGTGCTGCCGCCGTCACATTCAGATGATCAAGCAGAGCTGGCAGCAAAGGTGCTCATGAACATTAGACAGGGCAAAAAACCACGGGCCGGTGGTTTCAGTCCCTTGTTGCAAGACACTTAACCCCGGTTGTCCATATGGGGGCACGATGACACCGTGTACTAAGGCGTACTGCACGTCGATGGTACGCATGTCTTTAACCAATCTAACCCTGCCTGTGCTACAGTGCAGAGTTACGATGTTGGGGAGCTGGCAGCTGCTCGTCATTGCTCGGTGGTTCTCTCCGGTTACTCCGGCTTCCTCCACCCGTAAAACTGTCACGGTCATGATTAGCCATTGTGCATAAGTATATGACCTTAAACACCAATACCTCGGTTCGAATCCCACCTGCGGCAACCGCGTTGTGTCCTTGGGCAAGACACTTCACCCCGATTGCCTACATGGGGGCACGATGACGCTGTGTACTGAGGCGTACAGCACGTCGATGGTGTGCATGTCTTCAACCAATCTAACCCTGCCTGTGCTGCGGTGCAGAGGTCAGAGTTACGTTGTTGGAGAGCTGACAGCTGCTCGTCGTTGCTCGGTGGTTCTCTCCGGGTACTCCAGCTTCCTCCACCCGTGAAACTGTCACGGTCACGATTAGCCATTGTGCATAAGTATGTGACCTTGAACACCAATAAATAAATAAACACCAATAAATAAATAAATAATAAATATCAGTCCCTTGTTGCCAGCTAGCCCGACCGGTGAAGTGGTTACTCCATCTGTGGGTACTGTGACACCGGTTGTGCCCATTGCGGTCGAAAGAAGTGGATTGGGTAGAGCGAGCGCTTTAAAATATAAACAGGCTCACCCTGCGACGACAGAACAGAAAAAGAAGCTGGCAAGTTCAGTGGGAAGCTCGGCAAGATCTGAAAGGACCATGAGCGAGAGGGCCCCCTCTCTTTCCCAACAACATCTGGGGCCAGATGTGGTGATTAGGAACTCGCATCAGTCGGAGCACATGTCTGCACCTCCCGTCTGGGACGCTCCGTTCAGTTCACAGCCAGCGTTGGCTACAGTTACGGCTTCTACATCGGCATCTTCCAAGCACACATGACCACACCTTAGCTATGCAACTTCAGATATCCAGCCTGCATTGCCAAGAAGGGACCACTCAATGTCGAAGAAGTCGGACCATCCGGTAGCTAAGGACATGAGGCCTCATTTATCGGGACGTCCGGAGAAAAGAGCTGCTCAGACACACCATCCCAGGAGCAGCCGGCGGCAAAGAAACAGAAGATCGCTGCTCCCAGGCCTCCGCCACGGACTTGCTGTCACAGATTGCGCAGCCATTTAGACGACTCCATATTCAATCTTTCCAGTGGGAAGAAGAAAGGCGGTTTCTTGTCATCATCTTCCGTACGTTTACCGTTTCTTGGACCACATTCATTTAAAACGGTTGGGGAAGATATCCAGAGAGTTCCTCTGCGTTTGGATGAGCAGGCTGAGGACCTAGACATGTCCTTACCTTTGTCATTCACTATTCGCTCGGACACAATTGAGACGGCAATTTCTTCAAACAGAGCGAATTTAGACGCTATGTCTTCCGCAGATCACCTTTCAAGAGCTATGGCACAACGTCTCAATGGAAAGGAATTTGAGGACGTTCGTACCTCTTCAAGAGTTCTTTCCAGGGCTATTATGTTTACCACATAACTCCGTCTTAACAGTGGCTAATTTGGAGTTAATCAGACGTGACTGAGCCCTTGCGTCGTCATCGTTAATAGATGGCAAGGTGGAAAAACTCTCTACGGGTCGCTCCGGTATCCAGTCATAAAATTTTTGACGATAAGCTTTCATTGGTCTATGACCAAGCAACAAAGAAAGCATCAAACACTCTGCTCCTTAAGTCGGTGTCTAATCGACCCGCAGCAACAGAAAAAAGTAAGGGAGGACGTCCTAGATAGAAATCGTTTAAAGGAGATTCCTTGCAAGGGTATAAGAAACCCTCCTACAGTTACTCTAGGGATCGTCAATATAGCGACCCGGGAAGGGGGCATAGGTCTGACCGAGACAACTGGTCAGACACCCCTAAGCCGGCGGGGCGAGACTCTTCGCGAGGGGGACATGGTTTCTCCTCCCGTAAACCTCACAGGACCTACAAGTGATGGTCAGGACCTCTATTGCTTGCCATTTGGCGGAAGGTTATCAAGATTCACAACAAACTGGATAACAATTACGGAAGACCAGTGGGTGAGAAGTGTGGTCTCGGATGGCCTACTGCTTTCTGAGCAAAACCACCACTAACACGATGTCCGCGATGGACAAAACTTCCGTCAAATCCTTGAAAAAGAGAGTCTCTCCTATCAGAGGTAAAGTCTCACTTGGCAAAGGAAGCAATAGAGGTCGCCGAGAACCAAGATTCGCTAGGATTTTACAGTCACCTGTTCCTCGTACCGAAGCCAGAAGGTAATAGACTAGAGCTGGATAAACAAACTTATTGTAGCTCCAAAGTTCTATGGAGACGATTCGGTCGGTAAGGGCAAGCATTCGAGTGAACAACTATGCGGCAGTCATAGATCTAAAGGATGCATACTTTCATGTCCTGGTACATCCGGCATTCAGAAAGTACCTACGGTTCACCGTTCAAGGGATAGTATATCAGTTCTGAGCGATGTGCTTTCGTCTGAATCTAGTGCCCTGGGCGTTCACTCGAATAATGAACTCGGTAATGTCTTACTTTCGAGCTCATTCGTCTGTGGTAACGTCAGCTTACTTGGACAGCATTCTTCAGAGATACGGCAACAAAACTACTCTTCAGAACGATGTTCAGAGTCTGCTTCTTTTGCTCCCAATTCTCGGCTTCATCGGTTGTTATGCTTGCTTTTGTCTACACTCAGACGCATTAACAGCGAGTGAATTTATGCGACTGATGGGGTTGTGCGGAGCAGCTGCGGATCTTATTCCGATGGGTCGCTTACGCACATGTCCCCTCCAGATATTCTTTATCCAGAACTGGAGACACATTCGGTCGGGACAAGTATTGTTTTAATGGACCTGGTAAAACAAAAGATCCAGATTTGGCCAGATATTCAATGGTTAACTCAGAGAGTTCTGCTGCAGCTGCCGGACTCAGCTTTCACGATTATGACGGATGCGAGTTAAACAGGTTGGGGTGCAGCCCTGAGCCCGACACTTGAAATGCCATGGTCTTTGGGAACCTCGGTTCCTGGAGAAACACATAAACATTAAAGAAATGATGTCAGTATGGTTAGCGCTACAACAATGGATTCACATTATAGTGGACACGCATGCTCAGGTATTGTCAGACAACTCGATAGTAGTAGCGTACATCAGGGACCAGGGAGGCACGCATTCAATTCCGTTATGTGAACTAACTGAAAAATTCTTCTGTACATCATAAAGCATCATGTTCATCTATCGGTCCAACATATACCGGGGTCGTCTGAATGTACTAACAGACTCGCTCTCTCGGAAAGGTCGCCTGTTGCCATCAGAGTGGAATCTCAACAAGCGAGTATTCAGACAGATTTGCTACCAGTGGGATTGACCTATGATAGATTTGTTTGCGACACACCTCAACAATCAGTTGCAGACTTAAGTGTCGCCATGCCCAGATCATCGAGCGTATGCAGTAGATGCTCTCTCAATCTCATGGGACAGAATGATAGGATACACGTATCCTCTAACTCCGTTGATTCAGCAGATCTTGTTAAAAATCAAACAGTCTCGCTGCAAGATTCTGTTAGTAGCATCTCTGTCGTCACAGAAACCGTGGATCAGTCTTCTCAGGTGTCTGTTATGGGATGTTCCCCAGAAGCTTTCTTCGTGAGAGGACCTTCTTTATCAGGGCAAGTCACGCACCCTGCATCACAACCCGGAAGGTCTCAACCTTCATGTATTTCCATTGTGCGGTCCTTCTTGCACGGCAAGCAATTTACAGGATGAGCAGTGGACACAATTTCTAACTGCAGGAGGTCCTCCTCTTCGCTGAATCTCGTAGCAAAGTGGAAGGTTTTCTTCCGTTGGTGTAAGGATCAGTCGATAGACGTCTATGATCCGTCCATACCGGATATTGCCAATTTTCTGGTCTACCTGTTTGACGTTCTCAAACTGCAGCCCGTTACTATTGAGGGCTATAGGTCTATGTTATCGGACACTTACGCTCATCATGATAGCTTGACAATTGTATAATGCTTCATTATCCAAACTAGTTAGAAATTTCTCTATAAATAGACCTAGAACCCTCAGATTAATTCCTATGTGGAATTTAGCTTGGGTTTTGTTGAAGCTTAAAGAAGCTCCGTTTGAGCCTTTAGACGTTGGAGAGTTAAAATTCTTGACCTATAAAACAGCATTTCTCTTAGCCTTTGCTTCTGCTAGAAGAGTTAGTGAACTCCATACTTTATCTGTTGCGAATCTCACTATCGTAGTGTTGATGAATCCCACTATTGTAGTGTTGATGAATCTCACTATCGTAGTGTTGGAAATACCATCACTTTAACTGCAGAAGTGGGATTTTTGGCTAAGAATCAGGCTCCAGATAAATGGCCTGAGCCTATTATCATAAAGGCTCTGCCATCTACGGACAACCATAGACCTTTGCTGTGTCCAGTCAGGGCTATGCGCATATATAAATGCCGATCAGAGTTTATTAGAAAAGAAAGGAAACGCTTCTTTTTATCACTGATTCCTAACAGAAGAGATATTTCTGTTCATTCAGTTGCTAGATGGATTCAGTTGGCAATACGCATTGCCTATGAAAGTCTATCTTCGGATCAGCGTTCTGTAAATAAGATATCAGTGCATGAAGTTAGAGAGCTGTCCACTTCTTGGGTTTATTCTAACAGTATAGCCATTACTGATCTCATGAAAGCTGCATACTGGACACAGCCTTCTACATTTACCAAGTTTTACCTTAGAAATATAGAGTCCATCTCCGGTGACCTTAGATATTTAGGTCCTCTATCTGTTGCTCAGAATGTCGTCCACTAAATGATTACATCTAAAGTTATCTAGGCAACTGGTTCCAGCAGTGACACTGTTCTGCTGCCCTCTTCGTTCTGTGGTCATGTACCTCAGAACAAGGGGAAGGGGTGGGGGACGGTTTTTCCCTTATGATCATCTGGCTTTATAGTGAAAAGCAAGGGAAGCCCTCCTCTGCTGTCAGTAGTCCCCAGTCGGTGCTGGGATGGTTTTAATGTGTAGCTCGGTATGAAGCAAAATTAATATGTCTCATTTATGTATTGTTTTTAAAGTGTAGCTCACTGTAAAGCATTTGTATATGTCATGTGTCAAACAGGCGTTAACATACAATCCTCGGACACTTTTAAATGAGTATAAAGAGTCTCATTCTCTGTACTATCTTCATATATTGGCTTCCCTTCACCGAATTAGCATAATGGGTTATGCTGGCATTAAATGGAGAATTATATATTATGTAATGCTCAATTACATTGCGGGTGTTATGTTTTTCTCGTAAATGAGAAAGACATATATAATTCCTTTCTCTCCTTTTCTCATGTAGGAGCTATCCTTTAAGAAGTGATTGAGTAATTGGATTTTCCTTTATGTCCTAAGCCCTCCAGCCTTTTTACGATTCAGCTAGTCTGGGCCATTGGTTGTGGTATAAAAACATAAATTCAAAGTAATTTGTATATTTTTTATACCTACCAATGGCCCAGACGGGGATGGCCCTCCCATGAGTGGGCACTCATACCTCCCCACTGATTATAACATTTAGCAGGCACTGTAGAAAGAATGATGGTTGGTGCCAATTTCGGTGTCTTCCTGGATACTGCGCATGCCATTTCACAAAAGTATGGAAGACCATATAGGGCATAATTTTTTCGGTTTTGTTGGTGGGGGGCACCAAAAATTTGCAAGATGTGACGTGGGGATGGGTGGGTCTCTTGAGTGCGCCAAAAATGTGCATTTCCAACTTGTGCAATTTTTTTAATTTTTTAAAAATATATCAATATGTCAGCTATTATATACCATCATTTGTGTTTCAAACCTTAAAGATGATGTTGTACATCACATTCGTAACCTAAATACAACATCAGGAGGCTTTATATGTGAGAATATTGGGCTTAATCTGGGAAAATGTCACACGTTAGTAGGGGGTGGGTGTCTTGTTCGAAATGTAGAAAATGTGCAGACAGTATTTTGGGAAAATTCTCTCTGATGCACTAAATTCAACCCAAGTTATTTATTTATTAATTGATTGATTGATTTATTTATTTATTGGTGTTTAATGACACTTTAACAACCAGGGTCATATCGTGTCGGTGACAGGTTTACGGGTGGAGGAAGCCAGAGTACCCGGAGAGAACCACCGAGCAACGACGAGCAGCTGTCAGCTCTTCAACATCATAACCCACGACTGTACTACACACTGCACAGCGGTACTGCATACTGCACAACACAGACAAGGTTAGATTGGCTGAAGACATGTGCACCTCGGCGTGCAGTACGTCTCAGCACACAGCGTCATCATGCCCCCACGTGTGCAATTAGGATAAGTTTATTTTGGATTTTAATAGGAGAGTGGGGGGGGGGGGGGGGGGGGGGGTGTCTGAGAACGGTGGTAGAAAACTTGCACGTAGTGGGTGGGTGGGTGGGTGTAAAAAGTAGCCGAATAAAAAATAGGATGTCATGACTTGCAATTTTTTAGTGGGTACCCCCCCCCCCACCCCACCCACCCCCCCCCCCACCCACCCCCCACCACCCACCCCTGGTTTTGCATGCAAATTTGGGGGGTTGAGGGGGGGGCAAAATTTATGTTTGGCCCTGAATATTTTTGAGTTAGCACCAGCTAAGTCTGGGCCATTGGTAAGTATAAAAAATATACAAATTACTTTGAATTTATAATTTTTGGTTCTGTCAATTTTTTGCATGGATAATAATTGGTACAGAGGAGCCCACTTAATTGGATATCTCATAACTGAATAACCCTGTTAATTGAATATAATTCCCCAACACAAAACCATTTACCATTCCCCCAGTACAAATTTGACCTGTTAATTGAGTATAGGTTATAGAGTAAATTCCTGTTAATTAAATAAACAATTTTGTAACCTCTTGAGAAATTACCCTGACTCTCCCCAGTTTTCCCTTATTTATAGACCTATTTGGCCTTAGTACATACAATACAGGCACTTAATCTGTTATATCTTGTTTGAGCTCTGTCAAACAAGATATAATAGAATAAATACTAACTTAAGTTTATCTCTAGTATACAGGAAAGTAACACAATCCCTGTTAATTGAGTACTGCTGATAATTGAATAATTTTCATTGACAAAGTGGCTATTCAATTAACAAGGTTCCACTGTACTACCTCAGCCGTCCTTACTGTTAATGATGACTGTGTTCTTTAAATCACCAAACACAGTGGCCATATACAGCAACAGTCTGGAGAGATTACAGATGGTGTAGTCTGTTGTCATTTTGGCTTAGCAGTCAGCAGTGAATGATGGGAATTTAACCTGAAAAAGCGAAAAAACAAAATGCAATTCACTGACTCGGCGTACTATATGGGCACACTGAGGCTGAAATATGTCCTGGAATTAGTTCGACATAAATAAATGTACCTTTGTAAAGTCAGGACATCTACACTGTGAGCATGCATATCTACATTTATTGTCAATTTCAGACTATGCCGACAATTCAGATTTAATTTACAGAAATTAGACAGTATTGTGAGCATTGAGTGTATGTCAACCGTCATTGTTATGGAATTCTTTGAAGTTGTGGGTGTACAACATTGATAACGCATGCTTTTAATTTCAAAACATACATTACTATATGTAGAAGTTATATTGATTGATTTAAGCCTTTGAGGGCTGCTTACAAATTACAGGGATTATTCTGCCCTCTTTGGAAAGGCTCCGGGTCCCATGCAGTTGGGAAAATTTGCATCATGAACAGTGTCATGAAAGCTCAAATTGGGAATTTGTTTAGGAGAAGAAACACTCAAAGTATAAGAAATGTTACCTTCATATTGAACTGATAACTTTAATACAGAAGCTACTACATGTATAGAACAATTTGTAGCAAACAGTCGCATGAAATAATGAACCGCTATTGAATAAATTGTTCTTATAATATTAAATGATGAAGATACTTATGCAATGGTCTACATCAAGTGTCTTTGCAGTTGTGTCTAGGCAAGTCTTGGCTAGAAACAACTGACAAGGTTCTTGGGATTTAACTTGGAAAAGTATCTAAAACTGCCTGTTGACGCACCTGTTTTGTTGCAGTAAAAAGTGATGAAAGTTAGCAGTAGACATTCAAGAGTTTAAGAAGAATTAAATTTTCTCTTCATTGAGGACTGAGATTGGGAACTTTTGGGTTTGAATTGGAAAAAATCATGCCAAAGTGCCATTGGGAAAGGGCACCATATTCGGCCCCTGTAGACACCCAAAAGGATCCCTGGCTTATAATATTTTCAGGATTTCTGAGTTTGACAAACATGAGTCTTTGATTACAAAAGTATGAGAAATGATAAATCAGTACAATGTTTTTGCTCTGATGGTAATGACACGCAAACAGAATGATCATCATCATGAAATATTCATGGTTCCTGTGGGTCTTGGATTTAAGCCTTAACCGGTCGAGTGCTGGAAGCCCATATTTGGGCTTTATTCTGAAGTGCAGGTACTCCAACTTAAAAGCTTCATATTCTGTGGATGCACTCTATTTTATCTTTGGATTGAAATTATTTTGTCTGTACAGATTTTTTCTGTTAAAAGTTATGGGAGAGTGCCCATAGGCACTCTCCCATAAATTGTAACAAGAAGAAAAATTGTGCACAGATTTTTTCAACCAAATATAATTCAGCACTCTACCAGTTAAGGGCCTGGAGATTTTTATACATTTTCACAATACTTTGAAATTCTACCTCCTGTGGCTTTGCTGTTGTTTCTAGTAAAGTCTTGGCTGCCCCCAGAGGCAGTCAAGACTTGCATAGAAACAACTGACAAGGTACTTAGAAAACAAGTTTTGCATTTATCCAAACAGTGCATGTTGTGGCACCTGTTTTTGCATTAAAAAGTTATCAAAGTCCGAATTAGGCCCTTAGGTGCAAAGGAATGGCCTTGAATTTGATAAGGGCTATTCAAGATCTTGAAAGCCTGGTAAATGTGCCAGGAGGCCTTGAAAGCATTGAATGTTCACGAAAAAATGTCCATGAAGTGTATAATAACTTTTTTATAACAGGGATGTGAGAGATCAGCTGATTTCAGCTTTTTTCACTTAAACATTGAAAATGCAACTAAATAAAAGATACATCAATCTGTATTGCTTTCAGATATCCATTTATTTTTCGTTTGAATTAAATTTGTTCAATGTTCATATTAATATAGGAATTTCTGCTGGTATCAGCTTTTCAAAGTTAAATAATATTCTTGTGCTTGTTTATAGCTATATAGTTTCATGTGTCATAGTTCATGAAGGTGGAGCCTTGAAAATCATTGAATTTGGCCAACGTAGGACCTTGTAAAATGCTGAAAAATGTTGAGAATGGCTGTGAATGGCCTTGAATTTTATCAGTCCTTTCCTGCTGGAACCCTGCCTCTACCCAATGCTCATGATATATAATGTTATTAGTGATGTGCCGATAATCAGTATTGGCTATCGGTATCTGCTGATAAGTTAATTATCGGCAGCATAACGGTATCTGCAAAAGAAGGTTTCTTAGCTGATATCATTGCCGATAATTTTTCAGCAATTTTGCATCAAAAAAGCGGTAAAAGTTTCTGCAGTCATCATCGATTTATGGTCATATTTCTAGAAAAAAAACAATAAATGTTGGGTTCTTCTGAGTTCTGAAATATTATTCTCTATATAATTACAACATAGTAACTTAGTAAGTGATATTTTATTCAAATAAATCATTGGTCAGGGTTTCGCCCCTATTCATTTATCACCTATTTTTAATTGTCAACAAAAGAAAATTCCCATTATCCATGACCAATGTATAGACCACATGTCACTTCACTGCCTTCAATCATCTTTGAAGATTGAAGAATTGAGCATAGACCATGCCTACAATTGAATCATGACCAATCAGCAGCTGGCCACAGTGTCAAACATGACAGCAGTACAATGCAAATGACCAGCTGCAAAGTGTCTTACTTTTGTTTTGTTTACCTTAAACTAACTTTTTCTTGATTATATTTTGATTCTCTGATGTAAGTTTTCATCTAGTTAATTGATACAGAAGGTTGAGTGATAATCAATATCAAAACGAAGTGATATAAATTCAAACTCAGCAAAATAAACAAGACATTGGTCAGTCCTTAATCTTTGTTGTTTATTTTAAAAAAAAGCACATTGCAATCACCCAGTTTCCTGCTAACACTTTAACAATTCCTGGAATTATAGTCTGTACTACATTTCCCGGAGACATTCTGTTTACATTATGACACCAGCATAATACGTATTTTATTAAAATTTAATTATTGGGTAAAATCTCTACCAGTACACATGGTGGTATGTATTATTTCCAGTTTTCTCATTGATATGATCTGCAACAAAACTCGCATATCGCCTATCGGTGCACAAAAAACCCATGCCATCAACTTTTGCTGTTTTGACAGGTTGACTTCACATGTGCTTATTCCCAAGTCATTGAAGTATCGGTATCATTATCGGCCGATATCTAGAACAGTGGATATCGGATATCGGCAAAACTGATAACACTGGTATCGGCACACCACTAATTGTTATTGTTATGTTGTTTAGCCATTCTGCAGAAATATGTGGCCTCAAACACCAGTAAATAAATGGATAAATGTAAATAAATTGCTATTTTGTTATTCTAATCATTTTTAAAAAAGAATTTTAATAAAATAACATCATGTGACCACTCATTGGAACAATCTCGATAAACGTGTGTTTCAGTGAGGGGTCACATGATATATGTTTTTTCAATAACTTGACCTATAGTTTGATGAAGGTGGTATGTGGGTGGAACGGCCTGTGGGTGGCTGTCATCTTTCTCTTGATTCGATAACTTGAACAGATGTCAATGAATTTGGTCAATATTTGGTATGTAAGACTTTCTTAACCCTTTACCTAACATGAAAAGCAGATGACACTTGCAAAAAAAATTCTTGAATAACCAATTTTTTTCATTTTTTGTCTCAAAAACATAGGTTATGACCCCTCGTTGGAATGAGCTCGACGAGCTCGTTCCAACGAGGGGTCATAACCTATGTTTTTGAGACAAAAAATGAAAATATTTTGAAAATTAATTGGCGATTTTTGAGAATAGCGCTAGCCGGTTTTGGCTGTTACGTTGGGTAAAGGGTTAACAATGTCTTTAACGATGATGCCGTGTACTAAGGCATACTGCACGTTGATAGTATGTCTTCAACCTATTATCTAACCCTGTCTGTGCTGCAATGCGGAGTTACATTGTTGGGGAGCTTATAGCTGCTCGGCGATGCTCGGTGGTTCTCTCCGGGTGCTCTGGCTTCCTCCACCCGTAAAACTGTCACGGTCATGATTAGCCACTGTGCATAAGTATATGACCTTAAACACCAATAAATAAATAAATATAACAATGTCTTTAATGTGTTCAAAAACTTGTACGGTTCAGTCATACTGAGCAGAGTTATGGCACACAATTAGTTTATTTTTGCCTGTTTTCAGCTCATTAATAAGATAACCTGACCAAATATCAATAGATTTTATTTTCTTATAATGATGAGCCTTACAGGTGTGAAAAAACTGCCCCCGTATTGGTGATGCATAATCCTTGCTTTCAACAGCTGAGTTTGTAAATTATTTGGGTAGATGCCGTTGTTTAATTAGGTAAAGGGATAATTGAATAGCCAATTTGCCTTTGAAATTAATCATTTACAGAAGTTTTCAATTAACAGGAATTTTGTCACATTTCTGTATTCTAGAGTTAAACTGAGCATTTATTCTTTTTCTTGTTTAGAAAAGCTCATGGACCACTGTCAAACAAGGTAGAATAGTTTAAATACCTGTATATGATGTATGGAGGCCGAGAAAGTCTATTAACAAGGGCAGTACAATTGTTGTCGGTATTTTCTCAACATATTACAAGATTTTTATTACATCCCCACAAAACAAAGTTTAGGGGGGTGGAGAGGTATATAGGAGTCAACTTGTCCGTTGGTCTGTCATTGTCATCGTCGTCAGTCCGTTGCAACGTGTGGAGCAAACTACTTCCACAGTTTTAGTCGCATTTTCATGAAACTTAACAAAAATGATCAACATGATGAGGGGAAGTGCATGACATAATTTTTTTCTAGATCAGATTCAAGATGGCCAACTGGCAGCCATATTGGTATTTGCAAAATACTTGTGGAGCGAACTACTTCTACAGTTTTTGCTGCATTTTCCTGAAACTCAATATAAATGATCGACACAATGAGGAGCAGTGCGTGCCATAATTGTTTTCCTGATCAAATTCAAGATGGCCGACTTGAATTTGTTTTTTACTTAGAAAAATTGAATGCCCCTTTTTAGTCGCCCACACTAGGTGATATGCCGCGGTGGGGGTATACCGGGCGACAGACCACCTCTAGTTCAATTAACAGGAGTTTTCTCTTTTACCTACATGCAGTTGACAAGCTAAATTTATACTGAAGCTGTGGAAAATGGTTTTGTGTTTGAAAGTTATATTCAGTTTACTGGGTTATTCAGTTAGAGATATCCTATTAAGTGCGCTCAACAATATTTACAATTTTGGATAACATCACAGAAGCACAGCAAACTTTCAGCTCATTGATCACCAGTTTATTATTTCACAACAACAGATTCAGGAATGTGCCCATTTTAAAATGAGTGCTCAGCGACGATCCCAAGACTTAACCATGCAATGTACATGTAGTTCAGCTAAATGTCATTGCAGAGCAATACCACCTGGTGTAGGAACATCCCAGCCACATTCTGCCTCTATCATCCTCCAGAAATATCCCTCACTCCATTAATAATATTAATGGTGATGAAACTTAATTACAATTATTTGCCTTTCTTGCTGAACTCTTGTGATGCAAAGCACCGTTAAAAGGAATTCCCTGAGCCTTTTCCTAAAATGTGTTCTATTACAACAAATCATTGACTTGATGCAACAAAAAAAACCCTTTTGAAATATGCCACAATTTTCCAATTTTTATACTAACATTGGTATTTTTTTTTTCATTTTTGGTTTCAGAAACATAGGTTATGACCCATCGTTTGAACGGGCTCAACGTGAAAATTAATTGGCAAATTTTTAGAATAGTGCTGGCCAGTTTTGGCCGTTACATTGGGTAATGAGTTAACTATTTACCCAATGCACATGATATAAAACTTTATTTTTCGTTTTTTTTCTTCAAATTGTCAGAAAAAATGTCAGAAAAAAACAAGCCATGTGACCTCACAATCAGCTTGTTCCAATTTTTTGTTTTAGCTCACCTGACTGAAAGTCAGGGTGAGCTATTCTGAGCACTTTTCGTCCATCGTCCTTTGTGAAGGTGGTGTTTGGGCCTTTTTCTCCCAAACCACTGGCCACATTTTAATGAATTTTCACATCAGTAGTGGTTATATAGGGGCATTTGGGTTTTTCTTCATTGGGTTTCTGCTCATATTGAGGAGTGGGTGGAGCCAAAATGCTCCATTTTTTTCAAAATCTTCTTCTCATGAACCAGCACTAGCAGAGACTTGATAGTTGGTATACAGCTTCCTTTTGAGGTGTAGACTCAAGTTTGTTCAAGAGAAGTTCGAGGGGCATTATTTGTCGTTACAGAAGGGGCAAGAATTTTTTCCCCGCCCCAAATTTCTATATTTTTATACTGTACCAATGACCCAGACTTAGTTGCTGGTGCTAACTCTAACAAAACCAGGGCCAAACACAAATTTTGCCCCCCAATCCCCAAAATTTGCATCCAAAACAAAAAGAAATCATGTCCTAAAGGACCTCCATACTACGCCCCTACTGCGCATGCGCAGTGACGCAGTCGTCCCGAAATTGGCGCCAATTATCATTCTCTGTTTGGCCCTTCATCAGTCAACATCTCACTGATCTTTGTGCTTGTAAATCTCAGTTTAAAGGATGCCAGACACATAATTTTTGGAGAAAATGTGATTCTAAGGAGGATAGAAGGAGGAGAGGAAAAAGAAGTGGCAAAAAATAATCAGGGCTGTACTTAAAATTTTTTGATGAAATTATGTTAAGTTGCCTATTTTCGAGGCATGGGCCTCTTGTTGTCATTCTTGCTAATTGTTGCACTGCTTATTCAGTGTTTCCTCTCCCCTAGCCTTCTAAAGTCCCCCCTGGCAATTCTCCCATGCTTTTGGCATATTTTTGAGAAATTTCATTTCTAAAATTTCCTGGGAGAGTTGCTTGGTTACAGAATGTTTTCTGTTATTTTCCCCATAGTTACGTTTTCACCCATGGGTGTATAACGTTTGTGTTCTGCATCTTCCATCTGATGTTCTACAGATTCTCCCCTGGGAGTCTCTGTTTTGCATCAGATAGAGTGTAATTGATGACTGATTCCGGGCCAGTTTTTTCAGTGCCTGGAGTCATGTTTTCTAGTGTGTTTACACTGTTTGTTTTCATTGGCAACAGCCTTTTTTGAGGGGGGCTGTTTGCCTTTGTGGTAGTTTATCTCATTATAAGATACATTTATATTATCCGAAAGTGTCTCATTAATTATTTTATATAAATTTAAAATTTTTGACCACACTTTGCCATCGGATCCATCGGGGCTCAACGTTACTTTTCAGCAACTTGGGCTTCTCTGAAAAAATATTTTTTCAAAATTATTTTGTTTTGCAATTGTTTTTTCATTTATTAATGGATCATGTTATTATGTATCTTTGTGTCAGGGGTTTTTGCGAGTAACTAGGACTTATTGTTGTTTTTTCACAATGAAGGGACGTTGTTCAAATTGTAATAGGAAGAAATCTTCCTCTGACTTTCATGATCATTGTATTAATTGTAGTCAGTGTTCTCGCATTAATCCCTGTCCTATATGTGAACATTGGGATGAGAAACATTGGAAACGTGTGTCACGATATGTTGTTTCTGGAGAAAGAGCGATGCCGGCTCTTTCTCCACAAGGTCACTCTACTCTCTCAGTTTCTATTTCAGAGGAACCAGAACAGGGTGATGTTTCCATGTTATCTTCTTCAAGTGTGCGTCCGTCGTCACAAATGAATTCAGAGCTAGCGGCAAAAGTGCTCATGGAGATTAGACAAATGTCGTCCGCTAGCTCGCCCGGTGTAGCGTCCATTCACCGAATGGTTCGGCAGCCGGGTTCGCCCGATGCGGTCCAAGAGGAAATTTTGGGTGATGCGAGCACTATAAACATAATAGATGCACACCCAGTGACGGCGGATAGTAAGCGAGAACGGAGGAAGCCTTTTAGTCCGGTTCCTAGCTCGTCCAGGTCCAGCCGGGCCGCGAGCGAGAGAGAGAGGTCCCTCTCTTGTACAACAACATCTGGGACCAGATGTTGTGGTACAAAATGTGTCTTTAGCGGAGCATACGTCCGTCGCTCGGGACGCTCCGTTGTATAAGAAGTCCGCAGAGACTGTTAAGGCTTCCTCTTCTCGTCAGCGCACACGACCGCACCTTGGCTGCGTGACCGCCGATATATTACCAGCTTCGCCGATGAAGGATTCTTCGGCGACCAGGTCACACCATCCGGCAGCCAGGGATTCGAGACCGATGGACTCCGGACGTTCGCATAGGAAAAGTATGCGGGAGCCATCTGATGCGGAGCTGCCCTCGGCGAAGCAGCGAAAGACTGCGCCTCCGCAGGTCTCGACGCCGGACATTCTTGTGCAGATAGCACAGCTTATCGCAGCATCCCAGCAGCCGACAGAAACGGTGTCGGTTCGAGAATTATCCGACGGCGCTGGGTCGGTACGCTCCACCGAAGCATCGGGGGCGGACGACCGGGAACATCGTGAGGTCCGACCGGATGGTGAAAGGGATACGGATGACTTGGAGCTATCCCTTTCGGAACAACATAAAGCTGCCGTGGACTTCATCCGGCACTTTCTCCCTCAAGTTGTTCCGTCGGGCCAGACTGCTGCGCTTCCGGACAAGAGAATTATAGCGTCATTGGACTCTGAATTTTTTGAGCGGTTCAGGGACATCGCTCCCGAGTTTCCGTCGCAGTCCAATAATGTTGCTAGAACATTTGAATTATTGTACGACGCTATATTTAAACTTGCTTCCAGGACGGGGAAAGCAGGTTTCTTGTCCGCTAATACTCTCAACCTGCCTTTCATTAATGAAAGGAATAAATTCGATACGGCAGGACAGGGTATACCGAGAGTTCCTCTGCGTATGGACGACGAGGCGGAAGACTTAGAGCTATCATTACCGTCGTCAGCTTCTATTCCAACCGCGGTGTTGGAAACAGCTATTGCGTCTAACAGAGCCAATTTAGATGCCTTATCTTACGCAGATCACCTTACTAAGGCGTTATCACTGCGCCTTCAAGGGGAAGAGTTTCAGGATATACAATCCTCTTTAAGACTTCTTTCAAGGGCAGTAGCTTATTCCACGTGTAACTCCGCCCTTTCAGTGGCAAATCTGGAGTTGGTTAGACGTGACGCAGCCCTAGCTACATCCACACTAGTGGATTCTAAGGTGAAGAACTCTCGTAGAGTTGCTTCGGTCTCAGGAGAACTTCTCTTTGACGGCAAGCTTTCCGCTATTTATGATAAAATTAAAAAGAAAGCTAATGATTCTCTGTTGTTCAGATCGGCTCCTAAAAAGTCGGATACAGCAGGCACTTCTGGGTCTAATGCGCCCAAGAGAGGTTCCTACAGAGGTTCCAGTGCATCCTCTTAGTCTTATTCGAGAGACCGTCAGGATAGCGACTCTCGTTCGGGACGTCCTTCAGGCCGGGACAATCGGTCGGACGCCCCGAGGTCGACGAGGCGAGGTGCGGGTCGTGGAAGACGTGGTTTCTCCTACCGCAGGCCTCGCAGGTCCAGGAGGTGATGGCTTAAACCTCTATCGCGTTCCGGTTGGCGGAAGGTTGTCGAGTTTTTCACAAGAGTGGGCGTCGATTACGGACGACCCTTGGGTGAGAGGAGTGACTTCGGAAGGTCTAAAGATATCCTTCAAACGAAAGCCTCCATTAACTCGAAGTCCAAAGTGGACTCATCTTCCGTCAAATCCACAGAAAAGAGACGCTCTGTTATCAGAGGTGCAGTCTCTTTTAATGAAGAACGCGGTAGAGGTCGTAGAAAACCAGGAATCTCTGGGATTCTACAGCCATCTGTTTCTGGTTCCGAAACCAGACGGCTCGTTCCGTCCAGTCATAGATTTGAGCTGGGTAAACAAGCTGATCGTCGCTCCGAAGTTTTATATGGAGACGATTCGATCGGTCAGAGCGAGTATTCGGGTGAACGATTATGCAACGAGCATAGATCTCAAAGATGCGTACTTTCACGTCATGGTACATCCGACATTCCGAAAGTATCTACGCTTTGCATTCCTGGGAGTGGTGTATCAATTCCGGGCGATGTGCTTCGGATTGAATCTAGCACCCTGGGCTTTCACTCGGGTAATGAACTCGGTAATGATCTACTTCCGAGCTCATTCGTCTGCGGTAACGTCGGCCTACCTGGACGACATTCTTCAGAGGTACGGCAACGAGTTAACGCTTCAGAACAATGTTCAGAATCTTCTTCTATTGCTCCGACGTCTCGGTTTTATAGTAAACGAGGAGAAGTCGGATCTGGTGCCGTCCAAGTCATTCACTCATCTGGGAATGAGCTTCGAGACGCACAACAATCTCGTTCGTCTGCCGTTAACCAGAGCGAAATTAGTCAGTTGTTACGCTCGCTATTGTCTGCACGCAGACAAAGTTACGGCGAGAGAATTTATGAGACTGATAGGTCTGTGCAGAGCCGCCGCGGATCTCATTCCGATGGGGCGGCTACGCACACGTCCTCTTCAAATTTTCCTGACTCAGAATTGGAGTGTGAAAATTCATTCGCTCGATGTAGACGTTCTCTTGTCAGATCAAGTGAAACAAGAAATTCAGACTTGGGCAAACATTCAGTGGTTAACTCAAGGAGTTCTGCTGCAGTTGCCGGATCCGAGTTTTACCGTTATGACGGATGCCAGTCAAACAGGTTGGGGTGCATCATTAATCCCAACGGATTCGAGATGCCAGGGTCTTTGGGATCCGCAATTCCTGTGCAAGCACATAAACATCAAGGAAATGATGTCAATTTGGCTTGCGTTACGTCACTGGATGGACATTATTCACGATGCTCATGTCCAAATCCTATCCGACAATACGACAGTAGTGGCGTATATACGGAATCAGGGAGGCACTCATTCAGTTCCGTTGTTCAATCTAACGGAAAGAATCCTTCTGTTTGCGTTAGAACATCACGTTCTTCTTTCGGTCCGTCACATACCGGGTCGTCTGAATGTGCTAGCAGACTCCCTTTCACGAAAGGGTCGCTTGTTGCCGTCGGAGTGGACTCTCAACAAACAAGTATTCAATCAGATTTGCTACCAATGGGAACGGCCAATGATAGACTTATTTGCGACACATCTCAACAATCAGTTGCAGACGTATGTGTCTCCGTGTCCGGATCCAAGAGCATTTGCAGTAGACGCTCTGTCGATCCCTTGGGACGGAATAATAGGATATGCGTATCCTCCAGCGCCGTTAATTCAACAAGTATTGCTAAAGATAAAACAATCTCAATGCAAGATTCTGTTGGTAGCATCTCTGTCGCCACAGAGACCGTGGATAAATCTACTCAGGTGTCTGTTGTGGGACCTACCGCGGAAGCTTCCTCCACGAGAGGATCTTCTTTCGCAGGGGAAATCGCGCCAACTCCATCACAACCCGCAAGGTCTCAACCTTCATGTTTTTCCGTTGTGCGGTCCTTCTTGCATGGCAAGCACTTTACAGGACGAGCAGTGGACGCGATTTCTAACTGTAGGAGGACCTCCTCTTCGCTAAACTATGCGGCTAAGTGGAAGGTTTTTCGTCGTTGGTGTAGGGATCATTCTGTAGATATATTTGATCCCTCTATACCAGACATTGCAAACTTTCTAGTATACTTGTTTGACGAAATCAAACTGCAGCCTGTTACTATAAAGGGTTATAGATCTATGTTATCTGATACCTATGCACATCATGATAGTTTACAAACTGGATCTAATGTCTCTTTATCGAAGTTGGTTAGAAACTTTTCGATAAATAGACCCAGAACTCTTAGATTAATTCCTAAGTGGAATTTAGCTTGGGTTCTCCTTAAATTGAAGGAAAAGCCATTTGAACCTCTTGGGACAGTAGATTTCAAATTCTTATCTTATAAGACAGCTTTTCTCTTAGCTTTCTCTTCTGCCAGAAGAGTCAGTGAGCTTCATGCACTATCGGTGGATGATTCTCATTATCGTAGTGTTGGGAACACTATCACCTTCACTACTAATGTGGGTTTTTTAGCTAAGAATCAGGCTCCTAATAAATATCCGGAACCTATTGTTATTAAGGCTCTTCCGTCTTCAGACGGGCGTAGGCCTTTACTCTGTCCTGTTAGAGCACTACGTATCTATAAACAGAGATCTCAGTTTATCAGAAAGGGACGGAAACGTTTCTTTCTGTCTTTGATGCCTAATAGAAAGGACATTTCAGTCCATTCTATTGCTAGATGGATTCAGTTAACTATCCGTACTGCTTATGAAGATTTATCTTCTTCTCAGCAGTCTGTGCTTAAGATTTCTGCTCATGAAGTAAGAGCTCTTTCTACTTCCTGGGCTTATGCTAATAGTGTTGCTATTACAGATTTAATGAAGGCTGCTTATTGGTCTCAGCCATCCACATTTACGAATTTTTATCTCAGAAATATTGAGTCCATTTCTGGAGACCTGCATTGTTTAGGTCCGTTATCTGTTGCTCAGAATGTCGTCCACTAAACAGTTGCAACTATAGTTATGCAGGCTTTCTGTTCCGGCAGTGACTCCGTCCGGCTGCCCTCTTCGCTCTGGGCTATTTGACCCAGGGCAAGGGGAAGGGGGGGGGGGGGGGGGGGGCGGGTGTTCCCTTAGGTCACCTGCTTTATAGTGAAAAGCAAGGGAATGTCTCCTCCAAGTCAGTATTTCTGAGTCGCTTCCGGGATGGTTTTAAAGTGTAATATTAATGTTTAAATTCATTCATGTCTTATTTTTAAAGTGTAGCTCGGTGTGAAGCATTTGTATATGTCAAGTGTCAAACGGGCTTTAATATACAATACTCGGACACTTTTAAATGATTATAAAGAGTCTCAATTCTCTGGACTACTTTATTTATTGGCTTGCTTTAAAAATAATTAGTATAAGGGTTATACTGGATGTTAATAGAGAACATGAATGTTATTGTGCTCAATTATTAAGGGTAGTGTATCTTTCTAATTTAATATTAAATAAGAAAGATACATGTAAAGCCTAATACTCCTTTTCTCCTTAAGGGGTTACCTCTTTACTATATAGTTGAGCTTATTGGATTTTCCTCTATGTCCTAGGCCCTCCAGCCTGTTTACTATTCAGCTAAGTCTGGGTCATTGGTACAGTATAAAAATGTTAAAAAATTTATAGTAATTTATATATTTTTTATACTTACCAATGACCCAGACGGGGATGGCCCTCCCTGGAGTTGGGAACTCTTGCCTCCCCGCTGAGTACATAGCACTGACCAGGCACTGCCAGTAAGAATGATAATTGGCGCCAATTTCGGGACGACTGCGTCACTGCGCATGCGCAGTAGAGGCGTAGTATGGAGGTCCTTTAGGACATGATTTCTTTTTGTTTTGGATGCATATTTTGGGGATTGGGGGGCAAAATTTGTGTTTGGCCCTGGTTTTGTTAGAGTTAGCACCAGCAACTAAGTCTGGGTCATTGGTAAGTATAAAAAATATATAAATTACTATAAATTTTTTAACTTTCCAAACCAAGAGGCCAATTTGAACCAAATTTGATATGAAGTATTAGTGGGTCATAAGAACTTGATTTATGCCAAAAATAATTTTTGAAATGCCCTGTGGGTCCCTAGGTATATATTTAGGCTCCCTATGGTAGCTCAATTTGTAACTTAGTGCAATATGAGGAAATTTCCTTAAAAATCTTCTTCAGATCCACCAGTCGGAATGCTTCTATATTTGGTATAGAATTATACATATTTGGTGCCCCAATTTTTAAAAAAATCTTTTCATGAACCAGCAGTAGCAGAGACTTGATATTTGGAATACAGCTTCCTTTTGAGGTGTAGACTCAAATTTGTTCAAGAGAAGTTGGAGGAGCAATATTTGTCGTCGTTACATGAGGGGCAAGGATTTTTGACCCACCCAAAATTTCTATTTTCCAAATCTAGTGGCCAATTTGAACCAAATTTGCTATGGACTTCACAAGTATTAATGGGTCATAAGTACTTGATTTATGCCAAATATTTTTTTTCAAAATGCCCCGTGGGAACCACAGGAGCTAAAAATTTAAAATGCCCATATTTCCAAAACTACATAGCACTGAGAATTCTTATATGGTGCGAAGCTTCCTTAGGAACAACAGAATGGAATGGTAAAAAAAAATTGCTATTGGTTTTATCATAGGGTACTTTTTCGTGACTTTGAACAAATGCTGAGTCAGCATTTTTTGACACTGTGGGTAATGGGGAAAACATTTAAGACTCTTCTTCTTCCAAACCACTGCTGTAAAAGCTTTCATGTAAAATTTCACACATAACATATTTGGAAGATTGTTTCACATGTTTGTTGAAATCAAATCCCTGGGTTTATATTTGGACTCTCTATGGGAGCCCAAATGTTTAAAATAGTGCAGTATGAGGAATATTCTTTAAAAACCTCCTCCTTCAGATCCACCAATCCAAATCTTTTGATATTTGGTATGCACCATCCTTAGGGAGGTGAGATTCAAGTTTGTTCAAGCCAAGTCTTTGGGTTCATATTTGGGCTCACTGTGGGAGCCCGAATTAAAACTTAGTTCAATATGAGGAATATATAATTGTTCACATCCACTGGTCAGAATGGTTTGGTATATGGTTTTCTTAATGGGGCAGATGCAAGTTTGTTCAAATCAGGACTCTTGGTTGATAGCTGTCATTGTCAGGTGAGCGCTCTCTGGTCACTTGGGGCCTCTTATTTTTCAACTGTTCAATTTGTAAATTGTGTGGACAGATTCAGCTTATTTTTCAGGTAAAGAGTTAAAAACAGTGTGAAAAGAGTTGCCTGAAAAATGATTAGGTAACTGTTGTTTCAGGTGAGACAGTAATTTCATTCGAATTTCTTGAGGCCCAATTGGTGTTGATTCAGATACAGTACTGCACTGTGAAAAGGCCTAAAGAAGTTAAAAATCTGTTTCTCGGGATCCAGCACATGGTCCTGTTGGCTGCTGCATGCTCCTTTTTATGCTCCTTTTTATGACCAATGCAAAGTTAAAAAATAATAATTAAATGGTTTATACATCTATCTGATATTTTACCCAAGTTAATAAAATTGATAAATTTGTCGCTTGAGCTTTAGCATTGCAAAGCAGTCTTGCACTCAAGGGCCGAAATACTCCACCACACGTGCTATTCTGTAGATTTTGGGGCCTAAAACATAAAACAAACCAAGAACATGATCTTTTGATGGCAAAGAAATAATTACAAAAATAAAAAATAAAGTAAAAAACACCCGCCCACATGCAATTTTACAAAAAAAATGGCTTGCAACATTGGATTGCAACACAATTATAAGCAGAAATCAAGACCTAATCACAAAAAACAACCAAAAATACCTTATTGCATTGGATTCAGTGTTCTTGCATTTCCTTTTCAGTTGACAAAATTGTACTGTGCTGTGTTGAGAAAAGAGGAAAAAATAATTTTGAACGGATCACAGTCTAGTCACGATCCGATTGAATTTCTCTGTTGTTGTGATTACAGTATTATAGAACTAACTATCACTGCAGGGTTTGCACTTTATTGGGGCTGATCAGCCCAGGCCCCAAGATCATCCCTGAGAGGCTTATGTCAGGGCTGTTTTTCCAGCCTCGACAAAAATTTAAAACAAAACTAAACTATTAAGGCATGTTTAAAAATCAGCCCTGAGTAGGCCCTGGCCATTTTTCAAAATACGAAATATTGTGAGTAAACCCTGGAAGAGGAGCGATGTTTGTTTTCTGTGGGAAACAGGTTCTGTTTTACTTGTCATTGATGAAATTGTTCAGATAGTTAGCTGATTTTAGATCATTTGTTCTCAAATTCCTGAAATTTTCTTTTCTTTAAATCTTCATGGAAATGGACTTAACACGCTGCATGATGTCAAAATAATAAAATTTCAGTGTATTTTTTTCCCATAATGCAACTAGGAATTTAACTTATTCAGTCTTGTTTGACAATGCTCAGTGAGCTTTGTCAAACAAGATTGAAATGGTTAAAGTCTGAGTTGCAGTTTTGGAAAAATTAGCAGCCTAATATTTAGGCATTTTGACATCAGACATGCAGAGTTAAGGACCTTTTTTCATGAAAATTTAAAGAAATAAAATGTTTACCAAGTTGTACCTAAACTACCTGTCCTCTTATTTTTTTTCTGAAGAAATATCATTATTGTAATTTTTTAGGTTAAATTGTGAGAGTTTCAGCTTTTTTCCGATAATTTAGATACTTTCTACTCTCATCTCTGAGTCTGGTTGAATAGGACTTTGTTATTAAAGTCCATATCCATTATTTGGGGGTAGAGAAATTAATATTTTCTACACGCAGCCTTCAGGCTGCACGTTGAAAATATTAATTGTTCTACCACACACGTTCACTTAGTAGCATCCTACTTAATGAAATTATGACGTATCGTATTGCTGGACTGCAAAAGTGGTCTCTCGTGTTGAAAGCGTTAATGCCTGGTGTGGATGTCCTCAGAAGAGAGCGCAGCATTAGAGCTGAAATGGCTAAAGGGTTTTTTGGATTGATTAATCGCTTGCCCTAATAGGTATCTGAATAACTGCTATACCGTTGATGATTTACAGCATTAACCCCTTTACCCAAAGTAACAGACAAAACAGGCCAGCACTATATACGGAAATCTCTATTCAAAATTTTTAGTAATTCAAGAAGTTATTTTGCAAGTATCGTCTGCTAACCGCATTGGACAAATTGTTAAGAATGACCATTTCCAGCTACTGTTACAGAATAATGATCATGCAAGTGAACAAGTATGTCAAGTATGTATAAATTGCATGCTTTACTCTGTCTCATATAATTGATGTGAGTCTGTGACTTATGTTTGCCTTTCTTGGAGCAAGGTTGCTCCTTTGTTAACCTGTAAGTGCAGTAGTTCAAAAGTATCTAAACAGCATAGGTATGAATGATTAATAGTGTCTCAGTTATGATATAACCATAAATTATGAAAGTGACCTTAAATAAAGAAATTTAGATAGAACAATGTAAAACTGTTAAGTTATTTGGCCTGCAGAGTGCTGATTCCATTCATTGAATTTCATTTCTCCTCAACAGCTACAGCGTCTTTTGTGAAGTGGTCACTCCGTTCAAATAACAGAGCTTTAGCACAAAGCTTGGAGCAAGCAAAGAAGCAATTGAGATCATTGGATGAAGCAAACTTAAAATTGCAGATGGAGAACATGAAGTTAAAGCAGAGCATCCAGTCTGGAATTCCATTCAAGGATGATACAATGATAGAAGAGAAATTGAGAGATGATGTTGATACACTGGTAGATCAGAAACTTCAGGTGGGTTTCATTAAGTTGATGACTTAACCCTTCAAGCGATGGAGAATTTTATACATTTTTGCTACACTTTGACAGTCTTCGTCCTGTGTCTTTGTAGTTGTTTCTAGGCAGGATTTGGCTGCCTATATGGGCAGCCAAGACTAGCCTAGAAACAAATGCCAAGGCACTTTGAATGTAACTCATAAGTTTTCCCAAGCACTGCATGTTGGGGGCACCTATTTTGTTGAAGAAAAAAGTGATGAAAGTTGGAATTAGGCCTTTAACCCTTTACCCAATAATAATAAATCCACCGTTGTTTTGTTAGTATTACTTTCCTTCCCTCTCCTGAACTCCTGTTATACTCCCAAGCTTTTTCGGCTTTTTTATTGAAGAATTTTTTATTAAATTCTTGGAAGTTTAACTTGTAAAACGGAATAGGTATTCTGTTTATCCCCTGTGTTTACGTCCTGTTCATTACTATTCAGGACGTTTTGTATTCTTGCATCTTCTACTAGATGCATTGTTTTTTCTTCATATGAAGATCTAGCTTTGCATCAGGTGGTTGTTGATCGGTTACTGACCCTGGGCCTTTGTTGTGCCTGTTGTTGATTAGTTTCTGGTTTTTCCTCTTGACGTCTGTTCAATAACGTTTTGGATTCTTATTAATTCAGTGTTTAGTTAAAAACAATTATTGTTTTTCTATTAGGATAATTAATTATATCTTATTCCTGTAGTTTAGCTTTTATTAGTTAGTGCTTGTCCACACTTAGGCTCTATCAGGATGCCGTTAGGCTCATGAGGTTCCCTTCGGGCACTTAGGCTTCATTCAAAATTTGTCAAAAATTATTTTTTAAAAATTTTATTCGAAAATGTTTGTTATTATCCCTGCATTTTCAAAAATGCGGGGGTATTGTCATGATCTCCGTCCGTCCGTCCGTCCGTCCGTACGTCACACCCTGAAAGGCTCCTAGGGTATTCAATTCGAAACGTTTAAACTATGCTAATGTGTTCAGGTAACATCTCTAGATGTGCATGAAGGTTTCGGAATTTTGATTTTGCCCTCAGTGGTTCCAGTGGAAACACTTTTATCGTTAGAAAATCAGTTTTCATCGAAAGGCTCCTAGGGTATTTAATTCGAAATGCTTAAACTATGCTAATGTGTTCAGGTAGCAACTCTAGATGTGCATGAAGGTTTCAGAATTTTGATTCGGCCCCTGGTGGTTCCAGTGGAACCACTTTTATCGTTAGAAAATCAGTTTTCATCGAAAGGCTCCTAGGGTATTCAATTTGAAACGTTTAAACTATGCTAATGTGTTCAGGTAACATCTCTAGATGTGCATGAAGGTTTCAGAATTTTGATTTTGCACCCGGTGATTAAAGTGGAACCACTTTTATTGTTAGAAAATCAGTTTTCATCGAAAGGCTCCTAGGGTATTTAATTTGAACTGTTAAAACTATGCTAAGGTGTTCAGGTAATATCTCTAGCTGTGCATGAAGGTTTTGGAATTTTGATTTGGCCCCAGGTGGTTCCAGTGGAACCACTTTTGTCAGTGGAAAATCAGTTTTCATCGAAAATCTTCTAGGATATTTAATTTGAGTCGTATAAACTATGCTAATGTGATCATGTAGCATCATTAGATGTGTATGAAGGTTTCAGAATTTCGATTTTGCCCCAGGTGGTTCCAGTGGAACCACTTTTATTATTAGAAAATCAGTTTTCATCAAAAACCTCTTAGGGTATTTAATTCGAAACATTTAAACTATGCTAATCAAGCCTGGAAATAATTTTAAATTGAGTGTCTGTCAAAATGACAGGCTGTCTCACCTCTCTGTCTGTCATTTTGTAACACTGTCTGTCAAATGATTTAAAAGGTCAACGGATACCAATTAATTGAAAGCCAATGTAAAATATGATGTATCTTATTCTGCAAAGCATAATTGGCAATTATACCTTACTGAATGGGATACATAATATTTTAGATCGGTTTTGCAAATTATATACCGACACAGTATTGTCTACTCACTACTCAGGATACTCTACTAAACTGTGGTTCAACTTTGACCAAGTACATAAGTGACATAACATGAGATCACAAGGAAATAATGTAATCTCATGTAAGATCACACAATACACAGCCCAAAGACTCACTGTCGGTTTTGGCAATTTGAACCTGCCGACCCGATTGTTGGGAAATAGAGATCATCAAGTTTAATGAGTGTATCAGTACAGTACACTGTACATCATTATTTTGTATTTACTTGGAAAACTCCTTAAATGATGTGAATTATACATGCATATGTGATAATGTGGTGAAAGTGGTCAGAATTTAGAAAAATAAAAAGCAGAAGGTTTATATTTTATTGAGTTTATTTATTCAAATCCCACAAAAGATTATCCATTAAACTAAAGACTGATTACTAGTGATTAGATGTGTCATCATGTGTGTGTGTCAGTGTGACTGTGTGTGGGTGGGGGAGGGGCTCTGACCATCTGAAAGTCAACGTGGAACTATAACATTATAATTTACAATCACAGGGTGGGTGCTGGAAGTACTGCGTTACAAGTCACAACTTGGCTGGTTGCTGGTTGTAACTTGTAAACCAGTACAAGTAGCTCCCTCTCCTTTCTAAATTTCTGTAATTTCCAGTAGCACTTTATCAAGTCTTTAATATAATAATATCCACAGTCCACTGTCTGCCCACCAGGCAACCCTGCTAAAGTATTGTCACTATTGTGTCAAAGAGAACATAGAGAAATTGTTAAGGACAGCATCATGAACATGGAGAAGTTCAAGGTCAACTGGTCAATCCAGGAATAGCGGACAGAAAATATGTAATGAAAGTGCACAAATGGGTGACTGTAACTGACTGCCCCCCCCCCCCCCCCCCCATACCCTCTTCCATGCAGACGATTGCTGCTTGGCAGTGCTATCCCCGAGTAGCCCATAAACCTATAATAGGCTATATATGAACTTAGTAACTTTACCATGATTTGACATGATTCAACTTCAATCAGACAAGTCAAAAAGCCTAGCACGACTGTAATCACTTTGAATAATATTAGAAAGTCTGAAATTTTTCGACCCCTCGACCCACGCTGGTGAAAAGAAACGATGAAGCCGGAGTTCTTTGACCTGGCTCTTGCAGTAAGCACATGTTAATAGAGTGACATTCCCATTCACATCAGTTTGAAATTTCAACCAGTTTTGTGCATTATATTGGGCAAGTTTATGTGTGATCCAACCTTTGACAGTGTTTGCTTTGATAGTTTGTGCTTTTGCAGCCGACATTTTTGTTTACACAAAAGGTCCGACAGACGGCAGTACCTGAGCACGCGCTTGCTACGCAACTGACAGGCCACAGGAAAAACACCCACAGTCGACTCGTACATGAAAGTTGAGACATGCAACCCTGGCAATTCGCATCTGTGTTTAATTGCTTTCTAGACTATTAAAGCAAACACTGTCATAACCCCCCCCCCCCCTCCCCCAGCCCCTATCATATAATTTGGGTGGGGGGGGGGGGGGTGGGGGGGGGCTATGAATTAAACGGTATCTGGACGTTTCGTACTCAGGTCGTTTCGTACCAGTTCGTTTTGTATCCATGGTGGACGTTTTGTGTCCCAAATCTGTTTGTTTCAGAAGCTTGGGTACGGAACGACCTGGGTACAAAACATCCGGATACCGTTTAATTCATAGCCCCCCCCCCCCCCCCTCCACCCCCCCCCCCCCCCCCCCCAGCTCAAATTATATGATTGGGATCTAATTTTGAAATAGGCCCATATCTAAACCGCAAAACCTTTTACAGTACGTAACAGCGAATCGAAGTGAATGTTTTAGGCTCGTGTCTGAAAAGAGGGGGCTGTTTTCCATTCATCAGCAACCAAAAGTTATAGGCCTAGCAGTGCCTATTTCTGTTAGGAGCCCACAATGTTGTGCGTGACACTTTTCAGAGTATTTGAATGTGCCACAAATGAATCTTTCAGGTCCCTGATAGGACCCTTGAGGGAAGGGGGCATCAGTGCACCGCCCCCCCCCCCCCTACCAGCAAGACGTTTCTCACCCACAATGAGAATTTTGTCCTCGCTGTGGACGTTTCATACAGAACTCTTTAGACCTTTCGTACCAGAAAAAATATGGTTTATTTGAAAGACGTTAAAACGTCCAGTGATGTGGATGCGAAACGTCCAAAAAAGCGCGAAGGGATTTTTTATGAGCTGAGCTCTTGTGTAATTGGTGACAGACTAAATTCATCCTTTAATGAGGGGGTGGGGTGGGGGTGGGGGGTGAACATTGAACAAGCCCTGCTTTGCTGGTTGAATAGGACCTGGACCCAGTAATGAATGCTTGGGATAAAAGCCCTCTGAAAGGGGCAACATGGTTATAAATGATTGGCTCCACTTGAGTTAATATCTGTGTTGTGGTCTTGCTTAGCCGTTGTTTTTCAAAAAATATATAACCTTAAACACCAATAAATAAATAAATGAGGGGGGGGGGGGTTCAAATAATTGGCGTAAAAACGGACTGTAACTTTCTATGAAGAGCTTCCCCATGGGCATACCAGGATAAAAGCAGTACTTGTTCACTCTGGTGGACAAGCCCTGTTTTGCTGGCTGAATATAGGACCCAGTAACCAATGCTTGGGGTGGAAGACTCCCGAAAGGGACAACATCGGTGTAAATGGTTCGCTAAACTTGAGTTTATATTTGTGTTGCGGACTTGGTTAGCTATTGCTGTGTGGAAATATATGACCAGACCTTAAACACCAATAAATAAATAAATGGATAATTCTGTAATGAGCTCGTCCAACGCATACCACTTCTCGTAGTACATAAATAAGCGATTGTTTGGCCTCTACTATGGGGATGGATGTTCAGCATGCCCCCAACTTGTCCCCCCCCCCCCCCCGAATTTATAAAATCGTGCTGCGTTCTCTTTTGTGAGCTAATGTAAATTATGTAATACTTTTAAGAAAACGTAGGCCTGTACATATTCCACAGATGATAGCTTTTATTTTTAGGTTCATTTTTTCAAGTATGTGTGCGAGGGGGGGGCGTTACGTATTTTTTTGTCGGCCCCATAAATTATAAAGCGAGACTTGCAGAGTTGGGGGGGGGGGGGGGGGGGGGGGGGCATGCGTATGATTTGTCGACCCCATAGATTATAAAACGCGACTTGCAATTCTAATATAAGCTGTTATTTTAGCTATAATATTTATTACATGTAAAAAAGTTGTGCTTGGGCGGTTTGTTATTCATGCGACTGACAGTGACTCCGCAGCGAGGGCCGGACGTTCGCTCAGATTTTTAGAAACGAAATTTCTTAATTTAAAATGATAATATGGGGCCGCTCTTTTTGTATAAAAGCTATTATCTCATTGATGATAATCATTCATTTATAAAAGCTTGCTCTTTGGGCTTTGTCATTCGCACATCGGTTTAGGTGTGTGTGTGGGGGGGGGGGGGGGGGGGGGAGGTCCACCCATTGCTTATTGAAGTTTTGAAACAGGTCTCTCAATTTGTTGCAAACCACTGTTGGGAGAAGTGTTTTGGGAGAAGTGTTTTTGTTATGCGTTTGCCCGTGCAATTGAAAAAAAAAACGAGGGCTGGGCTAAATTTCATGAGACGGAAGGGCACCTGAGATTTTATTCCCAGCTTTTCATACGTGTCATTGTGAATTGATGTGAAAATTACTTTGAACGCGGAGCAACTTTTTATCAAAGTCTCACGCCGCACAAGTCAGACCTGGTTGTAATTTGGATTTTGGAACAGAATTTTTTTTAAATTTCAGAACTGTCGTTTAGAATTATGGGACTGGGGTAATTAAGGGATTAAAGGATTAGGCCGGTGATTCACAAGTAACATTATATAATTATCCACGTCATTGACAAAATCTCAGAAAAGGGACGACCCGCCCCCAGATTTGACGCAATTTCGGGACGATCCGTCCCCAAAACAGCCATTGGGGCGGGTTGTCTCGGGGGCGGGTTAGCCCGTTCCCTTCACCCTCTGTGGTAGCGATATGTCACGTGGGGAATCCACAGGGTGGACACAGAATAAAGATATATATCATCTGTGGTGTGGATTTGTGGTTTTGATTTTGAAATGAAAGAACAACACGACCACATGGACTTAACATTTTTATTTATTAAAGTATAATTCAACCATATGTACGTATTCTTTTCATGGTTTCTTCATTCTGGACCTGATGACGTTTCAGCAATGAAAGTGTTACCTACCTGTCTATGTGTCGGCTATAATGTGAACCGTTGTCATGCTGGGCAGTGACAACGCAAAAAATCCAGTGTCCTAACTTCGTTGCAACTCGGCTAAAATTCTGTACAATTCCCCCTTTTTAAAGTATACTGTGTATTCCGAATAAACTGTTTAACACGATCAAGTGTACTCAACTTAAAACTGAAGATTTTGACAAATTCTGGGCCGAATTTTTCTGTCGGACAAAATATCCGACCGACACTGTTTGTCGGCGGTCATAGGCATATTTTCGTCGGACAAATGACCGTGTCCGGACGCTTATTTCCAGGCCTGATGCTAATGTGTTCAGGTGACATCTCTTGATGTGCTTGAAGGTTTTGGAATTTTGATTTTGTCCCCGGTGGTTCCAGTGGAACCACTTTTATCGTTAGAAAAGCAATTTTTATCGAAAGGCTCCCAGGGTATTCAATTCGAAACGTTTAAACTATGCTAATGTGTTCAGGTAACATCTCTAGATGTGCATGAAGGTTTTGGAATTTTGATTCGGCCCCTGGTGGTTCCAGTGGAACCACTTTTATCGTTAGAAAATCAGTTTTCATCGAAAGGCTCCTAGGGTATTTAATTCAAAACATTTAAACTATGCTAATGTGTTCAGGTAACATCTCTAGATGTGCATGAAGGTTTCGGAATTTTGATTTTGCCCCCGGTGGTTCCAGTGGAACCACTTTTATCATTAGAAAATCAGTTTTCATCGAAAGGCTCCTAGGGTATTTAATTTGAAACGTTAAAACTATGCTACGGTGTTCAGGTAACATCTCTAGATGTGCATGAAGGTTTCGGAATTTTGATTTGGCCCCAGGTGGTTCCAGTGGAACCACTTTTGTCAGTGGAAAATCAGTTTTCATCGAAAATCTTCTAGGATATTTAATTTGAGTTGTATAAACTATGCTAATGTGTTCATGTAGCATCACTAGATGTGTATGAAGGTTTCAGAATTTCGATTTGCCCCAGGCGGTTCCAGTGGAACCACTTTTATTGTTAGAAAATCAGTTTTCATCAAAAGGCTCTTAGGATATTTAATTCAAAACATTTAAACTATGCTAATGTGTTCAGGTATCATTTCTAGATCTGCATGAAAGTTTGGGAATTTTGATTTTGCCCCAGGTGGTTCCAGTGGAACCACTTTTATCGTTAGAAAATCTGTTTTCATCGTAAGGCTCCTTGGGTATTAATTCGAAACGTTAAGACTATGCTAAGGTGTTGCTATGGAAATGCGGGGATGCACCATTGTGTGCTTTGCACACTAATAACTCGATCTAGTTGTCTATGTTATGCATCCTTGCGATGTTTATTATTGGGAGTGCAGCGAACTTATGTTTTTAGCTTCATTATTATCCCCCCATTTTAAAAAATGCGGGGATATTGTCATGATCTCCGTCCGTACGTCTGTACTTCCGTACGTCCGTACTTCCATATGTCCGTACTTCCATAAGTCTGTATGTCCGGTCTTGTAATTCGAAACTCTGTACCTTTCTACAGTTGTTCAATAGGGTCTGTGCAATCCAAAAATACTACTTTTAAAGTTTTGCGCCACCAGGTGGCTTCTGTGGTACCTCTTGAAAAATGCGCTAATTTTTCACTTTTTTTTTCGAATAATCCCAACCTATGTAATTCAGAGTTCTATAACTGCACTAGTGTGTTGCTAAATGATCTGTAGATGTGCACGAAGGTTTCAGATTTTTCAGGTGCCATGTGGCTGTGCCACCGTTGCCACTTTCGTGTTTTCTTAGACCGTTTCCGGCGAAAGGCTCCTAGGGTTTGTAATTCGAAATGCTAAAACCATGATCAAATGTTGCAGTGGGGTCTGTAGATATGCACAAAGGTTTCGGATTTTTCAGGTGCCATGTAGCTGTGCCACCGTTGCCACTTTCGTATTTTCTTAGACCATTTCCGGCAAAGGCTCCTAGGGTATGTAATTCAAAATTCTAAAAGCATGCTCAAATGTTGCAGTAGGGTCTGCAGATGCACACGAAGGTTTCAGATTTTTTGGGTGCCACCGTTACCACTTTCATATTTTCTTGGACCGTTTCCGGCAAAAGGCTCCTTGGGTAAGTAATTCAAAATGCTAAAACCATGCTCAAATGTTGCAGTAGGGTCTGTAGATGCACACAAAGGTTTCAGATTTTTCAGGTGCCATGTGGCTGTGCGACTGTTGCCACTTTCATGTTTTCTTAGACCGTTTCTGACGAAAGGCTCCTAGATTATGTAATTTGAAATACTGAAAGCATGCTCAGATGTTGCAGTAGGGTCTGCAGATGTGCACAATGGTTTCAGATTTTTTTGGTGCCACGTGGCTGTGCCACCGTTGCCACTTTCATGTTTTCGTAGACCGTTTCCAGCAAAAGGCTCCTAGGGTATGTAATTCGAAACACTAAAACCATGCTCAAATGTTGCAGTAGGGTCTGTAGATGCACACAAAGGTTTCAGATTTTTCAGGTGCCACGTGGCGGTGCCACCGTTGCCACTTTCGTGTTTTCTTAGACCGTTTACGGCAAAAGGCCCCTAGAGTATGTAATTCTAAATGCTGAAACCATGCATCTGTAGATGCGCACGAAGGTTTCGGATTTTTCGTGTGCCACGTGGCTGTCCCACTGTTGCCACTTTCATGTTTTCTTAGACCGTTTCCGGCAAAAGTCTGCTAGGGTATGTAATTCGAAACGCTAAATCTATGCTCAAATGTTGCAGTAGGGTCTGTAGATGCGCACGAAGGTTTCAGATTTTTCAAGTTCCACGTGGCTGTGCCACCATTGCCACTTTCGTGTTTTCTTAGACCATTTCTGGCAAAAGACTTCTAGAGTATGTAATTCAAAATGCTAAAACCAAGCTCAGATGTTGCAGTAGGGTCTGTAGATGCGCACAAAGGTTTCAGATTTTTTGGGTGACATGTGGCTGTGCCACCATTTTCACTTTCGTGTTTTCTTAGACCGTTTCCGGCGAAAGGCTCCTAGGGCATGTAATTCAAAATGCTAAAACCATGCTCAAATGTTGCAGTAGGGTCTGTAGATGCGCACAAAGGCTTCGGAATTTTTGGGTGCCACTGTTGCCACTTTCATGTTTTCTTAAACCGTTTCTGGCGAAAGGCTCCTAGGGTATGTAATTCGAAATGCTAAAACCATGGTCCAAATGTTGCAGTATGGTCTGTAGATGCGCACAAAGGTTTCGGATTTTTCAGGTGCCACCATTGCCACTTTTGTGTTTTATTAGACCTTTCCCGGCAAAAGGCTCCTGGGGTATGTAATTCAAAATGCTAAAACCATGCTCAAATGTTGCAGTAGGGTCTGTAGATGCGCATGAAGGTTTTGGATTTTTCAGGTGCCTCGTGGCTGTGCCACTGTTGCCACTTTCATGTTTTATTAGACCGTTTCCGGCAAAAGGCTTCTAGGGTATGTAATTCGAAATGCTAAAATCATTCTCAAATGTTGCAGTAGGGTCTGTAGATGGACATGAAGGTTTTGGATTTTTCAGGTGCCACGTGGCTGTGCCACCGTTGCCACTTTCATGTTTTCTTAGACCGTTCCCGGTGAATGGCTCCTAGGGTATGTAATTCGAAACGCTAAAACCATGCTCAAATGTTGCAGTGGAGTCTGTAGATGTGCACAAAGCTGTGTCACCTGTGCCACTCAATATGATTTTAGTGTGTCATATAATACATTTCATCTTTGTATCAAGCATTCATACAAAGTCAAGGATGCACATGCGGGGATACACCATAGTGTGTTTTGCACACAAATGACACCCCCTCTAGTTATTGTTGCCATTATAATAATTGGTACTTAGTGGAAGTCCAGGAAGCCTTGGAATTAAAAACTTGTTGTGTGCGGATAGTCGCGGCACTCCTTCAATACTTGTACTATGGGATGTGAATGTTGGAAATGGGTGTCGACCTATGTGGTGGGCGGTGAAGTTCTGATGGGAGCTTTCCCCGCTGGCTAATACCAGTCTTTCAGTCTCTTTTTCAGAGGAACAAGAACATGGTGATGGTACTTTGACACCTGTCCGTTACGTGCTGCCGTCATCGCACTCTTGATGAGCCCTGCTCATGATATTTGCACAGGTTTAAGGCCGTTAGAAGCTTAATCCTCTGCATACAGCTAGCTCGACTGGTGCAGTGGTGGTCCTTCTGTAGGTAGGTCCATTGCGGTTCAGTAGTATAACGTGGGTAGAGCAAGCACCTCATAATTTAAAGCTCACCCAGTGGCGATGGCAAAAGATGAAGAAGCCTTAAAGTTTCTCTAAGGGATGCTCGGCGAGTTCTGAGGTCAGATCGCGAGTTGGAGAGCCCTCTCCGTCCTGTTAGCAGTCAGGGTCGACTGTGTCCGTCGCAAGAAACTATAATGAGTCTGAACACGGAACTTCATTGATGAAGCCCGTTAGACCGCAGACTAGCTATCCAACTTCGCATGTTCATGCTGTTCCACGGAGATGTTCCCACTCTTCACCACCGAAGCTAGTTGTTCGAGGCATTTTTATACGAAAGACATATATCGAAAGATCTGGGGACAGATCTCCGTTCTGTGAGCAGCATATGGTGAAGAAGCGGATAATCGCTGCTCTGCCTCGTTCACGGACCTGCTGCCTCAAATTGTGCAGCATATCGCAGCATCGCAGTAGTCGCAGGTTCTGCCACCAACAGTTACCGTTATTGAGTTGCCGGGCGGCGCAGGGGTTGATCCAGTCATCTGTACATTTGGATGGTGTTGACCATGTTTCAGATGGAACATTCAGATGGTGAGAGGGCTACAGAGGTTGATTCTCCATCCCTCATGGAACGGCGCATTAAGACTTTGAATTTGTATTCATAATATTTGAATTTTGTTCCATCTGAACGATAGTCTGCATTTGCTAGGCAAAAAACAGCTTAAGGCACCGGGCAAAGTAACAACGAATATCTTTCCTTCCCGAATCTTTCGGCTCAGGTATTGAAGGCTTTTGGTTCGATTAACGATGCCTCCCTTGGCTGAGCAATAGTATAAAAAAGGCAATGATCTATTCCTTACGAATAGTAGATCGATAGCTCATAGATAGGGTGAGACAACTGTCTTGTTGGGAATACAGCCATTAGAAGGAATAAGTATGTCTTTTCCTTCTCGGTGTTGTAATCCTAGGCGTCAGCTGCATTTGGTGCTATTGTGGATGCCATAGTAGCCTTATGTACAGTTAGAGCGGTCTTTTCTTATACATTAGCGGCTAACGTTGTAAGTCTCCATTTGGTGAGCTGTCTAAGGCCGCAGGGTAACACACAGATATCTGTCTTCACCGATATATGACTTCTAGGCTGTGTTAGCTTCGCTGAGACCGCTAGCTTTTTGGAATAAGCCATTAGAAGGAAAGATTACGTTTTCCTTCTCGGTGTAGTATTCTTAGGTGTCACAGGCAATTAGTCCTATTGTTGTCGCCTTAGTTTGGCTTATGTGAATTAAGAGCGGTCTGTGTCTATATATCATTGCCGACTAACGTCATAGTAGCCTTATATATTTTCAGCGGTCTTTTTCTTATACATTGCGGCGAACGTTGTAAGTCTCCATTTAGTGAGCTTTCAAAAGCCGCAGGTGACACAGATATTTGCCTTCATGGAGATGAAGACTAATAAAATGCGTTCGCTAAGCTGAGACTACTGTCTCTTGAATTACGGTCAATAGAGCAGACCTTATTCCTTAACTTGAGCAACTAATGTTGTAAGTCTTTGTTTAGTGAGCTTTCAAAGTCGCAGTTTCACCGAGATATCTGTCTTCACGGGATGAAGACTTATTAGCAGGGCTAGCTAATATGAAACAGTTGTCTCTTTGGAATTAGAGCCGCTAAAAGGAAAGAGTACATTGTTTCCTTCTTGATGTTGTATTCTTAGGCGTCTGGGGCTTTTAGTCCTTTTGTTGACGCCTTAAAAGAATCAAGTGCAGCCCGTTTTCCCTTAACTTCAGCATCCAACTTTGTAAGTCTCCATCTAGTGAGCTTTCTAAAGTTGCAGAAATTACACCGAGATATCTGTCTTCACAGAGATGAAGTCTTCTAAGCTTCATTAGCTAGACTGAGATCGCTGTCTTTTGGGAATAGAACCGCTAAAGGAAAGAGTGCTTTATTCCTTCTCTGTGTTGTTTTCTTAAGTGTCACAAACTTTAGTCTTATTGTTATTCTTTTGTTATTCTTTTGAATGCCTATAGTTAACTCCTTTTTAGGAATATATTTCCTGCTACAATCAGAACGAGGCGCAAGGAATTCATCTAGGTTTTTATGTCGGGTGCCGGAACACAGTTTTTGTCTTCCACTTCATTTTTATCAAATCTATTGTTGTGGATTATATTTCCACTGGGTGGATTGGATATTATGTCTATACAGTGTATTATCTGATGCCATGGCGTACTGTCTTGATTTCAAGAGATATGTCAATGCTGTTTCAGCGGGTATATTCATTGCAGTAGTGCTATGTTCATCATGTCATCCTCTATCCTTAGTGGCATTATGGGTCGGTCAGACGTGGGGGAGCCCTATGGTTTCTATACAGTTCTAGATAACTAACTCTAAAGCATTACGAGTCATTCTGGGTTAGTGTCATTATGCTTGCTTTGTCTAACTATAAGCTTTTTAGCTGTATTACTCTTTATTGAAACCAGCAGCAGCAGTTTCTTTTTCAAAGAGTGAAAAAGGAATTGGTCTCTGTTCCAAGCTTTAATATTACTGCTCCGGCATTACTTATCTAGCGATTCAAGTAATGCAGGTGAGGGGGGTTCAATATGATTTGTCGAACCCAACCCCCACTTTCTCCCCTCCCCCCTCCTCCACCAATGTGTTAAGAGGCGATTACAGGGCAGGACATAGTCCTCTTCCTGTAAGCCTTGTATGCATTCAATTATATGCATGTCTTTCATTGCTCTTCGATTGGCAGGTGGGTTGTGGTCTAACGGCCACATCAGGGGCCCAGCCACTCTAGTTGGTTGGCTTCCTGTGATTGATCATTCATAAGTAATATATGAGCATATGATTCCTGAACAGTAACTGTTTTGGGATTCCAAATTCTTTCATGAATACATTCGGTTGATATTGCTAGCCTTTGTGATCCTGTGTGGCAGGCATGTTGGTTATCTGGGCGACATTTTACAAATATGGAAATTAGTCTACTGTGAGAAGTTACGCTCAGAGCTGTCTACTTTTCTTACGATGTATGAGTCTCTTCATCAGGTTAATCGCATTAACGTCATTTTATTCCTTCAGTTTCCTGATTAGTTTTTGTATCACTTGACACGTCTTTGATACAGCCTGTATTCAGATGAGGGTATGGGTGGGATTCTGTTGATTGTGTGCATAATATGTATATATTATTAGGCAGACATATTACAGAATAAATTCTCTTAAATTCTGGCTCTGCGTTAGTATAGAGCTTATGAGAATTTTGGGGCTAGTTGGATAAGTTATGGAGTTTCCAACAGGCCGTCTATGCATACTTTCTTTATTTTTGGCTTCATTATTCAGAGTTGTATATTCTTTCTCCGAACTGTCATTGGTTTTGATGGAACTAGGGAACAATTATTTGGGGATGGTCCGTGACAGGTTTTTTAATCATATCCTGTTCCATATTCTGAATCCAGTCTTCGACCAGAAGTGGTACACAAGGCATATTCCTATTCTCATATATTTGTACGGTTACAATTTGGAGGTTCATTATTGGAATTAATTGTACACCTGAATGTGGTCTCCTGTTTGTTAGCTCAGAAGCGTATAAGTTCTATCAGATACCTTTCCATTGGGATTCAATTGGACAAGTTGAAGGTTGTACATATTGATATCACCGGTTTTCGACCTATCTACATATTCCGGATGCTGCATATGTTTTGAAGCGTGTGATTTTAATAACCGGGATCGCCACGATATAGCCTTAGCTGTTGATGTGGTGTTAAGCACCAATAAATTATTAATAATTAATAGCCGGGTGCCTTTTAGACGAATATATATGTATATATATGTTATTCAGTACCGCTTTTTCACTGTTTCCAGACCTCTTCCCTCTTGGTTTTGAAGATTATTCCTTCAAAAAAAAAAGGGGGAGGGGGGGTGGTTTTCTCTTTACCTCTTCTGGCCTTATATTAAGTGTGTAACTATGAGTGAAGCTGTTATCGTCTGTAGATTATTCTGATCTTATGAGCAGCTTGTTACATTATATATGGTGTGTGTTTGTGGGCGTTAGTCTCTCACTCTCGGACACGCCTTTCCTACTTTTAAGTGTCTTATTCCAGACTAGCCTTAAAATTGAGGGCTCGTTACACCCATTTAGCGTGATCATTTTTGCTAAGTAATAGGGAATTACTTGGATATTGCCCCTTATTTCGTTGGTATGTCTTCTCTTTTGTTGTATAGCCACACATATAAGTAATTCCTTAAAATTTTAATCTCCTTTTCTCCTTGGGAGTTCTAATGCATGCTAAGGAGCTGATTTTGGTCTGCTATTTCTTTAAGTCTTAGGCCGTCTGCCTTTTTACGATTCAGCTAAGTCTGGGCCATTGGTTTTAGTATAAAAATATGATAAATTTAATTTAAGGCCAAATAAAAAAAATGAATTGATTCTCAGGCAATTTTTTTTTCAAATCAGTGAGGGAGGGAGGATTTTATTTTTATTTTTTTTTAAAAAAATTTTCGTGTAAAAGGTTTGAGTATACTCAGTAAATCTTTTTGCTGTCTTTCCACTAGAAAAAGAGAAAAGGTTGTATTTTAGTGTAATTATAGTATACCTTTTATAACTAACTGCCGTAACAACAGCTAAAAGGATTTGAATTTTATTGTTCTTTTTAATGGTATAGATCTGTCAAGCATCATCATATGATCCCTTATAATAGGCCCCACTAACCAATGCTTGGGGTAGGAGTCCTTTAAAATGGGAAACATGGCTCTAAATGATTGGTTAAACTTGAGTTTATATCAGTGTTGAGGCCATTATTAGCCATTGTGCAGAAATATATGACCTTAAACACCAGCAAATAAATAAATAATTAAATCATGATCCAGTATATCAGAATTTTCTTTGTTACAGTTTATGGGAGAGTGCCCCTGGGCACTCTCCCATAAACTGCAACAAGAAAAACCAATTTACTGCTAACACAGCTAAATAATTATATGTCGAGAAATGTGAAAATATGACTATTCCAAGTTTTCACAAATTTTTTAAGAAACATAACATAATAAAAATGTCTAATGAGGAGGTTCAAATCCAATGAGGGAGGGCCTGAGAATCAAAACATTATTTTTTTTTAGCCTAATTTGTATATTTTTAATACTTACCAATGGCCCAGGCAGGGATGACCCTCCCATGAATGGGCCCGCATACCTCCCCACTGAGTTATCACTTCAGAAGGCACAACTAGGAAGAGTGATGTTGGCGCCAATTCCGGTCTCTTCCTGGGTACTGCTCTTGTGCAAGTTCTAAAAGTATGGAGGGCCAGATAGGACTTTTAATTTTCGGTATTGAATGAGAATTTTGGGGATTGGGGGGGGTTCAAAATTTGTGTTTGGCACTTAATGATAGTGAGGTTGCACCAGCAGCTAAGTCTGGGCCAACGGTAAGTATTAAAAATATACAAATTACTTCAAATTTATCATTTTTGTGAATATTGCTGCACTTTTATGGAAGTTATGTTGGATAAAGAGTTAACAGTGGAAGCACAGTGTATCACAACATCAACATAGACGACAGAGCTTCTGAAGGTTCAATCTTCAAATCTTGACTTCTTTCACAACTAAAACTGTTTAATAGACGTGGCTATATGTACTTAATGATGCCACTTTGATTTTGTCCGATCCCAACACCTCAACGATTTATTAAAAGTTTCAAGGGAGTCGGTTCTCCTATAAAGTATAGCACAACATTTCAAGAATTACTCTTGGGTGCAATTTCGCACAAGTTTGAAAAGAACCAAATTCGAAAAATTCCCTCTTTTCATCAAAAAGCTATATCACAGCTAATTCTCAAGTAATTTCTCAAGGGAATCGATTCTCCTATATGAAGTACAGCGCAACATTTCAAGAATTACTCTTGGGTGCAATTTCGCACAAGTCTGAAAAGAACCAAATTCAAAAAATTTCCTCTTTTCATCAAAATGCTATATCACAGCTAATTCTCAAGTGATTTCTATCAAATTTCCAGTTGTGGTGCAGGAATAATTACCTTATCTATTGCCATGAAAAAAACAATGCCAACTAGATGGTGTCACTTGTGTGCAAAGCACACAATAGTGTATCCCCGCATTTGCATCCTTGACTTTGTATGAATGCTTGATACAAAGATGAAATGTATTATATGACACACCAAAATCATATTGAGTGGCAAAGGTGACACAGCTTTGTGCGCACCTACAGACTTCACTGCAATATTTGAGCATGGCTTTAGCGTTTCGAATTACATACATGTACCCAGGGAGCCTTTCGCCGGTAACGGTCTAAGAAAACATGAAAGTGGCAACGGTGGCACAGCCACGTGGCACCACAAAAATCCGAAACCTTCGTGCACATCTACAGACCCTACTGCAACATTTGAGCATAGTTTTAGCATTTCAAATTACATACTCTAGGAGCTTTTTGCCGGAAACGGTCTAAGAAAACATGAAAGCAAAACGGTGGCACCGCCACGTGGCATCTGAAACCTTTCTACGCATCTACAGACCCTACTTCAACATTTGAGCATGCGTTTAGCATTTCGAATTACATACCCTAGGAGCCTTTCGCAGGAAACGGTCTAAGAAAACACAAAAGTGGCAACGGTGACACAGCCACGTAGCACCCCAAAATCCGAAACCTTCCTGCGCATTTACAGGCTCTACTGAAACATCTCAGCATGGTTTTAGCGTTTCGAATTACATACTCTAGGAGCCTTGCGCTGGAAACGGTCTAAGAAAACACGAAAGTGGCAATGGTGGCACAGCCACATGGCACCTGAAAAATCCGAAACCATCCAGTGCATCTACAGACCCCATTGCAACATTTAACCATGGTTTTAGCTTTTAGAATTACATACCCTAGGAGCATTTTGCCGGAAACGGTCTAAGAAAACGCTAAAGTGGCAATGGCACAGCCACTTGGCAGCTGAAAAATCCCAAACCTTCGTGCACATCTACAGACCCCACTGCAACATTTGAGCATGGTTTTAGCATTTCGAATTACATACCCTAGGAACCTTTCTCCGGAAAGTGTCTAAGAAAACACGAAAGTGGCAACGGTGGCACAGCCACATGGCAGCTGAAAAATCCAAAACCTTCGTGCACATCTACAGACCCCACTGCAACATTTGAGCATGGTTTTAGCATTTCGAATTACATACCCTAGGAGCCTTTTGCTGGAAACGGTTTAAGAAAACACGAAAGTGGCAACAGTAGCACAGCCACGTGGCACCCAAAAAATCTGAAACCTTTGTGCGCATCTACAGACCCTACTGCAACATCTGAGCATGCTTTTAGCATTTCGAATTACATACTCTAGGAGCCTTTCATCAGAAACGGTCTAAGAAAACACGAAAGTAGCAACGGTGGCACAGCCACGTCGCACCCCAAAAATCCGAAGCCTTCCTGCGCATCTACAGACCCTACTGCAACATCTGAGCATGCTTTTAGCATTTCGAATTACATACTCTACGAGCCTTTCGTCAGAAACGGTCTAAGAAAACATGAAAGTGGCAACAGTGGCGCAGCCACGTGGCACCTGAAAAATCCGAAACCTTCGTGCACATCTACAGACCCTACTGCAACATTTGAGCATGGTTTTAGCGTTTCGAATTACATACCCTAAGAGCCTTTTGCTGGAAACGGTCTAAGAAAACACGAAAGTGGCAACAGTGGCACAGCCACGTGGCACCCCAAAAATCCGAAACCTTTGTGCACATCTACAGACCCCACTGCAACATTTGAGCATGGTTTTAGCATTTCGAATTACATACCCTAGGAGCCTTTCGCCGGAAACGGTCTAAGAAATCAGGAAAGTGGCAATGGTGATATGGTCACGTGGCACCCAAAAAATCTGAAACCTTCGTGGGCTTCTACAGACCCTACTGCAACATCTGAGCAAGCTTTTAGCATTTCAAATTACATACCCTAGGAGCCTTTCGCCGGAAACGGTCTAAGAAAACTCGAAAGTGGCAACAGTGGCACAGCCACATGGCCACTGAAAAATCCGAAACCTTCGTGCGCATCTACAGACCCTACTGCAACATCTGAGCATGGTTTTAGCATTTCGAATTACATACCCTAGGAGCCTTTCGCCGGAAACGGTCTAAGAAAACACGAAAGTGGCAACGGTGGCGCAGCCACGTGGCACCCGGAAAATCCAAAACCTTCGGACGCATATATAGACCGTACTGCAACATCTGAGCATCGATTTAGCATTCCGAATTACATACCCTATGAGCCTTTCGCCGGAAAAGGTCTAAGAAAACATAAAAGTGGCAACGGTGGCACAGCCTGTGGCACCCAAAAAATCCGAAACCTTCGTACGCATCTATAGACCATACTGCAACATCTGAGAATAGTTTTAGCATTTCGAATTACATACCCTACGAGACTTTCGGCGGAAACGGTCTAAGAAAACATAAAAGTGGCTAAAGTGGCACAGCCACGTGGCACCCGAAAAATCCAAAACCTTTGTGCACATCTATAGTCCCTACTGCAACATATGAGCATGGTTTTAGCATTTCGAATTACTTTCCCTACGAGCCTTTCGCCGGAAAGGATCTAAGAAAACACGAAAGTGGCTACGGTGGCACAGCCACGTGGCACCCGAAAAATCCGAAACCTTTGTGTGCATCTATAGACCCTACTGCAACATATGAGCATGGTTTTAGCAATTCGAATTACATACCCTACGAGCCTTTCGCCGGAAACGGTTCAAGAAAACACAAAAGTGGCTATGGTGGCACAGCCACGTGGCACCTGAAAAATCCAAAACCTTCCTGCGCATCTATAGCCCCTACTGCAACATCTGAGCATGGATTTAGTGTTTCGAATTACATATCCTACGAGCCTTTTGCTGGAAACGGTCTAAGAAAACACAAAAGTGGATCCGGTGGCACAGCCACATGGCACCCGAAAAATCCGAAACCTTTGTGCGCATCTATAGTCCCTACTGCAAGATATGAGCATGGTTTTAGCTTTTCGAATTACATTCCCTACGAGCCTTTCGCCGCAAACGATCTAAGAAAACACGAAAGTGGCTACGGTGGCACAGCCACGTGGCACCCGAAAAATCTGAAACCTTCGTGTGCATCTATAGACCCTACTGCAACATATGAGCATGGTTTTAGCATTTCGAATTACATACCCTACGAGCCTTTTGCCGGAAACGGTTCAAGAAAACACAAAAGTGGCTACGGTGGCACAGCCACGTGGCACCCGAAAAATCCGAAACCTTCCTGCGCATCTATAGCCCCTACTGCAACTTCTGAGCATGGATTTAGCGTTTTGAATTACATATCCTACGAGCCTTTTGCCGGAAACGGTCTAAGAAAACACAAAAGTGGCTACGGTGGCACAGCCATGTGGCACTCGAAAAATCCGAAACCTTCGTGCGCATCTATAGACCCTACTGCAACATCTGAGCATGGATTTAGCATTTCGAATTACATATCCTACGAGCCTTTTGCCAGAAACGGTCTAAGAAAACACAAAAGTGGCTACGGTGGCACAGCCACGTGGCACCCGAAAAATGCGAAACCTTCCTACATATCTACAGATCATTTAGCAACACCCTAGTGTAATTTTAGAACTCCGAATTACATAGGTTGGGACTATTCAGCGAAAAAGTGAAAAAATAACGCATTTTTTAAGTGGCTCCACAGAAGCCACCTGGTGGCACAAAAATTTAAAAGTTGTATTTTTGGGTTGCACAGACCCTATCGAACAACTGTAGAAAGTTACAGCGTTTCGAATTACAAAACCGGACGTACGGACGGAGATCCAATTGATTAGGAAAAGAGAGACTGTGTGTTTTCTGAAGTTTGGAATATTATGTCAGAGTTCAGCAATGCTCCTAGAATAAATTCTGAAAATTTGAAGTGGCTGTCCCCAGAAATTTGGTCACAGTCCACTCTAAATGACTGGTACTGTATTCCAAGTGTGAGATACACACAGGTTGAAAGCGGTTGGAAGAGGTTGAATTAACAGGTAACTTGGTATGTTGATAGCCTTTTTGTATGTCGTCAATCTTTTTAAAATATTTTTTTCCTCTTCAGCTACCGTTTAGGACACTTTCCGTGAAGCTAGCTTCACGAAATTTGGCCTCAACATTTTTTAAAAAATCATCTCATGAACCAGTGGGTACAATGACTTTATATTTGGTATGGAACAAACTTCATGGAGCAACATTTGCCTTATGATGGTAGGGGCAAGATTTTTGGCCCCACCCAAAATTTCTATTTTCTGAACTGATGGTCTGATTTGAACCAAATTTGGTATGTGGTATTATTGAGCCATAAGTGCCTGATTCTTCAAAAAAAAATTCCCCATATCCCCCTGGGAATCCCCAGGAGCTTCAGACACCCATTTTTCCCAAACCACATGGAACAGAGAACTGTTATTTGGTATGAAACATCCTCTGTACCAGTAGAATGGAATAGTAAAAAACAATTGCCATCGGTTGTGTCAGGGTGTTCTTTTATGAAGGGGGCAGGTGGGGGTGGGGTGGGGGTGGGGGTGTTGGGAAGCATCAGAAACATGCTGAATCAGCATATTTGCAAAAAATTTTTTTAAATTTCTTCTCCGGGTCCACTGATCAGAATCTTTTAATATTTGGTATACAGCAACCATACAGGAGCCCGAATTTTAACTTAAGGCAATATGGGGAATAATCTTTAAAAATCATCTTCTTCAGAATCCTTTAATGTTTGGTATACATCATTGTTATGAGGGTCAGATTCAAGATTTTTCAAATCAAGTCCCTCGTTTAATATTTGGGCTTCCTGTGGGGGGCCTGAATTTTAAATTAGTGCAATATGGGGGATAATCTTTAAAAATCTTCTTCAGATATTTGGGCTCCCTATTGCAGGCTTGTCATACTGAGGCAGGTGATTGAATGCTATCACCCACATGATTTTCCATCCAGGCACACGTTTGATCGCTGGCCTCAACAAGCAACCATTGTCGCTAACAAGGACACTTCAAACTAGTGTAACAGTCATCACATCATGATCGTACAATATACTGTATTAGCGGCGTGAGTGATGTTTAATTATAACCTTCACTCAGATTTAGGGTAATAAGAAATTAAAGTTTTTTAAGTCGATTGAACCCCAAACCAGCCTGATACAGAGCATGCATTCCTTCACTTTAGAAAGCTAACCAATTTTTATACGCCCGTTTGAAAAACGGGACGTATTATAGTATGGCGTTGTCCGTCCGTCTGTCCGTCCATCCGTCTGTCCATCCGTCCGTCCGTCCGTCCATCCGATTGGTTTCCGAACAATAACTTTAGTATTTGTTTTCCGACCGGCTCCAAATGTGGTGTGTGGTTTAATCACAACAAAATACAGGTCAAGTTCGAATATGGGGTCGGTCCGAACATTTTTCGCCTGAATTATGGACCCAGTTGGACTTAGAATTCGTCAAATATTTGGTTTCCGGATGATAACTTTAGTATTTGTTTTCCGATCGGCTCCAAATGTGGTATGTGGTTTAATCACAACAAAATACAGGTCAAGTTCGAATATGGGGTCGGTCTGAACAATTTTTGCCTGAATTATGGTCCCTGTTGGACTTAGAATTCGTCAAATATTTGGTTTCCGGATGATAACTTTAGTATTTGTTTTCTGATCGGCTCCAAACTTGGTATGTGGTTTAATCACAACAAAATACAGGTCAAGTTCGAATATGGGGTCGGTCTGAACAATTTTTGCCTGAATTATGGCCCCTGTTGGACTTAGAATTTGTCAAATATTTGGTTTCCGGATGATAACTTTAGTATTTGTTTTTCGATTGGCTTCAAACTTGTTAGTCTTTTTCTCAAATGACTGAAAAATTTAGTCATTTCACAAAATCACTGATTTCAAAGTCTGACCGTAACATATATATATATGCCAGTATAAATTTCTCGCAGTCTAAAAAAATTGCAAATGTGTTAAAATGGTACAATTTGAACAGTTCACAGGCGTATGATGCAATGCCCAGCGGTGCTCTTGTTTTTCTTGTAATATGAAAGTTCTCAGTGCGAAGGCAGTGCTCTCGTTTCGATCTGTTAAGCATTCTTACAAAAGACAGCATTACTGTTTGTGATGGAATTGCATAGGCCAGCTGTGTTCAAAGGTGTGAATTGTCATTTAATAAGGAAAAGTATTTATCAAATAGAAATAAAGCAAAACCGAACTTTTGCTGAAAATTCTCTTGACCATAACCTGTGTATTGTGGTCTGCTAAGAAATATCTGCCCTTTGTTACTGTGCTTAAAAACAAACATTGAAAAAAACAGGTTAGTGATGAAATGCAATACGATTGAAATTGAACACAGTGAATTATTATTTCCTCCCTTTACACCACTGGTGGTGCCATAGTGGTGGGGGGGGGGGGGGGGGGGCTCAGACTCCTCCCACACTCCCCCTCCCCACCCAACAAACTGCTATCTGACCATGGTTTTCCCACCCAATAACACACCCGCAAAAGGCACACAACAGTACATATCATATCAGGTGTTGTAGAAACACTTGGATATCGCTCCCGGGACATCCAAATATGAAAATTTTCCATGGGGGAGATCCCCCCCAGACCATCCACCAGTGGGTGGAGGACACCCCTCCCCTACCATAACTCCAGCTCAAGCCTGTGGATTTGGAAGACGCCTTTTGCATTTTGACTTTGGACTCCCCCCATCTTATTTAGGCCTCCATAAATCAAAATCCTGTCGACTCCACTGCTTTACACCATAACATTACAGCGTGTTAATGATTTCATTACAATGTTTCATCATCTTGTGCCATTTTGCCACAACTGTGACGAGACTTTGTTAGGGAGCATAAAAAATTGAAAGTGGCTGTGTGTGTGTGACCATTGCTGCTCCTTTTCCTTCATCTTCAGACAATTTACCACCGGCACAGGCATTGTGAGACTTTTCACCCTTAACTTTGCTGTGTTTACTCGCCTTGTTACATCAGCTCAGATACTAAGTTTACTATTGAATACTATCTATTAAATTAATGAGTAGTTTTCGGTCGAGGAGAGCACTGCCTGTCTGGGAAAAATTTAAGGAGAGCTACTGATGACTCACCTAACTTTTTCAAAAAGACAGGCCTGCTATTGCAGCCCAAATTTTAACTTTGTCCAGTATGAGAAATAACGTTTAAAACTCTTCCGAAGAAACACTAGTCAGAATCTTTTAATATATGGTACACAGAATCCTTACAGGGATTGAATTCAATTTTGTTCAACTCAAGTCCATCGGCTAATAATTGGGCTCTCTAAGGGAGCCCAAATTGTAACTTAGGGCAATATGAGGAATACTCTTTAAAAATCTTCTTCAGATCTATGAGTCAGAATCTTTTGATATTTGGTATACAGCATCCTTAGGGAGGTCAGATCTAAGTTTGTTCAAATCAAGTCTCTGGATTAATATTTGGGCTTCCTATTGGAGCCCAAATTTTTAACTTAGTCCAACATGAGGAATAATCTTTAAAAATCTGCTTCTTGAGATACAATCAGAATCTTTTGATATTTGGTATACAGCATCCTTAGAGGGCTCAGATTCAAATACAATCCCTGGGTTGATAGTTGTGTTCCCTATGGGGGGTGGGGCAAATTTTAAATTAGTGCAAAATTGGTAATATTCTCAAAATCTTCTTCTCCAGAACCACTAGTCAGAACCTTTTGATATGGTATACAACGTCATTCAACTTTGTTCAATTTAAGTCCCATTGGTTGATATTTGGACTCCCTAGTTTTGCATTACTGAAAATCTTAGCATTATTTCTGTGATAGCATCCCAATATTAAAAAAAATCATTTGGTGTGGACAACAGAGTTATAAATAATTAACTTCATTCCTCTGCAATGTTAATTTGCTAATTAAATCCTTCTTTCAACAACTTTAGTCAGATGAGTGTCTCAGGCCCCATGGGGCCTCATGTGTTTTTGAAGCCTTTACCCAACCATTTTTCTTAAACTTTCAATTTCAACTTGACTATTAAACTTTCGTTCTCGAAATCAAACTATAATTGTTAAGTACATGTACCCACATCTATTAACTGATTAAGAGTTATTTTTGGTCATCAAAATTTGTTCACATGTCTTTGCTAATGATCAACTGATTATATTATAGGCCCATGAACCGATTACCGATTATTCAGAGTCACAATTGGCCAATTCCAATACCGATTCTGATTAATTGAGTACCCATGGTTAGGGTTGCCTCGACTACTCGATTGAATCGACTTACTGTCGGGAGGTGCGAAAGTTGACTATTATTTTTCATAGTCGACTTATTTTTTAGCTGTGTACATCATACCACTGAATGATGATATTGGTCTGCGAGGGGCATATAACATTTCACGGTACCTGTTATCCTTTGTATATTCATTGTTCATATCTCGAAAATAGGCAGTAACTTTGACTTTGCCCTCACATATTATCTCATGAAATGGACGTTGTCATATCTAAACTCTGTACTTGATTAAGCTACTGTGAACAAATTGTTGATAATCCATGTTGATTGTTGCCATTTTAAATGCAATAATTTTATTATCGATGTGGAATTTATTGACAATAAAAATTCCAAACTTGGAAGTGTTTGCATTGCGTGACTCAAAATTGATTACATTAGTGAGGAATTCTCAGTGAACCCTAGTATCTTTCTGAACATAAATAGACCACAGGTACTCGACACAAGCTGAGAAATCGAATCGAATCGAATCGATGCTGATGGGCCCCCATAATGGTATATATAAATGTTATGGGGGTATGAGTACCCGTAACAAAGACCAGGGGAAATAAAAACATTTATGTTGATTTAACTGATCATTACGATGACGTGGTGTCACTCACTTGGTGGGCGGAGCTTACTTTGATGGATGCACACATTAAGTCTGCTTTCTTTTTTTAGAGAGCTAGATACAATGGATTATAAGTACCCTAAACCAAGGCTGAATAAAAAAAAGAAAAAGAATGGTTTTTGGTCCCAATATTATTTTTAGTCATTTCAACTTTGTTGAATGACTAAATCGCAGAATGTTAGTCCAAATGTTTTGTTTTTTTTTAGATTAAACTCAATGCCTTGAAGATGGCCTTATCAAAGCCAAGTATGCTGTTATTAGAGGCTGGGCAGTGTATAAACAGTATCATGGATGAGTGTCTGCACTCACAGAAATCTCTTACAGATGACATCAAAAATAGTTGCTCAAACTTACTTCTCACCAAAGCTGTAGGAGCAAGTGCAGGTTAGTTTACTGAATGGCTTCTCACAGCCTGAGTTCTTATGATTTAATTCTTTGCCTGCTGCAGGTGTATATTTTTATACTGTACCAATGACCCAGACATAGCTGGTGCTAACTCTTAAAATATAGGGCCAAACACAAATTTTGCCCCCCAATCCCCAAAATTTGCATCTAAAACTAAAGAAAACATGTCCAGAGAGGCCCTCCACACCTCGCCCCCACTGCGCATGCGCAGTGTCAAGGACGTTCCGAAATTGGCGCCATTTATCATTCTAAGTTTGGCCCTTCATCAGTTAACATCTGACTGATCTTTGTGCTTTTAAATCTCAGTTTAAATGATGCCAGACAAATAAATATTAGTGAAATGGTGATTCTAAGGAGGATAGAAAAGGAGGAGAGGAAAAGAATGTGTGACAGAATATTATCAGGGCTGTAACTTAAAATTGTTTAATGAAATTATGTTAAGTTACCTATTTTCAAGGCAGCAGCCATTTTGTTGTCATTCTGATTATTTAGTTACACTGTTTTTACAAGTGTTTTTCCTCTCTCCCTGTCCTTTAAGTTCCCCCTTGCTATTCTCCCATGCTTTTGGCATAATTTCTGTAATTATTATTACTAAAATTTCTTGGGAGTTTAGCTGAATAACAGAATGAATTCTGTTCTTTCCCCATGTTTACGTCTTCACCTACGGGTGGTTAGGCGTTGTGTTCTGCATCTACCATCTGATGTTCTGCAGTTTCTTCCCTGGAAGTCTCTGTTTTGCATCAGATGGTGTATTTTTGGTAACTGATTTCGGGCCTGGGTGCCTGGAGTCTTATTTTAGTGTTTTTACACTCATTGTTTACATTTACAACAGCCCTCTGTGTGAGGGGGGGATTTCTAAATAATAATATCTTTATGTTATTTCAATCATAACTAGATACATTATTATTGTTCGTAAGTGTTGAATAAATTGTTTAAAATATTTTTAAAATTTTTGTCCACACTTAGGCTTGGGATCCATTGGGGCTCAACGTTACTTTTCAGAAACTTGGGCTGTTCTGAAAAAATATTTTTTCAAAATATTTTGATTTCAATTATTTTTTCTATATTAATGGATCATATTATTATTATGTATTTTGATTGCCAGGGGTTAGTGCGAGTACCAGGACTTGTTTTCTTTTCACATTGAAAGGATATTGATCTATTGTTTTAAGAGGAAGTCTTCCTCTGACCTTATTATCATTCTATATGTGGTCAGTGTACTCGCATTAACTCCGGTTCTGTATCGTATGATTTCGATGACAATATGGGAAGCGTATGTCACGGTATGTTGTTGGGGATTTGGACACTCCGGTCCTTTCCCCGCAGGGTCACTCTACTTTATCAATTTCTATTTCAGACGATCAAGATTAGGGTGATGTATCTGTGATGTCTTCCAACAGTGTGCCTCCGTCGTCACAATTAATGAAGGGCTAGCGGAAAAGTGCTCATGTAATACGCCAATTGCCTAAGAGGACCCTAGTAGGTTCGACGGCCTTTGACGTCCGCTAGCTCGCCCGGTGTAGCGTCCATTCACCGAATGGTTCGGCAGCCGGGTTCGTCCGTTGCGGTCTAGAAGGAATTTTGGGGTGATGCGAGCACTATAAAATTAACTTAATGCACACCCAGTGACGGCGGATCGGAGGGAGAACGGAGGAAGCCTTTTAGTCCGGTTCATAGCTAGTTCCGGTCCATCCGGACGGCAAGCGAGAGAGGCCCCTCTCTCGTTCAACAACATCTGGCCCCAGATGTTGTGGTACAAATGTGTCGTTAGCGGAGCATACGTCCGTCGCTCGGGACGCTCCGTTGTATAGGCAGTCCGCTGAGACTGCTAAGGCTTCCTCTTCTCGTCAGCGCACACGACCGCACCTTGGCTGCGTGACCGCCGATATATTACCAGCTTCGCCGATCAAGGATTCTTCGGCGACCAGGTCACACCATCCGGCAGCCAGGGATTCGAGACCGATGGACTCCGGACGTTCGCATAGGAAAAGTATGCGGGAGCCATCTGATGCGGAGCTGCCCTCGGCGAAGCAGCGATAGACTGCGCCTCCGCAGGTCTCGACGCCGGACATTCTTGTGCACATAGCACAGCTTATCGCAGCATCCCAGCAGCCGACAGAAACGGTGTCGGATCGAGAATTATCCGACAGCGCTGGGTCGGTAGCCGGGGACTCGAGGTCTGCAGACTCCGGACGTTCGCATAGGAAGTATGCGGGAGTCAACGTACACGGAGCTTCCAGCGGCAATGCATCGTAAGTCCGCTACTGCACAGGCCTCGGGAACGAACGTGCTTTCCTTAATAGCACAGTTTATCGCAGCATCCCAGCATCAACTGAATCTGTCGCATATATTTTATCCGACGATGCTGGGTCGGGACGCTCCGCGGAAGCGGGTACGGACGTCCGAAAGTTTCATCCGGTCCGACGGGATACCGAAAGGGATTCGGTGGATTTCAAGCTTTCCCTTTCGGAACAACATATGCTGCGATGCCGGATAAGAAACTGATAGCGTCGGTGGACTTAGAAATTTTTGGTTCGGTTCAGGGACATCGTCCCTCAGTTCCGACATAGTCCAATAATGTCACACAAACTTTCGAATTATTGAACGACGCTATATATATTATTATTTTATGCTTGCTATCCAAGCATTTCTGGTTTCTTGTTCGAAGAGTTATGGAGATGTCTTTCAAAAGTGTGCCTCTGTCGTCATAGTTAATGAAGAGTTAGCGGCAATAAGTGCTCATGGAATATGTCTATCGCTTACGGAGTGACATTCGCTAGCTCACCCGGTGTAGCGTACATTCATCGAATGGTTCGGCTGCCGGGTTCGTCCGTTGCGGTCTAGGAAGGAGATTTGGGTGATGAGAGCACTTTAATTACTTTAGTACTCACCCAGTGACGGCAGATTGAGGACAGATCGGAGGAAGCCAACAACATAGGGGACCGCATGTTGTGGTTCAGATATTTTACATTCGGAGCATATGTCCGTTGCTCGGGACGCTCCGTTATATTGACAGTCCGAGAGACTGTCTTTAATGCTTCCTCATCCTCACAGCAGGGCACACGACCGCACATTGGCTACGTGACCTCGAGTATCCGATCAGTTTCGGCATTCAGTGATTCCACAGCGAATAGGTCGCGCCATCCGGTAGCCAAGGGACACGAGGCCTATACACTCCGTTCGCTCGCATATTGGAAGTATGCACGGGGTAACGATCTCGGAGCTTCCTGCGGCAATGCATCGTAAGACCGCTGCTCCTCAGGCCTCAGTGACGGACGTGCTATCCGAGTTAGCACAGTTGTTTCGCAGCATCCCAGCAATTGACGGTTTCTCGGTCGAATCAGGATTTATCCGACGGCGCTGGGTCGGTGCGGTCCGCGGTTGCATCAAGCTACGGACGACCGAACGCTTTATAGGGTCCGACAGGATGGCGAAAGGGATTCGAAAGATTTCGAGTTTTCCCTTTAGTAGTATCGGAAGATGCCTTTCATATCTTCTGGCATTTCTTCCAGTGATTATTTTTCGGACTTCATTGCTGCGATCTTGGATAAGAGACTTATAGCGTCATTGGACTCGGATTTTTCGATCGGTACAGGGACTTTGTCCCTGACTTACCGACGCAGTCCAATATTGTCATTACAACATGTGTTTTATTTTTCGACGCTATATATTTATATATATACAAGACGGCTACTAAGCATGATAGTTTAGTTTCTTGTCCGCGTGGCTCATTTCTGCCATTTTATCTTTTTTACATATAGTTTATTTTGGCAGAACAGGGCATACCGAGAGTTCATATGCGTCTAGACGGTGTGATTAAAGACTGCATATATTCTTTTTCACCGTTTATGTCTTTTCCAATTTCAATGTTGGGAACGACATTATGTATATTAGACTTAACTTAGACGCTTTATTATACGTAATCCGCCTTACTGAGGCGTTATCATTACGTCTTCAAGAAAAGATTTACGGGATATTATTCTCAATGTAATTTCTTTTGAGGGCAGTAGTTTGTTCACGTATAACTCCGCCCTTCAGTGGCTGATTGGAGTTGGTTAGACGTGAGGCAGCCCTAGCTACATCCACGCGTGGATAGTAGGTTAAGAACTCTCTCAGAGTCGCTTCGTTCTCGGAGGAGCTTCTCTTCGACGGCAACTTTCCGGCAATCCATGAATTGCTTGATTTATACATTCTCTTGTCTATCTAGTGTTACAAGAGATTCAGACTGGGGCAAACATTCGGTGGTTGACTCAGAGAGTGCCGCCGCAGTTGCCGGGCCCGAGTGTGGCTGTTATGACGGTTGCCAGTCAAACAGATTGGGATATATACTGATCCCTACGGATTCGAAGTGCCAGGGTCTTTGGGTTCCGCAGTCTTTTAGCTATCAGTTAACTTCCGCGGAATAATGTTTTTTAGGCTTGCTTTATGTCATTGCATGAACATTATTCAGAAACGCATGCCCAAATTCCTGTCCTTTAATTCGACAGTAGTGGCGTATCTCCGGAACCAGGGAGGCACTCTTTCGTTTCCGTTATTCAATTTAATGGAAAGAATCCGTCTGTTGGTTATAGTACACCAAGTTCAGTTTTGGTCCGTCATATTCTGGGTCGTCTGATTGTTTTATCGCACTCCCGTTCTCTTACGGGTCGCTTGTTGCTGTCAGAATGGACTCTCAACAAACAAGTATTCAATCAGATTTGCTATCTATGGGAGCGCCCAATGATGTTTTATTTATGACACAGTTGGCTAATCAATTGCAGACGTATGTGTTGGCTTGTCCAGATCTCTGAGCTAATACTGTTAACGCTCTATTGATCTATAGGACAGAATGATAGGATACGCGTATCCTTCGGCGCTGTTGTTTTTAGCAGGTATTGCTAAGATAAACAACCACAATATATTTCTGTTGATAGCATCTCTATCTTCACAGAGATCATGAGTAATTTACTCTCTTGTCTACTGTGGATCTTAACGTGAAATCTTCCTCTATGTGAGGATCTTTTTTCACTGGGTAAATCGTGTCATTTTTATCACAACCAGCAAGGTCGCAACCTTCATGTTTTCCGTTGTGTGGTCCATATTGCATTGTAAGCACTGTACTGGACGAGCTTTGGACGCGATTTCTTACTATAGGAGATCCTCTTCTTCGCTATTCTATGCGACTAAAGTGGAGGCTCTTCCGTCGTGGTGTAGGGATCATTATGTTCATATGGTTGATCCCTCCATACTACTCATTGCTATTTTTTAGTATACTTGTTTCACAAGATCTACTGCAGCCTGTTGTTATTTAGGTTATAGGTTTATGTTACCTCATACCTATGCACTCTACGATAGTTTACAATTGAGTCTTTTGTCTCTTTATCTAAGTCAGTTAGTAACTTTTTGATAAATAGACTTAGAATCTTTAGATTAAATTCCTATACGGATTTTAACTTCAGGTTCTTATTTAGCTAAGTAATCATTTGAGCCTCTGGAAACAGTAGTTGTCAAATTCTGACCTTTTAGACAGTAATTCTGTTGGTTTCTCTTTTACTGTAGAGTCAGTGAGTTTCATGCACTATCGATGGATGATTTTCACTTTCATAGTTTCGGAATCAATACTTCCGTTACTATTTAGGTTGGATTGTTGCATAAGAGTTAGGCTCCTATTATCCGGAACCTATTATTTTAAGGTCCTTCCGTCTTCGTATGGGCATAGGCCTTTACTCTTTCCGGGTACAGTTTATGTATTTATAAACAGATATCTGTTTATTACAAGGGCGTAAGCTTCTTCTGTCTTTGATGTCTAGTAGAAGGACGTTACGCTTCATTTTATTGTTAATGGATTCTATTAACTAGCGTACTGCTTATGGTATATCATTGGCTTAGCAGTTGTGCTTAAGATTTCGGCTCATGAAGTAAGAGTTCTTCTACTTCTTGGGCTTACATTAATAGTGTTCTATTATAGATTTTTGAAGGCTGCTCATTGCGCTCAGCCATCCATTCATAAATTTTATCTCAGAAATATCGAGTCCATTTCTGGAGGCCTCTATTGTTAGGTCTATTATCTACTGCTCAGAATGTCATTCACTTAACAGTTGCTACTATAGCTAGGTAGGCTGTCTGTTTCGGCAGTGTCTCCGTTCGGCTGCCCTCTTCGCTCTGGGCTATTTGACCCAGGGCAAGAAAAAGGGGGGGGGGAGGGTGTTCCCTTGGGTCACCTGTTTTTACTATGAAAACAAGGGGATACCTCCTCCGGAGTTAGTAATTCTGAGCTGTTTTTAGGATGGTTGTTTAGTGAGAAGTTTAAGTTTATAAATTCATTCAAGTCTTAGTTTTTAAAGTATAGCTTTTGAATATTGCATATGTCAACGGACATGATTATGCAATTCTCACACACTTTTAGGAGTATAAGAGTCTCTATTCTCTAGACTTACTTTATTATTGGCTTACTTTAAAAATTATTAGTATAAGGATTATTGGATATTAATAGAGTACATGGATGTATGAAGCTCAATTTTTGGAAGGTGTTGTATCTTTCTAATTTATCATAAATAAGAAAGATACATGTAAGGCCTATTACTTCTTTTCCCTACAGGGGATGACTCTATTTTATTTTATTGAGCGTATTCCATTTTGCTCTATGTCCTTGGCCCTCCAGCCTTTTTACTATTCAGCTATGTCTGGGTCATTGGTACAGTATAAAAATGTTAAAAAATTTATAGTAATTTATATATTTTTTATACTTACCAATGACCCAGACGGGGATGGCCCTCCCAGGAGTTGGGAACTCTTGCCTCCCCGCTGAGTACATAGCGCTTACCAGGCACTGGTTATTAGAATGATAAATGGCGCCAATTTCGGAACGTCCTTGACACTGCGCATGCGCAGTGGGGGCGAGGTGTGGAGGGCCTCTCTGGACATGTTTTCTTTAGTTTTAGATGCAAATTTTGGGGATTGGGGGGCAAAATTTGTGTTTGGCCCTATATTTTAAGAGTTAGCACCAGCTATGTCTGGGTCATTGGTAAGTATAAAAAATATATAAATTACTATAAATTTTTTAACTTTCCTGTGCAATACAGAATACTCCACTATGATGTATGTTCCTGGCTTCTTATTAAAAAAATATACCTTCATGAATAGGAGTACAGTGGAACCCTGTTAATTGAATACCCACTTTGCCAGAGAAAAATATTCAGTTAAGGCCTAAAAAGATAAAGATATGTTTCCCAGACTCTCCCACATGGTCCTTTTGGCTGCCACATGCTATCTTTTTATAACCAATGCAAACTTAAAATAAATTTGACAAATTTGCCCCTTGAGAGCAAGAAGGCTTTGCAATGCTTTAGGGACAAAATACATCACCACTCATGCTATTCTGTAGATTATGAGGCATAAACATAAAACAAACAAGAACATGAACTTTTGATGGCAAAGAAATAATTACAAAAAAAAAAAATAAAAATAAAAAATTGCCCTCCCACATGCAATTTTACAAAATTACAGATCTACTTTGTGGGGCTTAACAGGAGAATACAGTTCGCAGGAATTGGGTCTTTCAGACTCATTTTCCTGTCTCCCAGTTATAAACTGCATGAGTGTTTTATTCTGTGATATTTTGTTTGACAGAACTCACTGAGCTCTGTCAAACAAGATATAATAGATTAAATACCTATAATGGATGTATTGAGGCCAAAATTGTCTATAAATGTAGGGAATTTAGTGGTTGTTAGTTGTTGGAGTTATTCTTTGACACAAGCTCCATTTTTTCATGCTAATAATCAGCATGTTTCCTTGTCAATACAGTAAGCCTAAATTGATGGTACTGATATTCCATTTCCTACACTTTCATCGTAGAATATTTCTAACAACAAAAACATACGTTGATATGTAGTTGATGTGTGGAAGGAACATTGGGATGATATGGATGCATTGACTTGAAGCAAGCACTGTTTCATTACCTGGGATCCCCACTGCATCTAACTATCACTATGTCATTAGTTTTTACTTTCTCTTGGGGGATTCATTTTGATCCTGACCCCCAAACAGGACATTGAGTACTTTGAGACCAAACTGTGCATTGCTGATGGTTTCACTGTCATACATAATGTTTTCTGTATTCCAAAGGTGTTCTGAGTATAGTTTTGTGAGGGCAAAACTCAGATATATTTATTACTGGCACTTCCATCAGATACCTTTTGGCTATAACATTCAAATAAGGTGGAGAATAACTTCAAACTCATGATTTGACTTTACTGTGTCAATAAAAAGGTTAAAACATTTCTGTCGTTCATTTAATAATTAACACCAGTAAACTTTGAATTGTGTAATGAAAATTAACATTGTAATCCAATATAAATAAATATATAAATAAATGAAATAAATACAGTTAACAAGGTTATTCAATGAAAATATATACAATTAACAGACATGGAAATAAGTCCTAAACAGTCGTTCAGGTTTTGGGGAGATTACAACAGTTTAAAAAATCGTAACCTATGATCTGTTCATGATTGCCTTTGATCATTGACGAAACTCAAAAGTGATCACCACTTTTGACTTTACTGTTCCATTCTAATGTTCGGCGAATCTAAATCCAAATATTTTTCTTGCTGACGTAGCCAACATGGTGGTGTAACAGTGTGCTCTGTGTGGCTCAAAATTATATAGCAATTGAGCAAAATTGTGTAGCAGTTTTTTATTTCAGTGAAATTGTACCTGAAACTGGTAAAAACTGTTCAGGTGTGGAAAATTTCAAAATAATGCAACTGTGACATTTTAATTTTAATGAATTTCAGATTTTGAACACATTTATTAATAAAACCAATTAACCCTTTACCTAACATGAAAGGCAGACGACACTTGCAAACAAAATTCTTGAATAACTTTTTTTTTTTCATTTTTTATCTCAAAAACATAGGTTATGACCCCCTCATTGGAACGAGCTCGTCGAGCTCGTTCCAATGAGGGGGTCATAACCTATGTTTTTGAGACAAAAAATGAAAAAATAATGAAACTTAATTGGTGATTTTTGAGAATAGCACTGGCTGGTTTGGGCCGTTACGTTGGGTAAAGGTCAACACAAATGCCTGACTGGGATGTCTGCAAAAACACTGTAGGGGTGGAATATCTACCCATATAATATACTCATTTTCTGTGACAAAGCAAGCACAAGGAACACACAGTATGATTCAGTGGATGGGCTTTTGGAATTGGTTTGAAAGTCACTTGTAGTTGAGAATGTTTCTTTCACAAAACACAATCCGACGTTTCTGTTGGTGTTTCTGTATCAAAGCATTCTCCATGTACTGTGGATGGATTTTAGACAGGTTACAGGATATCAGCAATCAAAAGCATATTCATTCATGCTGTAAGAGAATGTTCAATTCACATGACCGATGGGTTGAGCCGCATGTGGTACAAAACTGAGAGAGGATGGAAGTAACTTCTCAAACCGCGTGTCGTGATGTGGTCGAGAAAGTTGTCCAAAATGTTCATGCTTTCACAAAAAACAAAGTTTTCTGATGCATTCTTTCAGATAGTCATCATGAATAAATAGTTGAAACTCGCTTTTGATTGTTCTGAGTCCTTTGAAAAATGCTTCCCTTCATCCTATTAACCTATCAAATGTACCATGTCAGAATATCAATTCACCCCAAAAAGCTGCCTGTGGACAGACAGTGAAAAATTGATTTTTAATTGATTTCTAGCATTAGAATGTCGACAATTTTTCACTTATCTCTGCTTTTTTTAACACTCCACAAAACATTGACAGCGATTGTTGGAAAAGTTTTATGGAAATCTTTCTAAAAATAAATGACAAAGGTTGTTCAATAGTCCATCAGAGAGAAATTTAAAACTGCCGATTTTGAATTATGATAACTGTCCGCCAGTACTTGGGAAAGGGTAGGAATGTAGGCCCATGGAAAAAGTGTTGTTCAGTTGTAAATATTAGGCCTACCCTTATCAATCGTGATTTGTTAATACAGCACATCCACTGAACCAATGACGAAAACGTGTGTGGTGGTGGTGCAGGCCTTTAAATTCATTTATTTTGGGCACTCCATTTTACCCTAATTTGGACACATTAAAACCCAGAAATAACAGCTTTATCCTGTTATGTTTTATTGCCTTGCCTTTCTTTGTTCCTTATTTCCAGGCCTGATTAAGTAGGCTCAACTGTATTAGTCATCTTATGAATAACTGTTTGGTGCCAGACTTCATTGAATTTTCCATCAAGTCAGGTCGTTACACCAGCCTTATGTTGATTTTATGATATATTCAACAAAATACTCGACAGACTAAGAGTTAAATGGCTCACTCTCAAGGCTTTATTGAATAGTTCTGATACAATGGAGTACACTTGACTCTTTACTCAATGCACCCAATAAAAATCTTATCAAAATTTTTTAACAAAACCACAACATGAGACCCCTCATTGGAATGAGCTCACTCTCATGAGGGATCACATGATATAGTTTTGTTGAATTTTTTTTAAATATAATTTTATGTCAACTGCTTAGTTTGTAAATTATGCAGATGGATGCAGCCGATTCATTAGGTAAAGGGTAACTTGGATATCTCAATTGAAAACCCTGTTAATTGAATATAAGTACCAAATGCAAAACTGTTTTCAGTACTTTCAGTACAGACTTGATCTGTTAATTGCACATACAGTACAAACATTGACTTTTTTGCCTTTTCCATTGCGATTGACTCGTGCCAACAAACGCCAATGAAACTTGGCTTTTAGTGAACTTTAATTCCCAGCTAATTACCATTTCATAATAATATGTTGAATGTCAATAGGCAGCAAACACGACAGCGCGAAGCTAATTACAAAACACTAGGGCGAATTGTCAATTCAGTCAGGAGCATGTTAGCAAGTTTGAATACACGACCTCGAAACTTGTCAAGGTGAGAGAATCCCACCAAAGAAGATTGTGTCGTAATAGGAATGTGCCCGTGAGCGAAATCCGGTATGGTGAGGGATGAAAACTTCAGCATAACGTGAGCTCTGAATTTTGAATTACATGGTAGACCACATAGCCTGCACGATGGAAGTATTGAGGTAATCTACAAGTCAGAAGTTATTGTAGTAACAACCGCTGTTTAGTCAGGAATCGAAATGCGTAAGTAAACATAAAATTGAGACACATAAGTACTGTAAACATAAAAAAACACGTACTCTGCTGGAAAACTGTTCATCAGTATGTTTCTAATTCCATTTATATGCCAAAATGAGCTTGTAAATGATGATAAACTAGAATACCCCTACTGGTAGCCCTTATTAATTGACATTACATAAATGGAGAGAGGTCCGTTAATAAATTAGTTTTATACATTTTTATACTGTACCAATGACCCAGACTTAGCTGGTGCTAACTCAAAAATATTTAGCGCCAAACGCAAATTTTACCCCCAATCCCCAAAATTTGCATCTAAAACCGAAAATTACATGTTCTATATGGCCCTCCATACCTTTACTCCACTGCGCATGCGCAGTGTCAAGGAGGTCTCGAAATTGCTGCCAAAAGCCATTCTTTGTTTGGCCCTCAATACAGTTACACTTCACTGTTATTAGGGCCCCACCGTGAGGCGGACGCCCTATAGTGTCCGTGGGTCCGTAACAAAACTTGTCCGGGCTGTAATCTTTCTCTCTTAATATTTGACATGTGGGTATATTATCTCAAGACGATGTGTCGCGTACCAAGGTTGCCATGCTTTGACCTTGAACTTTGACCTCAAGATCAAATTATTCCGTATTCAGGGTTCTTTTCTGACAAGTTCGTGTCCGGGCTATAACTTTTTTCCCTTAATAGATAAGGTTTTGATATTTGGTATGTGGGTAGATTATCTCAAGACGACTTGTCGCGTGCCACGGTTGCCATGCTTTGACCTTGAACTTTGACCTCAAGTTCAAATTATTCTGAATTCGGGGTTCTTTTCTGACAAGTTCATGTCCGGGCTGTAACTTTTTTCCCTTAATAGATAGGGTTTTGATATTTGGTATGTGGGTAGATTATCTCAAGACGACGTGTCGCGTACCAAGGTTGCCATGCTTTGACCTTGAAGTTTGACCAAGTTCGTGTCCGGGAAGGGATTTTAATCAGATTTTACCTATTGCTTGAAATATTTTAGTATTACGGTTCACATCAGTTTATACCTAACATCGGTTAGTTGCTGCTGGGCCCACAGAGATGGATTCCATCTCCGTGATATCTAGTTTGTGCTTGTAAATCTCAGTTTTTAAGATGCCAGACGCATAATTATGAGAGAAATGGTGGATATATGGTGGAAATAGAAGGTGGAGAGGAAAAAACAGTGGAAACAAATGTTCAGGGCTGTAACTTATAATTATTTTATGAAATTATTCATGTTACCTATTTTCGAGGCATGACCTTGTTGTGGTCATTCTTGCTATGAATGTTCCATTGTTTTAATCAGTGTATCCTCTCTCCCTTTCCTTTATTCCCCCCTAGCTATTCTCCCATGCTTTTGGCTTATTTTTTTGTAATGTTCATTACTAAAATTTCTTGGGAGTTTTGGCTTGGTAACAGAATTATTTTCTGTTTTTTCCCTATGTTTACGTCCTCACCCTAGGGGTGTTTAGGCATTTTGGTCTGCATCTACCATCTGATGTTCTACAGTTTCTTCTCTGGAAGCCTCTGTTTTGCATCAGATAGTGTTTCTATTGGTAACTGATTTCGGGCTATGTTTGTTTCAGTGCCTGGAGTCATGTTTCCGGTTTGTTGACACTTTTGCTCATGTTGACAACTGTTACTTCTGACAGTGATTACTTGTCTTCTGCTTAATTTAGTTCATAGCAAGATACATTAATATTGTCCGTAAGTGTTACATTAATTTTTCAAAATGATTAAAAAATTTTGTCCACACTTTTTTGGGATCCTTTGGGCTCAAGGTTCCCATTGGGAACTTGGGCTCTCCTGAAAATTTTTTCAAAAATTTTTTTTTTGAAAATTATTTTCTTTTGAATTGTTATAATGAATTATAATATATTATGTATATTTATTTCAAGGGTTATTGCGAGTAATATGATGGTGTATATTTTTTCTGGTTGGAAAAAATATTCTTCAATCGTAATGCCAGGATATCTTCCTCTAATTCACAAGTTCATTGTGTTTCTTATAGTCAATGTAGTCGCATTAATTCCTGCTCTGTGTGTGTTGATTGATATGACAACGTTGGAGACGTGTGTCACAGTATTTTATTAGTGGTGAGGGGTCCATTACGGTCCCCTCTCCGTAGGGTCACTATATTTTATCAGTTTCTTTTTCAGAATTCAGAGTGATGTTTCCGTGATGTCTTCAATAAGTGTGTCTCCGTCGTTGCAATATTAGGGCTAGCGGGAAGTGCTCAAGGTATTACGACAATTGCTGGGGGTTCGCTGGTTCGATCGAAGGAATTGTCGCCCGCTAGTCCACCCGGTGTTGCGTCCTTTCACCAGGAAAGAATGGTACAGCACCCGGGTTAGTCTGTTGCAGTCCAGGGAAGCAGATTGGGTGATGCGAGCACTATAAAACTTCAGATGTGCACACCCAGCAACGACGGATCCGAGGATAGTATGGAGGAAGCCTATCAGTCCGGTAGCTAGCTCGTCCAGGTCTCCCGGACCGCGAGCGAGAGAGGCCCCCTCTCTCTTACATCAACATCTGCGCCGCGATGTTGTTGTATGTTGTTCGTTTAGTCGGAGCTTACGTCCACTCCTCCTGCTCGGGACGCTCCGTCGCATGACAGTCCGACGCGGATGTTATATTGGCTTCCTCATCCTCGTCAACACACATGACCGCACCTTGGCTATGTGACCACAGATTTCCAGGGGACGTTCGCATTTTATATAAATGCAGGATTGAATGTCCCTGGTGCTCCTGCTTCACCGACCAAGGAGTACACGTCGACCAGGTCACTCCATCTGCTAGCGAAGGATACAAGACCTTTCCAGTTGGGACGTTCGCATATTATATAAATGTAGGAATGAACGTTCCGGGAGCTTCCAGCGGATATTTCACGTAGGACCGCGGCTCCACAGGTCTCATAGGGTAACATGAACTAGGTATTGTTACCGTGATGTCTTCGTAAGTGTGCTTCCGTTGTCATAGTCAAATGAAGAGCTAGCGGTAAAGTACTCATGCAGATACGTCAATTGCCTAAGAGGTCCCAAGTAGGATCGACGGCGTTGGCGTCCGCTAGCTCGCCCGGTGTCGCGACCATTTACCGAATGGCTCAGCACCCGGGTTCGTCCATTGCGGTCCAGGAAGGAGATTTGGGTGATGCGAGCACTATAAAATACAATGTGCACACCCAGTGATGACGGATACGAGGTTGGTACGTAGGAAGCCTATTAGTCCGGTTCCTAGCTCATCCAGGTCCATCCGGGCTGCGAGCGAGAGAGATTCCTCTCTCGTATTACAACATCTGGGCCCAGATGTTGTGGTACAAAACTTTCCTCAGTCGGAGCATACGTCCACTGCTCAGGACGCTCCGTTATATAGACAGTCTGGAGAGACTGATCTTTTGGCTTCCTCATCCTCACGGCAGCACACGCGACCGCACCTTGGCTACGTGACCTGTGATATTCAACCAACATCGCCGACCAGGGATTCTACGGCGACCAGGTCACACCATCGGGTAGCCAAGGATACGAGGCCTTCATACTCCAGACGTTCGCATATTAGATGTATGCTGGAGTGAACGTCCAAGGAGCTTCCAGCTGCTAAATCCTATAAGACCGCAGCTCCACAGGCCTCTGTTATGGACATGCTATCTCAGATAGCACAAATTATCGCAGCATCCCTGCAACCGACAGTAACTCTGTCGGATCAGGAATTATCCGAGGAAGCTGGGTTGGTACGTTCCGCTGCAGGTTCAGGCATGGATGACCAAGAATTACAAGTGATCCGACAGGATGGCGAAAGGCCCTGGCTACATCCACGCGTGTAGATAGTAAGGTGAAAAACTCTCTCAGAGTCGCTCCGGTCTCCGGAGACTTTTCCTCGACGGCAAGCTTTCCGTAGTCTATGATCAGTTAACTAAGAAAGCTTTAGGCTCTCTGCTGTTAAAATTTGCTTCCATGTAGTTGGATTCAGCAGAGAAGAGTAGGACAGGCACTTCTGGGGCGAATATGTCCAAGGGAAGTTCCTATAGAGGTTCCTATGCGTCCTCTAGGTCTTCTTCTAGAGGCCGTCAGGGTAGCGACTCATATAGGGGGCCGTAATTCCGGTCAGACGTCCCTAGGTCGATGGGACGAGGTGCAGCCTGTGGAGGACATGGCTTCTCCTTCCGCAAGCCTCGCAGGGCCAGGAGGTAATGGTTTTAACCCCTATCGTGTACTAGTGAGCGGAAGACTGTTGAGTTTCTCAATTATTTGGGAATAGATTACGGACATCCCTTGGATTCAAGGGATGATTTCGGAAGGACTAAATTGTTCCTCAAACGAAATCCTCTGTTAACTTGGAGTCCAAGATGGACTCAGCTTCCGCCAAGTCAGTAGGATAGAGGCTCACTTCCATCAGAAGTCGAGTCTCTTCTGGAATGATCACGATGGAGATTGTAGAAATCCAGGAATTTCCAGGTTTCTACAACCATCCTTTTCTGGTTCCAAAAACCAGACGGCTCGTTCCGTTCACTCATTATTCGGAACTCGATAAACAAGCTGATCGTGGCTCCAAGTTTATATATGGAGTCCACCCGATCGGTCAGAGCAAGTATTCGGGTGTATGATTATGCTACATGCATAGATCTCAAGATGCGTACTTTCACGTCATGGTACATCAGGCGTCAGAAAGTATCTTCGCTTCCTTATCATAGGAGTCATATATCAGTTCCAAGCAATATGCTTCGGTCTGAATCTAGCCCCCTGGGCCTTCACTTGAATAACAGACTCGGTAATGACTCATTTCCGAGCTTATTCATCTGCGATAACGTCGGCCTACCTGGACGACATTCATACAGGTACGGCAATGAGTTAACGCTTCAGAACTATGTGCAGTATCTGCTTCTATTGCTCCGACGTCTCGGTTTCTTAAGTATACGAGGAAAAGTCGGATCTGGTATCATCCAAGTCATTCACCCACCGGGGGCATGAGCTTTGTAACGCACAACTTTTTCGTTCATCGGCCATTACCCAGAACGAAATTATTCAGTTGTTATGCTCACTATTGTCTTCGCTCAGACAAAGTCTCAGCGAGAGATCTTATGAGACTGATATGTTTAGGCGGAACTGCCGCAATTTTATTCCGATGGGGCGGTCACACATTGGTCCTCTCCAAATTTCTTTAATTCAGAATTGGAGGGTGAAGATTCTTTCGCTCAATACGGACATCTTCTTGTCAAATCAAGTGAATAAGAGATTCAGACTTGGGCAAGTTTTCTGGGCTTAACTCAAGTAGTTCCACTGCAATTGCCGGATCCGAGTTTTATAGTCTTGACAGATGCCAGTAAAACAGGTTGGGTTGTTTTGAGCCCAATGGATTGAAGTGCCAGGGTCTTTTGATTCCGTAGCACTCAAACATCAAGTATGATGTCATTTTGGCTTGCGCTACATTATTGGATAACGTAATTCAGAATGTTCATGTGCTAATTCTGCTCGACAACTCGACGGTATTAGCATATTTTCGGAATTATGGAGGCACTCATTCTATCCTGTTATTCATGTTAACAGAATGAATCTTTCGGTTGCTACTAGAACATCAAGTTCTATCGGTCCGTCATATTCCGGTTCGTCTGAACGTATTAGCAGACTCCCTTCGCAGAAGTGTCGTTTGTTACCGCCAGAATCGGCTTTCAACAAACGATTTTTCAATCAGATTGCTACCAAGGCGAGCGGCCAATGCTCGACTTATTCGCGACACATCTCAACAATCACTTGCAGACGTATGTGTCATTATGTTTGGATCTTCGAGTGTTTGGAGTAAACAGCGCTGTTGATTCAGCAGATATTGCTCTAGTGTAATTATTTCAGTGCAGATTCTGTTGGTAGCTTCTCTAGCTCCACAAAGACTGTGGACTAATTTTCTCAGGCGTCTGTTGTGGGACATGCCGTGGAAGCTTCCTCCACATTTCGGTCTATTCTATGGTCAGATGGATTCAATCAACAGTCAATTCTGCTTATGATTATATCTTCATTCAGCAGTCTGTGTTTTAGTTTTAAGCTCATGAAGTAAGAGGTCTTCTACTTCATGGGCTTAAGCTTTTAATATTGTTATTACAAATTTAATGAGGGCTGCATATTGATGTTAGCCCTCCATTTTCACGATTTTGTATCTAAGAATATTGAGTCCTTTTCTGCAGATCTACATTGTTTAGGTCTGCTATTTTTTACTCAGAATGTCGTCTACTAACAGTGGCAACTATGTGTGTATAGGCTTTTGGTTCCGGCAGTGACTCTGTCCTGCTGCCCTCTTTGCTCAGGAGTATTTGATCCAGGGCAAGGGAAAGGTGGGGGGGGGGGGGGGGTTCCCTTAGGCCACCTGCTTTATAGTGTAAAGCAAGGGAATACCTCCCTTGGACTTAGTAATTCCGTGTCGCTCGGTTCCGAGATGATTTTAGGGTTAAGCCTATGTTTACTCATCTGTGTAATATTTTTTAAGTGTTGATTGGTGTGAAGCATTCGTATATATCACGTGATTAATTGAGCGTTAATATACAATCCTCGAACACTTTTAAATGAGTATATAGAGTCTCATTTCTCTAGACTCCCGTATTTATTGGCTTTCCTTAAAAAATATTAGTATAAAGGGTCATACTAGATGTTTATAGAGATCACTGATGTTATTGTGCTCAATTACAGAATAGTATTGTGTCTTTCTTTTTTGTTTTTGTTACAAATAAGAAAGATACATGTAAGACTATCTCTCCGTTTCTCCTTAAGGGGATAGGTCTGTTATAGGTAATTGAGTCTTGGATTTTCCTAGACCCTCCAACCTTTTTACTATTCAGCTAAGTCTGGGTCATTGGTACAGTATAAAAATGTTGAAAAATTTATTGTAATTTATATATTTTTTATACTTACCAATGACCCAGACGGGGATGGCCCTCCCATGAGTTGGGAACTCATACCTCCCCACTGAGTACATAACACTTACCAGGCACTGGTTGTAAGAATGACTTTTGGTGGCAATTTCGAGACCTCCTTGACACTGCGCATGCTCAGTGGAGTAAAGGTATGGAGGACGATATAGGACATGTACTTTTCGGTTTTAGATGCAAATTTTGGGGATTGGGGGATAAAATTTGCGTTTGGCCCTAAATATTTTAGAATTAGCTGGCCCTAAATAAGCAGCTAAGTTTGGGTCATTGGTAAGGATAAAAAATATATAAATTACTATAAATTTTTTAACATTTTGAGTATTTGTTAGCAGTTAGCGAATTTCCCTAAACAGTCATCAATTTAAACACTATCCGATGTAAATAGTGTCTAATTTACACTATCCCTCTCCCCTCCACCCCCAAAAGAAAAACTCCTAAGATAAGGTGAAAAAATCATCTGTCTGTCAGCCAAAAGTTTTCCAAAATGGGTCCCTCCCACCATTGCTGTCGATATTTCCACAACCATGTGTCCTGGAATAATGAATGTGTGTACATGTGTCATCTATCCCCCTATTCTTGCATCACAATCACAGAAAAAAATTCCCTTCACCATAAATTTCGAGAGCAATTTTTGAACTAAAAAGCTTGCTCTATGATCGCCTCAGTATGTGCAATTCCCCTGCCATTTCACACTGTGTTATGTAAGGTGTCATTTACCACTGAATAAAGGTGTGAGTCTAGGTCTATGACACCCCCATCCCCACTCTACCGGCTATCACACAAATAAAGGCTTAAATTTATTAGCTTGGACTCCCATCATGGATGCCAGATTGTGGTATATTGACATCAGTGGAATTGAATAACCTGTTCAAACAGCAGAATTTATCTAGGCGAGTGCAGTCTTCCACTGGTTGTGGGGTTTAAATACTTAAATATTGATTTAAAAAAACATCATTTTTGAAAGTGAGTGAGTGGGGTTTGGGGGAGTATAGGATCAGATTTTGTCCCCTGCAACCCCAAAACCACACCCCCTCCCCCCCCCCCCCCCCCCACCCACCACATTCCCATGTAACCGTGAATGATCAATAAAAATGAATGGTGTTGATCCTGAAGTAATCAATCGAGAGATGTGAGAAAATATATATATAAAGGAGTATTCTCCCCCAGTGTTGTAATGCTGTTTAACCATGGGCATACCGATCAAAGGCTGTTTATCCATGGAGCACTTTAAAGGCAATATTGTGGTTTGTGCATCCGCTCACAAGAAAGGCAACCATTTAGGTGATTTGATATTCTGTACTTATTGTGTTAAATGCTTAAGCGGATGTCCAACCTAACTTTGGTCAAATTTCAGGTAATTTTCTTCCAAGTCTACAAAAGGCCCAAAATGAATAACCCCAATAAATTGTATACCAAAATGTTTGGAATGAAACGTAGAACATTTGGAAACTGAAATTTGCCATGGAACTGCTGCCATGTGGTAGATAGCACTGCCTAAAAGTCTGCTATGGCATTAGTAACCGACCAGATTTTAGACAATAAAATAACTTAAATTTGTTGAATAGTTAAATTCTGCAATCCTTCTAGTACAGACTCGGAGAAATCTTTTTATCATTCTTGCAAGGAACAGATCACAAGACAAATTGTAATTTAGGATGCCTACATTTCAAAGGGGCTGCCATTTTTCTTGTGTTTGTTTACCTTTTATGAAGTTCACCAAGGGTCAAATCCACAAAGCTCAGAAGAATAAGTATGGAGTCATGAGAGAGTGCATCAGTGAAAAATGAAGAATGTCCAATGTGGCTTTTGTGAGCCTGCTGTGACCATACCCCCCACAATCCTGTGCTATTTTGCAAAAACAATGAGATTGATACACCAAAAAGGGGTGAACTGCCAAACTTCCTCATTTAGTGTTATATGTGTCCATTTCTGGGGTTGCATGAGCAGTGACAGCTGCCAAGAGTGTCATTTGAATGTTCAAGTGTGGCCAAAACAACAAAAAATTACCTGTCCTGAATGCTGAATACTTTCACCAATTGGCTACACTTAGACATCCTGGCTTCCAATTCATTTATGTACATGATTTGGTATGCTTCATTTGTTTTGGATTTATCGGCCTTCCGTAGTTGCTGTTTGGGGAGGCTTGACTGTTGTTTTCTCATGAGATTTAAGAATATTAATAACTGATCTGCTTACCAATACAAATTTTATAGGCTGAGGGTTACCGGCCTGAACAATATCGGAATTGTGTTGGGTTATTAAATTCATTCATCTAAACACTTATGACATGTTGTGGTCTCATTTTGATAATTCGTGTGAATACACCAAAATTGTTTAATTGTTTACTACAGGCTTGCACTACAGTGGAAGACCCCAACTCGGATAAAATACTCTCTATTTTAATCTTTCCCAAGAGATTTGGGAAAGAAAAGTGGTGTAAAAACACCACGAAAAAATAAGCCAAAACTGGGTCGAGTGCCATCGGCGCACACCCAGTAGTGGACGCTCTTCTCTTAGTACAATTCCACAACTTCCGTTAACCAGTGCGCAAGCAGTCATCAAACCATTCTTATTTTTATACTGTACCAATGACCCAGACTAAGCTGGTGCTAACTCCTTAAATTATAGGGCCAAAGACAAATTTTGCCCCACAATCCCCAAAATTTGCATACCCCCTTTGCTATTCTCCCATGCTTTTGGCATAATTTTTGTAATTTTTTTACAAAAATTTCTTAGGAGTTTTGGCTTGGTTTTTCCCCATGCTTACGTCCTCACCCTTGGGTGGTTAGGCATTGTGATCTGCATCTACCATCCAGTGTACTGCAGTTTCTTCTCTGGAAGCCTTTGTTTTACATCGGATAGTGTTTAAATTGATGACTGATTTTGGGCCATGTTTACAGTGCCTGGAGTCAGGTTTCCGGTTTTTGTACACTTTTGTTTATGTTGACAACGGTTATTTCTGATAGTGATTACTTGTCTTAGTTCTGCTCATAGCCAGATACATTAATATTGTCCGTAAGTGTTACATTAATTTTTAAAAATGTTTTAAAATTTTTGTCCACACTTGGGCTTTTTTGGGATCCATTTGGTACTACGACTGTTTATATTTTTTCATGATGAAAGAATATTGTTTAAATTGTAATGCGAGGAAATCTTCCTCTGATTCTCATGTTCATTGTGTTTCTTTAATGTACTCACACTAATTCTTGCTCAGTGTGTGCCTATTGGAATGACAAACGTTGGAGACATGTGTCACGGTATATTGTTAACGGTGAGGGGTCCGTGCCGGTCCTCTCTCGGCAAGGTCACTCTAGTTTATCAGTCTCTTTTTCAGAGGAACAAGAACAGGGTGATGTTTCCGTGATGTCTTCAACAAGTGTGCCTCAGTCGTTGCAGTCTAACGAAGAGCTAGTGGCAAAAGTGCTCATGGAAATACAGCAATTGCCTAAGAGGTCCCTAGTAGGATCGACGGCGTTGTTGTCCACCAGCTCACCCGGTGTAGCGACCATTCATCGAATGGCCCGGCAGCCGGGTTCGTCCGTTGCGGTCCAGGGAAGCAGTTTGGGTGATGCGAGCACTATAAACATTAAACGTGCATACCCAGTGACGACGGATCCTAGGATAGTATGGAGGAAGCTTGTCAGTCCGGTAGCTAGCTCGTCCAGGACTATCCAGACCGGGAGCGAGAGAGGCCCCTCTCTCTTACAACAACATCTGGGCCGCGATGTAGTTGTATGTATGTTCGTTAGTCGGAGCATACGTCCACTCCTCCTCTTCGGGACACTCCGTCGCATAGACAGTCCGACGTGGCTTGTCTATTGGCTTCCTCATCCTCACGTCAACACACTCGACCACACCTTGACTATGTGACCACAGATATCCAGCCCGCTTTGCCGACCAGGGAATCCACGTCGACCAGGTCACGCCATCCGCTAGCCAAGGACACGAGGCCTTTCCAGTTGGGACGTTCGCATATTATATAAATGCAGGAATTAACGTCCCTGGAGCTTCCAGCAGCTAATTACGTAAGACCGCGGCTCCACAGGCCTCCGTGATGGACTTGCTATCGCAGATAGCTCAATTCATCGCAGCAGCTATCAGAAACTTTTTCAGTAAAGAACTATCTGAGTAAAGCTGGGTCGGTTCGTTCCCCTGCAGAGTCAGTAAGGGACGATCGAAATTATTGTGTGGTCCAGGTGGTTGGTAAAAGGGAATCAGCACAGCTGAAATTTTCCCTTTCCGAACAACTTAAGGTGGCCGTAGATTTCATCTGGCATCACCTTTTAGAAGTTGTTTCTCTGGACAAAAATGCTGCGTTACCTGATAAGAAACTGAAAGCGTCACTGGACACAGACTTTTTTGGCCGGATTAGGGACACTGTCCCTGAGTTTCTGACCCAGTCCAGAAATGTCACGGACATTTGAACTTTTGAATGACGCTATATTCAAGCTAGCCTCTAAGACTGGCAAATCAGGTTTCTTATCGCCTAGCGCTATACAGCTGCCTTTCATCAATGCTAGACATAAATTTGAAATGGCAGGACTAGGCGTGTCAAGAGTTCCTCAGCGTTTGGACGACTAGGCTGAAGACCTGATATTGTCATCACTGGCGTCCATGTCTATTTACTCCAGTATACTGGAGACGACAATATTGTCTAATAGAATTTAGCCGCATTATCTCACACAGATCACCTTACCAGATCGTTATCACTACGTCTCAAGGCGAAAGAATTCCAGGATGTTCAAACTTCCTTAAGAGTTCTTTCGAGGACTATAGCGTATTCTACGTATAACTCCGCCCTTTCAGTGGCAATATGGAGTTGGTCAGACGTGATGCTGCCCTGGCTGCATCCACAAGTTTGGATAGTAAGTGGAAAAAACTCTCTTCCAGTCGCTCGGGTCTCAGGAGAGCTTCTCTTCGACTTTTAAGCTTTCTACAATCTATGATCAGATTACTAAGAAAGCTCCGGATTCTCTGCTTTTATTCCGCTTTGAAAAAGTCGGACTCAGCGGGGAGGAGTAAGGCAGGTTCTTCGGGGGCGAATACGTCCAAAGGAAGTTCCTATAGAGGATCAAAGAAAGCCTCTACGTCTTACTCCGGAGACCGTCAGAGTAGCGACTCACATGCTGGCCGAGATATCAGGTCAGACGCCCCCAGGTCGACTGGGCGAGGTGCACGTCATGGAGGATGTGTTTTCTCCTTCCGCAATCCTCACAGGGCCAGGAGGTGATGGTCTAACCTATATTGCGTTCCAGTGGGCGGAAGGCTGTCAAGATTCTTAACCAATTGGTTGTCAATTACGGACGACCCATGGGTGCAATCCGTGCATCCGTTAACTCGAAGTCCACACTGGTCTCAGCTTCCGTTAGACATTCAGAAGAGAGATTCGCTTCTATCAGAAGTTCAATCTCTTCTGGACAAGAACGCTATAGACGTCATAGAAAACCAGGAATATCCAGTTTTCTGCAGTCACCTGTTCCTGGTTCCAAGATCAGACGGCTCGTTTCGTCCAGTTATAGATCTGAGCTGGATAAACAAGCTGATTGGAGCACCAAAATTTTTATATGGAGACCATCCGATCAGTCAGAGCGAGCATTCGAGTGAACGATTATGCTGTGAGCATAGATCTCAAGGATACGTACTTTTACGTCAGGGTACATCCGGCATTTAGAAAGTACTTTCGCTTCGCTGTCCCAGGAGTTGTTTTCAGTTCCGAGCAATGATGCTCTGGTCTGAACCTAGTGCCCTGGGCCTTCACTTGAATAATGATCTCGGTAATGACTCATTTCCGAGCTCATTCGTCTGTGCTAACGTCGGCCTACTTGGACAACATTCTTCAGGGTTACGGCAGCAAGTTAATGCTTCAGAACGATGTTCAGAGTCTGCTTCAATTGCTCCGATGTTTCTGTTTCATAGTAAATGAAAAGCAGGGCTTGCCTTGAGTCGGGGCTGATCAGCCCAGGCCCCGAGATCAGCCCCGAGGAGCACTTGCTGGGGGCTTTTTTTCAAGCCCCGACATTTTCCACAAAAAAGCACTAACAATAATGGACAAAATGGAAAATCAGCCCCGAAAAGGCCCCGACCTCAATATGTGGGGCACTTTTTTTAGGCCCCGACCATTTTACTCAAGGCGAGCCCTGGAAAAGAAGTCGGATCTAGTGCCATCCTAATCATTCACCCACGTGGGAATGCTTAGAGACACACAACAATCTCGTTCATCTGCCGTTAACCAGAGTGATATTAGTCATTTGTTACGCTTGCTTTTGCCTTCACTCAGATGTAGTAACAGCGAGAGAATTCATGAGACTGACAGGTTTGTGCGGAGCCGCTGCCGATCTTATTCTGATGGAGCAGCTACGCACTCGTCCACTCCACAGATATTTTATCTCAGAATTGGAGTGTGAAGACTCATTCGCTCGAATCAAACATCTTCTTGTCGAATCAAGTGAAACAAGAGATTCAGACTTGGGCAGATATTCAGTGGTTAACTCAAGGAGTACAACTGCAACTGCCGGATCCGAGTTTAACGATAATGACGGATGCGAGTCAAACAGGTTGGGGCGCAACTCTGAGCCCAACAGATTCAGAGTGCCAGGGTCTTTAGGATCCGCAGTTCCTAACAAGTACATAAACATCAAGAGATGATGTTAGTATGGCTTGCGCTACGTCAATGAATGAACATTCTTCAGAATTCGCATGTTCAAATTCTGTCCGACAATTCGACAGTAGTAGCGTATATTCGGAACCAGGGAGGCACTCATTCCATTCCGTTATTCAATTTAACGGAAAGGATCCTTCTGTTTGTCCTAGAGCATCAAGTTCTTCTATCGGTCCGTCATATCTCGGGTCGTCTGAGCATTCTAGCGGACTCCCTTTCTCGGAAAGGTCGTATGTTGTCGTCAGAATGGACTCTCAACAACGAGTATTCAATCAGATTTGCTACCAATGGGATCGTCCAATGGTAGACTTATTTGCGATGCATCTCAACTATCAGTTGCAGACGTATGTGTCGCCGTGTCCAGATCCTCGAGCGTTTGCAGTAGACACTCTCTCAATCTCTTGGGGCGGAATGATAGGATACGCGTATCCTCCAGCGTCATTAATTCAGCAGATATTGCTCAAGATAAAGCATTCTCACTGCAAAATTCTGTTGGGAGCATCTCTGTCCCCCTAGAGTCCGTGGATAAATCTACTCAGGTGTCTGCTGTGGGACATGCCACGGAAGCTTCCTCCACGAGAGGATCTTCTTTTGCAGGGGAAATCGCACACACTGCATCACAACCCGCAAGGTCTCAACCTTCACGTATATCCGTTGTGCAGTCCTTCTTGCACGGCAAGCAATTTACAGGACGAGCAGTGGACGCAATTTCTAACTGTAGGAGGACCTCCTCTTCGCTAAATTATGCTGGAGTGGAAGGTTTTCTCACGGTGATATAGGGATCATTCTGTTAATACCTATGCACATCATGATAGTTTACAGATTGGACCTAATGTCTCTTTATCTAAGTTACTGAAAAACTTTTCGATAAATAGACCTAGAACCCTTGGGATTAATTCCTAAGTGGAATTTAGCTTGGGTTCTTCTTAAGCTAAAAGAAGCGCCATTTGAGCCTCTTGATACAGTGGACTTCAAATTCTTATCTTATAATACAGCTTTCTCTTAGCCTTCTCTTCTGCTAGAAGAGTTAGTGAGCTTCAGGCACTGTCTCTTGATGATTCTCACTATCGTAGTGTAGGTAATACTATTACCTTGACTACTAATTTTGGATTTTTGGCTAAAATCAGGCTCCTAATAAGTATCCGGAACCTATTGTTATTAAGGCTCTTCCGTCTTCAGACGGGCATAGGCCTTTACTCTGTCCTGTTAGAGCTATACATATTTACAAACGTAGATCTGAGTTTATCAGAAAGGGACATAAACGTTTCTTTCTGTCTCTGCTGCCTAATAGAAGGGACATTATGGTCCATTCTATTGCAAGGTGGATTCAATTAACTATCCGTACTGCTTGTGAAAAATTATCTTCAACCTAGCAGTCTGTACTTAAGATTTCGGCGCATGAAGTAAGAGCGCTCTCTACATCTTGGAATGGGCTTATGCTATAGTGTTGCTATTACCGATTTGTTGAAGGCTGCATATTGGTCTCAGCCTTCTACATTCACAAGTTTTTATCTTAGAAATATTGAGTCCATTTCTAGTGACCTGCGTGTTTAGGTCCGTTATCTGTTTATCAGAATGTTGTCCACTAAACATTTGCAACTATAGTTAAGCAGGCTTTCTGTTCTGGCAGCGACTCTGACCCTCTTCGCTCTGGGGTATTTGACCCAGAGCAAGGGGAAGGGGAGGGGGGGGGGATGGTGTTCCCTTAGGTCACCTGCTATTTTGTGAAAAGCAAGGGAATACCTTCTCTGGAATCCGTAATTCCGTGTCGGTGCCGGGATGGTTTTAATGTGTATAGCTAATTCATGTAATATTTCTAAAGTGTAGCTTGGTGTGTAACATTTGTATATGTCACGGATCATACGAGCGCTAATATACAATCCTCGGACACTTTTAAATGAGTATAAAGAGTCTCATTATCTGGACTATCTTTATTTATTGGCTTTCCTTAATAAGATTAGTATAATGGATTATACTGGATGTTAATAGAGATCATTGATGTTATTGTGCTCAATTACGGAATGGTATTGTGTCTTTCTTTTTTGATACAAACAAGAGAGAGATACATGTTAAACCTCTTCTCCTTAAGGGAATAATTCTGTTTTCATGTAATTGAGTCTATTGGATTTTCCTTTATGTCCTAGGCCCTCCAGCCTTTTTTCTATTCAGCTAAGTCTGGGTCATTGGTACAGTATAAAATTGTTAAAAAATTTATAATAATTTATATATTTTTTTATACTTACCAATGACACAGACGGGAATGGCCCTCCCATGAGTTGGGAACTCATACCTCCCCGCTGATTACATAACGCTTACCAGGCACTGCTTGTAAGAATGACTTTTGGAGCCAATTTCGAGACCTCCTTGACACTGCGCATGCGGAGTGGATAAAAGGTATGGAGCACCACATAGGACATTGAAATTTCGGTTTTTGATACAAATTTTGGGGATTGGGGCTGATTGGGGGCAAAATTTGTGTTTGGCCCTATAATTTAAGGAGTTAGCACCAGCTAAGTCTGGGTCATTGGTAAGTATAAAAAATATATAAATTACTATAAATTTTTCAACTTTTTGTCTGCGAAACGTGGTTGACGTGTCACCATTTTTGCATTACGAAACAGTGAAAATTCAACTCGTCGATAACGGTTTTCCTGTGACTGGAATTATGGATCTGAAGATCGTATTATAACAGGACTGTGTTTTATATATTCTCGTTAATATTTTCAACCACATTCTCATTGTATTTTATTTATATATTCCGTTTTCACGAATGTTTTTTCGACATTGTGTCAACATGGTTCGGAAATAAAATTTTTCGGATGATAAATTTTATTATTGTTATTGGTGTTAGGTGTCAATGAGGGACTGTATGGATAGGATTTCTTCACTCTGTTGAGGGCTGAATTTCTGTTTTTTAGGTCCCTGTCGGCCGCCTGGGTTCTGTCGTGTACCCACCGGTTATTTTTTCTGCCACCTTCTCTCATAGTTGGGGTTCTTCTACTTTATGTTTCTGTTGAGTTCACCTTTTTAGCTCACCTGACTGAAAGTCAGGGTGAGCTATTCTGATCACTTTTCGTCCGTCGTCTGTCGTGAAGGTGGTGTTTGGGCTTTTTCTTCCAAACCACTGGCCGCATATTAATGAAATTTCATGTGAGAAGGGGTTGTGTCTGCGGACTTTAATTTTTTGTCAAATTAGGTTTCGGCTCACATTGAGCAGAGGGATGGGGCAAAAATGCTCCAATTCTTAAAAAATCTTCTTCTCAAGAACCAGCAATAGCAGAGACTTGATATTTGGTATGCAGCTTCCTTTTGAGGTGTAGACTCAAGTTTGTTCAAGAGAAGTTGGAGGGGCTATATTTGACGATGTTAAAGGAGGGGCAAAATTTTGGCCCCGCCCCAAATTTCTATTTTCCAAACCGCGAGGCCGATTTGAACCAAATTTTACATGAGTGCTTATTGGGTCATAAGTACCTAATTTATGCCGAAATGTTTTTCCCCATAGCCCCGTGGGAACCACAGGAGCTAAAAATAGAAAAAAATGAAAACGCCCATATCTCCAAAACTACACGGCACTGAGAATTCTTATTTGTTGTGAAGCTTTCTTAGGACCAACAGAATGGAATGATCAAAAAAAATTGCCATCGATTTTATGATGGGGTAGTTTTTGGGGAGTTTGAAAAAGTGCTGAGTCAGCATTTTTTAACACTGTGGGTAATGGGAAAAACATAAGACTACTTTTCTCCGAAAGCACTGCTCGAAAAGCTTTAAAATTTCACATATAACATCTTTGGAAGATTGTTTCACATGTTTATTGAAATCAATTGCCTGGGTGGATATTTGGGCTCTCTATGGGAGCCCAAATGTTTAAATTAGTGCAGTATGAGGAGTATTTTTGAAAAATCTTCTTCTTCAGATCTAGCAATAAGAATGTTTTGATATTTGGTATGCAGTATCCTTAGGGGGGTGAGATTCAAGTTTGTTGAAGCCAAATCCCTGGGTTCATATTTAGGTTGAAAATTTGGGGTCCCGTTGCAGACTTCGAAATTTTGGACCAAAATCCGAAAAAAAATTTTTTTGTTTTTTCTGCGTTTTGGTCAATTTTAAGACAAAAAAAAAATTTTTTTTTTTTTCCCCTGAAAATTTGGGGTCTGGGTGGAACTTAGAAAATTTTGGACTGAAATCCGAAAAAAATGTTTTTTGTTTTTTATGCATTTCTGTAAATTTTAAGACAAAAAAAAAACCAAAAAATTTTCCCCCTGAAAATTTTGGGTCCGGGTGGGACTTAGAAAATTTTTTACCAAAATCCGGAATTTTTTTTTTTTGTTTTTCATTTATTTCTGTCAATTTTAAGACAAAAAAAAAAAAAAAAAATTTTCCCCCTGAAAATTTGGGGTCCGGGTGGGACTTCGAAAATTTTGGACCAAAATCCGGAAATTTTTGTTTTTGTTTTTTATGCATTTCGGTCAGTTTTAAGACAAAAAAAAAAAAATTTTTTTTACCCAGAATATTTGGGTTCCGGGTGGGACTTCGAAAATTTTGGACCAAAATCCATAATTTTTTTGTTTTTTGTTTTTTATGCGTTTCTGTCAATTTTAAGACCAAAAATCATTTTTTTTTACACCAAAAATTTGGGGTTCGGGTGGGACTTAGAAAATTTTGGACCAAAATCCGGAAATTAGTTTTAGCGTTTTTTATGCGTTTTAAGAAGAAGAAAAAAATTTAGGCTAAAAGTATTTTGTTTGGGAAAAAAATCTGTTTTTTATGTGTTTATCTCAATTTTGGGACGTTAAAGTGCAGGAACTGAAAATAGAAGGAAAATCCTGTGTATTGTGTGGGCACAATCGCTTCATCTAGTTGGTATATGCTTTTCTTAGGAGGGGCGTATGCAGCTTATTCAAGTCAAGTCCCTGGTTTGATATTTAGACTACCATGTCAGGTGAGCGCCCTCAGGCCCCCTGGGGCCTCTTGTTCTTCTACTGCTCTCACCTCTGTTATTTCCAGTTCGGTTCCTTTAGGGCAATTCCTTTTGCCCTCGCCTTAGGGGAGGGGGCATATGCTGTTGTTTCGGGGCCTCCCGACACGCCCACATCTGGTGTGAGTTATACCCCCTCCGTGGGGATGTTAAGCGCCTCCTCCACCCACGGAGGGTGGGTAATGCTGTCGTTTCGGGGTCTCCCGACACGACCACGTCTGGTGAGAGTTACACCCCCTCTGTGGGGGATGTTCAGCTCCTCCCGACCTGCAGGGGGTGGGGAATGCTGTCGTTTCGGGGCCTCTCGACACGACCACATCTGGTGTGAGTTACACCCCCTCCGTGGGGGATGTGCAGCTCCTCCTGTACCTGCAGGAGGGTGGGGGGGGGCTGACGTTTTGGGGCCTCCCGACACGACCATGTCTGGTGAGAGTTATTCCCCATCCGTGGGGGATGTGCAGTTTTTTACCGTGGTGGATACTGCGGGAGTTGTTGGATTTCTGGTGAAGAGATGCCTGGTTCCGGGACTATGCACCCTCTCCTCTCGGTCGTTGAGCACAGCAGTTTTCTCCCTGCAGGGGTCTGCAGTGGTGTCTGGTAGTGTAGACGTGGGGTATCGGCCTCAGATTTCCCTGACTTCAACTCGGCGAAGTTGGAAGGGGCTGCCGGCCAAACCCTCTACTGTGGTCTCTCAGCCGCCGAGTACCTCAGTTTTTCTCATTGGATTCGGATGTTCTTGGTGGGGTCACCATGAGCTCCATGGCGTTTCCGTCCATGCACTCTGGTCCCATGGCCAGTTTTGTGTGACCAACACTTTTTGTGCAGCCTGCACCTTCTGTCCCGCAGAGGTCCGCGGCAACTCTCCGGAGTTTCCGCTCTGTTGATCCTCGGGGTAGGTGATACCCCACTACACATCTGCCTTCAGATGTTTTCGGCTGCAGCCCATCGCCCCGCATTGGGTGTATTTGAGGACCGTGACCCTTCGCTGGTAAATGGGTCAGGAGTGAAGCCACTTTGTCGGTTCGTTCCCATGTCGATCCGTTCCGACAGTCAGTGAGCTTAGGGAGGCCCTCTCCTTGCTCACTTAGGTTCTGTCCAAGAGCCTTTTCCGTTGCTTCCAGCGAGGCTACGAGTGGTTTCCGGGCACCCCCTGTGGCACCGCCTCTCGGGATTGGAAACAGGTCGCTTTCTGATCCCCTGGTGTGTCCACTCCATAGGAGGCGTCGACGAACCGGCTGACACGGGCAGTGAGCTTAGGGAGGCCCTCTCCTTGCTCACTCATGTTCTGTCCAAGAGCCTTCCCGTTGCTTCCAGCGAGGCTATGAGTGGTTTCCAGGCACCCCCTGTGGCGCCACCTCCCTGGATTGGAAATAGGCCTCTTTCTGATCCTCCTGGTGTGTCTACCCCATGGGAGGCGTCGGCTGGTTTGCCCGTGATGGGCTATGTGTCTTCCGACTCATGGGATGAGTCTGACATTCCTGACTTCGAGAGCCAACATTCTTCTGACTTTGGGGCAGCTCTTGACTTTGTGTTTGGGTTCCTTCCAGGTCTCAAACTGTCAAACCAGCCGACAGTGTCAGCCTGACTGTGATCATCAGTCGCACACCTACAGCCTGTGGAGCAACATGCTTCTGGGCACCTTCGACCGTGCCTGTTGGTACAGGTGTTGAAGCATTTACCGCTTTGGACTCTAAGCTGAGTTCCAAGGCTATGAAGACGTCGTTCTTCATCAAGGTTGACACTTTTTGCCTCTGGTGCATTAACGTTACTACGATTTCGCCAATCCATCAGTCTGCCGGACTGTGACGGTCTTGGATCGGGACTCCAACTCCTCAGCCATTTGGAGACTCTGGAGTCCAGGTTGGGCTTATTGAGAGGAATGCTGGAATGCTCTCTCTCTTCGATCACGTCGTCTCTGCTTATCTGCTCCCAGATGAGTTTGACGACAAACAGGTTTTTGTTTTGTGTGTGCTGTTCAAGGCACTCATGCCTGTTACGTGGCTAGCTTCGAATTAGTTCACAGGTACGCTGTGCTGGACACAAGACCCCTTTTTGAGGGGCAGTGCACTGCTCTTTGATCTGCTCTTTTGGCGGGTCCGCGCCTATTCCATGGTTCCGTGGCGACCGTCCGGGGTGGCTCCCTTTGTCATTCCATTGATCTGCTGCTGCTTAGTCAGCTTGATCGGCCTTCTGTTGGAGGCAGGCTCCGTCCAAAGCGTAACAAGTACCCTTCTGCTTCCTCTGCGAAGCTAAGGGATGATCCTCCTGCCGCCACTTCTACTCACTCACAGGGTGGGGTAGGCGTCGGCATTAGTCGCCTCAATTTCATCCCAGGTTGAGGCACTCCACTAAGTAGAAAGTGCCTCTTCCCACATGCGTCCCTTTCAACGTTACACGTTGGGAACTTTTGACCACGGAGATAGGCGATCTCTCAATTGTCAAAGGGGACAATCGAGGTCATCAAGAACTTTCTTTTAGTGGGATTTTGTTTCCCGCATGTTCTTGGTGCCGAAGAAGGACGACCGACTCAGATAGGTTAGTCTATAATTGCTCCTCAGTTCAGCATAGAGGCTTTCAGATCAGTTCGCCGCTCCATTCCCCAGGATGTTTTCCAGTTCAAGGCCATTCCCTTTGGCCTCAGCCTGGATCCTTGGGCCTTCACCTGTCTGATGTCACATGTGTTAGTCTTACATCGCACACAGTCCAAGGTGTCTTCTTTGGCTTGTCTAGTTGATAGCCTCCAGAGGCAATCCAGTGCTGCTTTTCTGGAGTCTGATGTTGAGCCTACTCACGTCACTAGGGTTTAGAGTCAATGGAGAGAAGTCGGACCTGGTCCCTTCTCCGTCTTGTCATCTGGGATGGACTTCATCAGCTCGGAGTCTTCCCCGACTGCTTGGTCTCTGCGTTTCGGTGACGGATCTCATTCCTCTCGGTCATCTGCATGTCTGACCTCTCCAACACTTTTTGCTGAGTCGTTGGAGGCCGAATGTCAATCCTCTGGTTCTGGTGCTTCTGTTTCCGGAGTCTCTTCCTCGTCACCATCTCCCCTGACAGATGTTCAGTGGATTATGCAGGGAGTTCCGTTGGACTTCCCCACGTCTGATCGTGTTCTGACGGTAAACGCCAGCGATCTCGGATGGGGTGTGACATTGGATCGTCTAGGTCTTTTCCTTCACGGGTCATGGGACCAGGATCTAGCAGCTTTTCATGTTAAACAGAAGAAGCTTCTTGCTCTTCTTCTGTGTTTCCGACAGTGGATCCCACGCTTTTCGGATTGTTGGGTCCTTCTGTGGTCTGACAGTTCTACGGTGGTTGTTTACATTTGGAACCAGGGCAGAACGCACTGTGTTCCCATGTACGATTTGGTGTGGGATCTTCTACTGCTCGCTCAGGATGTCAACGTCGGAGTGATGGTTCGTCACATTCCCGGTTGTCTGAACGTCCTAGCAGACTCCCTGTCCCGACGGGGCAGGTTCTTTTCCACCGAGTGGATGCCCCACATGGCGGTGTTCCAGTCTCTGCGATCTCTGGGGTCGTCCCCACATCGATCGCTTTGCGACTCATTGGAACCATCAGGTGGATACTTTCGTGTCCCCGTGTCCAGATGCTCTGGCTTTCACCGTAGACGCTCTGGCCCTCCTTTGGGACGGTCTTGTCGGCTATTCCTTCCTGCCGGTTCCGATTCTGCCTCAGGTTCTAGCCCAGATATGAACCTGCAGTTGTCGAATCCTTTCGATCACACCTCTGTCTCCTCGGTGGGTGTGGATCAATCTGCTCCGCTCTCTGTTAGCGGCGGTTCTGGCATGTCTCCCTCTACGTCGCGACTTTCTTTGCCAAAGTCGCCCGAGGAGGTTTCAGGTCAACCCGACTTCAATGTACCTTCGAGCATGTCTTTTATCGGGTCCTGTCTCCTCTGTAGTGGTTTTTAGAGACGAGCAGTGGAGTTGCTTTTCTTCTTCAAGGAGGCACTCACTCCACTGGTTTAGCCTCTGTGGCTAAGTAGAAGGTTCTTCTGTCAGTGGTGTGTGATCACTCTGTTGCTTCTGTCACTCCTTCGATCACACCGATTGCGGAGTTTCTGGTATATGTTTGTTTCTGGGGGTCTCCAGCAATGGGTACAAGTCATGCTTCGGAGACCTTTTTCATATGTGGTACCGCATCGTTTCGGCCCTCTTCCTTGCCTCTCCAAGCTTGTTCAGCACTTTTTCTTGAAAAGGCTTAGGACTTTGCAGTTTACTCCAAGATGGACACTTTCTAGGGCACTGATCTGCTTGGGGGGAGGGGGGGGGGGGGTTCGCACCTTTATCCCGGTGGATATGCGTTTTCTCACATGCCAGATCTCTCCTGAATCCATTTCTCGATGGATTTGTCTTGCTATTCATGCAGCTTCCGCTCATCTAGCTAATGGCACTTGTATTACCAATCGTTTTTCTCCCACGAGGTGCGTGCATTGTCGTCCTCTCTGGGCTTATACTAACTCTGTCATGTTGTCGGATGTTATGCTGGCAGCCTACTGGAGAAATGCTACCTTCTCCACTTATCTGCGACAGTTGCAGGAGCAGACAGAGGACCTTTGTTCTACGGGCCCTCTTTCTTCTGCTCAGGCTGTTGTCTATCCCAGCCATTCAGCTTCTTACGGGTCAGTTCCAGCTCTGTGCTGTTACTGCCTTTCTGTCTGTGCGTCGCACATCACCATACGCCTCATCTTTCATTGTCTTTTACTGATGTTTGTGATGCTATAGTCTGATAGGACTAGGGATCTCTTCCTTTGTCCATGGCTTCAGTGCAATTGAGTTATGTGTGGGTTGGTTTTGTGATTCCCTCCATTCTATTGTCTATTCAGCCTGTAGTAAACAATTGTAAGGTAGGTTGATAAGAAATATAAATTTTATAGTAAATTTTCTTTCTTATACCTACCGCAATTGTTTACATGGAGGCCCTCTCGTCTTCTTATTTGGGTAAGAATCCTTCCTCCCCGCTGATCGCATAACTCCTATGTTGGCGGACTCAAAAGAATGGTTTGATGACTGCTTCCGCACTGGTTAACGGAAGTAGTGGAATTGTACTAAGAGAAGAGCGGCCCCTACTGGGTGTGCGCCGATGGCGCTCGACCCAGTTTTGGCTTATTTTTTCGTGGTGTTTTTACACCACTTTTCTTTCCCAAATCTCTTGGGAAAGATTAAAATAGAGAGTATTTTATCCGAGTTGGGGTCTTCCACTGTAGAGCAAGCCTGTAGCAAACAATTGCGGTAGGTATAATAAGAAAGGAAATTTACTCTAAAATTTATATATTTCTGTACACAGAATGTCAACAAACATAGATTTTCGCAACCTTCTGTTGCTAACAGCGCTCAAAATTGACGTTGATCCGTCTTATACACAATGCAGTCGTGCGAGAGAGATATTTAAATTTATGATGGTACAACATTTCTCTATATTTGGTGAACACGAAGAAACCTTATAATTCTCCTTGACATTGGTCTTCTTTTTTCGTAGCAGACTTCATCAAGCCTTCTTTACATCACTAATATAGTTCGGCAACAGTAAAATTAATTTTTCATAAATATACATTTGTGATGACTGTAATGTATGTTGATGTGAATATATTTTTGTTTTCAAATATAATTTTCCACTTTTTTGTTCTGATCATCGTCAGCAACCAAATAATAGTAGTTCGAATTGGTGGCATATTAATCCCTTGCTGACACTTGCGTCACATTGTACAGTTTTGGAATTCAACAGCACTACTATGGACTGTATCTTGCATTTATCACATTGTCAGGTGAATATTTTCCTATGAATGTGTCGAGTTGTACATTACATCGCCTGCCAGATGCAAAAACAGCAGTGAAATGTTTGAAGATTTCAGATCGTGGGAAATGAAATCATTTCACAACTTCGCCCAAAACCCACATGATCATAACAAACGTGTCGCACAAACAGAATAAAGCATTTGTGGTCATCCATTTTCCCCTGAGCATTTTCACCACGTTGGTAATGAAATGATAAATATGCTTTCTCTGAGTGTGGAGTGTGGAGTCTTATTCACAACTCAGACATTCGAATTACTGATCCATTCCTTGTTAATCCCTATGGTTACTTATGCGGCTGGCAATTTCTTTGTCATCAAAAGCAAAAGAAATTTGTTTAAATTTCCAAAAGTGGATAAATTCGGGTTTTGTATACTTTTGTCATTATTTTGGTATATAATATGTCGTTATTCCCCGCTTTAATTCGTATTTAGGACATTGTGAAAATTTACAAAAAAATGCCCAAAGTTTCTTTGGACGACCCCTTAAAGGAAAGTGTGCTCAAATAACAGATAACAATGAAAGTTTGTTTCAACTGTTTATTCCACAATATCGTTTGAAAGAAAAGACCAGGAAGCATGTGCCCTTTTCATGAGGGATAAGTTTTTCACGAATTTCAAACACGTACATAGGAAGTCCAATTTTCTCTTCATTCAAATAAACTGAATTGAACATGATCTTATATTCATGGACAACTTATATTGTGGCTGAGGGTGTCCAGTAGCCTGGTGCAAACTTAGAAACAGTGCATGTATGTTGGAAAGATTTGGAAACACCCACCGAGTATGAATTCCACTCAGATAAGGGCTTAAATTCAGTGAAACTGTGGAAAACAAATTAAAAATTTAGCAAGATGGCTTTCCAGTGAAATCAAATGCTGTGTGATTTCAGTACTTTGTTCAAGAATTAAAACCAATGGCAATAATCTTTCAATGAGACAGTCAACACAAGGGATTATTGACATAATCAAACAGCTACCAATTATGGTATAAACCTTCTGATGTTTTCAGTAGCCTATTGTGGATTTGTTAACTTCAAATTATTATTTAAGCAAAATCACTTGTCAATATCCTAACTCTTTTCCCACTTATCGCTGAAAATTAGTTGTTTTTTTTAAACAAACACTCATAGACATTGCCAGGATTTTTTAAAAGTGATTCGACTTTGAGGAAAAAGGTACACTGGGGATACGAGCATGCAGGGAGCCTGGAGTGCTTTTAAATTTGGTATCAAATGGAGCTCTCTTGTAACCTTTTGGGCATTGCATTTCACGTTCTTGAAAAAAAAACCCTACCCTATCGACACCTTTGTGTGTATCTCGAGCTTGAAAAAAAAATCGACAGTCATACTGAAACTCGGTATATTTGTAAGGCGGGAAGACAAAGGGTCACTGGTTTGGGGTATGATCGATGGTTTGGGATTTTAAAATTTTTTTTTGGGGGGGGGGAGGGGTGGGGGCAGGGGTTGTTAGCCCCTGCAAGTGATTTCTACGCCACCGGTTATGATGTGCAATCCACACCCGACGTATACTTACATTTAAAAGTAAAATTTATGGAGCCTTCATCAATGGCCATCTTTCAAATACTGTTGGCTCTTCTGCAGTGTTGCTGATCCCTTAAACTTGAAAATAATTTCTGGATGGAAAACTCCCTTCCGCGATGGTTCATTGGTAACCTACTTCTCCCGTAATATATTATTTTTGCTTTCTCGGCTTCTGGCGGCCTGTCTCCGAACTGGGTGAATGGAATATTTTTTATTAGCTCACCGAAGGGAGCTTAACTTATCACTTGCTGTCTGTCGTCGTTGTCCGTTAGGAAAATTATTAATATTATGGCAGGTGGACTGAATATACAGTATTTTATTATTATTAGGTGCTAAAACAGTAAAAAATCTAAAATCTGTCGAAATAAGTTGGTGGCCTATCAAAAAATTCTGAGCTTGGTTCCACCAGTGATAAGCTACAGTACATGGAGAGTGTATTATCATTAAATCACCTGTAGAGTGGCGATTCCACCCAAGCAATAATTGCAAATTTGTTGCAAAGCTTAAGCACGACCAAAGTTCCAGCCAGTGGACCTCCGGGTTAAACCCAGAGGTCCATTGACTGAAACGTTGGTTCTGTTTTTTTGTCCATATATACAGAATTTGAAAGTGATACTTCGGGTGATAACCCCACTCTGCGGTTGATTTAGTCACAATCCACCCTCCATGTTCTGTATGTATCTGATCATTTGGGTAGAGCTATTGAGCCTGACAATTATTTTTGTTGAAAATTATGAGAGTTATTGCCCTTTGTTAAAAAATATTGTGTAATGCTTGTTTATGGAATAACTTAAACATTAGTTACCAAATATCAATTGTTGGGGTATATATCCCTTTGGGAACAATGTCTACCTCAAGTTTGATGACCACCATTATCCAATGAAAATTGTCAGGAGTTTATTTCCTGCCCCCCCCCCCCCCCCCCCCCCCTCTCTCTCTCTCCCCAACTTGCGCCAATTAGGCAATTTTTTTTCTTTGCTCCAAAATGCTTTTTGAAGGATTTGGAATGACGACATGCAGAAAAAAATGGACTCCTATAAACTGATGCAGGCCTCTTGTTTTTTGTTGTCAAAAGTTTTTCACTTGACTTGTTACAATTTAGGCATAAATTGTAACAAGGCAAATCCACACTCACTTAACAATTTCACTTCAAAGATAATATATGAAGCACACCACAGAGTTTGAAGCCTTCATGTTGCCGCACCTGCACTTAAGAATAAAGACCATATATGGGCTTCCAGCACTCTTCCAGTTAATGAGCACAAAAATAAAATGTCTATCTTTAGCAATGTTTATTTAACCCTCTGCACTCTGTGAAGTCGAAATGGCAAAGGTTTCAGCAGCAAATATTTCCCATAATGCAGTTTGATATTTAACCAAATATACCTTGTTTGACAGAGCTTGGTGAGCTCTGTCAAACAAGATATAATTGGTTAAATTTTATAGTTAAACAAGACAAAAACAGACTGATTGGAGAAAATTCTGTTGCACTACCAGAGTGCTAGGGGTTAATCTTCCTTCTGTGAGTACATTGTGATGTCTCCACCACCTTACCCTTTGACCTTCATTGGCCAGGTATTTAACTTGGATTGGCAAAATACACCCTTTGTAAGGCAAGAGTAACAAGCAAAAAATATTAAACAAAAGAAAAAAAAATTCAGAAAATAAAAATATAGAGAGAACAGTCGATGGTTGGAAAGGATTTATGATAAATTTTTTTGGAAACTCTAATTTCAACTGTGTGATTTTAGAGGGGCGAGAAAAGGTTATCCTGAAAAAAATTTGGATAACCTTTGGGGGAACGAATAGCTATCAAACTCATCATCTCAGTCAGAAGCACCAATGAGATTATAAAAGTCATTGTTCGTTCCCCATCACCCCCACCCACCCCCTCCAGAAACAGAACAATATTTTTATACTGTACCAATGACCCAGACATAGCTGGTGCTAACTCTTAAAATATAGGGCCAAACACAAATTTTGCCCCCCAATCCCCAAAATTTGCATCTAAAACTAAAGAAAACATGTCCTGAGAGGCCCTCCACACTTCGCCCCTACTGCGCATGCGCAGTGTCAAGGACGTTCCGAAATTGGCGCCATTAATCATTCTAAGTTTGGCCCTTCATCAGTTAACATCTGACTGATCTTTGTGCTTTTAAATCTCAGTTTAAATGATGCCAGACACATAAATATTAGTGAAATGGTGATTCTAAGGAGGATAGAAAAGGAGGAGAGGAAAAGAATGTGTGACAGAATATTATCAGGGCTGTAACTTAAAATTTTTTAATGAAATTATGTTAAGTTACCTATTTTCAAGGCAGCAGCCATTTTGTTGTCATTCTGATTATTTAGTTACACTGTTTTTTCAAGTGTTTCCCTGTCCTTTAAGTTCCCCCTTGCTATTCTCCCATGCTTTTGGCATAATTTCTGTAATTATTATTACTAAAATTTCTTGGGAGTTTAGCTGAATAACAGAATGAATTCTGTTCTTTCCCCATGTTTACGTCTTCACCTACGGGTGGTTAGGCGTCGTGTTCTGCATCTACCATCTGATGTTCTGCAGTTTCTTCCCTGGAAGTCTCCGTTTTGCATCAGATGGTGTATTTTTGGTAACTGATTTCGGGCCTGGGTGCCTGGAGTCTTATTTTAGTGTTTTTACACTCACTGTTTACATTTACAACAGCCCTCTGTGTGAGGGGGGGATTTCTAAATAATAATATCTTTATGTTATTTTAATCATAACTAGATACATTATTATTGTTCGTAAGTGTTGAATAAATTGTTTTAAATATTTTTAAAATTTTTGTCCACACTTAGGCTTGGGATCCATTGGGGCTCAACGTTACTTTTCAGAAACTTGGGCTGTTCTGAAAAAATATTTTTTCAAAATATTTTGATTTCAATTATTTTTTCTATATTAATGGATCATATTATTATTATGTATTTTGATTGCCAGGGGTTAGTGCGAGTACCAGGACTTGTTTCTTTTCACATTGAAAGGATATTGATCAATTGTTTTAAGAGGAAGTCTTCCTCTGACCTTATTATCATTCTATATGTGGTCGATGTACTCGCATTAACTCCGGTTCTGTTTCGTATGATTTCGATGACAATATGGGAAGCGTATGTCACGGTATGTTGTTGGGGATTTGGACACTCCGGTCCTTTCCCCGCAGGGTCACTCTACTTTATCAATTTCTATTTCAGACGATCAAGATTAGGGTGATGTATCTGTGATGTCTTCCAACAGTGTGCCTCCGTCGTCACAATTAATGAAGGGCTATCGGAAAAGTGCTCATGTAAAACGCCAATTGCCTAAGAGGACCCTAGTAGGTTCGACGGCCTTTGACGTCCGCTAGCTCGCCCGGTGTAGCGTCCATTCACCGAATGGTTCGGCAGCCGGGTTCGTCCGTTGCGGTCTAGAAGGAATTTTGGGGTGATGCGAGCACTATAAAATTAACTTAATGCACACCCAGTGACGGCGGATCGGAGGGAGAACGGAGGAAGCCTTTTAGTCCGGTTCATAGCTCGTTCCGGTCCATCCGGACGGCAAGCGAGAGAGGCCCCTCTCTCGTTCAACAACATCTGGCCCCAGATGTTGTGGTACAAATGTGTCGTTAGCGGAGCATACGTCCGTCGCTCGGGACGCTCCGTTGTATAGGCAGTCCGCTGAGACTGCTAAGGCTTCCTCTTCTCGTCAGCGCACACGACCGCACCTTGGCTGCGTGACCGCCGATATATTACCAGCTTCGCCGATCAAGGATTCTTCGGCGACCAGGTCACACCATCCGGCAGCCAGGGATTCGAGACCGATGGACTCCGGACGTTCGCATAGGAAAAGTATGCGGGAGCCATCTGATGCGGAGCTGCCCTCGGCGAAGCAGCGATAGACTGCGCCTCCGCAGGTCTCGACGCCGGACATTCTTGTGCACATAGCACAGCTTATCGCAGCATCCCAGCAGCCGATAGGAACGGTGTCGGATCGAGAATTATCCGACAGTGCTGGGTCGGTAGCCGGGGACTCGAGGCCTGCAGACTCCGGACGTTCGCATAGGAAGTATGCGGGAGTCAACGTACACGGAGCTTCCAGCGGCAATGCATCGTAAGTCCGCTACTGCACAGGCCTCGGGAACGGACGTGCTTTCCTTATTAGCACAGTTTATCGCAGCATCCCAGCATCAACTGTATCTGTCGCATATATTTTATCCGACGATGCTGGGTCGGGACGCTCCGCGGAAGCGGGTACAGACGTCCGAAAGTTTCATCCGGTCCGGCGGGATACCGAAAGGGATTCGGTGGATTTCAAGCTTTCCCTTTCGGAACAACATATGCTGCGATGCCGGATAAGAAACTGATAGCGTCGGTGGACTTAGAAATTTTTGGTTCGGTTCAGGGACATCGTCCCTCAGTTCCGACATAGTCCAATAATGTCACACAAACTTTCGAATTATTGAACGACGCTATATATATTATTATTTTATGCTTGCTATCCAAGCATTTCTGGTTTCTTGTTCGAAGAGTTATGGAGATGTCTTTCAAAAGTGTGCCTCTGTCGTCATAGTTAATGAAGAGTTAGCGGCAATAAGTGCTCATGGAATATGTCTATCGCTTACGGAGTGACATTCGCTAGCTCACCCGGTGTAGCGTACATTCATCGAATGGTTCGGCTGCCGGGTTCGTCCGTTGCGGTTTAGGAAGGAGATTTGGGTGATGCGAGCACTTTAATTACTTTAGTACTCACCCAGTGACGGCAGATTGAGGACAGATCGGAGGAAGCCAACAACATAGGGGACCGCATGTTGTGGTTCAGATATTTATATTCGGAGCATATGTCCGTTGCTCGGGACGCTCCGTTATATTGACAGTCCGAGAGACTGTCTTTAATGCTTCCTCATCCTCACAGCAGGGCACACGACCGCACATTGGCTACGTGACCTCGAGTATCCGATCAGTTTCGGCATTCAGTGATTCCACAGCGAATAGGTCGCGCCATCCGGTAGCCAAGGGACACGAGGCCTATACACTCCGTTCGCTCGCATATTGGAAGTATGCACGGGGTAACGATCTCGGAGCTTCCTGCGGCAATGCATCGTAAGACCGCTGCTCCTCAGGCCTCAGTGACGGACGTGCTATCCGAGTTAGCACAGTTGTTTCGCAGCATCCCAGCAATTGACGGTTTCTCGGTCGAATCAGGAATTATCCGACGGCGCTGGGTCGGTGCGGTCCGCGGTTGCATCAAGCTACGGACGACTGAACGCTTTATAGGGTCCGACAGGATGGCGAAAGGGATTCGAAAGATTTCGAGTTTTCCCTTTAGTAGTATCGGAAGATGCCTTTCATATCTTCTGGCATTTCTTCCAGTGATTATTTTTCGGACTTCATTGCTGCGATCTTGGATAAGAGACTTATAGCGTCATTGGACTCGGATTTTTCGATCGGTACAGGGACTTTGTCCCTGACTTACCGACGCAGTCCAATATTGTCATTACAACATGTGTTTTATTTTTCGATGCTATATATTTATATATATATACAAGCTTGCTACTAAGCATGATAGTTTAGTTTCTTGTCCGCGTGGCTCATTTCTGCCATTTTATCTTTTTTACATATAGTTTATTTTGGCAGAGCAGGGCATACCGAGTGTTCATATGCGTCTAGACGGTGTGATTAAAGACTGCATATATTCTTTTTCGCCGTTTATGTCTTTTCCAATTTCAATGTTGGGAACGACATTATGTATAGTAGACTTAACTTAGACGCTTTATTATACGTAATCCGCCTTACTGAGGCGTTATCATTACGTCTTCAAGAAAAGATTTACGGGATATTATTCTCAATGTAATTTCTTTTGAGGGCAGTAGTTTGTTCACGTATAACTCCGCCCTTCAGTGGCTGATTGGAGTTGGTTAGACGTGATGCAGCCCTAGCTACATCCACGCGTGGATAGTAGGTTAAGAACTCTCTCAGAGTCGCTTCGTTCTCGGAGGAGCTTCTCTTCGACGGCAACTTTCCGGCAATCCATGAATTGCTTGATTTATACATTCTCTTGTCTATCTAGTGTTACAAGAGATTCAGACTGGGGCAAACATTCGGTGGTTGACTCAGAGAGTGCCGCCGCAGTTGCCGGACCCGAGTGTGGCTGTTATGACGGTTGCCAGTCAAACAGATTGGGATATTTACTGATCCCTACGGATTCGAAGTGCCAGGGTCTTTGGGTTCCGCAGTCTTTTAGCTATCAGTTTAACTTCCGCGGAATAATGTTTTTTAGGCTTGCTTTATGTCATTGCATGAACATTATTCAGAAACGCATGCCCAAATTCCTGTCCTTTAATTCGACAGTAGTGGCGTATCTCCGGAACCAGGGAGGCACTCTTTCGTTTCCGTTATTCAATTTAATGGAAAGAATCCGTCTGTTGGTTATAGTACACCAAGTTCAGTTTTGGTCCGTCATATTCTGGGTCGTCTGATTGTTTTATCGCACTCCCGTTCTCTTACGGGTCGCTTGTTGCTGTCAGAATGGACTCTCAACAAACAAGTATTCAATCAGATTTGCTATCTATGGGAGCGCCCAATGATTTTTTATTTATGACACAGCTTGCTAATCAATTGCAGACGTATGTGTTGGCTTGTCCAGATCTCTGAGCTAATACTGTTAACGCTCTATTGATCTATAGGACGGAATGATAGGATACGCGTATCCTCCGGCGCTGTTGTTTTAGCAGGTATTGCTAAGATAAACAACCACAATACATTTCTGTTGATAGCATCTCTATCTTCACAGAGATCATGAGTAATTTACTCTCTTGTCTACTGTGGATCTTAACGTGAAATCTTCCTCTATGTGAGGATCTTTTTTTCACTGGGTAAATCGTGTCATCTTTATCACAACCAGCAAGGTCGCAACCTTCATGTATTCCGTTGTGTGGTCCGTATTGCATTGTAAGCACTGTACTGGACGAGCTTTGGACGCGATTTCTTACTATAGGAGATCCTCTTCTTCGCTATTCTATGCGACTAAAGTGGAGGCTCTTCCGTCGTGGTGTAGGGATCATTATGTTCATATGGTTGATCCCTCCATACTACTCATTGCTATTTTTTAGTATACTTGTTTCACAAGATCTACTGCAGCCTGTTGTTATTTAGGTTATAGGTTTATGTTACCTCATACCTATGCACTCTACGATAGTTTACAATTGAGTCTTTTGTCTCTTTATCTAAGTCAGTTAGTAACTTTTTGATAAATAGACTTAGAATCTTTAGATTAAATTCCTATACGGATTTTAACTTCAGGTTCTTATTTAGCTAAGTAATCATTTGAGCCTCTGGAAACAGTAGTTTTCAAATTCTGACCTTTTAGACAGTAATTCTGTTGGTTTCTCTTTTACTGTAGAGTCAGTGAGTTTCATGCACTATCGATGGATGATTTTCACTTTCATAGTTTCGGAATCAATACTTCCGTTACTATTTAGGTTGGATTGTTGCATAAGAGTTAGGCTCCTATTATCCGGAACCTATTATTTTAAGGTCCTTCCGTCTTCGTATGGGCATAGGCCTTTACTCTTTCCGGGTACAGTTTATGTATTATAAACAGATATCTGTTTATTACAAGGGCGTAAGCTTCTTCTGTCTTTGATGTCTAGTAGAAGGACGTTACGCTCCATTTTATTGTTAATGGATTCTATTAACTAGCGTACTGCTTATGGTATATCATTGGCTTAGCAGTTGTGCTTAAGATTTCGGCTCATGAAGTAAGAGTTCTTCTACTTCTTGGGCTTACATTAATAGTGTTGCTATTATAGATTTTTGAAGGCTGCTCATTGCGCTCAGCCATCCGTTCATGAATTTTATCTCAGAAATATCGAGTCCATTTCTGGAGGCCTCTATTGTTAGGTCTATTATCTACTGCTCAGAATGTCATTCACTTAACAGTTGCTACTATAGCTAGGTAGGCTGTCTGTTTCGGCAGTGTCTCCGTTCGGCTGCCCTCTTCGCTCTGGGCTATTTGACCCAGGGCAAGAAAAAAGGGGGGGGGAGGGTGTTCCCTTGGGTCACCTGTTTTTACTATGAAAACAAGGGGATACCTCCTCCGGAGTTAGTAATTCTGAGCTGTTATTGGGATGGTTGTTTAGTGAGAAGTTTAAGTTTATAAAATTCATTCAAGTCTTAGTTTTTAAAGTATAGCTTTTGAATATTGCATATGTCAACGGACATGATTATGCAATTCTCACACACTTTTAGGAGTATAAGAGTCTCTATTCTCTAGACTTACTTTATTATTGGCTTACTTTAAAAATTATTAGTATAAGGATTATTGGATATTAATAGAGTACATGGATGTATGAAGCTCAATTTTTGGAGGGTGTGGTATCTTTCTAATTTATCATAAACAAGAAAGATACATGTAAGGCCTATTACTTCTTTTCCCTACAGGGGATTACTCTATTTTATTTTATTGAGCGTATTCCATTTTGCTCTATGTCCTTGGCCCTCCAACCTTTTTACTATTCAGCTATGTCTGGGTCATTGGTACAGTATAAAAATGTTAAAAAATTTATAGTAATTTATATATTTTTTATACTTACCAATGACCCAGACGGGGATGGCCCTCCCAGGAGTTGGGAACTCTTGCCTCCCCGCTGAGTACATAGCGCTTACCAGGCACTGGTTATTAGAATGATTAATGGCGCCAATTTCGGAACGTCCTTGACACTGCGCATGCGCAGTAGGGGCGAAGTGTGGAGGGCCTCTCAGGACATGTTTTCTTTAGTTTGAGATGCAAATTTTGGGGATTGGGGGGCAAAATTTGTGTTTGGCCCTATATTTTAAGAGTTAGCACCAGCTATGTCTGGGTCATTGGTAAGTATAAAAAATATATAAATTACTATAAATTTTTTAACTTTTGACTTAAAATAATCAAAAACTTGGGAATTTTAATAGAAAAAATGTGACCTAATTCTTTTATTTTGAAGATTAATAATATTGCTTCAGGTGCCGGTATTACACCACATGGATTCCTTATTAATATTCATAAGCTATTGATAGAAACATGAAACATCCTTCTTTGTCGTGAATCCCCATCAGCAGTGAGGTGTACATTAAGACACAGGGATGAGTATTCCCTCAAAGTCAGGTTGAGAGTTTAACCCAAACAAACTATCAATAAAGTCCAAAAGCTGAACAACTTGTCCCCTTAGGGTGACTTGTCCTCTGGACAAATGATCCATCGGCAGTGGATAAATTGTGCACCCCAGAAGCTACAAAAGGCCAAAGCTGCTTAACTGGTTGAGTTCTAGAAGGCACTATCAGGACTTTAAAAAAAAATGAGGGTACCAGACCAAAAGCCAACTTTTTCTTGCACATGTTTCATATTCAGTCAAATTCAGGTAATATTTTTGTGTCGCCTGCCCCACGAAGTGGGGAACGACATATAGGGATTACTTTTGTCATCTTGCGCCGTCCGCGTCATCCGCATCACACTTTCTCTTATCCGCCACTCCTCTTTAACCTATGAATGGATTTTGATGAAACTTTCAGTGATTCTTTATCACATAATGGCATTGTGCACCTCCTATTTTATTTTTTGATCCGCTGTATTTTTTCCAGAGTTATGCCCCTTTTCCACTTAGAATTCTGTCTGAAATATTAAAATATAGTGCAGGCGACACACGTCTTCCATGGAAGACTCACGTCCAAGTTGTTTATATAAAGTTGTTTTATTACAAATTATTGGAGAATACCCATTGGCACTTTCCAATAATTTATAATAAAACAAATTTTGAAGAACAAATTTAGACCTCCAAAAATAATGTAGCCCTCAACCAGCTAACTGACAATTATCACCAAAAAAACCTACTGGCGATAGATCCAAATGCTTGAAACTGGTCAGGTAATAAAGAATTCTACATTAATTTTGGATGACTCCTACTAAAAAAATTATGTTCATTTTACCAAAAGAAATATGGCAAACATACCATCCATTTCAATAAGTTGCTGCAGCTTGTAAATAGACATGTTGTTATTGAACATTTCGTGATCTGAAACCACAGATGTTATAATTAGACCAAGCAAAATGGCTATGACAGAGGCACTGATGCACTGAGGTCTGTGTGGATAAAGTTCTGTATGATGCATTTCTCTTAGAACAGTCCTTGGGGTTCTGATTTGTGTTGTTTAATGGGCAAGGTTACAGACCATTCGGTATGCAGACTTATTCATGTCATTCACTTGGGTTATTGGATTCTCAGTTCTTTCTTGCTGAGACCTTTTATCCTCCCTGTCCACTGTTTCAAACTCCATGACAATAATTGTACTGGAACTGGCACACACACTTAAGTCACTCAAAAAGCTCATAACTGTACTGGTGGAAACCAGTACTGTTCCAGTATAGAGGTCGAATGCAGTGTCTAATGCACCTCGAAATTGTCATGGGAGCATTTAGTGATCACTTTTGGCAATTCCATCTGCAATGAATCAATGTGATGATTGATTTTGTTTAATGTGCCATTTACCCAGTGCAGACAATATCAAAATTTATTTTTTTAAATATTATTTTTTTCAAAGTTTTCAAAAATTTTAACAAGCCATATCATGACCCCTCATTGCAGTGAGCTCAATTTTGTTGAAATTCTTTTTCAAATAATATTTTTCCAACTGCTCAGGTTGTATATTACGCAGGCTGATGTGGCCGATTCATTAGGTAAAGGGTTAAATGTAGACTTAGTATATAAAGACTCCATCTGTTCATTTATGTTGCATCCTTGAAATTAGCCACAGCAATTAGTAAATGCCGTGGGGATCACCATGGGATTTGAATTTCTCCACGGCAATGGGGCTTTTTTCTTAAAATTTGAAGAAGGCGATTTATAACAAGCATTATCAATGTACCACAGGGGGCATTAGGACAAAACAAGACTTGAAGTCAATCGTAAATTTGTTAAAATCATCTATTCAACTGATACATTAACAGTGGAAGCATTGAATCAGTGCTGTTGGTTGATCGTTAAAATTGCCATGGAGAAATTCTCCTAATTTTGAGGGCTACATGTTGTGTGAATGTGGTGAGAATAAGTTAAAAGGGTTACTGGATGACGTTGAACCCATGTGGAGGGGGGGGGGGGGTGTCCTACCATTGTGGGTGCAGCTGCTGATAAAAGAAGCAAGAGAGAAAAAGAAAGTAGTGAAAAAGGTTTTACTTAGCTGATAGAGTGCTAAATGTTTTTTCAATGGTGATTTGTAACAGTATTTTTTTCACGGATACAGTACATGCGCCTTGGACTGGTTGTAAACAGTGATGCCCACGCATGCATTTACCAGGTAATAAAAATCATTGGCATCAAAATTTTAATTAATGAAGCACCAGGTTAATTAAATTGTTGATGATTATTCCCATAATTATTAGTGTTTGCAGTCCAATATTACTGCGTCCGTGGAAATCCTGTCGATCAGTCCACGGCAGCCATACTGTACCACATCCATGCAAAGAGATCCCTAGTTACCAAGATTTTGTTCATAAATAATGGTTTTGTTACAATTTATTGGAGTGTCCATTTGCACTCTACAATAAATTGTAATAAAGCAATTTTGCACAAACATTTTTGTGTTTCTGCTGCTGAGCAAACAAGCTAATGAATACAGTATAAAGCCACTAAAGTGACTTTCAGCACTTTTCAACAGAGCCATGATAGTGGCTTCTAGAACTCAACCAGTTAATTTTTTTCTCTTGGTCGATTGTCTTTCTGTTGGTACTTGCATTATGATTTCTAATCAATACCGGTAAGTTCATATAGAGAATGACTGGCAAAATGGAGTACTTGCTTGTGTTGTATAGCATTGTGGAGTGTGTATTTGGTGGTGTAATGTTCTGGTGTGGGGTTATCAGGGATTTAGCGATCCAGTATCCTTGTTGTTAATGACTCCGTACAGAATTCGTTGGCTGACATCCATTCCAGGAAATGTCTGACTTTCTTTGGTGTTCCGAATCTTGTGTAATCACAGTTCATTCAACATGGTCAGAGTAGATGGTTTAACCAATTGTCACCTCTGATAGATCTGTATATATTATCACCATTATGTCACAAAATGCTGTATCATAGTGTTGGGAGGTTAACCGAGAATACAACTCGGTGTCGGTTATTAAAAAACACCGACCAATGTGATCACAAAAAACCATTGTCCTGGTTACATGCGCGGTTAATTTGTTTATGGCATGTGATGACTCAATCTCGCGGCCTCGTGGTACGTTTTGGCGTAAAAATGGCTGAAACAACCAAACAACCTAGCCCAGTGTGACAGTACTGAGAACAGGTAAGCAGGGCTTGCCTTGAGTTGGGGCAGGGGGCGCGGTGGCTCAGTTGTTAGAGGTGCAGGCTGCAAGCCGAGAGGTCCTCGGTTCGAATCCCACCTGCGACAACCGCGTTGTGTCCTTGGGCAAGACACTTCACCCCGATTGCCTACATGGGGGCACGATGACGCTGTGTACTGAGGCGTACTGCACGTCGATGGTGCTCATGTCTTCAACCAATCTAACCCTGCCTGTGCTGCGGTGCAGAGTTCAGAGTTACGATGTTGGAGAGCTGACAGCTGCTCGTCGTTGCTCGGTGGTTCTCTGGCTTCCTCCACCCGTAAAACTGTCACGGTCACGATTAGCCATTGTGCATAAGTATGTGACCTTAAACACCAATAAATAAATAATAATAAATTGAGTTGGGGCCGATCGGCCCCGGCCCCGAGAGGCCCTTTCTCGGGGCTTTTTTTCGGCCCTGAGTCCCCGACTTTTTTTTCAGTCTTGGCTCCCGAAATCTCAGTGTTGGTAGGTTTGGGCAACGAAATTTTGCGAGATTAATTTTTCCATTCACGTCTCATTCACGCAAGTGTGATTACAATAGAAGCAGCAAATAACAGATAAAATAATAATACAAACTGTTTTTGTCTGATTCGAATTAACATCCACCTAAATCCGCATGAAAACTGAGAAAATCCCAAGATTAAACACAAAACAAAACAAACACATTTGCGAGACTTCGAAAGCCCGCTTGTCAACTAATGGGGGAATTCCCTTCAATCCCACAATACTATGCGCGGGTACATCCGATCCTAAAATCTGAATAAATGCAACACTAGACACAGAAACTGCCGTCAAAATAAATGTACGAAATAAAATAAAATGTGTACCTGTGTCTACGTGGAGAGGTGGGGCACATTCCATTTCTGAAATATCCAAAACTGTGGGGAATTTTCATGGATTGAAATTATTTAAACAATAAACTGAAATGTTTTTCAATTTTTTTCTTTGAGACAACCCTTGCATCGAAAATACACAGCCCACATGCCACAATATGTACGAAACGTCCTAAAATTTTATCACCGAAAAATCCCAAATGTCTATGTACGAAACGTCCTGCACCCACATGATGGGTCCAAGTCGTTTCGTCCCCGGGATTTTTTTTTCTAAGCAAAAGCAATCAAGTAAGGTCGCCATTGGAAAGAATGTAACAACATAAAATTACCCCAAAAGGCCCGACCTCAATATCTGGGGGACTTTTTTTAAGCCCCCAGCAGGCCCCGACCTCAACATCTGGGGGACGTTTTTTAGGCCCCGACCATTTTACTCAAGGCATGCCCTGAGGTAAGTAAATAACATAATTCAACAAACTTCAGAAGCCAGTAATCCTACTCATTGTGTTTCATGCATTCCGTGGCGAATCATTTGATTGATGTACAAAGTGGTAATTGCATTTCATGTATTTTTTCTACCATTTACTCCCCAAAACGCAATCGCAGACAGAAATATTAATAGCAATAAAAATGCGGCGATAAAAGATCTTGTACGGTAAAGCTATTGCAATAGCGATAAATGTCACATGACATCGCAAGCGAAGAGATGAGTGTATCTGGGAAGGGACTTTTGAGGTGGAGACCATGAAAAGTGGAGAAAACTAAAAGATTTGGGCTTGTATTTTTGATATTTATTTCAACAAGACAAGTAATGGGGATAACATACATGATCCATGGCACTGGTGGCAAATTAGTGCTACAAACTGATAGATACCTCAGTAAATTATGTTTTTCAGAACAAAAAACCGAAACCGGAGTCAACTCTTTTTGTAAAAAACCGAGTAGATACCGACACTGAGCAAAAATTTACTAACCTCCCAACACTACTGTATCAGTGTCAAGCTCTTGTTTCTAAGGCAATATCTTGATCAGTTGAAGGCAGGTCAAAATATATATCCACAAAAACATGAGCAAGACTGATATGCTAAACTCTCTAACTAGCATTTTGATTTCAGATTCAATTTTCACACTCATAAAAAGCCATTTGTTTTGGTCGATCTATATGAATCTGCCTTGAACTTTCCCAATCACCATTTAAACATATTCAAAATTAATGAGCATGTTTATTCTACATTCCACAATGACTGTGCCCTGTAACTGGCTGTTGTTTCAATTTTAATACTTCCATTGATTCAGATACAGAAAGATAAGAATTGTGGGTTCATAATTTAATAAATATTATTTTGTGAAGTATTTTTTCCCCTTTCCATATGATATACATAGAAACGTATATGGTCTATCGCAAATGCCCTTGGAAAGCTTGTAATGTCTATAAATAGTAACATAAATCCTAACTAAGCACTCGCTAGTATACTGCAGTTGCAAGGTACAGAATTTTTATCAGGGGCCCCTGATAGAATGATTTAATTGGGCATTTAGGGACTCAATTCATACACATACATATTGTAAAATAAACTGTCATTTTGTCAGTTTTGTCAGCATTGCAACAGTATATAAAGGTCATGTACAGTTCTTACTTCACCTCCGATGAAGTTCAAGTTCAACAAAGAACAAAACTCAGGCTTTACACACATACAGGATAACCACAACAGGTCCTCTTTGGCTCAACTGAGTCAGCTTTGTATTTATGTCCAACACTGCAGCACTAAGAGACTCTTGGGCTGTTTTGTTATCTGGAAATTCAAACGTTGTGAAGTTTTGTGCCCTGGTGTAATTAGGTTTTCTAATGGAGAGGCAGGCTATCTCCTGAATGACTCTATTCCATTTGCTAACTTTACCTCAACCAAGATGTTCCCAATGGTTGAATAAACTACTCTCATCACAAAAGCTGACAGAGAATTTTTATCGCTATCACAAATGGATCATAGTCTGGTTGGAATTATTTTTCCTATTTCTCCCAACACACTGCTACAATCTTACCTGTCAGAAAAGAAATGTGCGAACATTAAATCTTAGCACATATTTACCATTTTTTTTACAAGTCTGGGTCTTAATTTCGCAATGTATTTTATTTGTGACATCTCATCATCCTGCTGTGTAAGTGAGTCGTGATCCAACTGATCTCATCGAGAAAAATACCACTTCTGTGATAATATATTAGAGAAGGGCAGTATTGGAATTTTGAGTTTGGTATCGGTTTTGGTATTTTTTGGGGGTATACCTCGATATTGGTTCGGTATTCTGTATTTGACTTGACTTAGTTTTGATAGTACCAAATAGGAATTCACATCAGGAAAAACAGAATAAGTTGTTGTAGTATCATTCTACCACAATGCTATTAATGACATTGCCAATGAGTTCCACAGTGGCATTCTTTTACAACCACAAATCATATCTACAGTAATTTTGTAACTTGTACTAATCGCACATTAATGTTTAAAGACCAATTGCAGTCTTGCGATCTCAGAGCATATGCCCTGACCATGTCACCTTTAGGAGGTCCTGCTGACAATAGACAAAACACTTGGGCAGTGATATCTAGTCAGGTCTTTGCTGCCTTAGCAGGCAGCCAAGACTTGACTAGATATCACTGCTAAGCAAGTGGAAATGTAAGGTTGTAGTCTAGTGGGAATTCAGGATAATTGTCCAATCCATTGAGGGTTAACAAAACTGAAAAAAAAATCAGTCACTTCTGTCATGAAAATGATCCTTTCAACTGTTATCAAGCCTCAACAGGGACTGATAAATAGTGAATGTAGGAAAATTTGAAAATTCAGACGGTATCAGTATTCAACATATGGTTCAGTTTGGTTTTTTGGTATCCCCATGATATTGGTATCAGTTCGTTTTTTTTTCGGTATATTGCCATCTCTAAGATACATGATGTATTACAACATGAATTGGAATTGAATTGATATCATACAGTTTTTATTTCTTTTTAACAACTTATTTTTACTGGAATTGGTTCTAGTGTACTGTCATGTTAGGATGCAGAAATAAAAAAATCGTTACACTGAGGTCATTTAATGATTTTTCTTTCATTTCAGAAAAATCAGTTAATTCAAGAAAACCAGTTGTTGCATTTGGCTCTCCAAAGCGAGTTTTAAAATCACAGATTCCACTGGAGTCTCCTCCTATCACAGATGTTCACCCTTCTACCATTGATACCATTATAGAGGCTTCCTCACCAGATACCACTAAAGCTTCAAATGCCAGACGGGAGACATTTATTGTGCCACCTGTCATAAACAGAAGAGAAACTTTTGCAGTTCTACCCCCGAAAGACGAAGGTCTACTTTTAAGCAATACTGACATGCCAAAAGCTTTCGATTCAAACAAAAATAGCATAATTATTAGGAAATCCCCAAGAAACATCAGTGAACCAAAAGACAAAAGAAAGACATTCTGTTTACCCAAGAAAAGTGTTTTTACTTTAGAAGATGAGGAGGGAATATTTGAACAAGATTGTCCCATACTTGTTGATGATCCAATTGATTTGCCAGATGTTTTAAATACTCACAGTAAAACAGAACTTTGTTCTAAACCTGCAGATAATATAAATGAAAATGCTTTGAATTCTCAAATGGATCCCAATCATACAATGTACATGAATCAAGATATGGATGTCACAGAGGTTATTAATTTCAACCCCATACAGGAAGATACTTTCATTAAAACATCATCCAAATATTCTGCCAAGAAAGCTGATAGATTTTTAAAACCCAGTGCAGCCATTCCTCCAGGAAAACCAAAAAATAAGAGTGATGAAAGTGGTAAAATGGGCAGTAAATCTCAGAAAACATTTAATTCAGTTATGTTACAAATAAAAGACAGTCAAGGAGAAACAAAGAATGCTTCTGCTGTTGAGCTCTCTATACCAAAGCCAGGAAAGATTGTGTTTGCAGCCAGCAGAAAAGACATACATGGTTCTAGGAAACCGCTGAGTTCTAAACTACCAACCAAAGCACGTAGTAAAGATAAAGTTAAAAAGGGACCTGAAATGCAACCCAGCCATGGTGGTGTGAAATCAATATTTGATTTCCATGACAAAACTCCAGATTTTAGAAAAAAAGATGAGAAACCCAAGTCTGTGTTTGAATTGTCAATGAATGAATCATTGCCTCAAGATGTCACAATTTTAGTCACCAACGAGGCAAAAAGCAAAAACTTTTCTGGAGGACAGAAAGTACTAAATAAAAAGTCACTTGAAAAACATAAGTCTTCTGCATCTGATAAGAAGATTGTTTCTCCATCTCAGGTTTCTAAAAAACAAGACAAATTTGAAGTAAATAGAAAAAGTTCTGATACTGAAGTTTGTCAAAGAAAGAATTGCAATGTTATTTCTAACACAGCTATTGATTCCTCTCCTGTAATAGTTAGTGATGGACAAAATATTATTCATTGCTTTCCTATAAAAGATGGTGTAATTGAATCAGTAAAAGATGGTGTAGGTAAAACAGTAAAAGATGATGTATCAACAAAACAAGATGGTGCAAAAGAATCAGTAAAAGTTGGTGAAGGTATAAAAAAGCCAGTCAATAAAACCACAATGATAGCACCAACAGCCAGTGATCCTGTTATAACTAAGGATGGCTGTATAATGTATTCTTTACCAATGAAGAGAGATGATTCAGATGAAGAAGCATCACAAACAAATTCTCAAAGCTCGGTACCATCTTCACGTCGATCTCGTTCCCAATCCCGGTCACGGAAAAGTAACAAAAATACTGACCATATTGATAAATTGCAGGATGTTGATGGTACCGGAAATTCACTTTCAAGTTCCCAGGCTGACAATAAGGACACTAGTAAAGAAATGAAATCTCGAACACGTTCAAAATCACGACTAAGAAATAAAGAAGCAGAACGCGAGACTGATGTAATTGGCCATTCTAAATCACCATTATCTAAATCAGATGAGAAGAATAGTGATGATGAAACACCCGTTATTCACCAGAGGCGATCGAGGTTAAGTCGTAAAAATTATATTTTGGATTCAGATGATGATATTGACTTTGTTGCTGAGAAAAATATGAAATCAAGAGGTCGCTCGAGATCTAGACACAGAAAGGATGAGTGTGAGTCAAAAGAAGAAAGTAGTGTTAAAAAAAATGCAAGATCAAAGTCACGTCCAAGAAAGAAACTTTCAGATGATTTTGAGGAGGATTCCTCAAAGGAGCATCCTCAAAATAAAAAATCTAGGACAAGGTCAAAATCTCAGCATAGAGTAAAAGAAGATGATGTTGATTGTTCTGAAGAAAGTTATATTGATGGAGCTGCAAAAAGGAAAATAATAAGATCAAAGTCACGGCAGAGAAAATATGATGAGGATTTTGTTGATGACACATCAGAGAACAAAGCATACTCAAAATCACAATTGAGAAGAGTGAGTGATGACATCCAAGAGAATGAAAAAAATGAAATAACCAAGAAGAAAATATCAACATCACAGCAGAGAAAAGTTTTGGATGATATGACTGACCAAAGTCCAGAGAAACAATCTAGCAAAGAAAAATCGAGAGGTCGGTCAAGATCTTGTCGAAGAAGAGTTCCTGATCTCACCGATGAATTTGAAGGAAGTAAAAATACCAAGATGACCAGATCAAAGTCACAGCAGAGGAAGGAAAATGATGAAATGGCTGATGATCAAACAGCAGAGAAACTGTCTGTCAAAGTAAAATCAAGAGGTCGATCAAGAACTCGGAGAGCAGTTCATGATGATGCTGATGAAAAAGGAGAATGTAACAGCTCCAAAATGCCAAGATCAAAGTCACAACAGAGAAAGGATGGTGGTGATATGGCTAATAATGGAACACATGAAAAGGTGTCTCATGAGGAAAAGTCAAGAGGGCGGTCAAGGTCTTGTCGGAGAAAAAATGAAAACTGTTTGAAACAGAGCAATTCAAAACTGGTGAGTATTCTATCTATAATAACAGGATAATGAAACTTTTTTAATGAGTTATTGTTGAATGAATATGGATGCAGATCCAAATACACTGGAGCCCTATTAATTGAATAGTCACTTTGTGAGAGAAAAATTTTCAATTAACAGAAGTATACTATTAACAGGAATACGGTCATTTTCCTATTTTATAGTTATAAATTAGCATTTCTTCTATTATATCTTGTTTAACAGAGCTCATTGAGCTCTGTCAAACCAGATATAATTGATTAAATGCCTATATTGGATGTATTGAGACCAAAAAATGTCTGTAAAATATAGGGAATGCAGTGGATGTCGAATAGTTTTTAACCGATAAGGATTTGCAACTGTCATCTGCTTGCCGCTTAGTTGAGTGCACAATCAACCGATTGTGAGTGCCATTGTCAGAAGTCACAACCAAAAGGAGTAGTATGTTCAACTATGCATAGTCTTTGAATAGGGTTAATTTTACAGTACAGTCAGGTTGATATGTCTGTTGATCTCAAGAGCGAGTCACCGTGTATATCAAAATAAAAATACATCAGCAGAAGCATGTTAACAGAGCAGCTTCTTCGATCAATGCAAAAATAGGTGACCTACACTCGTACTATTTTAAATTCCACCTCCATTTAAATTTAGTTTCAAGATGAAATTGGATAAAATATATCGAAGGGCAATTAAATAACATATATTTATTTGCTTGATTTAATTACATATTTATGTTCTAATTGAAATTTTCGATTCAAAACCCATGTGGATTATACAGGTCAAAACAAAAGTAGGTCCCGTTTTGTACACAGTAATTTAGATTGCTTTCGTTGTGTGGCAGAAATCATTGACTGAAAATACATTCATAACGGCTGTGTTTTCAAATAGCTTCTAACACTGCAATTCAGTCCATTTCGTAGATTCGTATTCACATGTCTAGTGCCGGAAAATCCCCAATGGAGAAATATAATGTTTCACAAATGATAACCAGTCCCAGAAGTCCATGCACAAAATGGCCATACACTTACATAAATAAGTAACATGCAAAGCAGATTGAAGTTATACTCCAACTGTGAAAATTGAAGTTGTACTCCAACTGAAAACAATGGTTGATGAGTCTGTTTTATGTTCATTTGTTATTGTTCACTTTGTATTGACTGATTAAAGAAGAATTGTGTAACTGGATTGTTTTAAAATTAACTGACAGTGATATCAGATGATGAAACAGCAATTTATAATACTGGTGGGGTGCTATCAGTGTAACTTGTACTGGGAGTGGGATATTACTGTCGACAACTCGTTTCAACACTACTGCTAATCATTGTTGCAAAATTTATTAAGCTTATTACTGCTTGTATGAGGTCGTGAATTAAATGTAAATATGAACAATTTTGATCCCGTGGTGTTCCATGTACCCATTGGCACGAACCGATGTTCGAACACTTCCACTTCTGGCTAAAAATCGGCCGGTGTCAGATGCGATTGTCGAACATAGGTTAATCACTAATGTCGAAGTAATTCTTCAACAGATTACAGGATTTTTTATTCAGTTAACAGGAGTATAATCTATAACCTCTATATGAAGTTAATAGTGCAAATCTGTTAAATACAATTAACAAGGTCATTCATTTAACAGATATTCCATTAACCCTTTGAACCCTGATGGTATATTCCATACCTGTTCAGACACACCATCTGGTAGAGTCTGTATTTGTTAATTGGGGGAAGACCAATCAATGTTTTCAACGTGCAGCCTCAGGGCTGCACATTGAAAATCTTGATTGGTCTACCACACAAATTCACTGAGCATCTATCTGCTTTGTGCATTGAGGTCATGTTGCGATTCTGGGTCAGAAAAGCGGCCTTTTCGGTTCGAAGGGTTAAGTGGGCTCCACTAGACATCACCTCTACCTTTGACAAAAACCCTAAAGAACACAAACAATTGAGTCTTGACACCCCCAGCCATGCCCTCTCACTCACATTTACTGCCACCACCACCACTCAAAAGTCCAATTCTTGAAAAAGGTTAACCAGTGAATGTATTCAAAACATGATGATCCTCACCCTATGTATATTTTTATACTATAACCCAATGGCCCAGACTTAGCTGGTGCAAACTCAAAGTTATCAAGGGCCAAACACATATTTTGTACCTCCCAATCCCCCAAATTTGCTTGCAAAACCAAAAATTAAAAGTCCTATCTGGTCCTCCATACTTTTACTCTCCACGCATGCGCAGTCGCCAGGAAGTGACCGAAATTAGCGCCAACATCATTCTTTGTTTGGCCCTAAAGTCATCAACAATGAACTGACATCTGTGCTTTAAAATCCCCTTTTTTGCAAATCAATGCAAGAATTGGTGGATTCAAGGCTGTTATTGGATGATGGAAGTGTTCAATGGTTGTTTTTGACGTTCAGGGCTGTAACTTTATAATAATTATAAAATTATTTCATGTTTCCCAATTTCGGGACATAAACCTGATGTCATCATTTTTGTTAATGATTATTCCACTGTTTGTTAAGTATTCCTTCCCTATCCTTCCATGAACCCTTCCTGTTAAACTATTAAGCTTTTTGGCTATTTTTTATTGAAATTTTTTATTAAATTTCTTAGGAGTTTAACATTTATTACGGAATATTATTCTGATTTTCCACATGGTTACGTGCTCACCCTAGGGGTGTTAAGTCGTTTGGTCTTGCATCTTCTATCCGATGTATCGTTTCTTTTTCGTATGAAGATCTAGCTTTGCATCTGGTAGCATTAAATTGTTTTCTGATTTTGGGCCTTTTTGTGTGCCTGATGTCTTGTTTACATTGACGTTGTTTACATTATCAGCATCCTCATATATAGGTAGTTTTTTATATTCTGTTATTATAGAATTACTGTTGGATACATGGATTAATATTCCGGTAGTGTAGCTCAAAGAATTTGGATTTTGTCCACACTTAGGCTCCATCGGGATGCCTTTGGACTCTTAATGTTCCCTTTGGGAACTTATGCGTTTTTTTCAAAAAAAAATTTTTTTTAAAAATATTTTGAATTTAATTTTGATTGCTATTATTCATGTATCTTAAGTATATATATTTTGTTGTGGAGTTGGAGGTCTGATATCGACTTTAGTCGATGCACTCCTGCGGACTCTTGTCATTCTTGTGTTCACTGGAATGACTAATGTTGGAGACGAGTGTTGCGGTACGTTTTTGGCGGTGAGGTTCTGAGGGCAGGCCTCTCACTGCGTTATAATTCATTTTGTCAATTTCCATTTCAGAGCAACATGAACATGGTGATGATATTCTGACACCCATCCAAGTGTGCTACCGTCATTGCGCACATCTGAGCATATAGAGCTAGCTGCAGTGCGCATGATTGCAAGAGTTTGGGCCTTTTGTTAAGGGTTTTAATCTCTTGCAAGCAGATAGCTTGACCGGTGAAGCGGTACTCCCTCTGTGGGTGCCTTGATGCCGGGTAAGTCCGTTGCAGTCGAAAGAAGTGGATTGGGTAGAGCGAGCACTTTAATATAAATAGCTCACCCAGCGACGACGGAAATAGGGAGGAAGTCAGCAAGTTTATTGTACTCGGTGAGGTCTATAGACCGCGAGCAGGAGAGGCCCTTCTGTAACCTAACAGACATTTGGGGCCAAATGTTGTTATGAGAAACTTGCATGAGCTGGAGCATATGTCCGCCCTCCACTCTGGAGGTCAGGGGTTGGCTTCAGTCACGGCTTCCTCCGCTACGTTATTAAAGCACACACGACCGCATCCTAGCTACCTGACTTTGGATATCCAGCCTGCTGCACGAAGAAGGAACTACTCTTTGCCTGTGAAGTCGGATCATCCGGTAGCTTGGGAGATGAGGCCTCTATCATTGGGACGTTCGGAGAAGAGATCCATCTTCGACACACAGTCCCAGGAGCAGCAAGCGGCTAGGAAACAGAAGAAGGCCTCAATGATGGATAGTGATGAACCGATTATCAAAACTTGCTATCAACTGATTACCGATTATTTCTCTGCCGATTATGCCGATTCCGATGGTTGAAATAGGACACAGAAGAAAATCTGTTGGTGCCTGTTATGCAACAGAATTTCGTTGATAAATCATCAATTACGAAAGCTTCATACCACATAAGTTCTCAGAGTATGCATATTTAGTGCTGGGCAATATTAGCCAAAATAATATTTGCATTTTGGTTGGGGTGTGGGGAAAAGATTGTTATTAACGATACAATCACATGAAATTGTTCTCGTGAAGATTGTGTCTTATTCCGGTGAATAGTGTTAATACGGTTTTGTATAAGAAAATAATACACTTGGCTGTATTAACCAGGAATATACTGAATACACATACTTTGTGTCTTAAATGAATAATAATTTTGATGTTAATGTGTGTTGTGAAGTCGTATAATGCATGGTTTACACATATTTCAGAATCTATTATTCAGTGTTCTTTTTAGCTCACCTGACTGAAAGTCAGGGTGAGCTTTTCTTATCACTCTTTGTCCGTCGTCTGTCGTCCGTCGTCCTGTGTGAAGGTGGTGTTTGAGCCTCTTTCTCCTAAACTACTGGCCACATTTTAATTAAATTTCATGTAAGTAGTGGTTATATAGGGACATTTGGGTTTTTCTTCAAATTGGATTTCTGCTCATATTGTGGAGTGGGGTGGGGCCAAAATGCACAAAATTTTAAAAAATCTTCTTGTCATGAACCAGCCATAGCAGAGACTTGATATTTGGTATGCAGCTTCCATTTGAGGTGTAGACTCAAGTTTGTTCAAGAGAAGTTTGGCGGGCAATATTTACCTTTGTTCTGAGAGGGGCAAGAATTTTTGCCCCGCCCAAAATTTCTATTTTCTGAACCCAGAGGCTGATTTGAACCAAATTTAATATGAAGTATTATTGGGTTATAAGTACTTGATTTGTGCCAAAAAATGTTTTCCTGCAGCCCCGTGGGAACCGCAGGAGCTAAAAATAGAAAAAAATTAAACCCCCCATATCTCCAAAACTGTGTGGCACCGAGAATTTTTATTTGATGTGAAGGCTTCCTTAGGGCCAACAGAAAGGATTGGTAAAAAAGAATTGCCATCGGTTTTATCATAGGGTACAGTTTCGGGACTTTGAAAAAGTGCTGAGTCAGCACTTTTTAACGCTGTACGCAATGGGAAGAACATTAAAAAATCTTCTTCTCCAGATCCAGCAGGCAGAATCTTTTGATATTTGGTATGCAACATTATAAGGTAGATCTGGTTCAAGTTTGTTCAAATTGGCCCCCTGGGTTCATATTTGGGCTCAGTATAGGAGCCCGATTTCGAACTTAGTGCATTTCAGGCAAATTTCTTCAAAAATCTTCTTCTCCAGATCCAGCAGGCAGAATCTTTTGATATTTGGTATGCAACATTGTGGGTTGAATCTGATTCAAGTTTGTTCAAATCAGCCCCCTGGATTCATATTTGGGCTCAGTATAGAAGCTCGAATTGGAACTTAGTGCATTTCAGGCAAATTTCTTCAAAAATCTTCTTCTCCAGATCCAGCAGGCAGAATCTTTTGATATTTGGTATGCAACATTGTGGGGTGGATCTGATTCAAGTTTGTTCAAATCGGCCCCCTGGATTCATATTTGGGCTCACTATAGAAGCCCAAATTCAAACTTAGTGCATTTCAGGCAAATTTCTTTAAAAATCTTCTCCAGATCCAGCATGCAGAATCTTTTGATATTTGGTATGCAACATTGTGGGGTGGATCTGATTCAAGTTTGTTCAAATTGGCCCCCTGGGTTTATATTTGGGCTCAGTATAGGAGCCCAAATTTGAACTTAGTGCATTTCAGGCAAATTTCTTTGAAAATCTTCTTCTCAAGATCCAGCCGGCAGAATCTTTTGATATTGGGTCTGCACCATGCTTAGGGGGATGAGATTCAATTTTGTTCAAGCCAAGTCCCTGGGTTCATATTTGGGCTCACTGTGGGAGCCTGAATTATAACTTAGTTCAAAATGAGGAAATTTCTTTAAAAATCTTCTTCAGATCCAGCAGTCGGAATGTTTTGATGTGTGGTGTGTAGCATCCTTGGGGAGGGGGGGGGGGGGATTGAAGTTTGTTAAAGCCAAGTCCCTGGGTCCATATTTGGGAGCCTGAATTATAACTTAGTCAATATGAGAAATTTTTCTTTAAAAATCTTCTTCAGATTCAGCAGTTGGAATGTTTTGATATTTGGCATGCAGCAACCTTAGGGGGCTGAGATTCAAGTTTGTTCAAGGGGGTGGTGTGCTGGTAAGTGAAATTGGATGATAAGGTACGGGATGTCATCAAATAGTTCGCTTCTGGGCATTATGGGGATAATATTGTTCAGGTCCCTTGGTTCATATTTGGGCTCACTATGGGAGCCCGAATGACAACTTAGTTCAAAATGAGGAATTTTCTTTAAAAATCTTCTTCAGATCCAGCAGATGAATGCTTTTGAAATTTTTTATACAGCATCCTTAGGGGGGCGGGGGGCTGGGATGGGGGGGGGGGGTAAGATTGAAGTTTGTTCAAGCCATGTCCCTAGGTCCATATTTGGGCTCATTGTGGGAGCACGAATTGTAACTTAGTTTAAAATGAGGAATTTTCTTTAAAAATCTTCTTCAGATCCAGCAGTCGGAATGTTTTGATATATGGTGTGCAGCATCCTCTTAGGGGGGTGAGATTCAAGTTTGTTAAAGCCAAGCCCCTGGGTTCATATATGGGCTCCCTGTGGGAGCCCAAATTATAACTTAGTTCAATATGAGGAATATTCTTTAAAAATCTTTTTTAGCTCATCTTGACAAAGTCAAGCTGAGCTAATCTCATCGCTCTCCGTCTGTCGTCCGTCGTCTGTCGTCCGTCACCACCATGTTCTGGCTTTCTCCTCCAAAGCCACTGGGCCAATTCAAATGAAAGTTTGTGTGAGTGATGGTCCCAAAGGGGCATTTCATTTTCAACTCAACATGCCCAGCCCATAGGGAGGGAGTGGGGGAAAATGCTCCAAAATATTTTAAAAATCTTCTCAAGAACCAGTGTGTACAATGACTTGATATTTGCTATGGAGCTTCCATATGAGGTGTAGAATCAAGTTTGTTCAAATGAAGTTCGTGAAGTAATATTTGGCTTTGTAATGAGGGGGGGGGGGGTAAGATTTTTGGCCCCGCCCAAAATTTCTATTTTCTGAACTGATGGTCTGGTATGAACCAAATTTGGTTTGTGGTATTATTGGGTCATAAGTACTTGACCCATGCAAAATAAAAATTCCTGCATCCCCATGGGAACCCAGGGAGCTAAAAATAGAAATATTTTCAAATGCACATATTTCCCAAACCACACGGAACAGAGAGCTTTTATTTGGTATGAAGTATCCTTAGGACCAGTAGAATTGAATGGTATAAAAAAAATTGCCATCGGTTATGTTAGAGTGTTCTGTAATGGGCATCAAAAAAATGCTGAGTCAGCATATTTGCAAAAATTTTTAAGAATCCTTTCTCCAGAACCAATCATCCGAATCTTTTGATATTTGGTATACAGCATTCATAGGGGGGTCAGATAAAAGTTTGTTGAAATAAAGCTCATTGGTTTATATTTGGGCTCTCTACAGGAGCCCGAAGTTTTAACATAGGGTAATATGGGGAATATTCTTTAAAAATCTTCTTCTTCAGAACCACCAGTCAGAATCTTTTAATGTTTGGTATACATCATTGTTATGAGGGTCAGATTCAAGATTGTTCAAACCAAGTCCCTAGGTTAATATTTGGGCTTCCTATGGGAGCCCAAATTTGATCTTTGTTCAGTATGGAGGGTAATTTAAAAAAAATCTTCTTCTTCAGATCCAGCAGTCAGAATGCATTGATATTTAGTATGCAACATCTCTAAGGGGGTCAGATTCAAGTTTGTTCAAATCAGATCCCTAGGTATATATTTGTACTCACTATGGTAGCCCAAATTTTTACTTAGTGCAATATGAGGAAATTTCTTTAAAAATCTTCTTCTTCAGATCCACCAGTCGGAATGCTTTTATATTTGGTATACAACATCTCTAGGGGAGTCAGATTCCAGGTTGTTCAATTCGAGTGCCTAGGTTAATATTTGGGCTCCATATGGGAACATGAAATTTAACTTAGTACAATATGAGGGAATTTCTTCAAAAATCTTCTAAAAAAAGATCCACTCGTCAGAATGCTTTCACATTTGGTATACAACATCTCTAGGGGGGTCAGATTCAAGTTTGTTCAAATCGGATCCATAGGTTAATATTTGGGCTCGCTATGGTAGCCCAAATTTGAACTTAGTGCAATTCGAAGAAAGTTTTTTTACAACTTCTCTTCTTCAGATCCAACAGTCAGAATTCTTTCATATTTGGTACACAACATCTCTAGGGAAGTCAGATTCAACTGTGTTCAAATCAAGAGCCTGGGTTAATATTTGGGCTCTCTATGGGAGCCGGAATTGGCCATTTTGCTGAAGAATTAAAAATTTTGTATTCAGTACCCTCTAAAGGTGTGTAACTAAGATTAATCTACATAGGTTGTATCAAGGGGCTTCATAGGGGAGCTCTACATTTTACTTTATGATCAACTGAAGAAAAGGCATGGTGCCCAGATTATTTTTGTCACTCCTGAGGGACTCAAGGATTGACAGTGTCGCCTATGGAGATGGCTAATGTAGACTCATTCTTGGGCTCTGTTTAAATTGTGTTTTGTTCAAGATGAGTGCTTCAGGCCCTGTGGGGCCTCTTGTTTTTGGATCCACTGTTCAGAATCTTTGGATATTTGGTATAAGCTTTTCTTAGGAGGAGCAGATGCAACTTGTTGAAATCAATTCTCTGGGTTGATATTTAGGTTACCATGTCAGGTGAGCGCCCTCAGGCCCCCTGGGGCCTCTTGTTTCAACTTGTTACCTCCCTTGATGTGTTTCTCCTATGTTCACATGAATCCGACAATTTACAGGAAATGGTGGCTATCTCATACCAATTGCACTTTGTAAATTCCGTAATATCTCTGCTCTGCAAATACCTAAATTTTCTGCCATGCACTACACTTGTTTTTAATGGGGATACTTTATTGAAATGGCCAGATAGCAAAGGGATTTTTAATAGTCAGTGTTAAATATAGAAAAACCGGAAACTGCTGGTTGTCATAATCGGCCGATGCCCCATAACCAGCCGGTTCCGATTGCTGATTATCAGTTCATCACTAATGACGGACTTGCTGTTGCAGATTGCGCAGCTGATCACAGCATCCCAGCAAGTGCAGATGCAGCCTCCCTTAGACTCAGAAGCAGAGCTGTTGGACGGTGCTGGGTCGGTCCAGTCATCTGGTTCTGGTCAGAGGGTTATGTTTGACACATTCAAGCCCGTACAACCTGAAGTAATCAATGACACAATCAAAAAAGCACCATCAAAGCAATGCACCTTAGATATAATTCCAACATGGTTGTTTAAAGCATATCTTCTAAATCTAATCCCATTCATTGTGAGAATAGTCAATACATCATTGACATCTGGAACATTTCCAACTGTGATGAAGCGCGCCCTGGTTATGCCACTGTTGAAGAAACCCAGTCTAGATGCTGAAATACTGAAGAACTACCACCCGGTCTCTAACCTTTCTTTCCTATCAAAGGTTATTGAGCGGGTGGTTGCTCATCAACTGAGAACTCACTTAGACGTACACGGCCTATTTCAGGAATGTCAGTCAGCATACCACCCTTTCTGTAGCACAGAAACTGCACTGCTACGAGTTCAAAATGATATCCTGATATCCATGGATAAACACCTCATTTCATGCTTGGTACTCCTAGATTTCAGTGCGGCCTTCAACACCAGCGACCATAAAACCCTTCTGCTAAGATTACAGCACAGATGTGGTGTAACCAGCACCGATTTGAAATGGTTTTACTCTTACCTTAAAAATCGTTCACAGAGCATTCTCATCAATGGTGTTGCTTCCGATGAGACCACTCTGTGCTTTGGCGTCCCCCAGGGATCTGTTCTCGGTCCCATTTTGTATGTAATATATGTCTTACCACTGGGTGACATCATACGAAAACATGGATTGCAATTCCATTTCTACGCAGACGATATGCAGTTGTACATCCATTTTCAGCCTACAGGTCAGTCTGTGGCACTAGATCGGTTGAGGCGATGTGTAGATGAAATTAAAACCTGGATGACACAAAATTATCTGATACTTAATGGAGATAAAACAGAGGTTATTTATTTCGGTCTTCCTAATCAAATGTCACATATGTCAAAACTACCTCTGCAGGTTGACAATTCAGCTATCACGCCATGTTTGTGTGTGCGCAACCTAGGATTCTTCATGGATGAAAACTTGCGGGATGACAGGCATCTCTGTCAGTCAGCATTCTTTCATCTCCGAAAAATCAGTAAAATAAGGGAGTTCTTAGACGATAAAACAACTAACAACTTGTTCATGCCTTCATTACGAGCTGGCTCGATTATTGCAATTCCCTACTGCATGGCTATAAAAAATCCCAGCTAGAAAGGCTACAGCATATCCGAAACTGTGCGGCACCTGTTGTCACCAAATCACATAAATTCTGTCATATTACACCAGTGCTGGAAAAGCTCCATTGGCTTCCTGTAAAACAGTGAATAGAGTACAAACTCCGTTTACTTGCCTTCAAATGTTTGAATGGCATGATGCCACAATACTTGAGTGATCTTATACCAGTCTACAAACCACCACGGTCACTGCGCTCGACAAATCTCGTAGCCCTGGTGCAGTCAGGGTCCAAGTTAAACACTGCAGGTGACCGGGCTTTTTCTGTGGCAGTCCCTAGGTACTGGATTGTATTACCTGCTCACCTAAGAAAACCCCAATCAATCACCTCATTTAAGATAGGTCTAAAAACTTATCTCTATAAAATAGCTTTTGATAAATGCTAGGTTTAGTTCATGTAAAGCCATAGAGCACGCTAGCAGAGTTTAGGCTTATAAATTATTATTATTATTATTTATCTGTTCACGCAGATGCAATGGACCGAGATTTGCGACTGATTCACTGGGATGTTGAAAGGGATAAGGAAGAGGATTACTCACCCCTTTCGGAACAGCACAGGGTTGCGATGGATATCATCCATCAATACTACCCTGAATTTGTTCCGACGCATCAGAATGCTGCAATGCTAAGTGAGAAAATGCTGGCGTCGTTGGACGCAGACTTTAATCAGACAAAGGAAGAAGTTCTTTCTTTTCCGATTCAGCATAGGTAGGTGTCGCAAGCCTTCGTCCATGTAGACGACACCGTATTCACCTCTCGAGTGCGAGGAAAGGGCAGTTTCTTAGCTACATCTTACATAAACATACCATTTCATGGACTACGTTCAGTTAAAAACGGTTCGAGAAGATTTCAGAGAGCTCTGCGTTTAAATGAGCAGCCCGGGAATCTAGATGTATCCTTGCCTGCATCATTCGCTATTCGCTCAGACACAATTACAATGGTGATTTCATCAAGTAGAGCAAATTTGGAAGCAATATTTATGCAAATCGCCTTACAATGTCTCAACGGGAAGGAATTTGAGGACGTTTGTACCTATCTTAGAGTTCTTTCCAGAGCAATTTGTATACCATGTATAACTCCACCCTTACAGTAGCTAATCTGGAGTTAATCAGACGTGATGCTGCCCTTGCATCGTCATCACTTATAGGTGACAAGGTGAAAAGCTCTCTCTGGGTCGCTCAGGTCACCAGACATACTATTTTGGATGACAAGCTTTCGTCAGCCTATGATCAGGCTATTTAGAAAGCATCAAGTGATCTGCTATTGAAGTCGGCATTTCATCAACCCGCTTCAGCAGACAAGAGTAAAGGAGGACGTTCCAGATCTAAACATCAAAAGGGAATTCCTCACGAGGGTACAAGAAGATCTTACAATTACTCTAGAGGTCGTCAATATAGCGACTCGGGAAAGGGGCGTAGATCTGATAGGGACTATCGGTCAGACGCCCCTTGGCCGACGGGATGAGGTTCTTCACAGGGAAGACGGCTATCATTCCGCGTGGCACCCCCACTAAAAAGATGTCTGTGTTGGACAGATCTTTCATCGGATCCTTTCAAAAGAGAGTCTCTCCTAGCGGAAGTACAGGCTCTATATTAAAGGAAGCAATAGAGGTCGCCAAGGATCAGGATTCTCAGGGTTTTTACAGTCATCTGTTCCTTGTACCGAGACCAGACGGCTCGTTCCGACCAGTAACAGACTTGAGCTGGATAAACAAGCTTATCGTGGCTCCAAAATTCTATATGGAGACCATTCGGTCGGTAAGAGCGAGGATTCGAGTGAACGACTATGCGACAAGCATAAATCTAAAGGAGGCGTACTTTCATGTCCTGGTACATCCGGCATTCAGAAAGTACCTGCGGTTCACCGAACAAGGGAAGGTGTAACAGTTCAGAGCAATGTGCTTTGGTCTGAACCTGGCTCCCTGGGCATTCACTTGTATAATGAACTCGGTAATGTCATACTTCCGAGCTCATTCGTCTGCGGTAAGGTCGGCTTACTTGGACGACATTCTTCAGAGATACGGCAACAGAATTATTCTTCAGAACGATGTTCAGAGTCTGCTTCTGTTGTTCCGACGTCTCGGTTTCATCGTAAACGAGAAAAGGTCGGATATATCTCCATCCAAGTTGTTCACTCACTTGGGAATGAGCTTCGAGACTCACAACAATCTGCTTTGTCAGCTGTTACCCAGAAAGAAATTTGTCAGTTGTTATGCTCGCTTTTGTCCACACTCAGATGCATTTACAGCGAAGGAATTCATGTGTGACTGATGGGGCTGTGCGGAGGGGCTGCAGATCTTATTCCGATTAGCTGCCTGCGCACGCGTCCCCTCCAGATATTCTTTACTCAGAACTGGCATGTGAAGATGCATTCGCTCGACACCAGTATTGTTTTAACGGACCTAGTAAAACAAGGGTTCAGATTTGGGCAGATATTCAGTGGTTAACTCAGGGAATTCTGCTGCAACTGCCGGATCCGGCTTTCACGATTATGATGGATGCGAGTCAGACAGGTTGGGACAAGACCCTAAGTCCTGCAGACTTTAGGTGTCCAGGTATTTGGGATCCTTGGTTCCTAGAGATGCGCATAAACATCAAAGAGATGATGTCAATGTGGCTAGCGCAACAACATTGGATTCACATAATAGCGGACGTCCATCTTCAAATTTTGTCGGACAATTCGACAATAGTAGCTTACATCAGGAACCAAGGCGGCACTCATTCAATGCCATTATGCGAATTAACGGAGAAGATTCTCCATACATCATGAATCATCATGTTCATCTTTCTGTCCGTCATATACCGGGTCATCTGAAAGTACTAGCAGACTCACTCTCTCGGCCTGTTGCCATTGGACCGGACTCTCAACAAGTGAATATTCAGGCAGATTTGCTACCAGTGGGATCATTCCATGATAGATCTGTTTGCGACACACAGGAACAATGAGTTTCCTACGTTCGTGTCGCCATGCCAAGATTATCGAGTGTGCGCTGTAGACACTCTGTTGATCTCATGGGACGGAATGATAGGATAGATGTATCCTCCAACTCCATTGATTTAGCAGATTCTGTTTAGTTCAAACAGTCTCATTGCGAAGTCCTGATAGTAGCACCTCTGTAGTCACAGAAATCTCGGATCAATCTTCTTGGGTGTCTGTTACGGGACGTTCCCCGGAAGCTTCCTCTATGAGAGGACCTTCTTTATCAGGGGAAGTATTTGTTCTTCACGTCCTTCTCAGCCCTTAGTGACATTATGGAGTTGGTCAGATGTGAGGGTGCCTTGCAGGGCAAGATGCAGTTTTCTTCCAGTAAGCCTCCTATGCATTTAAGTACACACATGCATTTCATGACTTCTCGATTGGCAGCTGGGTCGTATTCTATGGCGACCTCATGGGCACATCCACTTTCTAGTTGGTTGGTTTCCTGTGGTTGTTTGTCTATATATCATATACGAGCATATGATTCATCGTCAATAAATTGCTAGCCTTGGGTACCTGGGAGGCTGTCTAGTCAGTTAACTGGTATTCAGATGATTATATGTGGGATTTCAGTGCTCACATGCATTATAATCGAATTATTAGGCAGAAGCATTATTGTATGTTAAGGACCTTAGAAACTATGAATTATTTCCGGGGCGGTCCAAGGCGAATCTGTTAATCAAAGCTCGATCCATTTCTAGATCCAGGTTTCTATTAATGGAAGTACCCAATCGAATACATCTTGTCTTACACTCTTGTATATTTGCACATTTCCAGGAACATAGATATCGGGTAGAACACGTCTGGGAGTGTTATTTACTGGAATTTATTGTACACCTGAATGGGGTCGCCTGTGGGTTACCTTGGAAGTGTGTTCACTCTCCAGAGATCGTCCATTGTGATTCTATTGGACGTGTGTATGTTATATCGCTGGTTTTCGACCTATTTGCATATGCCGACTCCGGTATACGTCCCAAGCGGGCGATATTAATTACCGGGATCGCCGCTATAGCCTTAGCTTCTGAAGTGGTGTTAAGCACCAATTTATTAATTATAATTAATACCTCGGTGTCTATTTGACGAATATTTATATTGTTGTTTGGTGCCACTTTTACTGATTCCATAGTGCTCCCCTCTTCTTTTTGAAGATTCCTTCAGAAAAGTGGGGGGGGGGGGATTTTTTACCTCTCCTCTCCTCTTGCTTGATAAGTATGTAACTATGAGTGAACCTGTTTTGTCTGTAGATTATATCCTGGATACAGCTTGTGTTTTATTGTATATGGCGTATGTTTGTGGGGGATAGCCTCTCATTCTCAATATGCCATCCTAAGTTCTGGGGTTTAGTCCGGACTAGCCTTAAAAATTGGGAACTCGTTACATCCAATTAGCATAGTCTTAATGCTAAGAATATGGAATTACTTGAGTTTGGCTCCTTATTGATGATATGTCTTCTCTATTACTGTATAGAGAGACATACATGTAATTCCTTTTAAATTTAATTTCCTTTCACCTTGGTTTACAGGCTATGGAACTATGTTGGTCTACTAATTCTGAAGTCCTAGGCCCTGCTCTTTTTTAAGATTCAGCTAAGTCTGGGCCATTGGGTTATAGTATGAAAATATTATAAATTTAAAGTATTTAAATTTGTATATTTTTTATACTTACCAATGGCCCAGACAGGTATGGCCCTCCCATGAGTGGGAGCTCATACCTCCCCGCTGAGTTATTATGTAGTACTCTTTTCTACAAAGAATGATGTAGGCGCTAATTTTTGTCACTTCCTGCGACTGCGCATGCACAGAGAGTAAAAGTATGGAGAACAGGATAGGACCTTTAATTTTCGGTTTTGCATGCAAATTTTGGGGATTGGGGAGTTCAAAATTTGTGTTTGGCCCTTGATAACTTTGAGTTTGCACCAGCTAAGTCTGGGCCATTGGTAAGTATAAAAAATATACAAATTACTTTAAATTTATAATTTTCAGGCCTGTAACTCTCTTCCCATAAGGGGGGGGGGGAGTGTTGGTGCAGGGGGGTGGTTGAGATCTGGTGTGACCCTTGTTGGCTTAACTATATTACTGTACAGCCGTCGTGACTGGTCACTTTCCATGGGTGGACAATATTTCCACTCACAAAAATAATACTAGATGCCAAACACAAATTATTAGAATAATCATCAAAAGTTTAATTAATGAAGCACTGGGTACAAACAAAATTTGCCTGTGCAAAAATTAAAAAATCTCCTGAAATAGCAATTAGGAATGCTAAAAATGACACTGACACTTGTTTTTGTTATGAAAAGGTTTTCCCCTTGCTTATGTTTTGAAATTTAAACATTCATGAATCTAAAGTGATAACAGCAATAATGTTCAGAAGAGGACAGCACCACTAGTTGATGGCTTTAAGAGGGCTGTTGACTTGAAAACATGGTGGGGGTGGCGGGGACTGAAAAATCAGGTTTTCTTGAAATGTGACTTTCAGTTTCTAACTATCATTATTTGGTAAATCATGAGAGGAATAATGGGAAACTGTGGCTTCGAAAAGTTGGCTATTTTTTTAAAATAACTTTTTTACACAGAGTTGATATCAGGCATACATGTGACTTAATAGTAAGACAGAAACATATAATTTTTTTCACATTGTGGAAATAGGGGGATGGTTTTGCTCCAGAAGTAGGTAAGTGAGGGTAATGGGGAAATTCTGATTTTGAGGCTGTTGGGTGGCTGAAAATGATTGGTTTCAGCATTTTTTTCATGCTGTTTACGAAGTTGAAGCCTTGCATTTGACAGAAAGTTATTTCACCCACATTCTGATTGTTAATTTCTACTTTGTCAAGTAGTGTTTTATGTTTAGTTGGTTTGGAAAATGTAATACATGTTATGGATTAGATAAGTTAAGATAACTAAGTTGAAGAATATTCACATTTGAAGAGAGTTTCTGGCATGTCATTTTTAGCTCACCTGACTTGCAGTCAGGAGAGCAATAGTGATCACTCACCGTCCATCGTCCGTCATCCGTGAACATGGTGTTTGCATCTTCTCCTCCCAAACTGCTGAACCAATTTAATTGATATTTGACATAATAGTTTGTTGTGACATCGAAATTTGATTTTGTTTCAAGCAAGTTGCCTCACCCCTCGGTAGGGCCACGCCCAAAAAGTGTGCTTAAATCTTAAAAAATCTTCTCATGAACCAGCAGTAGCAGAGACTTGATATTTGGTATGCAACTTCCTTTTGAGGTGTAGACTCAGATTTGTTCAAGAGAAGTTTGAGGAGCTATATTTGCCTTCGTTATGGGAGGGGCAAGAATTTTCGCAAAGCCCAAAATTTCTTATTTTCCAAACCGAGAGGCAGATTTGAACCAAATTTGATATGGGGGCTTATTGGGTCATAAGTACTTAATTTATGTCCAAATTTTTTTTCCTGTCGCCCCATGGGAACCCCAGGAGCTAAAAAAATTAAAACGCCCATATCTCCAAAACTACACGGCACTGAGAATTCTTATTTGGTGTGAAGCTTCCTTAGGACCACCAGAATGGAATGGTCCAAAATAATTGCAATCAGCTTTATCATGGGTTACTTTTTCGGTACTTTGAAAAAGTGCTGAGTCAGCATTTTTTAACACTGTGGATAATGGGAAAAACATTTAAGACTACTTTTCTCCCAAACTACAGCTCCAAAAGGTTTCAAATTTCACATATAATATCTTTGGAAGATTGTTTCACATGTTTATTGAAATCAGTTCCCTGGGTCCATATTTGGGCTCTCTATGGGAGCCCAAATGTTTAAATTAGTGCAGTATGAGGAATATTCTTTAAAAATCTTCTTCTTCAGATCTACCAATCAGAATCATTTGATATTTGGTATGCAGCATGCTTAGGTGGGGGGTGAGATTCAAGTTTGTTCAAGCCAAGTCCCTGGGTTCATGTTTGGGCTCACTGTGGGAGCCTGAGTTATAACTTAGTTCAAAATGAGGAATTTTCTTTAAAAATCTTCTTCTTCAGGTCCAACAGTCGGAATGCTATTATATTTGGTATGCAGCATCCTTAGGGGGGGAGATTCAAGTTTGTTCAAGCCATGTCCCTAGGTCTACATTTCGGCTCACTGTGGGAGCTCAAATTGTAACTTAGTTCAAAATGAGGAATTTTCTTAAAAAATCTTCTTCAGATCCAGCAGTCAGAATGTTTTGAAATTTGGTATGCAGAATCCTTAGGGGGGGGGGGGGGGGGGGGGGGGGGTGAGATTCAAGTTTGTTGAAGCCAAGTCCCTGGGTTCGTATTTGGGCTTCCTGTGGGGGCCTGAATTATAACTTAGTTCAATATGAGGAATTTTTCTTTCAAAATCTTCTTCTTCAGATTCAGCAGTCAAAATGTTTCGATATTTGGCATGCAGCATCCTTAGGGTGGTGAGATTCAAGTTTGTTCAAGCCAAGTTCCTGGGTTCATATTTGGGTTCACCGTGGGAGCCCGAATGATAACTTAGTTCAAAATGAGGAATTTTCTTTAAAAATCTTCTTCTTCAGATCCAGCAGTCAGAATGATTTGATATTTGGTATGAAGCATCCCTAGGGGGGTAAGATTCAAGTTGTTCAAGCCAAGTCTCTGGGTTGATATTTGGGCTCCCTGTGGGAGCCCGAATTATAACTTAGTTCAATATGAGGAATATTCTTGAAAAATCTTCTTCTTCACATCCACCAGTCAGAATCTTTTAATATTTGGTATACAGCATCCCACTGGAGGTGAGATTCAAGTTTGTTCAAGCCAAGTCCCTGGGTTCTTATTTACTTATTATTACTTAGTGCAATATAAGAAATATTCTTTAAAAATCTTTTTTTTTTAGATCCACTGGTCAGAATCTTTGGATATTTGGTATAAGTTTTTCTTATGAGGGGCAGATGCAATTTGTTGAAATCAGTTCCCTGGCTTGATATTTAGGCTACCATGTCAGGTGAGCGCCTTCAGGCCCCCTGGGACCTCTTGTTGGAAATTGTGGAAGAGAATAGTGAGAACATTTTCTATTGGTGTCAGCACTTGAACCTGACATGATAGCCTGTTATTATTTGAAGATTGTTTATCACTGATAAATGTTCACTATCGTAATTAAGAGATCAGTATTCATGAGAGGACTAAAATGTAGGAAAGAAGAACTATATGTTCCTGACTGACAAGGCTGGGGAGTACATTCTTTCCAGTTTTTCTAAAAAAAAAAAGTTGCTGCCCTTGAGGTGGGATAATGGCCAAAAAGCCTGAAGTCATAAACATCTTTTCGCAAACCACTAGTGAAAATGCTTTGATATTTATTATGCAACTTCGTTTTGGCAGTGAAGATTCAGTTTGTTCAAAGAAAGTTTGTAGATCAGTATTTGGGCTCACCATGGGAGGATTCCAATTTTGGGCGTCGCCTCAAATTTCTATTTTCCTTATTGATGAGTTCTGTTTCAACCAAAATTGGTATGTAATATTATTGGGTTATATGTATTTGATTCATGCAAAGAAACATGTTCCTACATCCTCATGTGAATCCCAGGGGCTAATAAATAGAAAAACATTTTTAAAACGCCCATATGTCTAAAACTGTCTGGAACAAAGACTTGTTATTTTGTAAAAAGTTTCCTTAGGATCAGTAGAATTCAATGGGGGCATTCAAAAAACAATTGCTATCGGTTGTGTAATGGGGTACTTACTGTACAGGGATGCTGAGGTTAACACTGTTGATAATTGGAAAATGCCGAGTCAAAAAAATAAGGCCGATTTGCAGGCCAGTCTGTTTCCAGAATAATGGGATTCCAATTTTCAGTTCCGTCATTTTTATGCCCCCGAGAACCTCTTGGTGGTGGTGGTGGGGGGGGGGGGGGGGGGGGGGGGAGGGGGGCTTTATATTTTCACCCTGTCCATCATCCATCCTTCGTTAACTTTTGGTTTCCATCAAATTACTAAAGAACTGCTTATTTGATTAAATCATAATTTTAGGGGTCACTTTTGGATGACCAGACAATGCTACCTTTCAATTTGGGTCCAGCTGACCAATTCAATATGGTCACCATGACAGCCATATTGAATTTGATTTCCATCAAATAACTAATGAATGCTGTCTCGAATCATTTTTATTTTTTGATTATGCATTGTTGGTGTCTAGAGGAAGCTTCTTTTCAATTTTGGACCAGTCAACTGAACCCAGATGGCTGCCAGTGGCCAATTTATTATAGTGGCCATCTTGAATTTGTACTTTGGATCAGCTGGCCAATTCAATGTGGCCACCATGTCTGCCATATTGAATTTAGTTTCTGTCCAGTAACTAATGGATGCTGACTCATTTTTATTTTTGAATTATGAATTGTTGGTGTCTGGAGAAAGCTTCCTTTCAATGTTGGATCAGTTTTTTAAACGCCCGTCATTTTTTGATGGATGTATTATGTGATGGCTCTGTCTGTTTGTCTGTCCATAAACAATTTTTGTGTCGCCTACTCCTCCAAAAGTTTACATGCTACATTGTTCAAACTTTGCACACATGTTAATCAGTAATTGTCGTTGTGCATGTGACAAGTGCATTACATTACAGTATTGTGTCGCCTACTCCTTCAACATTTTACATGCTATATTGTTCAAACTTTGCGCACATGTTGATCACCAATTGCCGTTGTGCATTTGACAAGAGCAGGTAAGTCTGTTTTGTATTTCCAGAGTTATGCCCCCTTTTAGTACTTGAAGCATTACACTATTGTGTTGCCTACTCCAACATTTTACTTGCTTTATTGTTCAAACTTTGCTCCCATGTTGATCATCAATTGTCATTGTGCATGTGACAGGAGCAGATATCACCATTTTATTTTTAAATGACGAGAATCCTCGCCACTTATAGCTATTATGATCCTCAAAATGTCCTTTTCCTTGGCGCTACCTATCGACAATCGTTATCAATGAAGTTAACCTGTCAATGAATGGACGCTACCATTGTAAACGATGGGGAGAATCTTCTACAGCAGCCTTGTTTTTATTTTGTGAAGACCTCAGATCAATTGATATGAAAATGTGAAGACAGGTGAATTACCCTTTATCCCAGACAGGGCAGCGGAATGGGCAATGATTGGATGGTGGGGTGGGGGGGGGGGGAGGGGGGGAGACAGACATAGTCAAGTCAACAAAAATTTCAAACTTTATCCCAGAGAAACTTGTGCATGTTCCAATTTTGATGGGCATATTGTGCCCTGCTAGGCGGTGCTCTTGTTTGGTTTTGCATTATTGGTGTCTAGAGGGAGCTTCCTTTAAGAGTCAAACTCGTATTTGCTTCTGGAATTACGGGGACGTACTTCACACTGAAATACTGATGATTACACACAGCATTGACAATCAATGTCAATATTGAGTTTTACTTTACATTTAGAACATGCCTACAAAATGTAATCGAACAAAGGACCCAGTGTGTGATGCCCTGAAAGTGAGATGGGGTTAATTCATTAGATGGCACCTTCGTGAAGTGGCATTTAATGAAAACTCGCACTCGTCACAACAGAGAGAATTTAACGAAAATTTGTAAACCGAATGTACAGTTTTCGGAGACCAAGTCCTGCCGGATTCTCAGGCAAAAATTCTTACTCCCCCCTCCCCTCCCCCCCCCACCCCATACACACCTGAAGGTAATTCTAAATAGCCCAGTAAGCTGTAAATTTCTGCTTACTGGGGCTATTTAGTATCGCCTCCAAGCATGTAGCCATGAATCTATAATATTTAGTACATTGGGCCAGCACATGGATCTTTGTTGGGGGGGGGGGGGGGGGGGAGGATTTCTATGCAGCAGGCACACATGGATCAGAAATATTGAAGTGACTGTCTCATGTTGGGGAAAAAGTATCAAGGTCATGCCTCTCCCTCTTGCATTGGTGCCAGTGAGGTATGGGCATATTTTTAACCAAAATTTCTATATCTTCACAGCGGGGAAACAATTTCTATCTTTCAGCAATTTTTTCAATAATCTTGTTTAGCGTATAATAAATATAGGTTATTACCCCAATCTGAGTTTCCGAGATGGAGTATTGATATAGAAACCTTGTTTATGGGTATATATTGACAAGCCTGTCTATTAGGGCGATTCAACGTATGACCAAGAGGCAAGGTCAAGACTTCAATACATCATCTCGGAAACCCACATGATGGTAATAACCAACTTTTCTTAGAATAGTCCTCCCTTTCTTGACTTGGTCGTATAATGAAGGGATTGGGTACAGTTTTTAACAGCATCTGCTTTGTTAATTATTCAGCATCTAGGAATTGATTTTTTATGGATGAAACCATGACTGCATGGTATTACGTTCGCACACTGTGCATGACATTATCCCCTTCATTGTACTACTTGTAGGGAAGTTTATAGTAGTGTTTCAGATTGTGTTTCTTTGTTTTATTTTTCACATTTCCCTGGCAGATCTCCTGGAAATGAAAGAGTGCTTGCTAGCTCACCTGACTGAAAGTCAGGGTGAGCTTTTCTTATCACTCTTCATCCGTCGTCCGTCGTCTGTCGTCCGTCGTGAAGGTGGTGTTTGAGCCTCTTTCTCCTAAACCACTGGCCACATTTCAATTAAATTTCATGTAAGAAGTGGTTATATAGGGGCATTTTGATTTTTATCCAAATTAGGTTTTGGCTCATATTGAGCATAGGTGTGGGGAAAAAAAGGTCAAATTTTTTGAAAATCTTCTTCTAATGAACCACCAGTAGCAGAGACTTGATATGTGGTATACAGAGTCCTTTTGAGGTTTAGAATCAAGTTTGTTCAAGAGAAGTTTGTCAGGCATTATTTGCCTTTGTTATGGGAGGGGCAAAAATTTTGGCCACACCTAAAATTTCTATTTTCAGAACCGTGAGGTTGATTTGAACCAAATTTGATATGAGATGATAATGGGTCATAAGTAGTTGATTGATGCCAAAAAAAAATTTCTCATTGCCCCGTCGGAACCTCGGGAGCTAAAAATAGGAAAAACCTTAAAACTGCCATATCTCCAAAACTACACGGCACAGAGAATTCTTATTTTGTATAAAGCTTACTTTTATCCAGTAGAATAGAATGGTTTAAAAAAAATCCCTATCGGTTTGATCACAAGGTACTTTTTTCAGGACTTTGAAAAAGTGCTGAGTCAGCACTTTTTAACACTTGTAGGCAATGGGAAAAACATTAAAAAATCTTCTCCAGATCCAGCAGGCAGAATCTTTTGATATTTGGTATGCAACATTGTAGGGTGGATCTGATTCAAGTTTGTTCAAATCGTCCCCCTGGGTTCATATTTGGGTTCAGTATAGGAGCCCGATTTCGAACTTAGTACATTTCAGGCAAATTTCTTCAAAAATCTTCTTCTCCAGATCGAGCAGGCAGAATCTTTTGATATTTGGTATGCAACATTGTTGGGTGGATCTGATTCAAATTTGTTCAAATTGGCCCCCTGGATTCATATTTGGGCTCACTATAGAATTTGAACTTAGTGCATTTCAGGCAAATTTCTTAAAAAATCTTCTCCAGATCCAGCAGGCAGAATCTTTTGATATTTGGTATTCAACATTATAAGGTAGATCTGGTTCAAGTTTGTTCAAATTGGCCCCCTGGGTTTATATTTGGGCTCAGTATAGGAGCCCGATTTCGAACTTAGTGCATTTCAGGCAAATTTCTTCAAAAATCTTCTTCTCCAGATCGAGCAGGCAGAATCTTTTGATATTTGGTATGCAACATTGTGGGGTGGATCTGATTCAAGTTTGTTCAAATTGGCCCCCTGGATTCATATTTGGGCTCACTATAGAAGCTCAAATTTGAACTTAGTGCATTTCAGGCAAATTTCTTAAAAAATCTTCTCCAGATCCAGCAGGCAGAATCTTTTGATATTTGGTATGCAACATTGTGGGGTGGATCTGATTCAAGTTTGTTCAAATCGGCCCCCTGGGTTTATATTTGGGCTCAGTATAGGAGCCCAAATTTGAACTTAGTGCATTTCAGGCAAATTTCTTTGAAAATCTTCTTAAGATCCAGCAGGCAGAATCTTTTGATATTGGGTATGCACCATGCTTTGGGGGTGAGATTCAAGTTTGTTCAAGCCAAGTCCCTGGGTTCATATTTGGGCTCACTGTGGTAGCCCGAATTATAACTTAGTTCAAAATGAGGAATTTTCTTTAAAAATCTTCTTCAGAATGTTTTGATATTTGGTATGCAGCATCCTTAGGGGGTGAGATTCAAGTTTGTTCAAGCCATGTCCCTAGGTCTGTATTTGGACTCACTGTGGGAGCTCGAATTGTAACTTAGTTCAAAATGAAGAATTTTCTTTAAAAAATCTTCTTCTTCAGATCCAGCAGTCAGAATGTTTTGATATTTGGTGTGCAGCATCCTTAGAGGGGTGAGATTCAAGTTTGTTAAAGCCAAGTCCCTGAGTTCATATATGGGCTCCCTGTGGGAGCCTGAATTATAACTTAGTTCAATATGAGGAATATTCTTTAAAAATCTTTTTTTTTTTAGATCCACTGGTTAGAATCTTTGGATATTTGGAAAAAGCTTTTCTTAGGAGGAGCAGATGCAACTTGTTGAAATCAATTCTCTGGGTTGATATTTAGGCTACCATGTCAGGTGAGCGCCCTCAGGCCCCTTGGGGCCTCTTGTTTCAATTTTTTTTACTTCAAAACTTAGTTGTCCGAACGATAACTTTAGTTTGGTTGATCGAATTCAAACCAAATTTGTTTTTGACTTTGTCTCAGGAATGCGGTCAAGCTTGAATTTGGGCTCGGTCCGACCAATTGTGGCTGAGTTATGGACCTTTTTCTATTTTTTCGACTTCTAAAATTTGTTGTCCAACTTTGCTTGGGTGATCGAACCAAAACAAAATTTGGTGTATGAGTTTGATTGAAGAATTTGGGTTTGGTCTGGCTAATTTTGGCTGAGCATTTATTCAGATTTCTCAACTTAAAAATTGGTTGTCAAGATGATAACTTCAGTTCATGTTATCTAATCGCAATCAAATTTGGTATATGACTTTATTCCCAGAATAATCTGATCTTGTTCAAATTTGGGTGTGGTCCTACCAATTTCAGCCAAGTTATGGCTGTTTTTCTGATTTTTCAACTTTGAAAATTTGTTGTTTAGATGATAACTTCAGTTTGGTTTTTCGAATCAAGACCAAATCTAGTTTACATTTTCACTCTGAAATTTTGTAGTCTTCAACATGTGTAATGTAAGAGCTTGTTGTCAGGAGACATAGCCCTTGCCTTGCGGTGGCCTTGTTATTATTTTCTGTTTGGGAGTTCCATTCAGATGTTGGGGTTATACAAATTTTAAGAGATGTCAAATTATGTGGGCTTCACTGTAATATCTATATATTATCTATTATAACTAGGTTTCCATGTATAAGACACCAGGAAATAGAGCAGTGCTTGCTTACTGTGGTAAACAAGTTCTATTTCACTTGTAAAATAGCACCCATTTACCAAGGTGTGGGAGTGGAAGTCCTCTAAATTGGGCAGCACAGGCATAAACTATTGTATATACCTGTCTTCATGCCTGTGTTGCTTTCATGGTAAATATAGCTATAGATCCCCTAGGAAGGGAAGCAGTGCTTGTTTACTGTGCTTTTTCTGGTAAAATAGGATCCAGTCACCAATCCATGGGGTGAAAGGCCTCTAAAATGGGAAATATGGGTATAAACAATTGACTAAACTTGACTTTATCTCCATGTTGCGGCCACAATTATCCATTGTGCACCTTAAACACCAAGAAATAAATAAATTGATAAATTATTACTCACTTAACTGGTTGTGTGCTAGAAGCCACAATCGAGGCTTTCCAAAAAAATGAGGTTACCAGATCAAAAGCCAACATTTTCCTTGCTTACATTTCATTTTTAGTCAAATGCATATAATATTTTATTTGCATAAATTTGTTCTATTACAAATTACTGGAGAGTGCTTGTGGGCACTCTCCAATAATTTGTAATAGAACAAATTTTGAGTGAATTCAGACCACCAAAAATAATCTAACCCTCAACCAGTTAAAAGAGGAAAAACTAGTGAGCTGTAAGTCGAGATTTTATTTTCTGCACCTTTAGCATTGTGTGACTTAGTAAACTTGCTCTTAGGTAGTCAATATTTATGTATGCTACTCAAAATTTGCTAAGCACCAAGTATATCCAGCTACCTGTTTTACGTTTCAGTTGAAATATTGTACTGAAAAGTGTATATATATTTTATTTAATTATATCTTTAATGATTTAAGTACAGCAATTAAGATTTTATTTGTGTTTGACATTATTTTTTAGCTTTTGAATACGATGACCATGGAAAATGGATATTATTGGTAAAGGAGGAAATTTTTCAAAGTTGCCAAAAAGTTGACGGAGTGAACTGGTATGGGTTCAATATCGAGTATGAGACCCATTACTGTTAATTACAGCTTCACAATGCCTTCTCATGCTTCCAATCAGGTTCCTGGTGGTCTTTTGTGGGATGTTGTTCCATTCTTGGACCAGCATGGCACCAAGCTCCTGGACACTTCTTTGTTGAACTTGACGGGCTGAAATTGCAAGCTGCAACTCATTCCAGACATGTTCGATTGGATTGAGGTAAGGGAATCTTGCTGGCCAGTCCATATGCTCAATCCCCTCACTCTGTCGGTACTCTCTGACAGCATGGGCAACATGAGGACTGGCATTATCATCCAGCAGAATGAATCTATCACCCACTGCACCTGTATACAATCTGACATGGACATCCAGGATCTCATCAATATACCGCTGTGCAGTCAATGTACCACGTTCAAGGACCCAAAGCTCTGTACGTCCATCCCTGCTGATGCCGCCCCAGACCATGATTGACCCTCCACCATAGCGGTTATGCTCAGCAATGTTGGCTCCATGGAATCGCTCTCCTGGTCTTTTCCATACCTTAGAATGCCTATCTGTGTGGTCTGGGCAGTACCTTGACTCATCTGTAAAAAGGACAGGTCGCCAATCTTCTCTGGTCCATCCAACATGATCCATGGCCCATTCATATCGTGCCTAGCGGTGGTTCTGGGACAGCAGAATGCAAATACATGGTCTTCTCGATCGGAGACCATCTTCATGCAACCTTGCCCGGATAGTCTGCGTCGAAACATTTACCCTGGTTGCATTCTGAAAGTCACTGCAAAGCTGGGTTGCTGTGGCAAAGTGGTTCCTACGGGCCTGAAATTCCTGAATGATAAAAAAACGGTCTTCAGCTGCAGATATTGTCCTGTCTCTGCCACCACTATGCCGTCTTACAGGTGTGCCATACTGCTCAAATCTTGCCCAGGCTCTGGTGATCACCATATGGTGCACACCAAGGGCTTCACCAGCCTGACGATGGGTAGTCCCTTGCTCCACCATCCCTACAGCCCTTCAAATTTCTGCTTCAGACAAATGTCTTCTTACATTTGCATTTGCCATATTCAATCATTAAATCACAAGGGTTTGTGTTGAAATGAAGATTGAATACCCTACACATGTCATGTACATGTAGACGGTACACGAAAACATCATAAAAATCAAGGGGTACATGCTTTCTATGACTGTCACGAAAAGTCTGCCTGTCAAGAGAGCTAATGTAAACACTGGGGACCATCTCAATACATTCCTCAATCATATCCACCAAAAATATCGCAAAAATGTCCCAAGCAAATTTCACAATGATGTGTCAAATATTTGGTGCGTAGCAAACTTTGTGTAGTATATAAAGCTTCTTTTCTCTTCAGGTGCCTTCTTCTCTGACCTCAAAACAAGATAATTCAGATGATGAAGTAATAGAATTACCTGGTGTTTCTAGAAAAACAAGCTCCATGTCTGATCCATCAAATATGTATGTCACTGAAGGAGATGAAGAGATTACTTTTAATAGAAAATCTAGACAAGAGTTAACCCATGTCCTTGCGTCATCTGAAGATGATAAATCAGCATCTAATTCAGGTGATAGAAAAGTTACTGATCAGCTGAAATCAAGAGGGAGATCAAAGTCACGACCACGTAATAAGAATAGTGAAAACGATAAGAATGTAACCAGGAAAAGAAATTGCAGATCAAAATCACGTCCGAGATCTCCTGCACCAACTGAAAACTTGAATAAACAATCTGCAATACTCATGGATGGAGGGGAAATTTCATCAGGTAATCCACAGAACTTTGAAAAGAATAGGGATGATGTTTTTAAGATGCCTTTAAAAAAAGACTTCAAAAAGATTGACTCAGATGTAGATGTCACACTTCGTCAACGTCAATTTGTAGAAAAGCCAGTGAATGACACAAGCTTTACCAACTTTGATAGTGTGCTAGAAAATTCTTTGGCAGCCTCAACAACAACTCAGAAAATAGACCCACATGAATTCTTGAAAGCTATCAGGTCCAAATCAGCAAACACTGACATTTTTCAGAGGAAAAAAGATAATGTACAGAAAACGGAAACAAAGGTGGATGCACTCAGTTTCTTAAAAACTATAAGGTCATCAACTGGAAAGCAAAGCAAATCAGATGAAGACCGAAATTCTAGTATTAAATGTAATGATCACATCAGCCAGTCAAACACTGATTCTACAAAAGAGTTGGAGAGTGGTAAGAAAGAGATGAGGGTCTGTTCTTCAGATGACAGAAGTGTTACTCATATTTCACGGAATAGTAGCAACTCAGGTGAAAAGGTGCCAAATTCTATTGGAAATTCTGTGCCAGTGGATAATAGTGCTAAAAAACAATTCTCTAACTCTTTGACTTCTGATGAGGATATCCAGCAACCAAAGCGTAGGAAGACTGATGATTCATCTAATACAAATAATCAAGAGAGCAGTTCATTTTCTGAACAAAATATGGTAAGGCATTTTACACATTGCAAAAGTGACTTTTTTCTTGATCAGAAGGGGGGGGGGGGGGGGGGGCATGGTGGCACTGTATACTAAGGCAAACTGCACATCAATGGTGCACTTGTCTTCAACCAATGCTAACCCTGCTTGTGCGTGTGCGGAGTTGGTACGTTCGGGAGTCGGACAGTTGCTCGCCATTGCTAGGTGTTTCTCTCTCTACTCCGGCTTCCTCCACCCATAAAACTGTCCAACATGAGGTGACCCTGGCTGTCGAAAGTGTCATTAAACCCAATAAATAAAGAAATATCTGCTAACAAGGACCTCAGAGGGTGAATTTGGCAATGCTACCCTGCACAGCAGGATAGCATTACTAAATTTACCCTATGTGAACCTCAGTCTGAATCAACGTCTTGGGCTAAACAGAAAGAGGTACCTAGAGGATAAATTGGGGGATTCATGCCCACTGTATGGAATAACATCTGCAATTCCCCCTCTGGAGACCTTATTCTGAAAACGACAGATTGCTTATTTCCAGGCTTGTACACTTACACTAGTTGGTTGAGATTTCGTAATAAAATGTTGTGAAAATAAGATCAATTCAAGAAAAACAAATGAAAATAGCACCTGAGATTCAATGTTGTGTCTTTTTTGAACAGTCGGATTCTGCCATGCTGTTGGTGGGAAAGGGGACAAGAATTGCCGCAGTTAGTTGATTAGTCAGCTAACCATCGACGAATGCCATTGACAATGGTTATTTTTTTATCAGCTACACTTTTCTCCCAAGTATATTAATTTTTCACATGAGACATTGTCTTCTGAATCATTAATTATGGCTGTTGATGGTGAATAATTTCCACATTCGAATATATTCTCTAAAATAAATACTAATACAAAATCGCAAAACACAAGACAAATTTATAAACAAGAGCCGCTCCTTTTGCAAACGAAACTGAAACTCATTTGTACTCTATTTTTTCCGTGTATGTTCTTCCTTAAATCGAACCATGTGATTTTCACATGCATTTGCTTGACAATGACATTTCCTTGACAGTTACATTTCCATAGGTGTTGCCACTGTGTTGAGTCATGGTGCAAAAAATCTCTCTGTTTTTCAAGAAAATATCACAGTCTCCATCTAACCCAACCAGTGCCACAGGCACAGAACTGCTGACAACGGAAGCAAGTTGTAGTGCTAGCAATGACCCTCCTGCAGAAAAAAAACAACGAAGCGTAAAATTAAAACTGCCACAATTGAAAGGTGGAAGGCAAATAACATCGCCTCAGAAAACGCACACATTTGGCTGTCATGTGACGAAGAGGGGGGCTGTGTTCAACGTTTATTTTGTACCCTCTGCACAAAATACAAACACGAAATAAGTGTCATGAAAGAATTTAATGATATATGGATCGAAGGATCCACAAATTTCCGTTTATCAAATGCTAAAGACCATGCACATTCCAAGTGTCACGCGAAAGCAACAGACTTGCACATAAGAGACTTAAAAAAACATGGTGATTTGGACGAACTTATACCTTTTCAAAATAAACCCTAAATACCCGAAAAACAGTTAACTATTGAGTCCTCTATTGTGAAATTTTCCTCCATCGAGGAGGAAAGGCTGAAAAAAAAGTTTGAATTTTCCTATTTTGTTGTAAAAAATAATTTACCCTTCACAATGTTTGAAAGTATTGGTAATTTAGAAAAAATGCACGGAGTTGACATTGGGGACACTTATATGAACCGCAAACAATGTGGTGAATTTGTAGATAACCACGGAATGTTTTTGGCGAATAAATTGCAGAGAAAATTACATAGAGCCAAATTTTTTAGTGTACTCACGGATGGTGCCACCGATAAAAGTACGACTGAAAAAGAAATAATTTATGTACTTTATTTTGATCCAAAAAACTCGGAAAATGGTGATACTGAAATGGTGACCGCTAATTTAGACTTTGTATATCTAAAAGATTTACAGAAAGCAGATGCTTGTGGTACCATTGATGCTATTGAGTCCAGCTTTGAAGCAATAGGGATTTCTAAAAAGGAATTTTATTCCAAGTTGGTTGGTTTTGGGGCTGACGGAGCATCAGTTAACAGTGGCTCAAAAGGAGGGGTGAAAGCATTATTAAAAGAAAAAAGTAATTGGGTATTGTTTTCGTGGTGTGTTAAGCCCATAGATTGGAACTAGCAATGAAAGACTCATTGGATAAAACATTTTTCAAAACAATAGACAACATGCTAACACAGCTTTATTTTATATACAAGAGGTCCCCCAAAAAGTTACTGGAACTTAAAAGGGTGTGCGAAATCTATAAAGAGACATTTGTGTTTGAAAAAAGTTCATTAAAACCGAGACGAGCATGTGGGACCAGATGGATATCCTTTAAGTTATCCGCATTACGATTAGTTTTGGATAAATTTGTGGTTTACATGCAGCATTTAGAGAATGTGGCCACAGACATGACCTCAAAAGACAACTTAAAATTCAAAGGGTATATGAAACAATGGAGGAGATTTGATGTTCTCCTGTATGTAGCATTTTTTATTGATGTTATTGACCCAGCAGCAGAATTATCCAAAGCATTCCAGGAAAATTCTGTGGACTGTGTAGTAGCTATCCATTCCATGGAGAGGGCCCAACGTAAATTAGACATACTAATAACACGGGACCTAGTACGGCTCCCTGCGGTAAAACACTTATTGAGTAGAATTACTACCAATACCAATGATGGAAAACTTTACCATTCATACCAAGGAGTTACATTTTCCGATGAAACTTATAACAATTGTTTAGCAAACTTAAAATCACAACAAAAGGGAATCATTGACGCTGTAAAACACGCATTGAATTCACGACTGCAAGATGAAGATAACAGTCAACACCTCCAAACAATAGCCGTTGTATTAAACACGGGATCATGGGCTGCAAATGCCTTTGAAGAAAAAGCTGTTTTGTCAAAGGACTCAACACAAGCGCAATCAAAGTCTGATGTCAAGGAAGATACCCATCTGAATGAAGAATTTGCCGATACAGAAATAACGTTTTTATTTGAACACTTCCATCCAATTTTAAAACAGCATTCTGAAACATCAATATCCGAACTTAAAGATGAGTGGCATGACTTGATTGTCTATTGCCTTAAATATTTGCAACCCAATAAACATGACTACAGGAAAACATGGAAATATATTTTCCAATCACCACATGCATCCACAAAATGGAAAAACATTCTCTTATTAATAGAATTGATATTCTACATTCCAGTTTGCAATGCCAAACTGGAAAGACTTTTTTCGAAACTACAACTAACAAAAGTGGCAAATAGATCAGCATTAGGGGAGGGGAGAATTACAAATATTTTGTATATACTGGAGGAGGTGCCACCACTGAATGAAATTGATGTGGCTCCCATTATACAGTTATGGACGGAAGGAAAAGTACGCCACCCACATCAACGCAAGCGTAAAAAGTACACGAAACGACAGAAGAAAGCCAAGTATTACCGCCAGTCTCGTCTTGAAGCAGACTCTGAATCGGAAATGTCGTGTGTACCACAAAAACAGTCATGTCAGTCCTGTATTTCCCATTCAGGTGTTCAACGAGAGTTAAGTGGGATGCTAGTCAGTGATAATGAATCCAGTGTGTCTGAGTTCAGTAGCAGTGACACTGATTCGTCCTCATCATCTGTATCATGCAGTAGTGTTGATCTTGATGATTGTAGTTTCAGTGATAGTTCTATTTATGGCAAAGTAGATTGGTGGGTGGACAATTTTTTCGTCGGTAGTGATTCTGACACTGACCAAACTGATAAATGTGATGATCCTACATGGGCGAGTACAAGAAATGACAATAAATATGTCACACACAAGTTGGGTGGGACTAGCTGTTTTGTTGTCTGATACAAGATCAAGCATGGCTGCTCTTGTCCGTCAACAGAAACATACAAATATAGATGGCATTGGAAGCAGACCTCTGGTCTGCTTCCAATCCTATTCATATTTGTATAGTTTTATTGACTTGAATTGCTAATAAAATTTAATGTTTTTGAAAAAAGTTTTTTTGTCACATGTTGAACATTTACAGACCACGAAAGTACCCGAGATGCAGGGTACATTTACATATGTTAGTTAATGAATGATTGAGCCCCCCCCCCCCCCCCCCCCCACCACGAAAGTACCTGAGGTACAGTGTACATTTACATATGTTAGTTAATGAATGATTGAGGACCCCACCCCCACGAAAGTACCTGAGATACAGAGTATATTTACACCCCCCCACCCCCCAACACACACACACTGCCATGATAATGTCGGTTTCTAAATTAGATGACATTTATATCAAAATAACATGTAATAATAACAGTGGTCTTGGGATCCTGCATGGTTGCTTGTGGGATGCCAACCCTAGTGGTATTAATAGCACTACAATTATTTACAACTTGAACAGCATCGTTCTCAGTGCTGATCCTTGTGTGATACCAAATGATAAGGAGGGAGTTTTATGCACCAAGTCTATGTGCCACCATTATCACCCTGTATACTGTCGACAAGATGTTATAATCCAACAATCCCCTTTATTGGGTGATATCCTATCATTAAGAGAACTTTCTATATAGTTGTTAAAGGATATCACGAACTCGAAAGAATATAACTGGCAGGTATATATTTTATATATATAGACATAGTCTAAGTATTTCCCAAGCATAAGTCATCATGTGGCTTATGATTTGGAAATATCCAGCACATATATACATGCCTGCGATATTTCACAGAGATGGGACGCAACAATGGGCCAATGATGAGAGCATATCACTTCCACACGGCATATTAACCATGGCTACAAGGGGTGAACACTTATACATTTCGAATCCAATAACGTCAATGGTGGTGGATTTCAGTGAAATTTAAAATTCTTACCCCCTTTACTTTCATAATGGACTTTCATTGAAAATGCCTATGTACAGTCTACATAGGCATTTTCAATGAAAGTCCATTATGAAAGTAAAGGGGCTAAGAATTTTAAATATCAGCATGACGCTTAACTAAACTAGTGATAATAGGCTTTAATAATATTTGAGTTTGTCGGGGTTACAATTTTATCAGTCGCCATTCGGGAAGGTTTCAAATCTACCAATCTTATTGGCGGACCGAATATGCGTGTAATGTGCATTGGATTTGAAACCTTCCCGAATGACGACTGATAAAATCGTAACTACGACATTCAGACAAACTCCCTTGTTATTATAGCCTACTAGCACTAGTTCAGTTATGCATCATGCTGATATTTATTCCACCTGACGGGTAAGCGTATGACTCAACTCGGCCCCAGACTCTAGTCATCCTCATTCCAATTTTTTTTAAAAAGCTTCAAAACAGACAATTTTATTCAAAAACACCATTGGGCAACTTGATTCTTGGGCGAGTTGGATCATATCTTTTCATTCAGGGTTGTAACACCGTATGGACTTGTCAATCAAATATTTGAACCTTCATTTTTTTATTAGATATAATAAACGTTCTTTTTAACCTTGTCTTGTTCGTTTTATTTTCGTTCCATATATAATGTAATGCGCCTCGGTCAGGCTACCTGTGCAACCTGAGACACTTACATCTAAGTTGGGGATAGGCTGTATTAGGAACTGCCCAGCAATATCTGGTTGGGGACAGCCGATCAGATGGTGACAGATCTTTCCTCTGGTGGGACACTTTACTTGGCCTGTGGGCAGTAACTTCTGAACGTCTCTGTCGCTAGGTCCCTCGATGTGGTTGGCGTTCTCGCCAATGATGTGGAGTTGTGTGTTCTAGAACCTTCGGGGCTACTGTCAGTTGCATGACACGTCGTCAGCGGTCTCGCCTACCGACTTGGTCTTCTGTCTTCCCCTGTCATCGCCCACTTCTTTTCATCGAGTGGCATGCAATGTCGTCGACAATTTCCCTTTATTACCCGTGGCCGTCGCACCCTCAGGAATGAACAACACCTGAACTCTGTTTACAACTTTTATTTCTCAATTATTGGATATACACATATGGTCCGACCAATCTTGGAATTATCCTATGTCGCTGACAAGTTGTCGATTTACAGGTCCTTACCTCATACGTTCATTTGTGTACGGCTTCTCTACAATAAAATTGTTTTACAAGATGCCCCTCCTCTTTCCTTTTCTTTGTGTAATATACTTTCTTTGAAGACGGTGAGCAGAGTTTGTCATAATTTCAGGAAAGCTTTGCAGTAAACAGTGGCGGTGCTACAGGGAGAGGGGGGCATGGGGTGCCCCCCTCCCCAAACGCAGCCTCTTCCCCCACCATCCGTCACACAGACATCCATCCAAACTCTCCCTCCCTCTCTCTCTCTCTCTCTCTCCCTCCCTCTCTCTCACACACACACACACACACACATGTGCATACAGGCCCACCAGTCGCGAAAAAACAAAATAAAATTTCTAGCGCCGCCACTGACAGTAATTCAGTAATATTTCCTGAAAAACATAACCAGTTAACTCAGGTGACAGATGTGCAAGTACCGATTTTATTTCGTTCCGAGGTTACCCCCTAACCTGGTGCCGAAAATGAAGGGGTTGGTTTTGACCAGGTACCAGATTTCCCAGTGATGAGACGTCCAGGTCCAGGTGCGGAGATGTTCAGCATTCAATTTTAAAGAAATTGTCACATTGGAGCCCAGTTGTTACTTTTTAAGAAAAAAAAGTGATTTGCGGACTGAAGACATCCCCATCATGCAGTTTAATGTCATGAAAGTTAAGTGTCATTTCAATCAAATTGAACGCAGGTAGGCCCTAATGTTTTGTATATCGTTACGACGTTAGCCCAGCATAATTTACATGGGGTTTGCCCTAGTTAATGCTTGATTTAGAAGCCCAAAAATATGACCGATCCGGGTCACTTTATGACCGATCCGATTATTATGGAGCCGGTCATTATGACCGACGCACCAAAAAAAATTATTTCCAGGCCTGCCTATGATTTCAACTTAGTTCAGGATGAGGAATATTCTTTAAAAATCTTAAGATCTACCATTCAGAATCTTGATTTGATAAACAGTATCCTTATGGAGGTCAGATTCAAATTTGTTCAACTTAAGACCCTAGATTTATATTTCGGCTCCTTATTAGAGACCGAATTTTAACATAGTGCAACATTAGCCAAATTCTTTGAAAATCATGATCATGTGTTTTTTATATCCAGCAGACAGAATTGTCTCATCTTTGTAAAACAACATCCTTAAGGGGGTCAGATTTAACTTTGTTCAAAGTTCATGAGTTGGTATCCAGGCTGTATATGGGAACTGAATTTCAACCTATTGTAATATAAGGAATATTCTTTGACATCATCTTTAAATCAGCCAGTCAGAATCTCCTCGCAGTTGAGTTGGTACACAGATTGCTTATGGGGCCAGCAGACATGTTAAGTCTCACGGATTCACTGTGAGACTCACAGATTGGGACATGATCTCCCTCACTCATGGTAGCACCCATAAATCTCCCACATCGTCAGAATTTATCAATAGAGGCTGGTGGTTGTGATTTTTTCACTTTGGTTTCGGTTTTTTGGGGGGTGTGAAGACTCCGGTTTTGATTTGTTTTTTTTTCTACTTTATGCATTCTCAACTAATTTTGGGAATTTGGAAGTGGAGAACCAGTGAACTCATGTTCAAGTATGAAGTGATAGTCTAAGAATGTTTTTTCCAGGTGAACTTGAATTCATTCAGGTTGTTCATAATTCAAAATTGTTATTGCAGAGTATCAGAAAATCAAATTTAAGCACCTTTAGGCCTCTGACCATGATTTTCAAGGACTATTATAAGCTTGATGAGATTCGGAGACAGGAAGATTTTAACACTGTCACCAATGCAAATCATTTACAGTACTGTAACCATTACTTCATAGGTGTCTATCAGGGGTCAACCTGGCAGCTGATTTTACCGGGAAGTGACTTCTCCCTCTAGAGACTTTAGGGAGAAGTCAGGGGCCAGGAGGGGGAAGTCAGTGGACATAAGGGAGAAGACAGAAAAAAACATAAAATGTATATGACATTGTGACAAAATAAATGTACATAGAGGACACAATTGTGGGGAAAAAAATAAATAAAAGTTATACAAAAATACACACACACACAAAACTAAGTCATGTAGGTTAAAATCCTCCCCCTCCCCTCCAAAAAATTACGTCGTTCATGCTTTCTGAATACCCTAACTCTTTCCCTAACAGTGATACTAGGGTTACCATGCAGTTAATTTTGTATTTGCCTCAATGCAGTAGATTTGAAATTTAGCATCACCCATGGTGAGAGTGTTCTTCTCTGTAATAGAAGGTATATTCTTTTAAAAAAAAATATTTAATGTATTAAAAATAAATTTCAAGTTCACATTAGAAGCTGGGTCATTCATGGTTTCCAACCATTTAACATTGGCACGTGCGATTGGTGCTATGAGGCCTGCCATTCTTATCCATCCTAATTTGTGTGATTTCTATCGTAGTCTTATCCATTTAACCCCTTTCCAACACAAGTTTTCAAAGAAAAACTTTCAATGCAAATTGCGGGGCGAATTTCAATGCAACAAATTTTTCAGTGGAATAGAGCATAACCGTAAGAAATTTCGACATTTTTATGGATGAAACTGTCTCCTGCACATTTTTTTGGTTTTGAAATGGTGGTTAACTTAATAAATTCTAATTAACTCGATGTGTGTCTTGTGTGATTTGTTGTTTTTGCCGACACTTTTGTTTTTAAACAGCACTTCGATCAGAGCATATACAAAACGTATCTCCATGTGCTTAAATTGTGTCTTTAATAAATATATAATGCAATATATGTATGTCCCACTCAGGGACAAAATTTTGATTTCGGGTCATTGCGATTATCGTTCACGAGACTCGGATCTTCAGTCACCATTTTAACTCAAGAAAACTTGTAACTCTCACGTGGTGCATGTGGTTGGTTAGCAAGTTCTACTTTCGTTTCTGTAATCAGTAGATATCCATTCGCGGCGCTTGGCGCATTCCCCCCACTCCCCCCCACTCCCCCAACACATGATCGTGGATGATATGGGTTAGTTCTAAGAAAAAAAGGTCTGCGTTTTAGAATTAGATCGACCCTTGTTCCAGGATACATAGATTATGCGTTGTATTAATGATTAATTGAAAAAAACGTAACGTTGGTTGTATGACTGCAATTTCGGTGCAACTCGCATTTTTTTTTTTCACAACCGAAACCGAGTTGTGGACTCGGTTAACCGCCTGTCTCTATTTATCAAGTGAAAAAAACGAAATCAACCATTTCTTTATTGTGTCCAATTTACTTCACGTTTGCAAACGGTAATCCGTGAGATCTTCTCAATGACCCGGATATTTAAGTAAGCTTAGAAATTCAGTCTCTTTTTTTTCTCTTCCCTTTGTTCCAAATCATGTTTAATTAAATTAAATTAATACAAGAATGGACTATTTGATATTATTCTGTCATTACATGGTGATCGAAGACCAAACAACATAGCTTGGTGCAATGTTTTCTCAACAAAAACACCAACCTTTTTTCTTATTACTAAAGTGACTTTGCCCCAGTTTTCACAACATAAACACAGCCACATGCGAAGGAACAACAGCTGATTACAGTTTGAAACCATATTGATTTCGGCTCATCAGAGATCGGCTTTTCAACTGAAAAATAACTTTGTTTTCAAAACATTCTATGATGAATGGATCACAGGTAACTGTAGTTGTGTATATATATCAGGCGATGTATACCGGTATCATTCGCAAACGAATTTGCAATGTCTGAAAATCCATCCAAGAAAAGTCGCTACGATTCTAAATTTAAAGAATCATGGAAGAAGGAAATGACCTGGTTGACAAAAAGTGACAGAGGTGATATAAGTGCCTTTTGTACACTTTGCTGTGCCCATTTCACCATCAGTCATGGGGGAAAGAATGATGCAGTTTGTCATGAAAAGTCAGCACAGTAACTGAACATTTATTTCATTATATCTTGTTTGACAAAGCTGACAGAGGTCTTTTAAACAAGATATAATAGACTAAATGCTTATATTAGATGTACTGAGGCCAAATAATGAGAATTTGGTAATTGTTTTTTCTTATCAACCTACCTCAATTGTTTACTACAGGCTTGCACTACAGTGGAAGAACCCAACTCGGATAAAATACTCTCTATTTTAATCTTTCCCAAGATTTGGGAAAGAAAAGTGATGTAAAAACACCACGAAAAAAATAAGCCAAAACTGGGTCGAGCGCCATCAGCGCACACCCAGTATGGGACGCTCTTCCATAGTACAAATCCACAACTTCCGTAAAACAGTGCGCAATGCATCAATTCGTCATTCTTTTGATTATCCTCACACGTGGTGGATGTGTGACATCTTTGCTGCAGTAACAGTGATATTTTAACTCGTCGATAATGGTTTTCCTGTACTGGATTTATGGATCTGAAGATTGTATAATAACAGGACTGTGTTTTATATATTCTCATTTATATTTTCAACCACATCCTCATTGTATATTATTTACTATTCCGGTTTCGCGAATGTTTTGTTTTTGACATCACGCGGTTCGACAATGAATTTTTCGGTTGATGAATTAATTTTTGGAGTTAGGTGTCAATCTGGGACTGTCTGGACAGTATTTCTTCACTCTGTTGTGGGCTGAATTTCTGTTTTTTCGGTCCGTGTCAACCGTCTGGGTTCTGTCATGTACCCACCGTTTTTTTTTTTTCTGCCACCTTCTCTCGTAGTTGAGGGTGTTCTACTTTCTGTTTCTGTTGAGTTCACCTTTTTCTTCTACTGCTCTCACCTCTGTTATTTCCAGTTCGGTTCCTTTAGGGCAATTCCTTTTGCCCTCGCCTTGGTGCGTTCTCGTAGCCGTTTCTTCCGCACCCGCAGGTGGTGTGGAATGCTGTCGTTTTGGGAGCCTCCCAACTCGACCACGTCTAGTGTGAGTTTACCCCCTCCGTGGGGGATGTGCAGCTCCTCCCGTACCAGCGGGGGTGGGGAACGCTGTCGTTTCGGGGCTTCCCGACTCGACCATGTCTGGTGAGAGTTATTCCCCTTCCGTGGGGAATGTGAATTTTTTTTTACCATGGTGGATGCTGCGGGAACTGTTGGATTTCTGGTGAAGAGATGCCTGGTTCCAGGACTATGCGCCCTCTCCAGTCGACATCTGAGGCTGTCACTAGGGTTGTGACTCCTCCTTTGGAGGCCGAGTTTGGTGGCTCTCTCTGCTTTTCCACCAGTTCCAACAGCTCCCGTCGTATCTGCTGCTACTGCTGTTCCGTCTACAACGTCATTGGGCACCGTCTTTAGCTGGCCTCGGCTTATCCCTGCCAGGGTCTGCAGGGATGTCTGTAGTGTGGTTTCGGCCTCAGCCTTCCCCGACTTCCACTCGGCGAAGTCGGATGGGGCTGCCGACTGAACCCCCTACTGTGTCCTCTCAGTCATTGAGCACTGTAGTTTTATACCTGCAGTGGTCTGCTGCGGTGTCTGGTTGTGTAGACGTGGGGGTATCGGCCTCAGCCCCCCTGCCTTCAACTCGGCGAAGTTGGAAGTGGCTGCCGGCCGGACCCTCTACTGTGGTATCTGCGCCGTCGAGCACCACAGTTGTCATTGGATTCGGATGTTCTTAGTGGGACACTATGAACTCCGTGGCGTTTCCGTCCACTCATTCTGGCCACACGACCAGTTTTGGGGGACCAACGTCTTTTGTGCAGCCTGGACCTTCTGCCCTGCAGAGGTCTGCGGTGACTCTCATGAGTTGTTGATCCTCGGGGTGTGTCACACCCCTATACACGTCTGCCTTCAGATGTTTCGGCTGCCGTCCGTCGTCCCATGTCGGGTGTTTTGGAGGATCGTGACCCTTCGCTGGTTAAGAGGGTCAGAGGTGAAGCCACTTTGTCGGTTCGTTCCCCTGTCGAACCGGCAGTACGGGCAGTGAGCTTAGGGAGGCCCTCTCCTTACTCACTCAGGTTCTGTCAAAGAGCCTTCCTGTTGCTTCCAGAGAGGCAGCGAGTGGTTTCCAGGCGCCCCCTATGGCGCCGCCTCCCGGGATTGGAAACAGGCCACTTTCTGATCCCCCTGGTGTTCCGACACCATGGGAGGCGTCGGCTGGTTTGCCCACGATGGGCTATGTGTCTTCTGACTCAGGGGAAGAGTCAGACATGCTTGATGTCGAGAGCCAGCAGTCTTTGGACTTGGGGGCAGCTCTTGATTTCATGTTTGGGTTCCTTCCAGATCTCAAACCATCTAACCAGTCGACAATGTCAGCCAGGCTGCGATCATCGGTCGCGCGCCAACAGCCTATGGAGCAACCTGCTTCTGGGCGTCTTCGACCGTGCCAGTCGGTACAGTTGGTTGAAGCATTTTCAGCCTTGGACTCTAAGCTAAGTTCCAAGGCTATGAAGGCTCCGTTCTTCACCAGGGTTGACACCTTTTTGCCTCCGGCACGTTATTGTTCCTACGATTCCGCCAATCCGTCGGTCTACCAGACTTTGACGGTTTTGGATCAGGACTCCAATTCCCTCAGGCTTTCCAAGTCCAAGTCTGCCGTCATTCCGATGACGACTCTGGAGTCCACATTGGGCTTATCGAGAGAGATGCTTGGTATGCTTTCTCTCTCCGATCCCGTCGTCTCAGCTTTAGCTGCTTATCTGCCCCCAGATAAGTTTGACGAGGTACAGGCTCCTTTGCGTGTGCTGTCCAAGGCGCTCATGCATCTTACTCACACGCATGCCTGTAACACGGCTAATCTGGAATTAGTTCGAAGGGACTCTGTGCTGGACACAGGCCGATCCCATCCTGAGGAGCAGTGCGCTACTCTTCGATCTGCTTCTTTGGCAGGTCCGCAACTTTTCCATGGTTCTGTGTTGACGGTCCGGGATGACGTCCTACGTCATTCCAACGATCAGCTGCTGTTTCTTCAGCTTGATCAGCCTTCTAGGGTAGGCACGGGCTGTTCCAAGCCTAACAAGTACCCTCTGCTTCCTCTGCGAAGCAAAGGGGCTGATCCTTCTGCCTCCGCTTCTACTTCTTACTCAAGGGGTAAGGGTAAGCGTCGGCAGACTTGAGGGAAGTCCCAGGATTCTTCATTCAGTAGAGGTGTATTCTCCTCTTGCGAGCCTCGTCGGGGTTCGAAATGAAGGTCCTCACCTCCACTCGTCCCAGGTTGGAGGAAGGATAGCAGAGTTCTCAGACCGTTGGGCCACCATCACATCCGATCCTTGGGTGTTAGATGTTGTTTGGTCCGGGCTGCGAATATTCTTCCAAAGGCACCCCACTCTGTCCAGGGTGCCTCTTCCAACCACAGTTCCTTCAGACATTTTACGTCAGGAACTTTTGTCCACGGAGATAGACAATCTCCTGACAAAGGGGGTGATTGAGGTCATCAAGAACATTAGGTCAGTGGATTTCTATTCCCGCCTGTTCTTGGTGCCGAAGAAGGATGGCCGACTCCGACCGGATATCGATCTGAGTTTCCTGAACCAGTCTATCATTGCTCCCAAGTTCAGCATGGAGACTTTCAGGTCGGTCCTCCGTCCAATTCACCAGGGAGATTTCACTTCCAGCTTCGACCTGCGAGACACTTACTTTCACGTTCCGATTCATTGGGCGTTACGGAAGTATCTCAGGTTCGTTTTTCTGGGGCGAGTTTACCAGTTCAAGGCCATGTCTTTCGGCCTCAACCTGGTTCCTTGGGCCTTCACCAGACTGATGTCGCATGTGATAGCTTTCCATCGCACACAGTCCAGGGTGACTACTTCGGCATATCTGGACGATATCCTCCAGGGGCATTCCAATGCTTCCTTACTGGAGTCAGATGTCACCACTCTGTTGAGCTTGCTCACGTCGCAAGGTTTCAGAGTCAACGAGGAGAAGTCAGACCTGGTCCCTTCTCGAGTCGTTTTATCATCTGGGGATGGCTTTCCGCACACAATTCAATTTGGTGGCGGTTCCCCAGGCCAAGGCTGTGATTCTCTCAGCTTTTGCTCTGACTCTTGATTTCGTGTCCCAGTCCACTTCCACGACGGCTCGGAGTATTCTCCGGCTAATCGGTCTCTGCTGTTCGTTGACGGATCTCATTCCTCTAGGTCGGCTGCGTGTCAGACCTCTCCAACACTTTCTGCTCAGTCATTGGAGGCCGAATGTAGATTTTCTGGATCTGGTGCTTCAGTTTCCAGAATATCTTTATCCTCACCTTCTCCTCTGGGCGGATGTCCAGTGGCTTTCGCAGGGTGTTCCGTTGGACTTACCCACGTCCGATCGCGTTCTGACGGCAGATGCCAGCGATCTTGGATGGGGTGCGACGTTGGATCCTCTAGGTCTTTCCATTCACGGAATGTGGGACCAGGATCATGCAGCTGTACACATCAACCAGAAGGAGCTTCTTGCTCTTCTTCTGAGTTTCAGGCAGTGGATCCCTCACCTGTCAAATCGCCAGGTCCTTTGTTGTCTGACCATTCGACGGTGGTTGCTTACATTTGAAACCAGGGTGGCACGCTCTCTGTTCCAATGTACGAATTGGCTCGGGATCTTCTACTGCTTGCTCAGGATGTCCACGCCGGGGTGGCTGTTCGTCACATTCCCGGTCGTCTGAACGTCCTAGCCGACTCCCTATCCCGTCGGGGCAGGGTCATTTCCACCAGGTGGATGCTCCACATGGCAGGTTCCATCGATCTCTTGCGACTCGTTGGTACCTTCCGGTGGACACTTTTGTGTCCCCATGTCCAGATGCTCTGGCTTTTGCCATCGACTCTCTGGCCCTCCTTTGGGATGGTCTTGTCGGCTACGCCTTCCTACCGGTTCCGATTCCGCCTCAGGTTCTTGCGCAGATACGAACCTGCAGTCATCGAATCCTTTCGATCACACCCGTCGCCTCGGTGGGTGTGGATCAATCTGCTCTGCTTTCTGTTAGCGGCGGTTCCGGCATGTCTCCCTCTACCTCGCGACTTTCTTTGCCAAAGTCGCCCGAGGAGGTTTTACGTTGACCCGACTTCATTGTGCCTTCGCACATGTCTTTTATCGGGTCCTGTCTCCTCCGTAGTGGTTTTTCGAGACACGCAGTGGAGTTGCTTTTCTTCTTCAAGGAGGCACTCACTCCACTGGTTTAGCCCCTTTGGCTAAGTGGAAGGTTCTTCTGTCGATGGTCTGCGATCACTCTGTTGCTTCTGTCACTCCTTCGATCACACCACTTGCGGAGTTTCTGGTATATGTTTGTTTCTGGGGGTCTCCAGCAATGGGTATATGTCCATGCTTCGGAGACATTTTTTCATATGTGATACCACATTGTTTCGACACTCATCCTTGCCTCTCCAAGCTTGTTCAGCTCTTTTCCTTGAAAAGGCCTAGGACTTTGCAGTTTCCTCCAAGATGGTCACTTTCTTGGGTGCTGCTCTGCTTGGGGGTGGGGGGTGGGGGGCGTTCACGCCTTTATCCTGGATGAATATGCGTTCTCTCACATGCCAGATCTCTCCTGCATCCATTTCTTGATGGATTTGTCTTGCTATTCGTGAAGCTTCCGCTCATCTAGCTACTGGTGATTGTATTACCAATTGTTTTTTCTGCCACGAGGTGCATGCATTGTCTTCCTCTTTTAATAACTCTGTCATGTTGTCGGATGACGGATGTTGTTCTGGCAGCCTTCTGGAGAAATGCTACATTCTCCTTTTATCTGCGACAGGTGCAGGAGCCGACAGAGAACCTTGGGGCCATCTTTCCTCGGCTCAGGCTGTTGTCTATCCCAGCCTTTCAGCTTTTTTCAGGGTCAGTTCCTGCTTTGTGCTGTTCCTGCCCTTTCTGTCTGTGCGTCGCACTTCGCCATACGCCTCATCTTTCATTGTCTTTTCTAATGTTTGTGATGCTATGGTTTGATAGGCCTAGGGATCTCTTCCTCTGTCCACAGTCCCAGTGCTATTGAGTTATGTGTGGGTTGGTTATGTGATTCCCTCCAGCCTTTTGTCTATTCAGCCTGTTGTAAACAATTGAGGTAGGTTGATAAGAAGTATAAATTTTATAGTAAATTTCCTTTCTTATTATACCTACCGAAATTGTTTACATGGAGGCCCTCCCGTCTTCTTATTTGGGTAAGAATCCTTCCTCCACGCTGATCACATAACTCCTGTGTTGTTCGGAATCAAAAGAATGACAAATTGACGCATTGGGAACTGTTTTACGGAAGTCATGGATTTGTACTATGGAAGAGCGTCCCATACTGGGTATGCGCCGATGGCGCTCGACCCTGTTTTGGCTTATTTTTTTCGTGGTGTTTTTACACCACTTTTCTTTCCCAAATCTTGGGAAAGATTAAAATAGATAGTATTTTTTCCGGGTTAGGTTCTTCCACTGTAGTGCAAGCCTGTAGTAAACAATTTCGGTAGGTATAATAAGAAAGGAAATTTACTATAAAATTTATACTTTTTGGGGACATATTATTATATCACATGTTTTTTCACACATTTGATAGGAGTTCACTCTGCAACACATATGCAACTAACACTAATTTGTATTAACCCTTTACCCAATGAATCGCCTGCATCCGTCCGCGTAATATGCAAATTCAGCAGTTGAAAAAGTATTATTTTTTCAAACAATTTCAACAAAACCATATCATGTGACCCCTCGTTGGAACGAGCTTGTTGAGCTCGTTCCAACGAGGGGTCACATGATATGGTTTTGTTGAAATTTTTAAAAATTTTTTAAAAAATTATATTTAAAATAATAAATTTTGATATCGTCAGCATTGGGTAAAGGGTTGAAGGTATGATATAATGTAAATGGGTTTGTGTTTTGAAAATTATATTCAATTAACTGTGTTATTGGATTAAGAGATATTCAAATATGTGGGCAACACTGAAAAACTCATTTACTACTTCATAAATTGTTGTTCTCTGAACAAAAGTCTTGCTATAATATTCACACGCAAAAATCTCCCTGATTGTCATTTTCAAAACTTAACATGTCTGGGGTCCAGATTCAGGTTTATTCCAGAGTTCATATTTGGGCTTCTTATAGGAACCCAAATTTTAACGATGCAATGTGAGAAAAATGCTTTAAAAATTTTTATCCACCTGGCAGAAACTTATATTTGGTATACACCATCCTTGTGGGGACAGATTCGAGTATGTTCAAATCAAGTCCATGGAATCATGTTTTGGCCCTCTGTAGTGCAATATGATATTTGGTAAGAAAACAAATTTTTATTGCAGTTGAATGTTCTGTTTTCGTTAATGTTTTGATATGTTCGTGAGTGTGTTATGACTCCCAATCAGAAAGCCCCAATTGGTCAAAAAATGCATTTCTGCACAATTGTTGGCAGTATGCACTGTAGCAAGCAGTTTCTGGTGATCACGGTTAGTAAAACACAATAATCCCAAAGACTGACATTAAATAACAAAACAATGTCAAAGTATTTTGATGATTGAATGTGATGTTATATGGAGTACATATTATGGATGGACTAACCATCAGCTAAGACAACATTATTTAATTCTGAAAACCGATAATCATTGCAGCTCTAAAGCAGACAGAGCATTTTGATCGGATCACAACCCAGTTGTGATCCGATCAAAATTCTCTGTCTGCTTTTGTAATCACAGCATTGTATACTCCAAGCAATTCTGATCAGAGGATGAGATGAGCTTGTGTTGAAATGTGTAACAGATTTTGTGGATTGCTGGCCTGCCATTTTCAAAATTGAACAAGGGACATAATTGCCCCCCTTAATTAGGCCCAGCAGGGATATTTTTCTCCCACCTTAACTGAGCTAGGAGGGCTCTTGAGGGCTATTCTATCGTACCATTCACATGTGTATGACAGTCAAATAGTCTTTTATATTATACATAGTATGAGAATTTGAAGGTGTGCGTGGGTTTGCTTGGCAGGCCCGAGGTTTGACAACTTTCAATTCCTTGAACTTCCAACTCGTCGGCAAATTTGTGTGCTTTGCATGCTAGGTTCTGTCTACATTAGACTTTTCACAAAAGTAGTCCTCAAAAAGTATTTGTCAATGCTGGAAATGAACAAAATTGATGGATGCAGTTTTAAGCTCCCATGAATTCAGAGACGGGAGTAAATTGCACCCATAAAATGTTAGTATATGAATTTTCGAGGGAATGCTGTCACCAAACACCAAAAGCCTTAACCCTTTGAAAAGAGATGAGACGATTAATTGGAGTAACATCAGCACTCGGCCGATGAGCACCCATCGGTTCACCATTGGCACTTGATGGTTCAACATCGGCCTTCGCCGATTGTCTGAAACTCAGTGAAAGTGTTATGGATGATATGTAATGAACTTTCTTCCCCTTCGTTGGACAACCAGTGGCAAGCGATCGGTACGTCACTCGTCTGTTACTGATATCAGGTAAGTGATGGTTCATGAAAGAAAAGGCAGAATGTTATATTAAAGATTTTGATTGTGTAACTGTGTACCACTTTGTTTTTTGGCTCACCAACGTTAGTTGTGTGAGCCTATGGCATAGCCCTCATGTCGGCGTCGGCGTCCGCTCTCAAATATTTTGAACTTTTGTGTACAGGTTTTGATTTTTTGGCTTTTCAAATTTTTTTTTAGTTTCAGCATATTGCTATAGTGGTTCACTATAACATTTAACTCTTTTCCAGGGTATTTTGTCGTAATTTTAACCCTTTGAATCAAATTTTAGACTTATTTTGATGTTTGCGTGCAGGTTTTGATGTTTTTTTTTTCCTTTCTTTCAACTGGAGATTTACCTTGCAGCATATGTCCATGCTTTCTATTGTATGTAAACATGCATCTTAGGGCTATGTTTGTATTATTTAACCCTTTTCCTGCTGAATTACTTCAATTTTGGACTTTTATGTACAGCTTTCGGACTTAGGCTTACAGCTTCTTACTTTTATGTACAGGTTGTGATAAAAAAAAAACAATTTCAAGTGATGTTGACCTCACTGCATATTGCAGTGGTGGTTATTATAACATTGATATCTTTCCAGTGCATTTTTAACATTTTTTTAACCCTATGAATAGATTTTTAGACTTATTTTGACGTTTGTGTGCAGGTTTTCATGGGGTTTTTTTTTTCCCTTTCTTCCAAGTGTAGAGTTTCTGCATATTGCTATGGTGGTTCACTATAACATTTAACTCTTTTCCAGGGTATTTTGTCTTAATTTTAACCCTTTGAATCAAATTTTAGACTTATTTTGATGTTTGCGTGCAGGTTTTGATGTTTTTTTTTCCTTTCTTCCAAGTGGAGATTTACCTTGCAGCATATGTCCATGCTTTCTATTGTATGTAAACATGCATCTTAGGGCTATGTTTGTATTATTTAACCCTTTTCCTGCTGAATTACTTCAATTTTGGACTTTTATGTACAGCTTTTGGACTTAGGCTTACAGTTTCTTACTTTTATGTACAGGTTGTGATAAAAAAAAACAATTTCAAGTGAGGTTGACCTCACTGCATATTGCAGTGGTGGTTATTATAACATTGATATCTTTCCAGTGCATTTTTAAAAAAATGTTAACCCTTTGAATAGATTTTTAGACTTATTTTGACGTTTGTGTGCAGGTTTTCATGGGTTTTTTTTTTTTCCTTTCTTCCAAGTGTAGAGTTTCTGCATATTGCTATGGTGGTTCACTATAACATTTAACTCTTTTCCAGGGTATTTTGTCTTAATTTTAACCCTTTGAATCAAATTTTAGACTTATTTTGATGTTTGCGTGCAGGTTTTGATGGGGTTTTTTTCCTTTCTCCCAAGTGGAGATTTACCTTGCAGCATATCTCCATGCTTCTTAGGGGTTATTATTATATTATTTAACCCTTTAGCTGCTTATTTTCTTTAATTTTGGACTTTTGTGTGCAGGTTTTGAACTTTTTTTTTTACTCCAGCCACCCGTTTACATTGGCCACCTTTTGGTGAGCTACGGGGTACTGATACCCCCTCTAGTTATCCATCATGTGAATACAGACTCTCTTCACTGCCCAAACTATACTGCATTCTGCAAAATGTCGTAATATTTCTTTCAACCACGCTCATCGTCTCATTAAGTATATAATGGCTTTCTTTATTCCCATATTGGACAATAATTCCTCCACATTAATAATCTGTGTTAACTGTGAGAGGTATGGGTGCAATAAGTTTAATATCGGGCCATTCGGGGTGGGATTTATCAGCATGAAGCCACTGAATTTTTCTCATGTTGAAATGTGTGGAGTATGTGATAAAAATAGATAATACAGTACAACGTCAAGACTCGTGTGACACAATCCCATATATGGGTTTACTGGAAAGAAACTCACACTTTAAAACGTGTGGTTCCAATGACTGCTTTTGATTTTCACAAAACATTTTCTTCCAAATGTATTTATATACATTCAAAGGTGAAAAACCGCTATCATGTAAATATCAATTTTCCGTCTGCTGATTTTTCAGTTTTAGGCACACAGGAAATGTTGTACTGGCATTAATTCGGAAAAAACAAAAACAAGCTTGTGTTCTTTGTTCTCTGATTTTTTTTTCCAGCTGCGTTTTCAATGTCTTTGATAGTTAACTTCAAAGACTGTTTGTCTGTGATAGTCGACTTAAAAGTCCATGTAGGGGGTAATTCGGCAAAGACCCGACTTTGAAATGAATTGTTGCCAGTGTTGATGTAAACCTCATCAAAAGTTCAGAATACAATTTACCGTGACGATGCACGTGATGAGTTCTCGACTCTGTTGTTAGCTGTTTATTTTAAATCGAAAATATACTGCACTGATGGTGCTTCATTGACGTAAAATTAACCCTTTGATGTCTGTTATTTAACTTATTTAAGTGAGTATTAAAAGTGTGTTATTTTCCAGGTTGATGGGGATTAATGGCACGTAAATTAAATTCTGACTACTCTAAATCAGCCATCTTCTGCAGTAAGCTTGAAAAATAAAGAAACCATCTGACATCGGCATTCGGTATCGGCCGATTGTTGTCTAAAATAATCGGCATTCATCTGATGGGTCATTTTACTAATCGGCTCATCTCTACAAAGGCTCTTTGAACTCTAGTGATTGGGCTACCCGATACATTTACAGAACAGCCATCCTATTTAATGACTTTATGACATATATTCCTGGCCAGAAAAGCGGCTGCTCGGGTTCAAGTGATTAAAGGTATAAGAAATTGCTGAATTATGACAACTTACCACTGGCCACAGAGTGCTGCTTTCTCAAAACAACACACATTTATATGCCCTCACAGTATATTAGTGCTCCGCAACATTTTTCAACGAGTGCATTTTTTAGCTCCTGTAATATAGAAAACGGGTGCTGATGGGAACAATTGCACTCGCACACATCTCATTTCCAGGACTGATTTGTCTATTTCATTTATGGCCCTTCAACAGAGTTTTGGATCAACACGCAGTTTGTCCGAGTACTTCGCAAATGGCTTACACCATATTTGGTTACAAATTCGGTGTCCCTGTGCAAGTTGTTTCTGGGTGTTCCAAGTTAGAAACATTGAGTATTTAACTGAACTTCCCTTTATAGCAATGACAGCCATTGTTTATATTATAAACATGTCATCTACACATGCACAGAAATCGGCTGACATATAATTGAGCAATATTAGGAATGTGTTATAGTCTGTATCAAATAAGTGCACATTTACTCTGCTGTACAGTATTTCTCTCTGTTTTCTCGCATTATAACCATGTTTTCTGCCTGCTGAAATAGTAGCACAACCCCATTCTGTTGCCTGCGCAATATATGGAGAGGCAGTATTTTTCATTCAGGGGATGATAGCATTCGTGGGCAATTGCCTTCCTCAGAGCGACAATCCTGGGATTCTATATTTGTTCAAAATATTTACATCGTTTATAAATATTCATTTCTTTTTTGTATGCGCAAGGCAGCTTTGTCATGTGCAAGTGTGACCAGCCTTCCAGAGTCAACATTAATTCTCCTAAATCCCCAAATCCCCCGTGGATTTAATCAATACCCTGACAATGCTATATAATGTGCTGTGGGAAGTGTAATTTGTACAGCAAGTAAAAGTAAAACATCTACTGGATGAAATCTGGCTTGTTGATGATAACCAGAGATAGATTTCATCATATAACTCAATAATATTCATTTTTGTTTGGCGATTTTGTGTGCATTGTTTAAATAATTGTTCATTTGACACTATATGAAGGCATTGCCTTTTCAAATAGAGATCTGGGTAAAATATCAGCAGATTCATCTAGTAATATCAAAATTTTACCAAGAAAACATATATACAATGTATATGGACTTTGTCACTAAATTACCGTGCTTATATATCTTTTGGAAATATTTTCAACCTATATTTAGATTATCGTTGGGTTGAAACATTCATTTGCATTCTTGATAGGCAGAGGCAATTTTATAAAATACACTCAAACAGAAATGAAGTAAAAATTCAAAGCCAATCAGAATGTAAAGGCTGTAAAATGAATGCTGGATAAGTTATAAGTCAGCTGTTAAATATCCTGCTGAATGCCTATCTCAAAATGTGGATTTTTTCACTTCCACACATTTTATAAACTTTTATTTTTTGGAAATACATCTTTTATAGCAGCCATGACCACATACTTCCCCTATGAAGCATAATATGTACATCACCAAACATTATTTTATCCTTTGTCAATCCCAAGATGAGTTTACATCACATCACTGACTTCTGGGGTTGATATGCACCAGAGGATTTGTGATCGTTATATTTTGCATACTGTTGATGTCATTGAGATTATTGATCTCTTTTAGTGTTGAAACGATTAGTGATTTTTCGGAATCGACTAGTCGCCAGCAGTAATTGATTACTAATCGACTAGTCGAAGACCCCATGTTATTGTTATCGAACATGTGTACCACCGTTCTTCCCTGGTTAAAACTAACAGTAATACTTGCAATGAAACAATGGCAAGTGAAGCTTTCAAAGTCCCCAAAACCTCTTTCAGTTTCGGGAGAGAATTAATGTTGGTAGCTTCTGTTTAAAATCATTTTTTCTCAATTTTGCCACTGATATTTTAATAAAATAAAGCATTATTCAGGTCTTTTTTTTTTTATTCATTCCATCCCATTGAATGTCAACAAAAGGAAGTTTCTTAACGCATGCATGATGCACATCACCTATCAAAAATTAAGCACAGTTAACGCCCACAGCAGTCATCAGTCTGTCAACAATTGTACACAGAACACACCCACACAACTTCTCGTATTATGACTTAATCTCTCGTCTGTCCATAATTATGCACACATCGAACACACCTACTAATTTCCATATTGTCTGCTTTGAAAATCATCACCTGGCCTGATTGGGTTTTCTCTTAACTCAGTTGCAGTTCAAGGAAAAGCTAGTTTCACTTTCATTTTCCCGGAAACTCGCAGATTTCCAGGAATTTGTCCGCATGTACTGGTATTTATAAAGTGAAAATAAAAAGCACATGGATTTCGTAAATGGTTCTTTAGTGATAACAAAATTGTTCCAAATACAAACTGGTATGTGTTCTTCCATAATTTCTCTTTGATGTTTCTGTAAAACATTTCAAACTTACCAGTACCAGGTGAACAAATTGATGTCCGTAGGTGGCCTAATTCCATGTCAACTTTGGGTCCTAATTTTCCTGCAGGCTTCTCCTTCGAGAATAAGCTCACCCATATATTTTTCCCCGTTTATTTTCCCTGTTTACTTCACCAAGTCGTCAATGCCTGGATTACCCTTGTGGTAAAATAATGTTATTGTAACATTATTGATAGACCGTATAATGAATGTTTCAATGCATAAGGCAAAGTTCTATTTGATGCTGGTGACCTTGTCATTCGCATTGTTTGTTTATGCCAAGTCTGAGTTGTTTGAACCTTTACGTCAATGATTGCATTGATATCCACTTCTCAATACAATTTAAAATAGGTCCACCACAAAGCAGAAATGTCTCATGTTTGTAATCATTAACCCCCAATATTGGCATTTTACGACTTCTTCTTTGAGTTTCCCGACTAGTTGACTGGCAGATTTCAGAGTTGACTTTTCCGAAAATCGAATCGACTTCAACTCGTCGACTAATTGTTTCAACACTAATCTCTTTAGATTAGAAACTCTGTACCGGTACTTCATGTTATGAAGAGGTTCACAAGGATTTGTTTTGGTTATCTATGTGCAGGGGCTGTTTATGGGTCCGTCACCATTTCCCAATGACATTTGGGCATGATTTTTCCCAATTCTTCAGGTGGGAGGGGAGGGGGTCACAGAACAAAATTGTGTGAACACAGGTGGAAATTTTTGGGGGCAGATCTTTTGACCCACCCACCCTTTCCTGCATATTTTTTCCATGGCAATTTGGGGTACCCACCCCTTCTCATACATTTTATATACTAAACTTTGGCATTCGAACACCAACTCGAATTGCGTAATGCACATTGATTCAGTGCATTTTTTTATATATTCAAACATGTTTCCATTTTCTCTATCAGATGCATTTTTGAAAACTTTTCAGATTCACATCAGTACACAAAGACCCATTGTATAATGTGAACCCTGTGTGGGCCCAGGTATAATACATGTAGGTCCACATTTGGTAGCCAGGTTGTTAATGCACGGCAGCGATGGCCTTGTTCACAAGAGCATTTTACTATATTGATGTAGCAAATTCTAAGGAATTTGTTTTATCCTTATATTGAGGTTTCTGTGTGGATGAGCTTGTTAGTTCCTCCCCAGTGATTGGTGGATTCCTTAGGCCATCCAGTGGATCTGTTTGAGTAATTCTCCCTTCATCTTGGTAACTAATGCCGTGATATAGGCATCATATAACCATAGTTGTTGAAAGCGATGTAAAACCACAGTCAAACCATATCAGACAAACTAAATGTATAGCTTAATATTCTAACAGATATAGTTTCTTGGGGTTTACTTTGCAAATGAAACTCCATTATTCTTTTTCCCAGAAACCTATGATTCTAAATCAAATTAAATTAAGCTTTTCCAAATTTTGATATTTTGATATGCAGTGATATGCACTTCTAGTTTCTGTAAATCATGTCATATGCAGGCATATGTGATCACTGTGCCTGCTGTGCCCATAATTAATTTACCACTGCTTATACTGTAACCCTGTATTGCAAATATTGGTTGCTTAAAAGGGAACTTGTTTTTGTTCTGACCTAGATCTAGAAGATCAACCCTTGACTTTTTGTTTTTGTTATGTCATCTTCAAAGCTGGATAGCCGTCAAAAAGTTGTTTTTGTTTTTGTTAAATCAAATTTTTTTTTTATTTTTTTATTTTTTGAAATAAAAGTTAATATTTTCAATTTTTTTCGTTTGAAAAACCACACCCACCCAGCTCTTATGACTCATTATACAGTATTATATATACTATGCTTTATTTTAGAGAATATTCCATTAAACAAACCTTGAATATGAATGAATTATGTTGTGAATGGATATTTTATTTGACTTTGACTGTAGGAGAAAATTGTCGGACAATTTTTTTCCATTCAATATCGGACACCCACCCTCATCCTCAGGTCAGTTTTTGATGAAATTCTCCAATATTTTTCATATTAAGGGGGTTACTTTTATTAATAATGCTTTTAAATGGGCTTTTATGGTCAATTGGTGAAATTTTGTTACTGTTTGAGGCACAAAAGATGCCATAATGGTGAAAAAGGAAAAAAAAAACGCATTAACTGTTTACACACATTTTTTGGGGGACTTGACCACCCTAGCCCCCTCCCCCCACCTAAGTTCATGCAGTTTTTTTCCACCGAATTCGTTACCCCAAATTTACCAATCTCACTACTTCCCACTGCGAACAAAAATTTAATACCCAACTGATGCCCTGAACTGGATAGTTATAAGGCCTCAGAAAACCATTGGTTATCTGAAGGTTTATGACTGACCCAGTTCAGGACACCATTTGCACATTAATTTTAAATTGCTTGCCTAACAAAGTCTCTTGTTTTCAAAACCAAATGACAATTTCATCTTTCGTTAAAGGCCGTGTTTAACATTATAATCACAATACTGTTCTCTTGTGAAGGTTGCTTTTATTCTGCTAAGTATTGTTAATACTGTTTTGTGTATGAATGCAATAGACTCAGCTGTATTTATCAGAAATATACTGAGCACAGCCTCAGAACATATACTTTGTGTCTCAGTTTAATAGTAACTTTGATTTAAAATGTATGTTGTGAACTGTGTGTGCATGGTCTACAGATGGAAGGCGTGGAGCATATCAGATTGTAATGTTCATTTTTCAACCTTTTACCTCTCTTGATATCATTTCTCCAATGTTTACCAGGCTTGTCATTTTGAGGCAGATGGTTGCCCTGGGCTGCAGTCGCCTGCCCGAATTCAAAATTCCGTGGATGGTAAACGTCTGCCTAACCCTGATTTCTGCAGCCCATTCAGTCGAAGGCACCTCAAAATCGGCCGCCTCAAACAGCACTTTTCGGGAGGTACATGTAACAAACTGCCGTTTGTGAAGTTTGTAGTGTGTTGTCAACGTAGTCGCCCAGAGACAGTAAGTAACTTTCCGAATATGAGCGGGAGGTCTACCAATTCCAAAGTTGTAATTAGTTATTACATTGTACATCAGACTGAAACAACTCTCGTGTCACACACGATTACGGGATGCATCATCCCCAAGCAAGTTCGCCCCCTGATGATTTGCCTGGGACGTTTCGTCCCAAAATCATAGCCGGAACGATTCTTCCCCCAAATCTGATAGATTCGTCCCAAGTTATCGGCATCTGGCGGTGAGCACAGTGCGCTGGCTTTTACAGTCATCATGTAAATATGGCCCTCCTGCAATTTTCAAAATGACAAGCCTGGTTTACTGAAATGCAGTCAACATTGGAGAGAAACAAGTCCATTCACCATCTCAGTGTTTGTTCATCCATCTTTTCATCTGTCTTGATCACCTCATATGCATAATATCCCCCCAACTTGAAAAGTCAAAGGGAGATCTAGTGGAGATCTCCATCTGTCTTCCCATCCGTCCGTTCGTCCATCTGTACCAACATTTTCCCTTGTATCTCAGCCACTGCTACTCCGATTAGAATGATATTAGGTGTTGTGATAGAGCATCAAGGGGTAATGATACCTATGTTGCATGAGTTTCTTCCATACATTTTTTCCAAAGTCCAAAGTTATGCCCCTTATCAACTCATTCAACTTAAAATATTTTTTGTGGTCAGGAGCAATAGCAGCGTTTTGCAATGCATGCCTCCTGTTCCTGTCATAACATAAAAGTTGGGGTGAGGGGGGCGGAGGGTATGGATGTCGTTAGACTGTCTTGTTTGAAGTATTGACTGTGGGAGTGTTTGTACATCAATCATACTTTTGAAACTGCGGTGACATAACAACCCTTTGAAATCTTGCAGTGCTTGTCTAAAGCTGGTAGAATTGGATCTAGTCACCAAGACCTAAAAAAATCATCTGATGTTGACGACAGTTATGAATAATTACATAACTTCATTCCTCAGTGATGTTAACTCACCCGGATGAGCTATTAAGGCTCCTTGGGTGTCTCTCATTTCATAAGGAAACACTTTTTAAAATTTTAAAGAATTTTTATATGTTGTTCAATATGTTTACAAAATTTTTAAAATGTATTAAAATTTGTATTTAGGCCTAAAGAAAGTTAAAAATCTGTTTCTCAGGCCCTCCTACAAGGATGTTTTGGCTGCCACATGCTCTCTTTTTATAATCAATGCAAACTTTAAAAAAATTAATAGAATTGATGGGGGTCGCGGTGGTGTTGTGGTAACCGGTTCTTGTCAGATCACCGAAGTTAAGTAACGTCGAGCCCGATTAGTCCTCGGATGGGTGACCGTCTGAGCGATCGATTTGGACTCCCGCGTTGTGTACTTGGGCAAGGCACTTAACCCCGACTGTCCACATGGGGGCACGACGACGCCGTGTACTAAGGTGTACTACACGTCGATGGTGTGCATGTCTTCAACTAATCTAACTCTGCCTGTGCTGCAGTGCAGAGTTACAATGTTGGGGAGCTGGCAGCTGCTCGTCGTTGCTCGGTATTTCTTTCCGGGTACTTCAGCTTCCTCCACCTGTAAAACTGCCAAGGTCATGATTAGCCATTGTGCATAAGTATGCGACCTTAAACACCTGTAAATAATAATAATAATAATTGATAAATTTGTCCCATGAGAGCACCATGGCTAAAACATTGCAAAGCCTTCTTGCACTCAAGGGTTGAAATACACCACCACCAATGCTATTCTGTAGATTATGAGCCCTAAAACAAAAAAACAAACTTAGAATATGAACTTTTGATGGCCAAAAAATAATTACAAAAATAAAAAAACAACGCCTGCTTGCATATGTACTTATTACAAAAAAGTTTCAGTTTTTGTGTACTCTCTGCTCACTGATGTCAAAAGACTGAAATACCAGCTGCAAATTTTTTTCCAATTGCAACTTGGAATTTAACGAATTTAGTCTTGTTTGACAGAGGTCACCCTACATGGAACATTTATGATCGAATTGCATTGAAACCTGGTATGCTTGTTTGGGGTGACCTCCAGAGGGGAGCTATCGATTTTCTTCAAAGATCTTTGAACTTAGTTAAGTCAGGCATCGATGTATTCCTTTGGCATGCTCTACGGGGCACCTTTATGATCAGATAGGTTTGAAACTCGCTAATATGCTTGTTTGGGGTTACCTCTAGATGGGTGCTATTGATTTTCTTCAATTTCCATCAAAAAATGTTGCCATTGGCAATAGCCTTTGATGAACCTAGTGCAGTTATGCATCAATATTTCCCTTTGACACTCCCTGCAGTGCACATTTATGATCAGATCGCTTTGAAACCTGGTGTGCCTGTTTGGGGTGACCTGTAGATGGGAGCTGTCCTCTTTCTTTTATTTTCATCAAAAAATGTTGCAGCTGGCAACAACCTTTGAACTTAGTTCAGTTAGACCTTAATATTTCCCTTTGGCACACCCTACAGGGAACATTTATGATCGGATTGCATTGAAACCTTATATGCTTGTTTGGGGTGACCTCTAGATAGGAGCTATTGATTTTCTTCCTTGTCCATCAAAAAATGTTGCTGTTGGCAATGACCTTTGATGAACTTAGTACAGTTATGAACTTAGTGCAGGGCACATTTATGATTGAATCGCTTGGACACTTGGTGTGCTTGTTTGGGGTGACCTCTAGATGAGAGCTTTTGATTTTCTTCCATTTCCGTCAAAAATAGTTGCCATTGACAACAACCTTTTATGAACTTAAGCATCAATATTTCCCTTTGACACACCCAGCAGGGCACATTTATGATTGGATCACTTGGAAACTTGGTGTGCTTGTGTGGGGTGACATCTATATGGGAGCGATCGATTTTCTTCCATTTCTGTCGAAAAATGTTGCCGCTGACCTTTGAACTTTAGTCAGACCTCAATCTTTCCCTTTGACACACCCAGTGACCCTTCAGGGCACATTTATGATCAGATCTTTAAAACTTGGTATGTGTGTTTGTGATGACCTCTAGATGTGAGCTAATGATTTTTTTTTCATTTCCATAAAAAATTATTGTCGTTATCACCAGCCTTTGAACTTACTGCATTTGTGCATCAGCTTATCCCTTTTGCACTCTCTGCAGGGTATATTTATGAATTTCCATAAAAAAGAAGAAAAAAAAACCAATGCCACAAGCATTGACCTTCAAATAGGGCTGGACGGTTTTGAAATTTGCATTTCGGTTCGGTTCCAGTTTTGGTTTTGTACAAAAACTCGGTTTTCGGTTTTTTAAAATATATTGTAGAAATCCACATTTTAGAGGGTAATGTACACATAAAATGTGTCTGTATTTGTCATCCAAGTCATGACATACAGCGTGTTGAGTCACCCTGGTTATTCAGTGTTCACCACTCTTCTCAGCTAATGGACATATTGTGTATTGTGGCAGGCTACTGCAGTGGGCTATAGTGGAGGAGCCATGGGGTATATAGGGAGACCAGTCTGACCCCCCTCCCCCCCCCCCAAACCCATTTGCTCCTCCTACCCCCAAATTTGAAAATATTCTTTTTGCTTAGTACAAGGACAGTACCCTCAGTCCTGAGATTTCCCCCCCCCCCCCCCACACCAAACCCCCATGGTCCCCTGGGATTTCAAACCATGTCTCCACCACTGGTGGGATCTGCCTTGTTCTGTCAGTGAGATTTGGGACCTTGTCAAAATGCAAAAATTTACAAGAAAAGCTATATTTTAGCAACATTTTCTTATTATTTAAGGAGTCGATAAGCTCTCTCCCTGATTTTGGTGGATAATATGCAGTTGTGCTTATTTCGGTAATTATCACATTGCTTCAAAATCGACTGCCCCGTGTTTCTTAATGGTTCCTGCTTCAAATGCCAGTGGAATAAAAGAAACACAAATCACATTTCTTGTGATGTTGATAACTTATTGAAGTTAGTGATGTACAAATCAATTTTATTGGTAACTCACCAACTCCAATGTTTTCACAATATCTCTCCTAATTTCGACTGTAGAGGTTCGTTTTTGACATTGATTTTGCCCAAACATAGAAATTGGGCAAAGTGAGCAGTGCCAAGGTGAAGATATCGCCAACTTCACATCGCCCTCTTGGCTGATCCCTGTGTTGATTTCATATCAGTCAAGACAGGCGATTGATGTTTTTGAAGGGAGACGGCTGCATAATGGGGTTTGAAAGTTTGCAATCTTGCATCTTGGGATTCGTTGTGTACACAAAATACACATGGGAAAACGTCTTGCTTATAGCAACTGCATATTGGGATTGCAGCATTAACTTGACACTTGACAGTTTATACCTGACAGTCCTGCACAATTCCTTAAAGTAAGTTCAAATAGTATACAAACAATTCGCAATAAGTTTAAAAAATGTTACCTGCCATCCATTCAACAGGGTATGTTCTATTTTAATTTAACCATTTTATTGTTTCCCCGCGGGAACCCCGGGAAGTGAAGCAGTGCCTGTTCACTGCTGTAAACATTCTCTGTTTTACTGGTAAAATAGGACCCAGTCACCAATGCTTGGGAGGTGCAAACCCTCTCTAAAATGGGCAACATGGCTTATTAACTCACACCCCTGGTCTTGAGTTGATACTCATGTTGTGGTCATGCTTAGCTATTGTGCAAAAATATGTGACCTTAAACAAAAATAACTAAATAAATAACCATTTTATTGTTGACAAAAAATAGAACTGCCAATGTGCTGCGTTATCTCTGAGCATGTGAATTTAGAGAACGTGCCAGAACATAATTTACCCGTCATTTTTCCCAAGTGAACTTTTTGAGGTTTTAAAACTAATATTTAAATATTATGTGTAACTCCAATCTAATTTACTATGCGCCGTATGCAGATGATTTGGGGTGAAAGATAATTTATATTACTTCCACACCATATATTGTCAGGTAACTTTCAATACCTATTTGGTGGAATATGAGTGAACCTGAGCTGTGCCCGGTTCATTAAATTTACTTAACGATTCTTGAATCGCATGTGTGGATTCTTACGTAAGACTTTTTCATTTTTCATATTCCTTCTGGTGGTGGTTCTGTAGATATCGTTTAAGATATAAGAAATTTGCTACCACTATTTTAGGCGGATTTGTTGTCAATCCTCTCGAAGTAAGCATAAACAGGACTTCGTTTACCTTTTGCCCGACATTTTAGCCCTTGGCATGCGAAAAGCATTTGATTGAGAGATCATAAACTTACCAATTCTGGGAAATTTGTTGAAACTGAAAGTCTCGGTTTTTAGCTTAACTTGACAAAGTCAAGATAAGCTATTGCTATCACGCGTGCTGAAGTCTTTTAGTCTGTGAGCCTGTTAGTCTGCGAGTATGTTCACATTTTCCTTTAGCATGGGCTATACCCCGCAGTTCTTGTCTGACCGTCATGAAATCTCATATGCAGGTTTGGGGTCATGTCTAGATGAGAATGTCCCCTTTTGGCTGCGATCGGTCAACCGGTATGGCTGCCCGAGCCCAAAACCATTAGCAGAGTCTTCAGGTTGTATTTATGAAGGGATTTCATTGTAACTTGGTAGGATGCCTCTGTATAATGCCTAGATGAGAACGTCCCCTTTTGGGCATGATCTGTCTACCGTGATGGCTGCCCAAACCCGAAACCCAAAAACTTTTAGCACAGTCTGCAGGTCATGTTTAATATGGAGGGATTTCATTGTTACTTGGTAGGATGACTCCAAATAATGTCTAGATGAGAATTTCCCCATTTAGGCGTTATCTGCCAACCGTGATGACTGCCTGAGCCCAAAACCCGAAAACTTTAGCACAGTCTACAGGTCATATTTATTGAGGAATTTCATTGTAACTTGGTGGGTTGACTTCATATAATGTCTAGATGAGAAAGTCCCCTTTTGGACATCATTGGGCAACTGTGATGGCTACAGGGTCCCGAAGCCCAAAAACCTTTAGCACAGTCTACAGGTCATATTTCTGAAGGGATTTCATTGTAACTTGGTAGGATGACTCCAAATAATGTCTGGATGAGAACGTCCCATTTTGATCTCGATCATTCAGCCTTGATGGGTGCCCGAGCCCAAAAACCTTTGGCATAGGCAAAAGGTCAGATGTATGGAAGAATTTCATTGTAACCTGTTAGGTTGGCTCCATATAATGCCAAGATGATGACATCCCCTTTTGGTTGTGATTGGTCAACTGTGACATCTTCAGACACCCGAAGCCCGAAAACCTTGAGCACAGTCTACAGGTCATATTTATGAAGGGATATCATTGTAACTTCATAGGATCACTCCAGATGAGATTGTCCCCTTTGTTTGCGATCATTCAACCATGATGGCTGCCCGAGCCTGAAGCCCGAAAACCTTTAGCACAGTCTACAGGTCATATTTATGAAGGGATTTCATTGTAGCTTGATAGGTTGACTTCATATCATATCTGGATGAGAACGACCCCTTTTGGGGAACTTTGATGACAACAGGGGCCCAAAGCCTGAAAACCTTTAGCACAGTCTACAGGTCATATTTATGGAGGGATTTCATTGTAACTTGATAGGTTGACTTCATATAATGTCTAGATGAGAACGTCCCCTTTTGGGCAACTAGGACGGCAACAGAGGCCCAAAGCCTACAGGTCATAGTTATGGAGGGATTTCATTGTAACTTGGTAGGTTGACTTCATATAATATCTAGATGAGAACGTCCCATTTTGGACACGATTGGGCAACTGTTACGGCTACAGGGGCCCAAAGCCCGAAAACCTTTAGAACAGTCTACAGGTCATAATTATGAAGGGATTTCATTGTAGCTTGGTAGGATGACTCCAAATAATGTCTAGATGAGAACATCCCCTTTTGGTCGCGATCATTCAGCCTTTATGGCTGCCCGCGCCCAAAGACCTTAAGCATAGTCTGTAGGTCGTATTTATGGAAGGATTTCATTGTAACTTGTCAGGTTGACTCCATATAATGCCTAGATGATGACATCCCCTTTTGGTCATGATTGGTCAACTGTAATGGCTACAGGTGCCCGAAGCCCGAAAATCTTGAGCACAGTCTACAGGTCATATTTATGAAGGGATTTCATTGTAACTTTGTAGGATCACTCCATATAATGTCCAGATGAGAATGTCCCCTTTTGGTTGCGATCATTCAACCATTATGGCTGCCCGAGCCTGACGCCCGAAAACCTTTAGCACAGTCTACAGGTCATATTTATGAAGGGATTTTATTGTAACTTGGTAGGTTTGACTTCATATAATGTCTAGATGAGAACGTCCCCTTTTGGACACGATTGGGCAACTGTGACAGCTACAGGGGCCCAAAGCCCGAAAACCTTTAGAACAGTCTACAGGTCATAATTATGAAGGGATTTCATTGTAGCTTGGTAGGATGACTCCAGATAATGTCTAGATGAGAACGTTCCCTTTTGGTCGCGATCATTCAGCCTTGATGGCTGCCCGAGCCCAAAAACTTTTAGCATAGTCTATAGGTCGTATTTATGGAAGGATATCATTGTAACTTGTAAGGTTGACTCCATATAATGCCTAGATAATGACATCCCCTTTTGGTCAGGATTGGTCAACTGGGATGGCTACAGGTGTCCGAAGACCGAAAACCTTGAGCACAGTCTACAGATCATATTTATGAAGGGATTTCATTGTAACTTCGTAGGATCACTATAGATGATGCCCAGATGACAATGTCCCCTTTTGGTTGCGATCATTCAACCATGATGGCTGCCGAGCCCAAAGCCCAGAAACCTTTAGCTCAGTCTACAGGTCATATTTATGAAGGGATTTCATTGTAACTTGGTAGGTTTACTTCATATAATGTCTAGATGAGAACGTCCCCTTTGGACGCAATTGGGAAACTGACGGCTACAGGGGCCCGAAGCCCAAAACCCTTTAGCACAGTCTACAGGCCATGTTTATGAAGGGATTTCAATGTAACTTGGTAACTTTCATTGATATACGTTAACTGTGAGGGCCACATACATTAACTGTGAGGTCATATTAACTTACCCCTCAGCTCTTTAGTACAGTGTACACCTCATATTATTTTTATCAAAAACATAGCTAGCATACAGGGAACAGAAATGAACATATTCCCAATTATCACAATTCTTGTCTTATTTCATAATCCTTTCATAAACATTGAACATTATCCTTTTCATCAAACACAACACACAAGTTAAGCTACAGTGTCATTGACTCTTTCATTTATTAAGGCGGCGGTTCGGTTTTGGTTTTAAAAAAAAACCCGAACCAAACCGTAAAACTGATAAATCACCCAGCCCTACCTTCAAACTTAGTGCATTTGTGCATTAACATCTTCCTCTGACATGCCTCAGAAAGCACATTCATTATCAGGTTGTTTTGAAACATTGTATGCTTATGCACGGCGACAAAGATAGGAGCTATTGATTTTCTTTTCATTTCCATCAAAACTTTGCTGTTAGCAACAATCTTTGTATTTATTGCATTAGTGCATCAACATTCTTCTTTGACATGGCCTACAGGGCACATTTATCTTAGGATTGTTATTAGTCCCGTACAGGAACCGTAAGGGGACTATAGGATTGCACTCCGTCTCTGTCCATCCATCCGTCTGTAAATCCGTCCGTCCGTCTTAGCGTCCATCCGTCCGTCTGTCTGTTTTTAGCTCAACTTTGGCGAAGCCAAATTTGAGCTTTTGTCATGGCCCGTCGTCTGTCTGTCCGTCTGGCCGTCCGTCCGTCTGGCCGTCCATCCATCTGTCCATACGTCAACAATTGGATACGGCTCGGGCTAGAGGCCGTATTTATGAACCGATCTTTACGAAACTTCTTGGGTACCTTTGTTATGACCGTGGGACGAGAACGAGTGTTTTTGGGTGCGGTTCGAAATTCAAGATGGCTGCCAGCCACCATTTTGTACCGATGATGCAGAAATATGTTTTTTGTACAGAACTTCAATATGAAAGCTCTGATTTGAATAATTTTTTGTATGAATGTTTAGTACCATGGGATACATCACATATAATACGGGTTTTTTTCTCGTGCGTAAATTGTGCAAATTAGACTAATTTTGATGTTTTTTGGGGTTACTTTCAGCACTGTAAGTGCAAATGCCAATACGGCTCGGGCTAGAGGCCGTATTTATGAACCGATCTTTACAAAACTTCTTGGGTACCTTTGGTATGACCGTGGGACGAGAACGAGTGTTTTTGGGTGCGGTCCGAAATTCAAGATGGCCGATGGCAGCCATTTTGTACAAAATTAGGTGCAATCAGATTTTGCACAGAACTTCCATATGAAAGCGCTGATTTGAATAATTTTTTGTGTGAATGTTTAGTACCATGGGATACATCACATATAATACGGGTTTTTTTCTCGTGCAGAAATTATGCAAATTAGATGAACTTTGATTTTTCAGTGCGACTTACACACAGTAAGTACACATGTCAATACGGCTCAGACTAGGGTCTGTATTTATGAACTGATCTTCACGAAATGTCTTGGGTACCTTTGTTATCACCTTGGGACCAGAACGAGTGTTTCTGGGTGCGGTCTATAATTCAAGATGGCTGCCAGTGGCCATTTTGTACCGAAATTAGGTCTAATCAGTTTTTTGTACACAACTTCTATACAGCTCAGACTTGAGGCCATATTTATGAACCAATCTTTACGAAACTTCTTGGGTACCTTTGTTATCACCGTGGGATGAGAGCGAGTGTTTTTGGGTGTGGTCCGAAATTCAAGATGGCCACCAGCAGCCATTTTGTTACCAAAATTAGTGCAATCAGTCTTTTGTACAGAACTTCTGTATGAAAGTTCTGATTTGAAATAAATTTTTGTATGAATGTTAGTAACATGGAATACATCACATATTCTAAGGGGTTTTTTTTCGTGCAGAAATTATGCAAATTAGATGAACTTTGATTTATTCAGTGCTACTTACACAATGTAAGCACACATGTCAATATGCTCAGGGTAGAGGCTGTATTTATGAACCGATCTTCACAAAACTTCTTGGGTACCTTTGTTATCACCTTGGGATGAGAATGAGTGTTTCTGGGTATGGTCCAAAATTCAAGATGGCTGCCAGTGGCCATTTTGTACCGAAATTAGGTCCAATCAGTTTTTTGTCTCAAGTTCTATACAGCTCGTATTTATGAACTGATCTTCACAAAACTTCTTGGGTACTTTTGTCTTCACCTTGGGACAGGAACGAGTGTGTTGTGGGGTGCCCTTGTTATCACTGTGCTATGAGAACAAATATTTTGGGGTTCAGTCAGACCTACTCTGGGACTCAAAGATTTTTTTCTAGTTTAGCATCTGACTGTCACCCACCTTTACAATACTTTACCTATACATTTGTTACAGGCAACTGTCAGTATTTATGTACAGACCGTTACAATACTTTATATGTACCTTTGTTATCAGGTCATTACCTAGATGTTTGTCATTGCTGTGTCACATACTATACATGTACATGTCTTTGTCTTGACAAGTTGAGCTACAGTGTCATTGACACTTTCATTTATGTTACCACCTCTCCCTCCAACATGCTTTAAGCTACACCTTTCATATTTGGTACATGGATAAATGGTTCTGAGGGGATGATGCACGCTCAAAATTTTTTTTTCAAATCAAAGATGGCGGAATGGCGGCAATTTTTGTTGTGTTTTTTAAGCTTTTTTTCTCTATTTTGATGTTACCACCCCTCCCACCAACATGGTTCAAGCTACACCTTTCATTGTTGGTACATGGATAAATGGTTCTGAAGGGATGATGCACGCTCAAAATTTGTTTTTCAAAATCAAAGATGGCGGAATGGCGGCCATTTTTGTTGTGTTTTTTAAGCTTTTTTTCTCTATTTTCATGTTACCACCCCTCCCACCAACATGGTTCAAGCTACACTTTGCATATTTGGCACATGGATAGAGGGTTGGGAGGGGATGATGCACGTTTAATATTTTTCTTCAAAATCCAAGATGGCGGCATGGCAGCCATTTTTGTTGTGTTTTTTAAGCTTTTTTCTCTATTTTATGTTACCACCCCTCACTCCAACATGGTTCCAGCTACACTTTTTATATCTGGCACATGGATAGAGGGTTGTAATGGGATGTTGCACGTTCAATATTTTTTTTCCAAAATTCAAGATGGCGCCATGGCAACCATTTCTGTTGTGTTTTTTAAGCTTTTTTCTCTATTTTATGTTACCACTGCTCCCTCCAACATGGTTCAAGCTGCACTTTTCATTTATCAAGCTGCACTTTTTATATATGGTACATGGATAAAGGGGTTGTGAGGGGATTATACACGCTCAATATTTTTTTTTTAAAATCTAACATCTGTCTGTCTGTCCGTCTGCCTGTCTGTTTTCATGTTACCACCTCTCCCTCTAATATGCTTCAAGCTACACCTTTCATATTTGGTACATGGATAAATGGTTCTAAGGGGATGATGCACAGTCAATATTTATTTTTCAAAATCCAAGATGGCAGAATGGCGGCTATTTTTGTTGTGTTTTTTAAACTTTTTTCTCTATTTTATGTTACCACCCCTCCCTCCAACATGGTTCAAGCTACGCCTTTCATATATGGTACATGGATAAAGGGTTATGAGGTAAGGCTTCCACGTTTAGACAAAATTGTAAACGTTTAAATGACTGTCTGTAAATGAAACGTAAACGTTTACACGTACTAACAATGCAAGTAGTCAATATTTGATAGAAGTGTGTAATAATACACAGTATGTCAATAAGTTCATCATATCTTTGCGTACAGGGCATACAATTTATGTTATTCAGACAGACGATTTACAGTTTGTCCAAAAACGACTTAGACGAACGATCACAGCATGCAGATGCCGAAGGCAAAGTCGCTCAGTCTATGGGGGAGGGGGGGGGGGGGGGGGGGGGGTGTCTGGGGATTCTCCCCCAGGTAAATTTTGAAATTTATGGGGGTCACTGAGCTCATTCTGGTGGGTTCGGGGTGAAATTTCTTGTGTTTTTTCAAACAGTAATGTTGGAGCGTGTTGCCATGGCGCACAATAATGACAATACCGGACTTGAGAGTGGAATGCAATGTCGCAAAAATAAACAAAGTCTACAAACCATGCAGGGGAATCCAAATTTTCAAACACTGCAAGTGCCAGTCTGTCTGTCAAACTCCATAAATTGATCCTAAGATCATCCCATGTGTGAATAATAAATTAATAATCCATGTCAGGTGAACGAAATCATCGAGAACAATTGCGTATCACTTTGGGAATATACATGTAAATCCAAATAAACTAAAACATCCCACACATGTTTCGAAGGAAACACCAAAGATAAGCATGTGCCATGCGGCTCACGTGACTGTGTCACATATGATATCACATGATTTGAAGATGATTTTGTTCGGTTACTGTGGCGGCGGCACCAGACGGAACCAGTACACAGTTTTTCTGAAGCATTATCAAAATATTGCATTGCAAAGTTGGAATTTTTTTTTTTTGTTTCTTTGACTTTCTGCATTAATCTGCAATTTTGAAATTACTCTATTAAAACTTCATTCCGTGTACACGTTACCAGAAACTGTAAACGTTAATGCCCATAAACAAAAACGTTCACGTTACACGTGTAAACGTGGAAGCCTTATTATGAGGGGGATTATGCACTCTCAATATTTTTTTTTCAAAATCCAAGATGCTTATATACTCTAGTGTCTTCTGTGACAAAAACACCTTATGTCACAAAAGCGCCGTAGGGGACTAATACCACCTCCGTAGTCAAACACTTGTTGAACTTGGTGTGCTCATTAGGCGGGACCTCTAGATAAGAGCTATTGATTAGCATTCATTTCTGTGAAAAAAGTTGCTGTTTACAATAACCTCTGAACTTACTGCATTTGTGTATCAACATTCTTCCTTTAGCCAGCCTTACAGTTTACATTTAAAAATGCATGAATTACTGTGACGTTGTGCACACACAATTCTGTTATGTTTAACTTTCACCAAATAACATTGGTACCAATGATCTTCAATTTTGCCATTTCACTTATAACTTACCAAGTTCAAGTTCATCAAGTTGAGCTACAGTGTCATTGACACTTTCATTTTTTATCTTGTCAAGGTTTCCGCCTGCAACCAGTTGGAAGATCTGAAGCGAAGATTAACATTGTTAAAACAGTCATCTTCAAATAAAACAGATTCTACACAGACGGGTAATCAGAATAAAGAAGAATCCAGGAAATCAGAGGGGAAAGAATCTAAGAAGGAGAAAGAAAATAAAGTGCCACTTGGGTGAGTGGAAAGCATCTAAGTATTGAATGATATGTTTTTTTGTTTGCATTGATATAACAAAAAGAATACAACAAAATTTAAAATTATTTTTGAATGTGGATATTTTATTATCCATCATCCAGGGTTCCCAGGACTGGAAAATTTCTGTCAAAATCATCTTGCTTTGTTGGACGAGTGACTTGAAATCTTACTCAATCTTCAGGAAACAAGCTATTAATTAAAAATAGAATGTGTTTTCATTTTTGGAATTCAGTGAAAAAATTTTTCCACAATCCATTCCAATGAGGGATCATAAGCTTCTTAGTTAAATTTTTAGTTGAGTTGTAAAGTCAAACTCGACTTATAGTTTGATGAATGGCGGGCGGCGGGCGTAAACAATTGGTTTCAGGATGATAACTTGACTACGGTTCAACCCACATTCATGAAACTTCATATGTAGGTTGGCCTTCGTGAGAGGAAGAACCCTATTTATTTTGGACTCACTAGGTCAAAGGTGAAGGTCACAGTGACCCTGAACATAGTAAATCAAAACAGTTGGTTTCCGGATGATGACTTGATAATGGTTCGATCCATGTTCATGAAACTTCATAGTTAGGTTGGCATCTGTGAGAGGAAGAACCCTATTTATTTTGGACTTGCTAGGTAAAAGGTCAAGGTTACAGTGATCTTCAACATAGTAAATCGTAAACAATTGTTTTCCGGATGATAACTTGATATTGTTTCATCCCACGTTCATGAAGAACCCTATTTATTTTGGACTTGCTAGGTGAAAGGTCAAGGTCACAGTGACCTTCAACATAGTAAATTGTAAACAATTGGTTTCCGGACAATAACTTGATAATGGTTTGACCCACATTCATGAAACTTCATAGGTAGGTTGGCCTAGGTGAGTGGAAGACCCCTATTTATTTTGGACTCACTAGGTCAAAGGCCACGGTCACAGTGACCTTGAACATAATAAATCTTAAAGAATTGGTTTCCAGATGATAATTTGACAATAGTTCCACCTACATTCATGAAACTTCATAGTTAGGTTGGCATTGGTGCAAGAAAGAGCCCTATTTATTTTGGAATCACTAGGTCAAAGGTCAAGGTCACAGTGACCCTTCACATAGTAAATTGTAAACAATTGGTTTCCGGATGATAAGTTGACAATGATTAAACCCACTTTTGTGCTGTCACAACTCGACATTGGATCGGTGATCCTATGGACATTTTTTTAAAAAAAATTCCAGAAGGTGTTGCACAGGGTAATTCACACTTTCTGGTCATAAAAAATTGTAGAGATGAGCCAATAATCGGTAGCGGCTGTTGGTATCGGCTGATAAGTTAATTATTGGCAACATATCAGTATTGGCAAAAGGTTTCTCAGCCTATAACATTACCGATAATTTTTTCAGCAATTTTGCATCAAAATAATCTGTAATAATTTCGGTAGTCCTCATCGTCAAACATTGGGATAGGCGAGAGTTCCTCCTGAGCAACTAGATGTAAGTGAGGTTGGTTACCTGGAGGAATGATATTAGATGGTGCTGTCTGTCAAAGTCTAGAGGGCTGAATCTCTGTAATCGGTTAGGGTGAACCAGATTCTGTTGTGTCCTTTACAGTAGTGATCACATGCTGACATTGCTCAATCATGTTCCGTCTTTTGGCATCAGATATATTTTGGAGAAGATGTATGATGAAGACATCATTTTGTGGTGTCGACTCAGCTCGTAGTACTGGCACAGACTCAGGTTCTTGAACATCATAGAAATGAGATAGACCATCTCTCAAGTGGGCTTGTCGTGTGGGCCGTGTTACCACAGAAGCTGATGGCTGGGAAACTGCCACTGCATGCCCCTTTCTTGCTCTCTTAGTTTTAGATGTGGCTTTTGGCAATCTGCAAAAATATGAATTGTGTGTTTGTGGCACATAAATATTTGCCGCAGAGCAAATAGAAAAATAGAACATCCATATCCGACAGATGAAATGGTTGGAAATCCCCCCCCCCCATACGTCAAAGGGAGAGCTGATAGCACAAGTCACCCCAAATTTCAAGTAATTGCACTACTGTACAGGATTGTTAACTATCAATGGTGGGGGAGGGAAAACACTACTCCCAAAGTGGGGTGTCCAAGAAGGAGAAATAAAATTGTTACATAGTGTAATTGTAAGTCCCAGCATGATCATTGGGATTGGGTCTCTCTTAAAAATAGTTTTTGTGTGGGTGAAGGCACTGAAGCAACGCCTGTACTACTCCATGAATTTTATGCAATTTGTAAAATGCACTATAATTTTCTAAAATTCCAGAAATATCATTGGAAATGAGAAGTGGCATGCTAAAAAAATCACTCAGGAATGATTGAGAGGAATGGTACATAATTAATCCTCAAGACTTGCAGATGCAGTGATGGTGAAACTGATATTTGTGATGCCTCCCCGAATTATTATGGGAAGGGAGAAAAATAATTGTGCATCCTGAGAATCATATAATGTTTTATTGCAGTTGACTGATCCCAGGCGAGATTTTTGGAACACATTCAGCCAGGCACCTCTACAAAATCTATCGTCTTTTCTTTCAAGTACAAGATTCAAAAGGTAGCCTGGGTGCTCTAGAAAGCCTTCAGCGGATCAGATTTTTAAAATTTTTCCCCTGGAGGGTTCCCCTGTACCTCACCAGTAGGGGAAGAGACGAACACCCACCCCAGGGCTACACACCTAGCTACTTTTGGGGCAAATCTTCCAGCTACCCCCCCCCCCCCCCCCCCCAAACCCCCATGGAAAAAAGTTAAAAAGTCGTCCGTTGGTCTACGTATGCCTATGTAGGGTATAATCAGAGAAAGTCGAAATATGATTAATATTATATAAATTCTCGAATCAACTTTGCTGAGTGATTTCTCCCGCAGAAAATTTATTAGGTGCTTGCTTTGGGGGGAGGGGGGGTGATTATACATGTTCATCATGATTGGATTCAAAGATATCAATTCTCTCATGCTATTAGTTATATACTTTCTTAAAAGTAGATTTGATACTTTGACTTGTTGTGTCGGGTTATGGCGGGTAAACGGCACCAAGTGAATGAAAATGGTACCAATTGATTGTGGCAAGAATGCCATCAGTTTCAGATAGCGAAAACGGCACCAGTAATTATTCATTTCATTCTTCCTTTTTCTGTGTTTCGTTTTGAAGCTGAGTATTTTGCAGATGCATTTTAGGTTCTCTAATAAATCTGCTGAAAATTGATCAGTTGAAAATGAGAGAATATATCTCCCCTCCCAACTTTCTTTAAATGGATTTCTTGTTGTTTAGCAATGACTACTAACATTAAAAGCAAGAACACCCCTCCCCCCTACCCAGGCCCCATCCTCTCCTTGGCCCCAACGATACACCCCCTTCTTTATTATTGGCACAGAAATCAGAATCTTGTGTGGGGAGGGGGGGGGGGGGGTTGGGGGGGAATCCGAATTCAAAGGACATGCCAAGACAAAAAATTAAAACCCGGTCTTCTAGGCCATATTTGGACGGAGGCAGTACAAACCCAAGAAATCCGGACTCCTGTGCCAAACCAAAAGTAACAGGCACCGGGGTTACTCTTAATCATTTGCTCCCTCCACACATATTTTCATCAGGCTATATTGTATTAACAAGAATAACTCGTGGCCAAATGTGTAATATCTTGCAAGCATTGTGTTCATATTCAACACTATTGTATATAAGTGAGAAAAGATTAAAAAAAAAAACCAAGAAACTTGTAAAAGGGAGACAAAATCAAAACGACGATCTGAGGAAAATTGAATATTTGATCATGTAACATAGTGTTCTTCTTCTTTTCAAGTTTTGGTTTGGTTCCGTTTTCGCCAGTTTGATACCGTTTTTAGCCTGACTGTTTATTATTAGCCTGACTGTTTACAGTGAGGGCAATAGTAATGACTTTTGTCCGTCCGTCCATCTGTCCCGTCTGTCTTTTCTGTTATGAAGGGATTTCATTTCAACTTCATAGAATGCCTCTATATAATGCCTAAATGAGAACGTCCCCGTTTGGGCATGATCTGTCAACGGTGATGGCTGCCCAAGCCCAAAACCCAAAAACTTTTAGCACAGTCTGCAGGTCATGTTTAATATGGACGGGTTTCATTGTAACTTGATACGATGACTCCGTATGATGTCTACATGAGAATTTCCCCATTTGGGCGTGATCTATCAACCGTCACGACTGCCCGAGCCCAAAACACGAAAACCTTTAGCACAGTCTACAGGTCATATTTATGAAGGGATTTCATTTCAACTTCATAGAATGCCTCTATATAAGGCCTAAATGAGAACGTCCCCGTTTGGGCATGATCTGTCAACGGTGATGGCTGCCCAAGCCCGAAACCCAAAAACTTTTAGCACAGTCTGCAGGTCATGTTTAATATGGACGGGTTTCATTGTAACTTGATACGATGACTCCGTATGATGTCTACATGAGAATTTCCCCATTTGGGCGTGATCTATCAACTGTCACGACTGCCCGAGCTCAAAACCCGAAAACCTTCAGCACAGTCTACAGGTCATATTTATGGAGGGATTTCATTGTAACTTCATAGGTTGACTTCATATAATTTCTATACATGAGAAAGTCCCCTTTTGGATGTGATTTGGCAACTGTCACGGCTACAGGTGCCCGAAAGACGAAAAACTTCAGCACAGTCTACAGGTCATATTTATGAAGGGATTTCATTATAACTTCGTAGGATCAATCCACATGATGCCCAGATGAGAATGTCCCCTTTTGGTTGCGATCATTCAACCATGATGGCTGCCCGAGCCCAAAGCCCGAAAACCTTTAGCACAGTCTACATGTCATATTTATGGAGGGATTTCATTGTAGCTTGATAGGTTGACTTCATATAATGTCTAGATGAGAACGACCCCTTTTGGGGAACTGTGATGACAACAGGGGCCCGAAGCCCGAAAACCTTTAGCACAGTCTACAGGTCATATTTATGGAGGGATTTCATTGTAACTTGATAGGTTGACTTCATATAATGTCTAGATGAGAACATCCCCTTCTGGGCAACTGGGACGGCAACAGAGGCCCAAAGCCCGAAAACCTTTAGAATAGTCCACAGGCCATAATTATGAAGGGATTTCATTGAAGCTTGGTAGGATGACTCTAAGTTTGTGGTTAAAAACCCAGACAAACACCACAACACCCTACCCTCCCCCCCCCCCCCCACCCCATTAGGCTTTTTTTTTCCTTCTTTTCTCCAATATGCATTTTGAACTATTTACAGTCACTACATGTAGAACCTTTTTTTAAACTTACATACTCCCCCTCCCCCCTCCCCAGGGGGGAGGGGGGGCAATTAGACACTTTTTTTTCTTCCGTCAAAAATGCTTGTTTACAGTTTTGGTTAAAAAACCCAACCTCTTCCCCCCTCCCCCCCTAATTAGGCATTTTTTTTTTTATTTCCTCCAATATGCATTTTTTCTCTGCTCAAAATGCATTCTAAAGGATTTAGACTGATCACGTGTGGAAAAAAAAAATGGACTTCCCTAACACACCCCCACTCTCCCCCACCCCTCATCCCCCACCCCACCTCCTCCTCACCCAGGGCCATTCATGCAATATTTTTTCTTCGGTACAAAATGCATTTTTAGCCTGACTGTTTATAGTCAGGGCTATAGTCATGACTTTCGTCCGTCCATCAGTCGGTCCATCCATCCATCTGTCTGTAAACAATTGGTTTCTGACTGATACTCCAGTTTGGATTATTTGATTTCAACCAAAGTTGATATGTGTATTTTCCAGCTAGTAATACTGGCCAGGTTTCAATATAGGTTCCACAACTGCCCACGCCCCCCCCCCCCCCCCCCCCCCCCCTTCCACACACACACACACACCCCCCACACACACACACACAAATTGTCACTTAGGCAATTATTCCCAAAATGCATTTTGAAGGATTGGGAGTTATTACATGCAAGAAAGAAAATTGACTCATATAGCCCAACATTGCTTTATGTACTGCATCTTTAATCCTTTACCTTACACAAGTTGAAGCCAACACTACAAATTATTTTCTGAAACCTCAGATTTTTTCATTTTTTATTTACTTCTAACCATGGCTTATTACTCCTTATTGGAATAAGCTCATCAAGTTTGTTCCATTAATAGGTCATGAGGTATGTTTTGAAGTAGAGAAATGAAAATGAAAAAATAAAATTTCAATAGCAAATTTTGTATATCACGAGTGCAGATATGGCAGATTCATTAGGTAAACTGTTAACAAAAAATGGCTCCAACTATTTTGCGTCTAAGCATTGCCATTCCTGGGACAGTCGGGCTGCATGCGTGACATCACTCTAGTTACTAGTTGGTATAGTTTTTTTCACACGGTTCCATTTTCGCCTGTACCCATGTCACACAAACAATCCCGATTACTGAGGGCTGTTGTCGGCAAGACATGACAAATATGGAATACTGGTTATAGCATGTATTAATTAAATAATTTATGTCACAACTACAATGCATGTATATTTTTCTTTATTCACTAATTCACTAATGCGTTTTGAACAAGACTTGAGTTTTATTTTGAACCACCATCACGACTAAGTGATATTCAAACTTCCTCAAAACACGCCTTCTGCAAAAGCAAGCTGTGAAATTCAAATTTTACCTATTCTCAAATGGACCGTCCCAGTTATGTCACTTGTGCATTGTTGCAAATTGGACGCTCTTCCGAAAATACACACAAATTCCCATAGAGAATTAAAAAATCCGTTCATATAATTTTCGAGTGTGCAGAAATCCCAGAAACGTAACGACGGAGAAGTTAAATATATTACAAGTAATCGGATCTTAGAACTAAAAGATATTTTCTTGATTTTGTTTTATTCATGTGTTTATTTACCCTTAGGGGGTAATGGAAAAGACAGGTATGGCGATCTCTGGAATCATCATACATTGAGGGCAGCGAAGTTCAAGGTAATCCAAAATCTTCACAGAGGGTATTTTAAAAGCATCACATCAAGATGCTCTGGAATACCGACATCAATCATTTATGCAATGATCAGAATAATCAGTACATCAAAGCAATTCAAAAATAAGGTTGCCGATGCATTGCTTTCCAGTTCAGAGATACGCTTCAATTCAATATTATTATCATTTGAAAATTCACAATGAGTTGTAAAGAAAGATTTTTCAACTGAAAGCTAACTCCAAACGATGCAAAGGGCACACCAAAAAGAAAATTATTTTTTCACACAGATGCTGAAAGTACAAGTGCAGTGCCACAACTATAAACTCTTTGACTGATTTGACTCAGCAAAGTATCTCTCTGCCCGTCCAACTACAACTGGTTGCTATATCCTACCAGACCCACTAATAACAATCCTGCTGTGATAGACAGTCTATCTTGAGATACCATTTTCACTTGAAAAAATTGGCAGTCTCTCAAGACAAGTTTTACTGTAGAGGCCCATCTTTCTAAACTGCCTGAAAATTCACACTCTTGGGTTGAATTTTTACAAATTTTTATAACACCATCAGGTTGTGGAAGATCATTTCAGACTTCCCTATTTGCATGGGGAGAGGTGCAATTTTTAACATCCCCTATCGATGTTAGAGTCTTGCCTTGGCCCCTGTTAATTGATTGTTTTTTCACTGGCAAATTGGATATTTTTATACTGTACCAATGACCCAGACTTAGCTGGTGCTAACTCTAACAAAACCAGGGCCAAACACAAATTTTGCCCCCCAATCCCCAAAATTTGCATCCAAAACCAAAAGAAATCATGTCCTATAGGACCTCCATACTACGCACCCACTGTGCATGCGCAGTGTCAAGGATGTCCCGAAATTGGCGCCAATTATCATTCTCTGTTTAGCCCTTCATCAGTCAACATCTAACTGATCTTTGTGCTTGTAAATCTCAGTTTAAAGGATGCCAGACACGTAATTTTTGGAGAAATGGTGATTCTAAGGAGGATATAGAAGGAGGAGAGGAAAAAGAAGTGACAAAAAATAATCAGGGCTGTACTTAAAATTTTTTGATGAAATTATGTTAAGTTGCCTATTTTCGAGGCATGGGCCTCTTGTTGTCATTCTTGCTAAATGTTGCACTGCTTATTCAGTGTTTCCTCTCCCCTAGCCTTCTAAAGTCCCCCCTTGCAATTCTCCCATGCTTTTGGCATATTTTTGAGAAAGTTCATTTCTAAAATTTTCCTGGGAGAGTTGCTTGGATACAGAATGTTTTCTGTTATTTTCCCCATAGTTACGTTTTCACCCTTGGGTGTATAACGTTGCGTTCTGCATCTTCCATCTGATGTTCTGCAGATTCTCCCCTGGGAGTCTCTGTCTTGCATCAGATAGAGTGTAATTTTGATGACTGATTTCGGGCCAGTTTTTTCAGAGCCTGGAGTCATGTTTTCTGGTGTTTTACACTATTTGTTTACATTGGCAACAGCCTTTTTTGAGGGGGGCTGTTTGCCTTTGGTGTAGTTTATCTCACTATAAGATACATTTATATTATCCGTAAGTGTCTCATTAATTATTTAATATAAATTTAAAATTTTTGACCACACTTTGCCATCGGATCCATCGGGGCTCAACGTTACTTTTCAGCAACTTGGGCTTCGCTGAAAAAATATTTTTTCAAAATTATTTTGATTTGCAATTGTTTTTTCATTTATTAATGGATCATGTTATTATGTATCTTTATGTCAGGGGTTTGTGCGAGTAACTAGGACTTGTTGTTGACTTTTCACAATGAAAGAACATTGTTCAAATTGTAATGGGAAGAAATCTTCCTCTGACTTTCATGATCATTGTATTAATTGTAGTCAGTGTTCTCGCACTAATCCCTGTTCTATATGTCAATATTGGGATGACAAACATTGGAAACGTGTGTCACGGTATGTTGTTTCTGGAGAAAGGGCTATGCCGGCTCTTTCTCCGCAAGGTCACTCTACACTCTCAGTTTCTATTTCAGAGGAACAAGAACAGGGTGATGTTTCCATGTTATCTTCTGCAAGTGCGCTTCCGTCGTCACAAATGAATTCAGAGCTAGCGGCAAAAGTGCTCATGGAGATTAGACAAATGTTGTCCGCTAGCTCGCCCGGTGTAGCGTCCATTCACCGAATGGTTCGGCAGCCGGGTTCGTCCGATGCAGTCCAGGAGGAAATGTTGAGTGATGCGAGCACTATAAACATTCAATGTGCACACCCAGTGACGGCAGATAGTAAGCGAGATCGGAGGAAGCCTTTGAGTCCGGTTCCTAGCTCGTCCAGGTCCAGCTGGGCCGCGAGCGAGAGAGGCCCCTCTCTCGTACAACAACATCTGGGACCAGATGTTGTGGTACAAAATGTGTCGCAAGCGGAGCATACGTCCGTCGCTCGGGACGCTCCGTTGTTTAGGCAGTCCACGGAGACTGCTAAGGCTTCTTCTTCTCGTCAGCGCACACGACCGCACCTTGGCTGCGTGACCGCCGATATCTTACCAGCTTCGCCGATCAAGGATTCTTCGGCGACCAGGTCACACCATCCGGCAGCCAGGGTCTCGAGACCGATGGACTCCGGACGTTCGCATAGAAAAAGTATGCGGGAGCCATCTGATACGGAGCTGCCCTCGGCGAAGCAGCGAAAGACTGCGCCTCCGCAGGTCTCGACGCCGGACATTCTTGTGCAGATAGCACAGCTTATTGCAGCATCCCAGCAGCCGACAGAAACGGTGTCGGATCGAGAATTATCCGACGGCGCTGGGTCGGTACGCTCCGCCGAAGCATCGGGGGCGGACGACCGGGAGCATCATGAGGTCCGACCGGATGGTGAAAGGGATACGGATGATTTGGAGCTATCCCTTTCGGAACAACATAAAGCTGCCGTGGACTTCATCCGGCACTTTCTCCCTCAAATTGTTCCGTCGGGCCAGACTGCTGCGGTTCCGGACAAGAGGATTATAGCGTCATTGGACTCTGAATTTTTTGAGCGGTTCAGGGACATCGCTCCCGAGTTTCCGTCGCAGTCCAATAATGTTGCAAGAACATTTGAATTATTGAACGACGCTATATTTAAACTTGCTTCCAAGACGGGGAAAGCAGGTTTCTTGTCCGCCAATACTCTCAACCTGACTTTCATTAATGCAAGGAATAAATTCAACACGGCAGGACAGGGTATCCTGAGAGTTCCTCTGCGTATGGACGACGAGGCGGAAGACTTAGAGCTATCATTACCGTCGTCGGCTTCTATTCCCACCGCGGTGTTGGAAACAGCTATTTCGTCTAACAGAGCCAATTTAGATGCCTTATCTTACGCAGATCACCTTACTAAGGCGTTATCACTGCGCCTTCAAGGGAAAGAGTTTCAGGATATACAATCCTCTTTAAGACTTCTTTCAAGGGCAGTAGCTTATTCCACGTGTAACTCCGCCCTTTCTGTGGCAAACCTGGAGTTGGTTAGACGTGACGCAGCCCTAGCTACATCCACACTCGTGGATACTAAGGTGAAGAACTCTCTTAGAGTCGCTTCGGTCTCCGGAGGACTTCTCTTTGACGGCAAGCTTTCTGCTATTTATGATAAAATTACAAAGAAAGCATCGGATTCTCTGTTGTTCAAATCTGCTTCTAAGAAGTCGGATACAGCAGACAAGAATAAGACAGGCACTTCTGGGTCTAATGCGCCCAAGAGAGGTTCCTATAGAGGTTCCGGTGCGTCCTCTTGGTCTTATTTGAGAGACCGTCAGGGTAGCGACTCTCGTTCGGGACGTCCTTCGGGCCGGGACAACCGGTCGGACGCCCCGAGGTCGACGGGACGAGGTGCAGGTCGTGGAGGACGTGGTTTCTCCTACCGCAGACCTCGCAGGTCCAGGAGGTGATGGCTTAAACCTCTATCGCGTACCGGTTGGCGGAAGGTTGTCGAGCTTTTCACAAGAATGGGCGTCGATTACGGACGACCCTTGGGTGAGAGGAGTGACTTCGGAAGGTCTAAAGATATCCTTCAAACGAAAGCCTCCATTAACTCGAAGTCCAAAGTGGACTCAACTTCCGTCAAATCCGCAGAAAAGAGACGCTCTGTTATCAGAGGTGCAGTCTCTTCTAATGAAGAATGCGGTAGAGGTCGTAGAAAACCAGGAGACTCCGGGATTCTACAGCCATCTGTTTCTGGTTCCGAAACCAGACGGCTTGTTCCGTCCAGTCATAGATTTGAGCTGGATAAACAAGCTGATCGTCGCTCCGAAATTTTATATGGAGACGATTCGGTCGGTCAGAGCGAGTATTCGGGTGAACGATTATGCAACAAGCATAGATCTCAAAGATGCGTACTTTCACGTCATGGTACATCCGACATTCAGAAAGTATCTACGCTTCGCAGTCCTAGGAGTGGTGTATCAATTCCGGGCGATGTGCTTCGGATTGAATCTAGCACCTTGGGCTTTCACTCGGGTAATGAACTCGGTAATGATCTATTTCCGAGCTCATTCGACTGCGGTAACGTTGGCCTACCTGGACGACATTCTTCAGAGGTACGGCAACGAGTTAACGCTTCAGAACGATGTTCAGAATCTACTTCTATTGCTCCGACGTCTCGGTTTTATAGTACACGAGGAGAAGTCGGATCTGGTGCCGTCCAAGTCATTCACTCATCTGGGAATGAGCTTCGAGACGCACAACAATCTCGTTCGTCTGCCGTTAACCAGAGCGAAATTAGTCAGTTGTTACGCTCGCTATTGTCTGCACGCAGACAAAGTCACAGCGAGAGAATTTATGAGACTGATAGGTCTGTGCGGAGCCGCTGCGGATCTCATTCCGATGGGGCGGTTACGCACGCGTCCTCTCCAAATTTTCTTGACTCAGAATTGGAGTGTGAAAATTCATTCGCTCGACGTAGACGTTCTCTTGTCAGATCAAGTGAAACAAGAGATTCAGACTTGGGCAAACATTCAGTGGTTAACTCAGGGAGTTCCGCTGCAGTTGCCGGATCCGAGTTTTACCATTATGACGGATGCCAGTCAAACAGGTTGGGGTGCATCACCAACGGATTCGAGATGCCAGGGTCTTTGGGATCCGCAATTCCTGTGCAAGCACATAAACATCAAGGAAATGATGTCAATTTGGCTTGCGTTACGTCATTGGATGGACATTATTCACAATGCTCATGTCCAAATCCTATCCGACAATACAACAGTAGTGGCGTATATACGGAATCAGGGATGCACTCATTCAGTTCCGTTGTTCAATCTAACGGAAAGAATCCTTCTGTTTGCGCTAGAACATCAGGTTCTTCTTTCGTCCGTCACATACCGGGTCGTCTGAATGTGCTAGCAGACTCCCTTTCACGAAAAGGTCGCTTGTTGCCGTCGGAGTGGACTCTCAACAAACAAGTATTCAATCAGATTTGCTACCAATGGGAACGGCCAATGATAGACTTATTTGCGACACATCTCAACAATCAGTTGCAGACGTATGTGTCTCTGTGTCCGGATCCAAGAGCATTTGCAGTAGATGCTCTGTCGATCCCTTGGGACGGAATGATAGGATATGCGTATCCTCCAGCGCCGTTAATTCAACAAGTATTGCTAAAGATAAAACAATCTCAATGCAAGATTCTGTTGGTAGCATCTCTGTCTCCACAGAGACCGTGGATAAATCTACTCAGGTGTCTGTTGTGGGACCTACCGCGGAAGCTTCCTCCACGGGAGGATCTTCTTTCGCAGGGGAAATCGCGCCAACTCCATCACAACCCGCAAGGTCTCAACCTTCACGTTTTTCCGTTGTGCGGTCCTTCTTGCATGGCAAGCACTTTACAGGACGAGCAGTGGACGCGATTTCTAACTGTAGGAGGACCTCCTCTTCGCTAAACTATGCGGCTAAGTGGAAGGTTTTTCGTCGTTGGTGTAGGGATCATTCTGTAGATATTTTTGATCCCTCTATACCAGACATTGCAAACTTTCTAGTATACTTGTTTGACGAAATCAAACTGCAGCCTGTTACTATTAAGGGTTATAGGTCTATGTTATCTGATACCTATGCACATCATGATAGTTTACAAATTGGATCTAATGTCTCTTTATCTAAGTTGGTTAGAAACTTCTCGATAAATAGATCCAGAACTCTTAGATTAATTCCTAAATGGAATTTAGCTTGGGTTCTTCTTAAATTGAAGGAAAAGCCATTTGAACCTCTTGGGACAGTAGATTTCAAATTCTTATCTTATAAGACAGCTTTTTTCTTAGCTTTCTCTTCTGCTAGAAGAGTCAGTGAGCTTCATGCACTGTCGGTGGATGATTCTCACTATCGTAGTGTCGGGAACTCTATCACCTTCACTACTAATGTGGGTTTTTTAGCTAAGAATCAGGCTCCTAATAAATATCCGGAACCTATTTGTTATTAAGGCTCTTCCGTCTTCAGACGGGCGTAGGCCTTTACTCTGTCCTGTTAGAGCGTTACGTATCTATAAACAGAGATCTCAGTTTATCAGAAAGGGACGGAAACGTTTCTTTCTGTCTTTGATGCCTAATAGAAGGGACATTTCGGTCCATTCTATTGCTAGATGGATTCAATTAACTATCCGTACTGCTTATGAGAGTTTATCTTCTTCTCAGCAGTCTGTGCTTAAGATTTCCGCTCATGAAGTAAGAGCTCTTGCTACTTCTTGGGCTTATGCTAATAGTGTTGCTATTACAGATTTAATGAAGGCTGCTTATTGGTCTCAGCCATCCACATTCACGAATTTTTATCTCAGAAATATTGAGTCCATTTCTGGAGACCTGCATTGTTTAGGTCCGTTATCTGTTGCTCAGAATGTCGTCCACTAAACAGTTGCAACTATAGTTATGCAGGCTTTCTGTTCCGGCAGTGACTCCGTCCGGCTGCCCTCTTCGCTCTGGGCTATTTGACCCAGGGCAAGGGGAAGGGGGGGGGGGGTGGGTGTTCCCTTAGGTCACCTGCTTTATAGTGAAAAGCAAGGGAATGCCTCCTCCAAAGTCAGTATTTCTGAGTCGCTTCCGGGATGGTTTTAAAGTGTAATATTAATGTTAAAATTCATTCATGTCTTATTTTTAAAGTGTAGCTCGTGTGAAGCATTTGTATATGTCAAGTGTCAAACGGGCTTTAATATACAATACTCGGACACTTTTAAAAGATTATAAAGAGTCTCAATTCTCTGGACTACTTTATTTATTGGCTTACTTTAAAAATAATTAGTATAAGGGTTATACTGGATGTAAATAGAGAACATGAATATTATTGTGCTCAATTATTAAGGGTATTGTATCTTTCTAATTTAATATTAAATAAGAAAGATACATGTAAAGCCTAATACTCCTTTTCTCCTTAAGGGGTTACCTCTTTATTATATAGTTGAGCTTATTGGATTTTCCTCTATGTCCTAGGCCCTCCAGCCTGTTTACTATTCAGCTAAGTCTGGGTCATTGGTACAGTATAAAAATGTTAAAAAATTTATAGTAATTTATATATTTTTTATACTTACCAATGACCCAGACGGGGATGGCCCTCCCAGGAGTTGGGAACTCTTGCCTCCCCGCTGAGTACATAGCGCTGACCAGGCACTGCCAGTAAGAATGATAATTGGCGCCAATTTCGGGACGTCCTTGACACTGCGCATGCGCAGTGGGGGCGTAGTATGGAGGTCCTATAGGACATGATTTCTTTTGGTTTTGGATGCAAATTTTGGGGATTGGGGAGCAAAATTTGTGTTTGGCCCTGGTTTTGTTAGAGTTAGCACCAGCTAAGTCTGGGTCATTGGTAAGTATAAAAAATATATAAATTACTATAAATTTTTTAACTTTCAGTTAACAGTGTTCCACTGTACTAAGACCTGTGACCAATGCCAAAGATAAAAGATGTCTGAAGTGAGTAAAATCAACTTTATTGATTGGCTAAACTTTGCTTGGTACTTATGTTGCTGTCATGATACAGCAGCAGATGTTGGAATTGACCATAAACACCAGCATATAAATAAATAAACAAATTGAGACAATACAGACTCTTGAGCTGACCATGATTTAGCACAAGGGGAGATAATTTCAAAACGCAACCCCCAAATATGCTATTTCATTGTCTCTTGGAGTTGTTTAACCTGTACGGGGCTAATTCCGACTTAGATAACTTTTTAATGCGAAGGAACAGGTGCCCCAACATGCATTATTTGGTTAAACTGACAACTTGTTAGCTCACCTGACTGAAAGTCAGGGTGAGCTTTTCTGATCACTTTTCGTCCGTCGTCCGTCGTCCGGCGTCCGTCGTCCGTCGTCTGGCGTGAAGGTGGTGTTTGGGTCTTTTTCTTCCAAACCACTGGCCGCATGTTAATGAAATTTCATGTGAGTAGGGGTTATATAGCGGCATTTTGATTTTTGGGCAAATTAGGTTTCGGCTCATATTGAGCAGAGGGGTGGGGCAAAAATGCTCCAATTCTTAAAAAATCTTCTTCTCAAGAACCAGCAATAGCAGAGACTTGATATTTGGTATGCAGCTTCCTTTTGAGGTGTAGACTCAAGTTTGTTCAAGAGAAGTTTGTAGGTCTATACTTGGCGATGTTATGGGAGGAGCAAAAATTTTGGCCCCACCCCAAATTTCTATTTTTTAAACCGAGAGGCCAATTTGAACCAAATTTTATGTGAGGGCTTATTGGGTCATAAGTACCTAATTTATGCAGAAATTTTTTTTCCTGTAGCCCCGTGGGAACCACAGGAGCTAAAAATAGAAAAAAATTAAAACGCCTATATCTCAAAAACTGCACGGCAGTGAGAATTTTTATTTGGTGTGAAGCTTTCTTGGGACCAACAGAAAGGATTGGTAAAAAAAAATTGCTATCGGTTTTATCATAGGGTACTTTTTCGGGACTCTGAAAAAGTGCTGAGTCAGTATTTTTTAACACAGTAGGCAATGGGAAAAAAATAAAGAATTGTTTTCTTCCAAACCACTGCTCTAAAAGCTTTCATATTTTACATATAACATCTTTGGAACATTGATTCACATATTTGTAGAAATCAAATTCCTCGGTCCATATTTGGGTTCCCTATGGGAACCCAAATGTTTAAATTAGTGCAATATGAGGGATATATTTTAAAAATCTTCTTCTTCGGATCCACAAATCAGAATCTTTTGATATTTGCTATGCATCATCCTTAGGGGGGTGAGATTGATGTTTGTTCAAGCCAAGTCCCTGAGTTCATATTTGGACTCCCTTTGGGAACCCAAATTGTAACTTAGTGCAATACGAGGTATATTCTTTTAAAATCTTCTTCGCATCCACCGGTCAGAATCTTTTGATATTTGGTATACAGTATGCTTAGGGAGGTGAGATTCAAGTTGTTCAAGTCAAGTCCTTCGGCTCATATTTGGTCTCCCTGTGGGAGCACAAATTATAACTTAGTTCAATATGAGCAATATTCTTTAAAAAAAATTTTTTTTTCAGATCCACCAGTCAAAATCTTTTGATATTTGATGTACAGCATTCGTAGGGGGGGGGGGGGGGGCTGAGAGTGAAGTTTGTTAAAGCCAAGTCCCTTGGTTCATATTTGGGCTCACTGTAGAAGCCCAAATTATACCAAAATTTTTATTTTCCAAACCAAGAGGTCGATTTGAACCAAATTTGATATGAGGGCTTATTGGGTCACAAATACCTAATTTATGCCATAAATTGTTTTCCTGTCCCCCACGGCAACTACAGGAGCTGAAAAAATTTTTTTTTTTTGAATGCCCATATTTCCAGAACTACATGGCACTGAGAATTTTTATACAATGTGAAGCTTCCTTAGGGCCGGGAGAAAGGAATGGTGAAAAAAATGCCATTGGTTTTATCATAAGTACTTTTCCAGGACTAAAAGTGCCGAGTCATCATTTTTTAACACTGTAGGTAATGGGAATAACGTTGAATAATCTTCTTCTCCCAAACCACTGCTTCAGAAGCTTTTGTTTTTGGGTTCCCTATGGGAGCCCAATGTATAACTTAATTCAGTATGAGAAATATTCTTAAAAAATCTTTTTTTTCTGATACTCCTCTCAGAATCTTTTGATATTTGATTTTTAGTTTTCTTAGAAGCGGCAAATTGAAATTTGTTCAAGTTCTGGTTTATTGATAAAATTGGGCCCAGTAACCAATTCCTGCGTTGAAAGCCCTGTAAAGTGGGCAGTAATAGGCATAAACGATTGACCAAACCTGATATTATAATTATGCCTCTGTAATGATGTAGCCTTAGAAAGTTACCTTAAATTCCAATAAATAAATAGATAAATTATTGAGTACCCAATATGGGGATCTAACATATGAACACTCTGGGTTACTAAGTAGAGAAAACACTTTTATGTTGAAAAACTGATAATAACCACAAGGCAGAATCCCTTGCTATTTTGGTGATATGACTCGGCCAGTATCAGGTGAGCGCCCTCAGGCCCCGTGGGGCCTCTTGTTTTCTAAGTACCTTGTCAGTTGTTTCAAGGTAAGTCTTGGCTGCCGACAGAGGCAGCCAAGACTTGACTAGACACAACTACAAAGCCACTGGAGGTACACTTTCAAAGTGTAGCGAAAATGTATAAAAATCTTCAGGCTTTTTAGTGTTAATACATAAAAATAACTTGTAAATAACTTTTTGATGAAGCATGGAAAAAACATGTAAACTTACATGTCCAATGTCTCTAATTTAGAGACCTTCCTGCAATTTGGGGATGTCCGTTACCACCATGAAATTCAGGGACTTTGGAGTGATTCAAGGAGTCTATCTGGAAACACAGTGTTGAAAATATAAGTAAGAAGTGCTCATTAATCATGATTGAATGTGTAATAAAGAAAATGTTACACTACCTAATTTCCAGGTCTACAGAAGAACCAACTGTTAAAAGGTCAAGAAGAGCAGCAGTGAACAAAGTGTCATATGTTGAACCAAAGTTAGGCGCGTAAGTTGACTTTATATCACCAGTATCCTTGTATGTTTTCATCATTCTGTCTTTCCATGTTTCTGGGTTCCAAGTGCTTGAGTTCACAAATAGTTGTGTTAGTTCACCCTTTTGAAAGAAAAATATTTATTAAATCAACCAACTGGATCTTCTTCTTTCTGAAAAATATGAACTGCATCAATTTAACCCATTAATTAAGGAAGACAACTCTTTCGTGAATCAGGGATGTAGCAGATCAGATGAATTCACCTTTTTTTATGTGTACCCATACTATGTATGGTACACATAATGCCGGCATCCGAGGTGGCCATCTGTTGTTCGTCCATCCTGTCTGTCCGTCCGTCCAGCCTCCGTATCCATTTCTTATCAACCTACCTCAATTGTTTACAACAGGCTTGCACTACAGTGGAAGAACCTAACTCGGATAAAATACTCTCTATTTTAATCTTTCCCAAGATATGGGAAAGAAAAGTGGTGTAAAAACACCACGAAAAAATAAGCCAAAAGTGGGCCGAGCGCCATCGGCGCACACCCAGTATGGGACGCTCTTCCATAGTACAAATCCACGACTTCCGTAATAGTGCACAATGCATCAATTTGTCATTCTTTTTCTATCCGAAGCACGAGCAGGATGTGTTTCCGCCATATGCATTATGAAACAGTGATAATTCAACTCGTGGATAATGGTTTTCCTGTGACTGGAATTATGGATCTGAAGATCGTATAATAACAGGACTGTGTTTTATATATTCTCGTTTATATTTTCAACCACATTCTCATTGTTTATTAATTACTATTCCGTTTTCGCGAATGTTTTGCGACATCGTGTCATCGCGATTCGACAATGAATTTTTTCGGTTGATAAAAAATTTTATTGGAGTAGGTGTCGGCCTTCTGGGTTCTGCCACCTTCTCTCGTAGTTGAGGGTGTTCTTCTACTTTCTGTTTCTGTTGAGTTCACCTTTTTCTTCTACTGCTCTCACCTCTGTTCTTTCCAGTTCGGTTCCTTTAGCGCAATTCCTTTTGCCCTCGCCATTGGTGCGTTCTCGTGTCCGTTTCGTCCGCACCTGCGGGTGGTGTGGAATGCAGTCGTTTCAGGAGCCTCCCGACTCGACCACGTCTGATGTGAGTTTACCCCCTCCGTGGGGGATGTGCAGCTCCTCCCGCACCCGCGGGGAGGGGGGAGGGGGGCACTGTCGTTACGGGGCCCCCCGACTCGACCACGTCTGGTGTGAGTTTGACCCCCCTCCATGGGGAATGTGCATCTCCTCCCGCTCCCATGGGGGGTGGTGAACGCTTTCGTTTCGGGTCGCCCGATTCGACCACGTCTGATGAGAATTGCTCCTCCTCCGTGGGGGATGTGCAGCTCCTCCTGCACCAGCGGGGGGTGGGGACCGCTGTCGTTTCGGGGCTTCCCGATTCGACCATGTCTGGTGAGAGTTATTCCCCTTCCATGGGGAAGGTGCAGTGTTTTACCGTGGTGGATACTGCGGGAGCTGTTGGTTTTCTGGTGTAGAGATGCCTGGTTCCGGGACTATGCGCCCTCTCCAGTCGACATCTGAGGCTGTCACTAGGGTTGTGACTCCTCCTTTGGAGGCTGAGCTTGGTGGCTCTCTCCGCTTTTCCGCCAGTTCCAACAGCTCCCGTCGTATCTGCTGCTACTGCTGTTCCGTCTACAACGTCATTGGGCACCATTTTTAGCCGGCCTCGGCTTCTCCCTGCCAGGGTCTGCAGGGATGTCTGTAGTGTGGTTGTGGGGTTTCGGCCTCAGCCTTCCCAGACTTCCACTCGGCGAAGTCAAATGGGGCTGCCAACTGAACCCCATACTGTGTTCTCTCAGCCATTGAGCACAGTAGTTTTATACCTGCAGTGGTCTGCTGCGGTGTCTGGTTGTGTAGACGTGGGGGTATCGGCCTCAGCCTTCCCTGACTTCAACACGGCGAAGTTGGAAGCGGCTGCCGGCCGGACCCTCTCCTGTGGTCTCTGCGCCATCGAGCACCACAGTTGTCATTGGATTCGGTTGTTCTTAGTGGGACACTATGAACTCCGTGGCGTTTCCGTCCACTCATTCTGGCCACACGACCAGTTTTGGGGGTCCAACGTCTTTTGTGCAGCCTGGACCTTCTGCCCTGCAGAGGTCAGCGGTGACTCTCATGAGTTCCTGCTATGTTGATCCTCGGGGTGTGTCACACCCCTATACACGTCTGCCATCAGACGTTTTTGGCTGCCGCCCGTCGTCCCACATCGGGTCTTTTGGAGGATCGTGACCCTTCGCTGGTTCAGAGGGTCAGAGGTGAAGCCACTTTGCCGGTTCGTTCCCCTGTCGAACCGGCCAGTACGGGCAGTGAGCTTAGGGAGGCCCTCTCCTTACTCACTCAGGTTCTGTCAACGAGCCTTCCTGTTGCTTCCAGCGAGGCAGCGAGTGGTTTCCAGGCGCCTCCTATGGCGCCGCCTCCCGGGATTGGAAACGGGCCGCTTTCTGATCCCCTGGTGTTCCGACACCATGGGAGGCGTCGGCTGGTTTGCCCACGATGGGCTATGTGTCTTCCGACTCAGGAGAAGAGTCAGACATGCTTGATGTCGAGAGCCAGCAGTCTTCGGACTTGGGGGCAGCTCTTGATTTCGTGTTTGGGTTCCTTCCGGATCTCAAACCATCTAACCAGTCGACAGTGTCAGCCAGGCCGCGATCATCGGTCGCGCGCCAACAGTCTATGGAGCAACCTGCTTCTGGGCGTCTTCGACCGTGCACTTCGGTACAGTTGGTTGAAGCATTTTCAGCCTTGGACTCCAAGCTAAGTTCCAAGGCTATGAAGGCTCCGTTCTTCACCAGGGTTGACACCTTTTTGCCTCTGGCGCGTTATCGTTCCTACGATTCCGCCAATCCGTCGGTCTACCAGACTTTGACGGTTTTGGATCAGGACTCCAATTCCCTCGGGCTTTCCAAGTCCAAGTCTGCCGTCATTCCGATGACGACTCTGGAGTCCACATTGGGCTTCTCGAGAGAGATGCTTGGTATGCTTTCTCTCTCCGATCACATCGTCTCAGCTTTTGCTGCTTATCTGCCTTCAGATAAGTTTGACGAGGTACAGGCTCCTTTGCGTGTGCTGTCCAAGGCGCTCATGCATCTTACTCACACGCATGCCTGTAACACGGCTAATCTGGAATTAGTTCGAAGGGCCTGTGTGCGGGACACAGGCCGATCCCTTCCTGAGGAGCAGTACGCTACTCTTCGATCTGCTTTTTTGGTAGGTCCGCAACTTTTCCTTGATTCTGTGTTGACGGTCCGGGATGGCGTCCAAAGTCATTCCAACGATCAGCTGCTGTTTTCTTCAGCTTGATCAGCCTTCTAGGGTAGGCACGGGCCGTTCCAAGCCTAACAAGTACCCTCTGCTTCCTCTGCGAAGCAAAAGGGGCTGATCCTTCTGCCACCGCTTCTACTTCTTACTCAAGGGGTAAGGGTAAGCGTCGGCAGTCTTGAGGGAACTCCCAGGATTCTTCATTCAGTAGAGGTGTTTTCTCCTCTAGCGAGCCTCGTCAGGGTTCGCAATGACTCGACTCGTCCCAGGTTGGAGGAAGGATTGCAGAGTTCGCAGACCGTGGGCCACCATCACATCCGATCCTTGGATGTTAGATGTTGTTTGGTCCGGGCTGCGAATATCCTTCCGACGGCACTCCACTCTGTCCGGGGTGCCTTTTCCAACCGCAGTTCCTTCAGACATTTTACGTCGGGAACTTTTGTCCACGGAGATAGACAAATCTCCTGACAAAGGGGGCGATTGAGGTCATCAAGAACATTAGGTCAGTGGGTTTCTATTCCCGCCTGTTCTTGGTGCCGAAGAAGGACGGCCGACTCCGACCGGTTCTCGATCTGAGTTTCCTGAACCAGTCTATCATTGCTCCCAAGTTCAGCATGGAGACTTTAATGTCAGTCCTCCGTTCCATTCACCAGGGAGATTTCGCTTCCAGCTTTGACCTGCGAGACGCTTACTTTCACATTCCGATTCATTGGGCGTTACGGAAGTATCTCAGGTTCATTTTTCTGGGGCGAGTTTACCAGTTCAAGGCCATGCCTTTCGGCCTCAGCCTGGTTCCTTGGTCTTTCACTAGACTGATGTCGCATGTGATAGCTTTCCATCGCACACAGTCCAGGGTGACTACTTCAGCATATCTGGACGATATCCTCCAGGGGCATTCCAATGCTGCCTTCCTGGAGTCGGATGTCGCCACTCTGTTGAGCTTGCTCACGTCGCTACGTTTCAGAGTCAACGAGGAGAAGTCGGACCTGGTCCCTTCTCGGTCGTTTTATCATCTGGAGATGGCTTTCCACACACAATTCAATTTGGTGGCGGTTCCCCAGGCCAAGGCTGTGATTCTCTCAGCTTTTGCTCCGACTCTGACCCAGTCCACATCCGCAACGGCTCGGAGTTTTCTCCGGCTAATCGGTCTCTGCTGTTCGGTGACGGATCTCATTCCTCTAGGTCGGCTGTGTGTCAGACCTCTCCAACACTTTCTGCTCAGTCGTTGGAGGCCGAATGTAGATTTTCTGGATCTGGTGCTTCAGTTTCCAGACTATCTTTATCCTCACCTTCTCCTCTGGGCGGATGTCCAGTGGCTTTCGCAGGGTGTTCCGTTGGACTTACCCACGTCCGATCGCGTTCTGTCGGCAGATGCCAGCGATCTCGGATGGGGTGCGACGTTGGATCCTCTAGGTCTTTCCATTCACGGGATGGTGGACCAGGATCATGCAGCTCTACACATCAACCAGAAGGAGCTTCTTGCTCTTCTTCTGAGTTTCAGGCAGTGGATCCCTCACCTGTCGAATCGCCAGGTCCTTCTGTTGTCCGACCATTCGACGGTGGTTGCTTACATTCGGAACCAGGGCGGCACGCACTCAGTTCCAATGTATGAATTGGCTTGGGATCTTATACTGCTCGCTCAGGATGTCCACGCCGGGGTGGCTGTTCGTCACATTCCTGGTCGCCTGAACGTCCTAGCCGACTCCCTGTCCCGTCGGGGCAGGGTCATTTCCACCAGGTGGATGGTCCACATGGCGGGTTCCATCGATCTCTTGTGACTAGTTGGAACCATCCGGTGGACACTTTCGTGTCCCCGTGTCCAGATGCTCTGGCTTTCGCCATGGACACTCTGGCCCACCTTTGGGATGGCCTTGTCGGCTACGCCTTCCTACCGGTTCCGATTCCGCCTCAGGTTCTCACCCAGATATGAACCTGCAGTCGTCGAATCCTTTTGATCACACCCGTCGCTTCGGTGGGTGTGGATCAATCTGCTCCACTCTCTGTTAGCGGCGGTTCCGGCATGTCTCCCTCTACCTCGCGACTTTCTTTGCCAAAGTCGCCCGGGAGGTTTTCAAGTTGACCTGACTTCATTGTGCCTTCGCACATGTCTTTTATCGGGTCCTGTCTCCTCCGTAGTGGTTTTTCGAGACGCGCAGTGGAGTTGCTTTTCTTCAAGGAGGCACTCACTCCACTGGTTTAGCCTCTGTGGCTAAGTGGAAGGTTCTTCTGTCGATGGTCTGCGATCACTCTGTTGCTTCTGTCACTCCTTCGATCACACTGCTTGCGGAGTTTTCTGGTATATGTTTGTTTCTGGGGGTCTCCAGCAATGGGTACTTGTCCATGCTTCGGAGACATTTTTTCCTATGTGATACCGCATTGTTTCGACATTCATCCTTGCCTCTCCGAGCTTGTTCAGCTCTTTTCCTTGAAAAGGCCTAGGACTTTGCAGTTTACTCCAAGATGGTCACTTTCTTGGGCGCTGCTCTGCTTGGGGGTGGGGGCGTTCACGCCTTTATCCTGGATGAATATGCGTTTTCCCACATGCCAGATCTCTCCTGCATCCATTTCTTGATGGACTTGTCTTGCTATTCGTGCAGCTTCCGCTCGTCTAGCTACTGGTGATTGTATTACCAATTGTTTTTTCTGCCACGAGGTGCGTGCATTGTCTTCCTCTTTTAATAACTCTGTCATGTTGTCGGATGACTGATGTTATACTGGCAGCCTTCTGGAGAAATGCTACTTTCTCCTTTTCTCTGCGACATTTGCAGGAGCCGACAGGGACCCGTGGGGCCCTTTTTCTTAGGCTCAGGATGTTGTCTATCCAAGCTTTTCAGCTTTTTTCAGGGTCGGTTCCAGCTTTGTGCTGTTACTGCCCTTTTCTGTCTGTGCGTCGCACTTCTACATACGCCTCATCTTTCATTGGCTTTTCTAATGTTTGTGATGCTATGGTTTGATAGGCCTAGGGATCTCTTCCTCTGTCCACGGTCCCAGTGCTTTTGAGTTATGTGTGGGTTGGTTATGTGATTCCCTCCAGCCTTTTGTCTATTCAGCCTGTTGTAAACAATTGAGGTAGGTTGATAAGAAGTATAAATTTTATAGTAAATTTCCTTTCTTATTATACCTACCGAAATTGTTTACATGGAGGCCCTCCCGTCTTCTTATTTGGGTAAGAATCCTTCCTCCCCGCTGATCACATAACTCCTGTGTTGTTCGGAATCAAAAGAATGACGAATTGATGCATTGTGCACTATTACGGAAGTCGTGGATTTGTACTATGGAAGAGCGTCCCATACTGGGTGTGCGCCGATGGCGCTCGGCCCACTTTTGGCTTATTTTTTCGTGGTGTTTTTACACCACTTTTCTTTCCCAAATCTTGGGAAAGATTAAAATAGAGAGTATTTTATCCGAGTTAGGTTCTTCCACTGTAGTGCAAGCCTGTTGTAAACAATTTCGGTAGGTATAATAAGAAAGGAAATTTACTATAAAATTTATACTTCTTTGGCATTCGATAACTTGAAAAATATTGCTTGTATTATCACAACCCCACGGAATGGCATACAGAGATTGCCAACAGTACTATACAAAAACTTCATGACAAAGGCAAAATTAGCGCGCAAGTACTAAAGGGCCTCACAACACTAAAACCACGCACCCCAGTGTTTTACATGCTACCCAAAATACACAAATGCACTATCCGAGGCAAGATACCCGGATGCCCGATAGTCAGCGGAAACCAGGGACCTACTGAGAAAATTAGTAGTTTTGTAGATGAACACCTAAAAGGTTTTGTCAAGCAATACCCAAGCTACATCAGAGACACAACAGATTTTATCACGAAACTAGAATCTATAGACAACTTACCACAACACTTTATTTTAGCCACGATGGATGTCACATCACTCTATACCAATATACCGAACCAAGAGGGACTTATTTCCGCCGCTCGCTGTCTGCGACGTGAAAAACCAAAATGATCTATCCAGTACAATAGTCTCCTCAGCCTACTAAAAATAGTATTACATAACAACAACTTTGAATTTAACGAAGAACATTACCAACAAATTTATGGCACATGTATGGGCACAAAAGTTGCCCCCACTTATGCCTATATTTTCATGGGAGAACTCGAAATGCAAATGCTCCAAAACGCACCATACAAACCACATACATATCTCAGATTTATTGATGATATTTTTATAATATGGACGGAAGGATCAGAGAAACTACAAGTTTTTACTGAATTTTGCAACAACCACCACGCTACCATTAAATTCACTGCTGAACACTCTGACAAAGAGATCAGCTTTTTATATGTACTAGTCAAGCGAGAAGGGAATAAATTAATTACCAGCTTATACACTAAGCCCACAGACACACACAGCTACTTGAAATTTGACTCTTGTCATCCAGCTCACTGCAAAACTGCAGGCCCGTACGGACAATTTCTTAGACTGAGAAAAATTTGCTCAGATGATAACGACTTTGAAAAACAAAGCCGTCTAATGAAAATGCATTATGAAGAAAGAGGGTATCCTGTTCACTTACTAAACACAGCATAGGATAAAGTACAAACAAGGGTAGAACTCAGTTACTCAACAGTATTGCCAACGAAAAGGAAAACAACCGCATCCCATTTGTTACCAACTACCACCCGACAGGCATAAACCTTTTCAGAAAAACAATACAAAAATACTGGTTCCTTCTCAACGAAAGTGACGATTGCCAACACTTTTCAAAAAATGCACCCCTCCTCGCTTTTGGACTGAACAAAAATCTAAAGGACCTACTAGTTAGAGCTAGAACTATTTATCATCCCAGAAAACCTGGGATTTCCGGAAAAGTTACACACCAAACTGACCCCTGCACAGATAACAACTGCACCATTTGCAAGTTAATAGACACAAGAAAACACTTCAAAAGCACACAAACAAAACGCCGATACTCCCTGAAAATGTGGTGTATATGATTACATGTAAACAATGTCATACATAGTACATAGGCAAAACGAAACGAGAACTACGTATCAGAATCAAAGAACACCTTTATGATATCAAGAAAAAACTTGATAAACCGGTGGCCATCCATTACAACTCCACCAACCATACAGCGAACGAGCTCTCCGTCCGAGTCATTGAAATGATACAAGGAAACCCTGATAGCGAATCGAGCACCCGAACAAGAAAACAACGGGAAAAACACTGGATCTATACAATGCACAAGCTACAACCACTCGGCCTCAACAGCCTTGACTAGGGCACTTTTATATTATACTTTATATTTGTGTTCAGGTTACTGATGTGCCAAGCTGTATAGTGTTTGGTGTAAATCTGATAATTTGATCCTGAGATATTAACTCTTTATCCTTCAAATTGAGAATTCTTCCAATCCCTTTGGCATCAGATAACTAAAAAAATATCAATCCAATTGTCATGTTACTTTATATATATCTTCAGGTTACTGATGTTCTGAGCTGTATAGTTTTTGGTGTTACTCTGTTATTTTGATTGTGAGATATTAGCCCTTTATCCTCCAAATTGAAAATTCCTCCAATCCCTTTGGCATTCTATAACTTGAAAAATGTTGCTTGGATTGTCAAGTTACTTTATATTTGTGTTCAGGTTATTGATGTGCCAAGCTGTATAGTTTTTGGTGTAAATCTGATTATTTGATCCTGAGATATTAACCCTTTATCCTTCAAATTGAAAATTCCTCCAATCCCTTTGGCATTCGATAACTTGAAAAATATTGCTTGGATTGTCAAGTTACTTTATATTTGTGTTCAGGTTACTGATGTGCCGAGCTGTATAGTTTGTGGTGTAAATCTGTTATTTTGATCCTGAGATATTAACCCTTTATCCATCAAATTGAAAATTCCTCCAATCCCTTTGGCATGAGATAACTCAAAAAATATCAATCCAATTGTCATGTTACTTCATATATGTGTGCAGGTTACTGATGTACCGAGCTGTATACTTTTTGGTGTAAATCTGATAATTGATCCTGAGATATTAACCATTTATCCTTCAAATTGAAAATTCCTCCAATCCCTTTGGCATGAGATAACTCAAAAAATATCAATCCAATTGTCATGTTACTTCATATATGTGTGCAGGTTACTGATGTACCAAGCTGTATACTTTTTGGTGTAAATCTGATAATTGATCCTGAGATATTAACCATTTATCCTTCAAATTGAAAATTCCTCCAATCCCTTTGGCATGAGATAACTCAAAAAATATCAATCCAATTGTCATGTTACTTCATATATGTGTGCAGGTTACTGATGTACCGAGCTGTATACTTTTTGGTGTAAATCTGATAATTTGATCCTGAGATATTAACCCTTTATCCTTCAAATTGAAAATTCCTCCAATCCCTTTGGCATGAGATAACTCAAAAAATATCAATCCAATTGTCATGTTACTTCATATATGTGTGCAGGTTACTGATGTACCGAGCTGTATACTTTTTGGTGTAAATCTGATAATTTGATCCTGAGATATTAACCCTTTATCCTTCAAATTGAAAATTCCTCCAATCCCTTTGGCATGAGATAACTCAAAAAATATCAATCCAATTGTCATGTTACTTCATATATGTGTGCAGGTTACTGATGTACCGAGCTGTATACTTTTTGGTGTAAATCTGATAATTTGGTCCTGTGATATTAACCCTTTATCCTTCAAATTGAGAACTCCTCCAATCCATTTCTTCGGCATGCGATAACTCAAAAAATATTAATCCGATTATCAGGTTACTTTATATATGTATTCAGGTTACTGATGTGCTGTGCTGTATAGTTTTTTATGTAAATCTAATAATTTGATCCGGAGATATTAACCCTTTATCCATCAAATTAGGCACTCCTCCAATCCATTTCTATATGTACCCATACCATGTATGGTGTACATAATGTCGGCATCCAGGGTGGCCCTCCGTCATACAGCTTTCTATTAGTTGTGCATATGGGTACACATCTGACGATTTCATCAGCCTATTTTTTCACTAAAATATTGAAAGTTTTCTTTTTTTTAACGATACAGGGAAATGGTCTGGAACACCATAGAAATAAAAGATATATCCATCAAAATGCTTTTAGATATCCATATTTGTTTTTTGTTGAAATATGATTTTTCTTAAATTTCTACATAAATATATAGGAATTTCAGCTGATTTTAGCTTTCTTCCAAAACATAGCTTGTGAGCCCCTCATTGGAATAATAATAATTAAAAAAAAAATAATCAAAATTTTTTAACAATTTTTTGAATAGTTTTTGTAGATATGGTCATTATATCTTGGTAAAGGTTTAACTCTTAACCTGCTGAATATTTTTAGTCGAGTTGTGACGAAGTCAAACTCGACAAAAAAGTTAGATGAATGGCGGTTGGGCAGGCGGGTGTAAACAATTGGTTTCCGGATGATAAATTGTTAATGGTTCGGCCCATGTTCATGAAACTTCATAGGTAGGTTTGCCTCGGTGAGAGGAAGAACCGTATTTATTTTGGATTCACTAGGTGACAGGTCAAGGTCACAGTGACCTTGAACATACTAAATCATAAATAATTGGTTTCCATATGCTAACTTGCCTATAGTTGAACCCAGATTCATGAAACTTCATATGTAGGTTGGCCTTCATGAGAGGAAGAACTCTGTTTATTTTGGACTCGGTAGGTCAAAGGTTAAGGTCACAGTGACCCTGAACATAGTAAATCAAAACAATTGGTTTCCGGATGGTAACTCGATAATGGTTTGACCCACGTTCATGAAACTTGATAGGTAGGTTGGCATCAGTGAGAGGAAGAATGCTGTTTATTTTGGACTCACTACGTGAAAGGTCAAGGTCACAGTGGCTTTCAACCGTAAATCAGTAAACAATTGGTTTCCGGATGACAACTTGATAATAGTTTGACTCACTTTCATGAAACGTCATAGGTAGGTTGGCCTCAGTAAGAAGAAGAACACTATTTATTTTGTACTTGCTAGGTGAAAGGTCAAGGTCACAGTGACCTTCAACGTAGTAAATCGTAAACAATTGGTTACCGGATGATAACTTGATAATGGTTTGACCCACATTCATGAAACTTCATAGTTAGGTTGGCCTAGGTGAGTGGAAGACCATTATTTATTTTGGACTCGCTAGGTCAAAGGTCAAGGTCACAGTGTCCTTGAACATAATAAACCACAAACAATTGGTCTCCAGATGATAATTTGACAATGGTTCCACCCACGTTCATGAAACTTCATAGGTAAGTTGGTATTGGTGCAAGAAAGAGCCCTATTTATTTTGGAATCACTAGGTCAAAGATCAAGGTCACATTGACCCTTCACATAGTAAATTGTAAACAACTGGTTTCCGGAAATAGATCTTCTGTTTCTCAGGCCATTATTTGTAAAATTGTATGCGGGCAAGTGGTTTTTTATTTTATTTTTTATTTCTGTAATTATTCCTTTGCTATCAAAAGTTTGTGTTCTTGGTTAATGTTTTAGGCCTCATAATCTATGGAATAGCATGGGTGGTGGTGTATTTCGTCCCTTGAGAGCAAGAAGGCTTTGCAATGCTAAAGCATTGCAAAGCCTTCTTACACTCAAGGGACAAATTTATCAATTTTTCTAACTTGAGTAAAATATCAGACAAAAACCATTTAATTTTTATTAGCTCACCTGGCCTAAAATACCAAGTGAGCTTTTCTCATCACTTCGCGTCCGTTGTTATCCGGCATCCGTAAACTTTTCACATTTTCATCTTCTTCTCTGTAACCACTTAGCCAGTGTGAACCAAACTTGGCAGGAATGGTCTATGGGAGGCCCTCTACAAACGATCGTCATTTTGTTCCCGTAGGATCAAAAACATGGCTTCCAGAGGCATTAATCGATTCTGGTTGATTTATTTTCAAAAATCTTCTCTGAAACTGCCAGGCCAAATGTTTTAAAACTTCACATATATGATGACTGGCTCTCCCTCTACCAACGATCATCATTTAATGTTGATTGGGTCACAAACATGGCCGCAACTGCAGCTTATAGTTACTGTAGAAACCCTATGAGAAATCACATTTTCATTGTCTTCTCTGGAACTACTGAGCTGACATGAACCAAACCTGGCAGGGATAGTCTATGGGAGGTTCTCTACAAATGATCCTCATTTTGATCCCATGGGTTTGAAAACATGGCTGCCAGAGTCATTTTTTGATTCTGATTGGTGGATTTTGAAAAATCTTCTCCTCTGAAACCATAGGGCCAAATGTTTTGAAACTTTGCATGGTTGATGACTGGGACTCCCTTTACCAACGATCCTCATTTAATGTTGATTGGGTTGCAAACATGGCTTCAATTGTGGCTTATAGTTACTATAGAAATCCTCTGGGAAATCACATTTTCATCTTCTTCTTCGGAACTACTGAGCTGACATAAACCAAACCTGGCAGGAATGGTCTATGGGAGTTTCTCTACAAACGATCCTCATATTTTTATACTGTACCAATGACCCAGACATAGCTGGTGCTAACTCTTAAAAATATAGGGCCAAACACAAATTTTGCCCCCCATTCCCCAAAATTTGCATCTAAAACCAAAGAAAACATGTCCTGAATGGCCCTCCATACTTCACCTCTACTGCGCATGCGCAGTGTCAAGGACGTCCCGAAATTGGCGCCATTAATCATTCTTTTGTTTGGCCCTTCATCAGTTAACATCTGACTGATCTTTGTGCTTGTAAATCTCAGTTTAAATGATGCCAGACACATAAATATTAGAGAAATGGTGATTCTAAGGAGGATATAGAAGGAGGAGAGGAAAAATGAGTGACAGAAAATAATCAGGGCTGTAACTTAAATTTTTTTTAATGAAATTATGTTAAGTTACCTATTTTCGAGGCAAGAGCCTGTTGTTGTCATTCTTGTTATCAAGTTACACTGCTTGTTCAGTGTTTTCCTCTCTCCCTTTCCTTTAAGTTCCCCCTAGCTATTCTCCCATGCTTTTGGCATATTTTCTGTAATATTATTACTAAAATTTCTTGGGAGCTTTAGCTGGATAACAGAATGAATTCTGTTCTTTTCCCCATGTTTACGTCTTCACCTATGGGTGGTTAGGCGTAGTGTTCTGCATCTACCATCTGATGTTCTGCAGTTTCTTCCCTGAAAGTCTCTGTTTTGCATCAGATAGTGTATTATTGGTAACTGATTTCGGGCCAGGGTTATCAGTGCCTGGAGTCTTGTTTCTGGTGTTTTTACACTTCTTGTTTATATTGACAACAGCCCTCTGTGTGAGGGGGGATTTCTTGAAAATAATATCTTGATGTTAGTCTAATCATTACTAGATACATTATTATTGTTCGTAAGTGTTGCATTAATTTTTTAAAATATTTTTAAAATTTTTGCCCACACGTAGGCTTGGGATGCATTGGGGCTCAACGTTACTTTTCAGAAACTTGGGCTTTTCTGAAAAAATATTTTTTCAAAATTTTTTGATTTCAATTATTTTTTCTATGTTAATGGATCATGTTATTATGTATTTTGATTGTCAGGGGTTGGTGCGAGTACTAGGACTTTGTTTTCTTTTCACATTGAAAGGATATTGTTCAATTGTAATAAGGGGAAATCTTCCTCTGACTTTCATAATCATTGTATAAATGTAGTCGGTGTACTCTCACTAACTCCTGTTCCGCATGTGTTAATTTCGATGACAACATGGGAAGCGTGTGTCACGGTATGTTAGTGGGGAAATGGCCATTCCGGTCCTTTCCCCGCAGGGTCACTCTAGTTTATCAATCTCTATTTCAGACGATCAAGAACAGGGTGATGTATCCGTCATGTCTTCCAAAAGTGTGCCTCCGTTGTCACAATTATTGAAGAGCTAGCGGAAAAGTGCTCATGAAAATACGTCAATTGCCTAAGAGGTCCCTAGAAGGATCGACGGCCTTTGACGTCCGCTAGCTCGCCCGGTGTAGCGTCCATTCATCGAATGGTTCGGCAGTCGGGTTCGTCCGTTGCGGTCCAGAAGGAGTTTTGGGTGATGCGAGCACTATAAATCAACCAAATGCACACCCAGTGACGGCGGATTAGAGGAGAACGGAGGAAGCCTTTTAGTCCGGTTCCTAGCTCGTCCAGGTCCATCCGGACTGCGAGCGAGAGAGACCCCTCTCTCGTACAACAACATCTGGCCCCAGGTGTTGTGGTACAAAATGTTTCGCATTCGGAGCTTACGTCCGCCGCTCAGGACGCTCCGTTAGATAGACAGCCCGGAGAGACTGTCAATAAGGCTTCCTCATCCTCATGGTAGCGCACACGACCGCTCTTGGCTACGTGACCTCGGATATCCAGTCAACTTCGCCAATCAGAGAATCCTCGGCGACCAGGTCACACCATCCGATAGCCAAGGACACGAGGCCTGCAGACTCCGGACGTTCGCATAAGAAAATATGCGGGAGTCAACGTACACGGAGCTTCCAGCGGCAAAGCATCGTAAGACCGCTACTGCACAGGCCTCGGTGACGGACGTGCTATCCCAAATAGCACAACTTATCGCAGCATCCCAGCAACGACACAGTCTCTGTCGCATCATGTAATATCCGACGACGCTGGGTCGGGACGCTCCGCGGAAGCACGGACGTCCGAAAATTTCATACGGTCCGACGGGATGCTGAAAGGGATTCGGAGGATTTCGAGCTTTCCCTTTCGGAACAACATAAGCTACTGTATATGTCATCCGACTTCATCTTCTACAGGTTCTTCGTCGGACCAGAATGCTGCGATGCCGGATAAGAAACTGATAGCGGCGGTGGACACAGAAATTTTTGGTTCGGTTCAGGGACATCGTCCCTCAGTTCCGACACAGTCCAATAATGTCTCCGAAACTTTCGATTTATGGAACGACGCTATATATATTTTTTATATGCTCGCTATTTACAAGCATGTCTGGTTTCTTGTTCGCAAAATTACTGAGATGTCTTTCAAAAGTGTGCCTCTGTCGTCATAGTTAATGAAGAGCTAGCGGCAATTAGTGCTCATGGAATACGGTAATCGCCTAAGAGGTCCCTAACGGAGTTGACATTCGCTAGCTCACCCGGTGTAGCGTCCATTCATCGAATGGTTCGGCAGTCGGGTTCGTCCGTTGCGGTCTAGGAAGGAGATTTGGGTGATGCGAGCACTATAATAGACTTTAGTACACACCCAGTGACGACGGATTAGAGGAGAGATCGGAGAAAGTCTGTTAGTCCGGTTCCTAGCTCGTCCAGGTCCGTCCGGGCGGCGAGCGAGAGAGGTCCCTCTCTCGTACAACAACATATGGGACCGGATGTTGTGGTACAGACATTTCGCATTCGGAGCATATGTCCGCCGCTCGGGACGCTCCGTTATATAGACAGTCCGAGTGACTGTCGATAATGCTTCCTCATCCTCACAGCAGCGCACACGACCGCACATTGGCTACGTGACCTCGAGTATCCGGCCATTTTCGTCATTCAGTGATTCTATGGCAAACAGGTCACGCCATCTGGTAGCCAAGGGACACGAGGCCTGTACACTCAGTCGGATCAGGAATAATCCGACGGCGCTGGGTCGGTGCGCTCCTCTGTTGCATCAGGTACGGACGACCGAACATTTCATAGGGTCCGACAGGATGGCGAAAGGGATTCGGACGATTTCGAGCTTTCCCTTTCGGAACAACAGAAGCTGCCATACATTTCCTCCAGCATTATCTTCCAGAGGTTGTTCCGTCGGACTACTTTGCTGCGATGCTGGATAAGAGACTAATAGCGTCATTGGACACAGAGTTTTGGATCGGTTCAGGGACATTGTCCCTGAGTTGCCGACGCAGTCCAATAATGTCATTAGAACATTCGAATTATTGAACGACGCTATATATAAGCTTGCTACCAAACATGCTAGTCTAGTTTCTTGTCCGCAATGCTCTATTCTGCCTTTCATCAATTCTAGGAAAATAAATTTTTATTGGCAGAACTTTGGCTTACCGAGAGTTCCTATGCATCTAAGATGGCGAGGCTGACCACTGGGAATTATCTTTTTCGCCGTCTATGTCAATTCCAACCACGACGTTGGAAATGACAATGATGTCTAATAGACTTAACTTAGACGCTTTATCATACGTAGACCACCTTACTGAGGCGTTATCATTACGTCTTCAAGAGAAAGAATTCCAGGATATGATCCTCAATGAGATTTCTTTCAGGGGCAGTAGTTTTCCACGTATAACTCCGCCCTTCAGTGGCAACCTGGAGTTGGTTAGACGTGACGCAGCCCTAGCTACATCCACGCGCGTGGATAGTAAGGTGAAGAAATCTCTCAGAGTCGCTTCGGTCTCGGAGAAGCTTCTCTTCGACAGCAACCTTTCAGCAATCTTTGAATTGCTCGATATACACGTTCTCTTGTCAATCAAGTGTAACAAGAGATTCAGTCGTGGGCAAACATTCGGTGGTTGACCGGATCCGAGTTTTTCGATTATGACGGATGCCAGTCAAACAGGTTGGGACACAGTTTTGATCCCAACGGATTCGAAGTGCCAGGGTCTTTGGGTTCTTTGGGTTCCGCAGTTTTTAGGCAAGCACTTAACTTCCAAGAAATGATATTATTTTTGGCTTGCACTATGTCATTGGATGAACATTATTCAGAAATTTTTCAGAAACGCATGTCCAAATCCTGTCCGATAATACGACAGTAGTTGCGTATATCCGGAACCAGGGAGGCACTCATTCGGTTCCGTTATTGATTTTAACGGAAAGAATCCTTCTGTTTGTTATAGAACACCAAGTTCTGTTTCGGTCCGTCATATTCTGGGTCGTTGGATCGTATTAGCAGACTCCCTTTCACGTAAGGGTCGTTTGTTGCCGTCAGAATGGACTCTCAACAAACAGGTATTCAATCAGATTTGCTACCAGTGGGAGCGCCCAGTGATAATTTATTTGCGACACAACTCTCCAATCTATTGCAGACGTATGTGTCACCGTGTCCGGATCCCCGAGCATATGTAGTTAACGCTCTATCGATATAGTAGGACGGGATGATAGGATATACGTATCCTCCAGCGCTGTTGATTCAGTAAGTTTTGCTGGGATTATACATTCACAATACAATTCTGTTGGTAGCATCTCTGTCTCCACAGAGACGGTGGATAAATTTACTTAGATGTCTGCTGTGGGACTTACCGCGGAAACTTCCTCCACGAGAGGATCTTTTTTCGCTGGGGAAATCGTGTCAACTTCATCACAACCCGCAAGGTCTCAACCTTCACGTATTCCGTTGTGCGGTCCTTCTTGCATGGCAAGCTTTGTACAGGACGAGCAGTGGACGCGATTTCTAACTGGAGGAGGACCTCCTCTTCGCTATACTATGCGGCTAAAGTGGAGGGTCTTCCGTCGTTGGTGTAGGGATCTTTATGTTGATATTTTTGATCCCTCCATACCAGACATTGCAAACTTTCTAGTATACTTGTTTTGACGAGATCAACTGCAGCCAGTTACTTTTAAAGGTTATAGGTCTATGTTATCTGATACCTATGCACACCATGATAGTTTACAATTGAGCCTAATGTCTCTTTATATAAGTTAGTTTGAAACTTTTCGATAATAGACCTAGAATCCTTAGATTAATTCCTATACGGAATTTAGCTTGGGTTCTTATTAACTAAAGCAACCATTTGAACCTCTTGAGACAGTAGTTTCAAATTCTGGCCTTTTAAGGCAGCAATTCTCTTAGTCTTCTCTTCTGCTGAAGAGTCAGTGCACTATCGGTGGACGATTCTCACTTTCGTAGTATCGGGAACTCTATTACCTTTACTACTAATGTTGTATTTTTGGTTAAGAATCAGGCTCCTAATAAATATCCGGAACCTATTGTTTTTAAGGTCCTTCCGTCTTCGAACGGGCATAGGCCTTTACTCTGTCTGGATAGACCTTTATGTATTTATTAACAGATCTCAGTTTATCAGTAAGGACGTAAAGCTTCTTCTGGCTCTGATGCCTAATAGAAAGGTCATTACGGTCCATTCTATTACTAAATGCATTCAATTAACTATCGGTACTGCTTAGGATAATCTATCCTTAACTCAGCAGTCTGTGCTTAAGATTTCGGCTCATGAAGTAAGAGCTCTTCTACATCTTGGGCTTACGTAAATAGTGTTGCTATTATAGATTTAAAGTAGGCTGCATATTGGTCTCAGCCATCCACATTCACGAATTTTTATCTCAGAAATATCGAGTCCATTTCTGGAGGCCTGCATTGTTGAGGTCCATTATCGGCTGCTCAGAATGTCGATCACTTATCAATTGCAACTATAGCTATGTAGGCTTTATGTTCCGGCAGTGACTCCGTCCTGCTGCCCTCTTCGCTCTGGGCTATTTGACCCAGGGCAAGAAGAAGGGGGGGGGGGGGGGGAGGGTGTTCCCTTGGGTCACCTGTTTTATTATGAAAACAAGGGGATACCTCCTCCGGAGTCAGTAATTCTGAGCTGTTACTGGGATGGTTTTTTAAGTGAAGAGTTATGTTTTAAATTCATTCATGTCATAGTTTTAAAGTATAGCATTTGAATATGTCACGTGTCAAACGAGCGTTATTATACTATCCTCGGACACTTTTAAAAGAGTATAAAGAGTCTCAATTCTCTGGACTAACTTTATTTATTGGCTTACTTTAAAAATAATTAGTATAAGTATTATACTGGATATTAATAGAGAATGTGGATGTTATGATGCTCAATTATAGAAGGTATTGTGTCTTTCTAATTTATCATAAATAAGAAAGATACATGTGAAGCCTAATTCTCCTTTTCTCCTCCAGGAGATGACTCTATTTTATATAGTTGAGCTTATTGGATTTTCCTCTATGTCCTGGGCCCTCCAGCCTTTTTACTATTCAGCTCTGTCTGGGTCATTGGTACAGTATGAAAATCTTAAAAAATTTATAGTAATTTATATATTTTTTATACTTTCCAATGACCCAGACGGGGATGGCCCTCCCAGGAGTTGGGAACTCATACCTCCCCGCTGAGGACATAGCGCTTACCAGGCACTGATGGTAAGAATGATTAATGGCGCCAATTTCGGGACGTCCTTGACACTGCACATGTGCAGTAGAGGTGAAGTATGGACATGTTTTCTTTGGTTTTAGATGCAAATTTTGGGGATTGGGGGGCAAAATTTGTGTTTGGCCCTATATTTTTAAGAGTTAGCACCAGCTATGTCTGGGTCATTGGTAAGTATAAAAAATATATAAATTACTATAAATTTTTTAAGTTTGTTCCCGTGGTTTGAAAAATATGGCCGCCAGAGGCATTCTTTGATTCTGGTTGGTGGATATTCAAAAATCTTCTCCTCTGAAACTGCCAGGCCAAATTTGTTGATACTTCACATAAATGATGCCTGGGACTCCCTCTACCAACGATCCTCATTTAATGTTGATCGGGTTGTAAATATGGCTGTAATAGCGGCTGTAGTTACTATAGAAACCCTATGGGAAACCACATTTTCATCTTCTCTGGAACTACTGAGCCAACGTGAACCAAACTTCGCAGGAATGGTTTATGAGAGGATGGAAATATGTGGCTGCCAGAGGCTATATTCTAATGCTTAACCCAATGCTTCTCCTGTCTGCAGGAAGATTGGTACTGTTAGCAACATACTTGTTTTTTGAAAATCTGGTAAGGGTTGGTTCATGTTTTCTCCACCGAGAAGTGGGGAAAAAAAAAAATATTGTGTATACAGTACAAGTCAAAATAAGCTGTAGCATAATTGCAATAAACTAAGTAAACTGCTGCTCCTGCACTGACAGGATCAGAATCGTGACATTTTCTGGAAAGCTATCAGTGAGAGCTTTCCAGAAAATGATGTCAGCTTCTGGTCTTATCAGTGTAGGAAGAGAAAGATACGTATTTATAGGATTATCCTACAACTTATTTTGACTTGTACTGTAAACAAGTGCAACTGTATGTTGATACATGTATTATTCGTCGCAAGTTACTTATCAGAAAATACTGATTGATGACAGGTGTTTAGAAAACCATGGAAGTTTTGTATACATTCTCTACCCATCATGTCAGCTTAGATGACAGTAATTATTGTATATCTTTTAAGATTTAAAAAAATTGGAGTAAAATGTGTTTCCTGTAACTCTTTACGTATCCAAAGCTATTTTGAAAGAGAATACTGTCTGAAAAAATAGTAATTTTGAAAATATTTCAATTTCTTTTACTGATTTTTTTGTTGAAACAGAATTCATAAATGTGTGCGTTTTCAAGAAAATCTTCTTTGAAACTACAAGGCCAAATGGTTTGAAAACTTAGTGTGACTGATGACTGTAACCCCGTCTTCCAATGATCTTCATTCAATATTCATCGGTTGCAATTATGGCTGCAATTGTGGCTTATAGTTACTATAGAAACTCTATAGGAAATCACATTTTCATCATCTTCACTGAAAGTACTGAGCCATTGTGAACCAGACTTGGCAAGCATTGTCTATGAGAGGTTCTCTACAACTGTTACTAATTTTATTCCTGTTGGGTGAAAAACGTGGCCACCAGAAGCATTCTTTGATTCTGCTTTGTCAATTTTGAAAACTCTTCTCTTCTGAAACCACAGGGCCAAATGTTTTGAAACTTTGCATGGTTGATAACGGGGACACCCTCCACCAACGTTCCTCATTCAATATTGATCGTATTGCAAACATGGCCACAATTGCAGTTTATAGTTACTATAGAAAAAACCTATTGGAAATCACATTTTCATCTTCTCTCTGGAACTACTGAGCTGACGTGAACCAAAACTTGGCAAGAATTGTCTATAGGAGGCCCTCTACAAACGATCCTCTTTTTGTTCCTGTTGTTCCAGGTGAGCAATTACAGGCTCTGTAGAGCCTCTAGTTAGCTTAACTTGTCAAAGTCAAGATAAGCTATTGCCATCACGCGTGCGGAAGTCTGTTAACATTTTCCTTTAGCACAGACTACACCCCGTAGTTCTTATCCGATCGTCAACGAAAATATGCAGGTTTGAGAGGTCATGTCTAGATGAGAACGTCCTCTTTTGGTCGCGATCGGTCAATCATTGTGGCTGTCCAGGCCCGAAAACCATAGAACAGTCTACAGGTCGTAAGTATGAAGGAATTTCATTGCAACTTGGTAGGATGCCTCTGTATAATATCTAGATGAGAAAGTCCCTTTTTGGTCATGATCTGTCTGTGATGGCTGCCCAAGCCGAAACCCAAAAACTTTTAGCACAGTCTACAGGTCATATTTAATATGGAGGGATTTCATTGTAACTTGGTAGGATGACTCCGGCGGATGATGTCTAGATGAGAACTTCCCCATTTGGTCGTGATCTGTCAACCGTGACGACTGCCGAGCCCAAAACCCTAAGCACAGTCTACAGGTTGTATTTATGAAGGGATTTCATTGTAACTTGGTTGGTTGACTCCATATAATGTCTAGATGAGAACATCCCTTTTTGGTCGCGATTGGTCAACAGTGACGGCTACAATGGCCCAAAGCCCCAAAACATTTAGCACAGTCTATAGATCATATTTATGAAGGGATTTTATTGTAACTCGGTAGAATGACTCCAGATAATATCTAGATGAGAACATCTCCTTTTGGTTGCGATCATTAAGCCGTTGACAGCTGCCCGAGCCCAAAACCCAGAAACCTTTAGTACAGTTTACAGGTCGTATTTATGGAGGGATTTCATTGTAACTTGGTAGGATGATTCCATATAATGTCTAGATGATAACGTCCCCTTTTGGTCGCGATTGGTCAACTGTGGCAGCTGTCCGAGTCCAGAAACCTTTAGCACAGTCTACAGGTCATATTTATGAAGGGATTTCATTGTAACTTGGTAGGATGATTCCAGATAATGCATAGATGAGAACGTCCCCTTTTGGTCGCGATCATTCAACCATGGCAGCTGCCCTAGCCCAAAACCCGAAAAACTTTAGCACAGACTACAGGTCACATTTATGAAGGGATTTCATTGTAACTTGGTAGGATGACTCAGTATAATGTCTAGATGAGGACGTCCCCCTTTTGGTTGCGATCCAAAATTGTTTCATCCAGTTCAATGTAAGGCAGTAACATTGCTGTGACTATTTCACTAGTAGTCTCTGTAACCCAACCCCTCATGTCAGGCTAACCTGCCTTCATGCTTCTGAATTATCAGCAGTAGGATATATCTAGTAATATTAAATTTCTTCTGGGAATCCAGGGAAGTAGAGTAAGCCTTGTTTACTGCGGTAAACAAGTTCTGCTTTACTGGTAAAATAGTACTCGGAACCAATGCCTGAGGAGTGAGTCCTCTAAAGGCATAAACAATTGGCTAAAATTGACTTCATTCCTGTGTTGCAGCCATGCGATAACCAAAGATGCTGAAAGTTCCCCTTAAACACCAATAAATAAATAAATAATTTCTTTGCCACACCTTTGCCTCCCTGGGCTCCAAACCTCAGTTGCAATTAAAATATGTCATAGGTGCATGAGTGCGATAAAACACCCAGCCAGGTCTTCAGATTGACCCTAATTTGGGCATGACTTCTGAGGGTCACAGGACCTATCACGCTGGCCATGATTCAGACTAATGATTGAAGACTAATTTTAATTGAGCTCTTTGGACTGGCATGATTATAATATTTCTTGCTTCACGTTTGGAGGATAAAATTGATTCAAGTTAACTTTAATTGTGCTCTGTGACCTCTTAAAAACAACTAGATAGAAAACAATATTTTGGGTCTGTAGTTCCTCAGGCTGGACATTCCTTAGGCATGCATGCAGGAAAAAATCAGACTCCTAACCACCTCAGGCCCAAACCTCAGCCTATGCTCAGTTTTGGACTAGGGCTGTCACGATTTTTCAATTTAGGAATCGATTAATCATCGCAAATAATCAATTAATCGTACCTAGATGACCCCCCACCCCTCTCCCTCTCTTTGAAGTCGATAAAAATGAAGTTCAAGTGAGCTGACCTACCTCAAGTAAACAACGAAGACGATCAACTTTTAGGTACATTCAAAGCTTTGATGTTCTGAACTTTTGAACCGTCAGTGTAATAATCAAGACCGGTCGGCAGTTGCGATCTTCGGTCTTGATTATTACACTGACGGTTCAAAGATTCAGAACATGAAAGCTTTGATGAATGTACCTGGAAGACAAATGCTTCCAATGGCTTCTTGGGGTTTAACATCAATGTTCTTAACTCAATACCTTTAGAAACAATAGTTTTTTCCTCAAATTTTCTTTTAATTATTAAACATCTAAAACGGGATACAATTTACCGACTATTCAACAACGAAAAATACTAATCGATTTTGCCGTGACCGATCAACAATCGATTAATCGATTGATCGTGACAGCCCTATTTTGGACCTGCGGTGGTCAAGAGTCTAATAACAGCTGCATTCAGATTTAAGAAGGCAATTGCACTCCTTGGCAAACTGAGAAGTATTATTATTTGTAATCCCATACTTTCTAGAATGCCAGACCTGGTATCTTGTGTTGCATCTTTATATGTCTTTCCCATATGAATTACAATGTATTTTGATTTTCTACAACCTCTGACAGTTCTTACGAGCACGATTGGGAGGAGAGTAATAACTAATAATTCATCAGTAATGGATCGAGTGGTGAAAACCCATAATCATCAACTTAGAAATTGTAGTGGATAATGGATGTTTATGACGAATAGTCGACTTCTCGATTAATCATGACAGGCCTTGTGGTAGTGGGCTGCACTGTATTAATGTATAAAAACCCAGTGTCAATACTTTTTTCATCATAGTTGTTGAAGGGGAAACTAAAGGGATCTGCCATTTGTTCATGTTTTGGAAATATTTCCGTAGGGTAGTTTATAATACTTTTCAACGTTACTTTACAGAAAACTGAGAAGAGGTGATCCATTTACAAGTGCTCTGTATGATGTACCTGTTTACAAATCTCCAACTAAAAACACAGATCAATCTTAGGTAAGTATATAGTGCTGGGCGATATTAGCCAAAATAATAATCGGGGTTTTGGGGAAAGAAGATCGTGATTGATGATATAATCACAGTATTGTTCTTTGTGAAAGTTGCTTATTCTTGTAAACAGTGTGAATACATTTCAGTGTACTTAATGCAGTAGACTCAGCCTTGTTAATCAGTAATATGCTGAACACATAATATACCTTGAGTCTCAATTTAATAATTAACATTGATTTAAAGTGTGTGTTGTGGACTTGTGCCCATCGCATGCATGGTCAACAGAAAGATAGGCACGGTTGTATCAAAAAGTAATGTACTTTTTTCAACTTTTTACCTCCCTTGATGTGTTTCTCCAGTGTTTACAGGAATGCAGGCAACATTGGTGAGACACATCAAGGGAGGTAACTAAATTGAATAATGAATTTTACAAACTGAAAAACGTGTTTGTGACAGCCATGTGACATATATGTTGCATAGAAATTATCTGCCATTGAAAAAAAGATTTTATTTTAGTTTTTTTCTGCTCTTTTTTCTCCTATTGTGTTGTGATGTCTGTATCATGAAATTATAATCCAGACTACCGGCTGAACACATTTTATTAGCCCGACTGTTTACAGTGAGGGCTGTAGTCATGTGAGTCTAACATGGCGGCCTACAGATCAAGTTTGCATTTTTTTCTGCTCCACTGATTTTTACCGAAATTACGGCCCTTGGACTCTGAAAAATTCATCAAAATTACAGTTTTCCAGACTTTTTTTCTACACGCTTCCAGATATTGAACTGATTTTTGGTATGTTAGTCTAACATGGTGGCCTACAGATCAAGTATGCATTTTGTTCCGCTCCACTGATTTTTACCGAAATTACGGCCCATTGAACTTTGAAAAGTTCATCAAAATTACAGTTTTCCGGACTTTTTTTCTACACGCTTCCAGATATTGAGCTGTTTTTGGGTATGTTAGTCTAACATGGTGGCCTACAGATCAAGTTTGCATTTTGTTCCGCTCCACTGATTTTTACCGAAATTATGGCCCTTGAACTTTGAAAAGTTCATCAAAATTACAGTTTTGCAGACTTTTTTCCTATGCGCTTCCAGATATTGAGATGATTTTTGGTATGTTAGTCTAACATGGTGGCCTACAGAACAAGTTTGCATTTTGTTCCGCTCCACTGATTTTTACCGAAATTACGACCCTTGGACTCTGAAAAATGCATTAAAATTACAGTTTTGCGGACTTTTTTTCTACACGCTTCCAGATATTGAGCTGATGTTTGGTATGTTAGTCTGACATGGTGGCCTACAGATCAAGTTTGTATTTTGTTCCGCTCCACTGATTTTTACCGAAATTACGGCCCTTGAACTTTGAAAAGTTCATCAAAATTACAGTTTTGCAGACTTTTTTCCTACACGCTTCCAGATATTGAGCTGATTTTTGATATGTTAGTCTAACATGGTGGCCTACAGAACAAGTTTGGGTTTTGTTCCACTCCACTGATTTTTACCAAAATTACGGCACCATAGACTTTGAAAAGTTCATCAAAATTACAGTTTTCCGGGCTTTTTCTCTGCTTGAATTCTTTCAATACTGTTGAAACTACAGAACACTGTTTTCTGCAGTATTCCTAGAATCTATGTTTATTTTTAAAAAATGATTAGAGCTTGAAATATCGGGGCGTGTGGGGTATGTGAGCGTGCTCACTAAGGTTCTATATTTGTTTCAATTTTTGTCTCAAAAACATGGCTTATGACCCCTCATTGGAATGATCTCGTTGAGCTCGTTCCAATGAGGGGTCATAAAATATGTTTTTTGAGACAAAAATTAAAAATGTTTTAGTAATTCATGAATTTATTTTGCAAGTATCGTCTGTTATCCGCAATGGGTAAAGGGTTAAGAAAGACCATTTCCAGCCACTGATACAGTATGATGATCATGCAAGTAAACAAGTATGTCAGCAAATAACTTGCATGCTTTACTCTGTCTCATTTAATTGATGTGAGTCAGTGTGACAATGTTTGCCTGTTTTGGAGCAAGTTTGTTCCTTTGTTAACCCATATAATACAGCAGTTCAAAAGTAACGGTTAATCGATCAATTACTTTTTGGATCAATAAAGATGTTGATCATTGATTAATCGATTAATCGGTTAACCCTTTCAGCTCTAGAGTGGTTACCCTTTGAGGTCTTGATCTGACCATGACAAACTGTAGTCTCAGGGCAGATACATAACTTACAGTCAACAAGAGATCCTGCGGTTACAAGTCAAATTACCTTTGAGGTCACCCTTTGAGGTCTTGATCTGACCATGACAAACTGTAGTCTCAGAACAGATACATAACTTACAGTCAACAAGAGATCCTGCGGTTACAAGTCAAATTACCTTGGCAGTGGTCTCCAGTCAGGCCCAACATTTTCAAAATGTTTTGTAACCCATTTATTGTTCGCATGGTCTTAGCTTAGGTAACCTATTGTTCGTTCCCCTGTACTTGATTCAGGTAATCCATTATAAACTAAATATATATGTATCACAACTTTGCTTATATTTGTATCATAGCGAACCAAGTTCTTGCTCCGATGGGCAATATCCCGATGAATAGAGATGAATCCTTAGGATCAATAATGTGGCTGTGTTGCAGCATTTCAGATACAAATTCGTTACAATTATAGCCTGGGCAAGCATGCTGCAGAAGACTATGGCATCCATAATCACTTTTTGTGCCAGGGACATAAATTGCCATTTCCTGATTTTGTACCTATCTTGCATCTTAAGATGGCCAACAGTTTAAAATGATGTTGAGCATCAACCAATCATCTGCATAGGTGTTTGCCTCTGCCTGAAGTATAGCTGCTCTGTTGGCCAATAATTGGCCAACAGTGCAGCTATACTTCAGGCAGATGCAAACACCTGTGCAGCTGATGATTGATTGATGCTCAACATCATTCCACTATTCATTCGTACTAGATCGTTCAACTTGACAAAAATTTTGAGTGATCTGGTGACAATTTGGCATGACAAATTTTTTGTCCACTTGTTTTTTAGCTCACCTGACTGAAAGTCAGGGTGAGCTTTTCTTATCACTCTTCGTCCGTCGTCCTGCGTGAAGGTGGTGTTTGAGCCTCTTTCTCCTAAACCACTGGCCACATTTTAATTAAATTTCATGTAAGTAGTGGTTATATAGGGGCATTTCGGTTTTTCTTCAAATTGGATTTCTGCTCATATTGTGGAGTGGGATGGGGCCAAAATGCACAAAATTTTAAAAAATCTTCTTCTCATGAACCATCCATAGCAGAGACTTGATATTTGGTATGCTGCTTCCATTTGAGGTGTAGACTCTAGTTTGTTCGAGAGAAGTTTGACGGGCAATATTTACCTTTGTTCTGAGAGGGGCAAAAATTTTTGCCCCACCCAAAATTTCTATTTTTTGAACCCAGAGGGCCGATTTGAACCAAATTTAATATGAGGTATTATTGGGTTATAAGTACTTGATTTATGCCCAAAAATTTTTTTCCTCCAGCCCCGTGGGAACCGCAGGAGCTAAAAATAGAAAAAATTGTAACGCCCATATCTCCAAAACTGCACGGCACCGAGAATTTTTATTTGGTGTGAAGCTTCCTTAGGACCAACAGAAAGGATTGGTAAAAAAAATTGCCATTGGTTTTATCATAGGGTACAGTTTCGTGTCTTTGAAAAAGTGCTGAGTCAGCACTTTTTAACACTTGTAGGCAGTGGGAAAAACATTAAAAAAATCTTCTTCTCCAGATCCAGCAGGCAGAATATCTTGATATTTGGTATGCAACATTATAGGGTGGATGTGATTCAAGTTTGTTCAAATTGGCCCCCTGGGTTCATATTTGGGCTCAGTATAGGAGCCCGATTTCGAACTTAGTGCATTTCAGGCAAATTTCTTAAAAAATCTTCTTCTCCAGATCGAGCAGGCAGAATCTTTTGATATTTGGTATGCAACATTGTGGGGGTGGATCTGATTCAAGTTTGTTCAAATTGGCCCCCTGGGTTCATATTTGGACTCAGCATAGGAGCCTGATTTCGAACTTAGTGGATTTCAGGCAAATTTCTTAAAAAAATCTTCTTCTCCAGATCCAGCAGGCAGTATCTTTTGATATTTGGTATGCAACATTGTGGGGTGGATCTGATTCAAGTTTGTTCAAATCGGCCCCTGGATTCATATTTGGGCTCACTATAGAAGCCCGAATTCGAACTTAGTGCATTTCAGGCAAATTTCTTAAAAAATCTTCTTCTCCTGATCCAGCAGGCAGAATCTTTTGATATTTGGTATGCAACATTGTGGGGTGGATCTGATTCAAGTTTGTTCAAATCGGCCCCCTGGGTTTATATTTGGGCTCAGTATATGTTATGCAGAAGGCCTACACCACCACCTCTCCTAAATGTCTTTGAAAATCTTCTTCTCAAGATGCAGCAGGCAGAATCTTTTGATATTGGGTATGCACCATGCTTAGGGGGGGGGGGGGGGAGATTAAATTTTGTTCAAGCCAAGTCCCTGGGTTCATATTTGAGCTCACTGTGGGAGCCGCGAATTATAACTTAGTTCAAAATGAGGAATTTTCTTTAAAAATCTTCTTCAGATCCAGCAGTCGGAATGTTTTGATATTTGGTATGCAGCATCCTTAGGGGGGTGAGATTCAATTTTGTTCAAGCCATGTCCCTAGGTCCATATTTTGGCTCACTGTGGGAGCCCGAATGATAACTTAGTTCAAAATGAGGAATTTTCTTTAAAAATCTTCTTCTTCAGATCCAGCAGTCGGAATGTTTTGATATTTGGTATGGCAGCATCTTAGGGGGGTGAGATTCAAATTTGTTCAAGCCATGTCCCTAGGTCCATATTTGGGTTCACTGTGGGAGCTTGAATTGTAACTTAGTTCGAAATGAGGAATTTTCTTAAAAAATCTTCTTCAGATCCAGCAGTTGGAATGTGTTGATATGTGGTGTATAGCATCCTTAGGGGGGGGGGGGGGGATTCAAGTTTGTTAAAGCTAAGTCCCTGGGTCCATATTTGGGCTTAATATAGTCAATATGAGGAATTTTTCTTAAAAAATTTTCTTCTTCAGATTTAGCAGTCGGAATGTTTTGATATTTGGCATGCAGCAACATTAGGGGGCTGAGATTCAAGTTTGTTCAAGCCAAGTCCCTTGGTTCATATTTGGGCTCACTATGGGAGCCCGAATGACAACTTAGTTCAAAATGAGGAATTTTTAAAAATCTTCTTCAGATCCAGCAGATGAATGCTTTTGATATTTTTTATGCAGCATCCTTAGGGGGGTAAGATTCAAGTTTGTTCAAGCCATGTCCCTAGGTTCATATTTGGGCTCATTGTGGGAGCTCGAATTGTAACTTAGTTCAAAATGAGGAATTTTCTTTAAAAATCTTCTTCTTCAGATCCAGCAGTCGGAATGTTTGATGTTTGGTGTGCAGCATCCTAAGGGGGGGGATGAGATTCAAGTTTGTCTAAAGCCAAGTCCCTGGGTTCTTATATGGGCTCCCTGTGGGAGCCCAAATTATAACTTAGTTCAATATGAGGAATATTCTTTAAAAATCCTCTTTTTTAGATCCACTGGTCAGAATCTTTGGATATTTGGTATAAGCTTTTCTTAGGAGGAGCAGATGCAACTTGTTGAAATCAATTCTCTGGGTTGATATTTAGGCTACCATGTCAGGTGAGTGCCCTCAGGCCCCTTGGGCCTCTTGTTTATTTTTGGTACAATACAGTCGTCGAGAAGTTTCCAAATTCCACGCGTGCGTGACTCCTGTTATGACGTGTGAAGTTTTTTCCCCAGCAAAACCAATAAGCAAATGCCGTAATGAAATAAAATAGCTTTTGCATGTTTCAATTTCAAGGAACATTCTGTTGAAACCCATGGCTATAATTCGTTCCTCGCATATTGCATGAAACTCATTGTTAATTTCGTGAAGATGTTAATTAAATACAAATACAAATTGGCAGGATGATCATTTTTTTTTACCGCAACTTTAATGCGCTTCTCGCAATTAGCATGGATGGAATAAACTGACACTGACCCAATTACATCAAGAGTCCAGATAACAAAATTATTCTTTACATGTGCATGCTTGCACTGCTTTTTGTGGGAATGTATTGTTTATCTTTTAAAAAGACTTTGGGCCAACTGGGGCAATACAGAAATTCAAATCATTTATTTTTGGAGTCCGCCATTTGTCGCTAACAAAATGCACAAAAAATTGATAAACCATAGATAAATTTCTGCTGAATGATGGTAGTCTTAAAACGAGCAATTACCCTGACTTTTCACAATGTGTTATGTGAGGTGCCCCATTCACCAGTGAATAAAGGTGTTAATCCCAGACTATATGACCCCCCATCCACCCTACCAACTTTCGCTCAAAGAATCAACAAATGAAGTCTTAAATTTCGTACCCTAGGTTTTTCAGACTCTCTTATTTACGTGGATTTCAGTTTGTGGTATATTGATATCCTGTCGCATTCACTCACTGAAATTGAATAGCCTTCGCTGTATCAACAGAAAACATGACAGAATGAGTTTTAATTATCCATTTGTTCTTTATATGCCATAATTTAAAACTTTATTTTGGGGGTCCCTGCAACAAGATCAATGTGTTTACATTCATAACAAGATCTCTGCTCATCGCATGCGTTTAATTGGAGCACAAATCGTCCTATTTAAAATTCGGTCCAGACAATCCTTGTGCTAATGTAAAGAACATTCTTTTCATTGGCCCGTGACGATGCATGTTACTGGAATTCACAGTTGCAGTTCATATAATGGGAGAAGTAGGTTACCACTAAACCATCGCAGAAAGGGGTTTTCCGCTCAGCAGTTATTTTCAACTTTAAGGGATCAGCAGAAGCGCCAGCATCATTTGAAAGATTGCCAGTGGTGCCTTAACTTTTACCCTCAAATGTAAGTATATGTCGGGTGTGAAATGCACACCCCAACCGGTGACGTAAAAATCACCCAAGGCTAAGCTCCTTCACCCTGCCCCGCCCCACCCTCTTCCCCCTAACAGAAAAAAAAAAAAATTTAAAATCCCAAGCCATCTTCGGACTCGCAACCTCCATCCCAACTCCGCAATGCATGGATACCCAATCCAGTGCCCCTTTGTCCTCCTGCCTTACAAATATTCAAGTTTTGGTGCCACCTCCTCTTCACTGTCAATTTTTGTTCTCAAGTTCCAGAGACACACACATAGGCATCGACAAGGGTGGGTAGGGGTGCACACGAATCCCCACTACATTTTTTTTTCAAGAACATAGAATGCAAATAAATCCCCAAAAGTCCACCATATAGCTCCATTTGATACTAAATTTGAATGATCCACGGATAAATAGCCTATTTTTGGTATGTCCATGGTTAAATAGCGGTATAATACTGGTGGAGAATGCTCCTTTATATGTATCATCTCGATTGATTACTTCTGGATCAACACCAATCATTTGGATCAACAGCAATCATTTTTACTGATCACTGATTGTTATGTGGGGATGGTGGTGGGGGGGGGAGGGGGCTTCCCATATCCCTATACACCCCACCCCACCCCCACCCCACCCCCCACACACACACACACTTCTATAAATGAAAGTGCTTTCATTATTTCAAACCCAGAGCAACCGGGAATTTGGAAGACTACACTCACCTGTGGACAGTGCACATCGAGTCACAAAGTACATTGGCGTTCTTGGGCAGAATTCATGGTCCATTGTAAATATGTCTATAAACTAAATGTTCTGCGATTCTTTTTACAAATGGTTCAATTCACACTTGAACAAACAGTTTAAACTGTTTATTTAATTTCTTCATTGACAGAGTGTAGTGTTTGGACGATTAGTTGACTAGTCAAAGTCAACGTGATTTTTTAGTTAGTCGATCTTATAATTTGTTAGTCGACTAGTCGGAAGATTTGCTTATTATGTCTTTTAACAACTGTCTGCCCTTTTTTTTCGGCTGAAAACTCTTGGGATACAGGAAAAGTGACGGAATAACGTCGTGTCACATTGCCGTACAGAAGTATTTGTCGGCAAAGAATCTGAGGTAACTGGCCACAGGCCTGTGTTTTGAAAAATCCAGGGTGGCTGAAAATCGCTGACCTGTGACTTACTTAGGGGGGCAAATTGCTCACGTGGAAAAGTTTTTGTTATTTTCAATCGAAAAGCCCCAAATCATCGCTCACTTATATGTTACCCTGCTTGCAATATTATACGAAACAAAATTAACTTCGATTGATTACGATACTTGCCCTATCCATGAATTATTCAGACTTTCATGCCTGTTCCACTCGAACAGAATGAATAAATTGCCACAATGTGTCAAGACGGGTGGGGGACGTTTTTAAAACTGGAACCCCAAACCAGCCATCTCCCAGCTGAGTGGAAAACCCACTATGTGCAATACTGGTGTCTAACTAGTCCATGAAACGTTGGAATGGTTCTATGATTTGAAGGATTGTCAGCTTAGCAGACAGCGGTGACTTGGAATATTCAATAACTGAAAACGTTTATTAGAAATGTATTTATTATATTAAAACCTATGATGAGCTTATGTTAATGCCCTCAGGCATTTGTCAACAAATTGCCACAAAACAGATTTGATGAACATGCATACATGCTAATATTCCGCAAAGATTCTATTTGAGGAATTGCGACTGACCGGTGCAGTTGATCGAATGAGTGTATAAAGTTTGACTTTCCAACAATGCGATAATGCTTGAGATTCATTGGCTCCGATATCATATTGAAACCCAATTTACCTATATTCTGCTGTTCATACAGGTTGGCCATAGGACACACCATTTGGGGAAATTTTATTACAATTGGGAAAGAAAAGGTCACATAATGGTAATGTCCCTATGGCTGCCTGCTCACAGCTAATCAAAGAGGGATCAGGGGCAGATCCAGGATTTGAAATGGGGGGGGGGGGGGGGGTGGGGTGGGGGGAGTGTACTAACGCACATGGCCGACCATGGTAATAATTCATAAGGGGATTATTGCCTAATCCGCCAGAAATTGTTAACTCTGGAAAAAATAGGGGGGATGGGGCATATGCCAGTTCCGCTCCATTCCCCCCCCCCCCCCAGATCCGCCCTTGGGGATTACCCAGTGCACACAGAACAACACTCGAGTTAGGCATGTGAATAAACAGGATACCAATTCCACACGTTATGTGCTTTTTTTCGTCAGACACCAGTACTAAGTTTTTCGCTTTTTTTTTTTTTTTTTTAGCTTTCCCAGTTTTAATTGCCATTCATCGATAAATAACTTTGGTTATAAACTTGTGTCGAATCCCTCTGATTTGAGGTCGGAAAATGTGAGATACAGGTCGGTATTACTCAGTAAATTGAGACGCAAATTTTCAACAGTGTTACAACACTGGTTACGACAGGGATTTTCGACTAATCGCCTAATCGACTAGGCGTCGACTATCACTAGTGACTAGTCGACTAGCAAAAATCACTAATCGTCCAAACACTAACGGAGTGGCTGCCAGTATTGATGATAAATGTTTTTGTGTGATAAGTGACCCTCAATTTTGTTTTGTAAAAACAATAGCAACAACAACCCATACATCATGGTGTGGGGGTGGGGATGCACTCCCCCCCCCCCCCTCTGTTGGCTAACCCATATAGGGAACATCAGGCAAGAAATTTTAATATCCAGATATTTCTACTTGTGAGATGTATGGGGGGGGGGGGGGGGGGGTGGCTGCGTAATATTAAATTTATGTGTGAAATATTTCAAAATTTATTTGGGTTCTACTTGATGTTGATGTGGACTAATTATTGATACTTTTCACAACTTATTGGAGGGGGGGGGGGGGGGGTTCAGGTTTTAATTTTTTTTGGGGGGGGGGACTGAGAGTGGGAAACACCCCTTCTCGTGCTCGCTGCTATGGCGGCTTGGATGATGCTGCACATCATATTTTGAGGTGCCCCTAGATATTACCCTTTCTCCCCCCCCCCCCCCCCCCCCTAATTTTAATATCCGGACTATATGCCTACCATACATGGAGGTCCAGAGGACTTCAATGCAAAGACCTATATTTTGTAACACGAATGCACATGAGATGGCACGTAGGTAAAATGTTTGTTTTTTTTTAGCTCACCTGACTGCAAGTCAGTGGGAGCTTTTGCCATCACTTGGCATCCATTGACCATTAACTTTTGCAAACTTGACTTCTGCTTCACAACCACTAGGCCAAATTCAAACATATATTGCACAGACCATCTATGGAGTATACCCTTTCTATTTTGTTCAAATGAAGCAGCTGCCATATTCAGGCTCTGGTTAACTGGTAGAGTGCTAGATTATTTTTGGCCACCAAAATTTATTCACATGTCTTTGCCTTGTTACGATTTATAGGAGAGTGCCCGTGGGCACTCTCCTATAAATTGTAACAAGGCAAATCTTAACAGACTAAATAAGATCACTTCAACGATAATATGAAGCCCAGCCACTGACTATGAAGCCTCTAAGTTGCAGTAACAGCACTTCAGAATAAAGCCCAAATATGGGCTTCCAGCACTTTACCAGTTAATGCCGAAAAAGCTTTAAAATCTTTAAAAATCATCTTCTCACGAACCACCAGAGGAAATGCCTTGATATTTGGTATGGAACATCCTTTAGTGTTGAAGATTAAAGTTTGTTCTAGGGAAGTTGGTAGGTCAATATTTGGGCTCTTTCGTGGGGGCATACTCATTTTGGGCTCTGCCCAAAATTTCTTTTCCAAGAACCGGTGGGCCAATTTCAACCAAATTTGTCATGTAGTATAAGTGGGTCCTAAGTAATTGATTGATGCCTGAAAAAAAAAATTTCTCAGCCCCATGGCAAGCCCAGGGGATAAAAACAGAAGAAAAATTCAAAAGCCCATATTTCCCAAACGACATGGAACAGAGAAAAGTTATTTGGTATGAAGCATCCTTAGGACCAGTAGAATGGATTGTTTAAAAAAAAATACCATCGGTTCTATCAGGGTGCCCTGTAGAGGGTATTGAAAAAATGATGAGTCAGCATTTTTGCAGTAAGATTTCCCCCATATAAATTGTTAAAGAGTTTCCAATTTTATCTCTTCCATCAAAATTTAATGTCAACATCTACCTGTCAAACACACCTGCTATTGTTTTGTTAAATTACAGAGAATGAAATCCTTTTAACCCTCTTCCATAAGTGGCAGAGGAAAAATTCATCTGATTCCTATATGAATATCTTTAATTTAACCCTCTCAAGACTTAAAAGTGTTTTCCAAATATTTTATTTTATGTTGAACCCTTTCAATGCTGTACACATATAGGTTTTTTTTTCTGGTTCCTTGAAAAAAATGTTATCTGTTTCCTGTATGAATAGCTTTAATTTAACCCTCCCATGTCTTCAGTGTGTTTTCCAAAGATTTTATTTCATGTTGAACCCTTTCAATGCATGCACATATATGCTTTTTTCTGGTTTCTTGGAAACATCTGATTCCTGTATGAATGTCTTTAATTTAACACTCTCAAAACATCAGTGTGTTTTCCAAGGATTTTATTTCATGTTGAACCCTTTCAATGCTATGCACATATATGCTTTTTCTGGTTTCTTGGAAACATCTGATTCCTGTATGAATGTCTTTGATTTAACACTCTCAAAACTTCAGTGTGTTTTCCAAACATTTTATTTCATGTTGAATGCTTTCAATGCTGTGCACATATATGTTGTTTTCTGGTTTATTGGAAACATCTGATTCCTGAATGAATGTCTTTAATTTAACCCTCTCATGACGTCAGTGTGTTTTCCAAAGATTTTATTTCATGTTGAACCCTTTCAACTGTCACATGTATGTTTTTTCTGGTTTCTTGGAAACATTTATCTGATTCCTGCATGAATGTCTTTAATTTAACCCTCTCAAAACTTCAGTGTGTTTCCAAAGATTTTATTTCATGTTGAACCCTTTCAATGCTGTGCACATATGTTTTTTCTGGTTTCTTGGAAACATTTATTTGATTCCTGTATGAATGTCTTTAATTCAACCCTCTCATGCCGTCGGTATGTTTTCCAAAGATTGTATTTCATGTTGAACCCTTTCAGTGCTGTGCATATACATGTTTTTTTCTGGTTTCTTGGAAAAAATTTCTCTGATTCCTATATGAATATCTTAACCCTCTCAAGACTTCAATGTGGGTACCAAAGATCTTATTTCATGTAATATACTGTTAACAAAAAACCTGTTTCTGATTTCTTTAAAAATATTTTACCCCCCAAAATAAGCCTCCATAAATTCTCTTTCTGTCTTGTTTATTTTTGATGCTTTAACCATTTTCACACAGACGTGAATTTACTGGTGGCAGTAAAATCCTGTTTCTCTAGTTTGAAATTTTTCTTATTCTTTAAAACTACTGGGCCAAATTCATTCATTTATGGCTCAGACCGTCTTTGGAGTAAACCTTTTCTCCTTTGTTCAGATGAAGCTGCTGCCATCTTCAGGCTGGTGGAATTTACTTTTCTTCCCCCCCCCCCCTCCCTGCCCCCCTACCCCCCCCCCCCCCCCCCCCCAATACTATATCCCTTTGGGTGGGGTTAATGCTCCATAAGCCTAAAATGCATTAAAAATCCTATTTTTATAAGCCACTTGCAATAATGCGTAGATTTCTTGTTTGGAACTTACTTTAGTGATGCAGATTCACTTTTTTTCAAAGAAACTCAGTAAGTCAAAATTTGGGCTCCCAAATTTGGGCTACACTCAAAATTTCTCTTCAGATCCAATGGGCAGATGTGAACCGAATTTGTCATGTAGTATATAACTGGGTCATAAGTATTTCATTTATGCCGGAATTTTTTAGAGAGAACTACAGTAGTCGAAAACAAAACAAAAATTTTGTTCGGTTGTTGTTTCACAGAACAGAGCTTGCTAGGAAGCTTTCCTAGAACCAACAGAAATGAATGGCCAAAAAGTTGCCTTTGGTTGTGTAATAACAAATCAAAAAATTGCTCTTGCTGCTGATTGCTTACTGATACACTCATCTCTTTTGACAACTTGAGCCAGGTGAGCATTTTAGGCTCATTTGAGCCTCTGGTTTTTTACCACAATCATCCGTTAGAAAACCTGTTCTTCAGAATTATAACTCTACATGTACCTGAAAGTACTTCTCCCTGCATTTGCAGTTTGACATTAGTACACGCACATGGATTCTGGGGTTTGTGAATGAAAGTAAGTAAAAGAACACATTTGGCCTACATAAAGTGGAATGCCCTTTATCATATCTGTTTTTTCTTTCTTTTTTTTCTTTTTTTTTTATTCAAGAAAAGAGAAATCTAATATAAAAATGCAAATGTCTGTATCTATATCTCTCTATATCTTTCTGGCTCTCTATCTATCTTTGATCCGGGTGAACTCCTCCGTTTCTCGACCGATCAATCTCAAATTTTGTACACGGGGGTAATTTGTCCCTGCAAGTAACATGGGATGGGTGCCGTGCCCGTGTGGGGTGACCTTGACCTTGAAACTGATGACCTTGACCTTTTATTTCGAAAATGGCTGGGCCGATCGGGCTAAAATTTCATATGTGCGGGTATATTGACCCATCTATTATTTTGACTTTATCGGGGTGACCTTGACCTTGAAATCGGTGACCTTGACCTTTTATTTCGAAAACGGCTGGGACGATCGGGTTAAAATTTCATATGTGCGGGTATATTGTAGTGCTGCCGCAGTTAAGACTTTTTTCTGACCGGTTAACCAGCATGTTTGACCGTGGTTAACCATATTTAAGGTACCTATATTTGTAGTATGTTCTTGCTTCAACTGTAACTATTATATCGGGCCGGCCAATGTTATTCGCATTGACCATAAATAATAATAAAGAAGTATTCTATTTAGTCGTTGTTGTTCAATCGCCCATGTGTTGACATCAGTGCGTGTACCGGAAATCAACAGGTTTGTGGGGGCCAATATGGATGAAACCATAAAAAATACAAAATCATCAAAATAACGATGCAAAAAATAAATAATAACACATTAAATGTTTGCCAGCAATACCTGGAGAGACGTATTTATTTATTCCATGAACTCCAATTCACTGATGTGTAATGTCCAGTTATAAATTACGCATACGTGCACCAGGTAAAGTTAGTTTCAATAGCACCAACAATGCTTAAGTGGGACAACAATTTGAAAATAATTTGCGCTGTAACCTGCGCATTTGTTGTATTTTTATTGTTTTTTCCGGAACGTTCTCGCGTTCCGGAAAAAACAACTTAATCACAACAACTGCACAGGTTACGGCGCAAATGGTGCTCTGATTCTGAAACTATGAAATTTCAGTCACAAACGAGCGTTGGATTTTCTTGACAGGGATGAAGACATTGGGGTGATAAACAAACAACGAAAAACAAATAAATGCGAGTATATTTTAAATCTTTAATAATAATTTTCCTTTATTCTTTTATCTTATTCACCACGTGGTAACTCGTGAAAACTTACCTATTTCCGTTGCATCCCAAACTGCCTCAAATTGGCAAAATGTAACTTGCAACTAATTCTTTTTGACTGCATATATTTAAAAATGGGGGTGTGACTTATACATGGGCTTTAGGCAAAAGGGAGGAATTCCAAGTGTGAGTTTGGGGTGCGACTTATACACAGGGGCGACTTATTTCAGACATATACGGCGAGTATAGTGAATGTAAGGTTAACCGGTTAAAACATTTTCTTGACCGGTCAAAGTTTTAACCACAGGTTAACCGGTTATCCAGATAACCGTGGCAGCACTCGTTTCTTGACCCATCGATTATTTTGACTTTATCGGGGTGACCTTGAAATTGGTGACCTTGATCTTTTATTTTGAAAACGGTTGGGCCAATCGGGCTAAAATTTGCTATGGGCGGGTATATTGACCCATCGATCATTTTGACTTTATCGGGTTGTGGGGTGACCTTGAAATTGGTGACCTTGACCTTCTATCAATCATATGTGAGGGTATATTGATATAACCATCTTCTCCCGTGCAACGCCGCTAGTATATTATATACAGACATAAATACATACATACATGTTCACGTATACATAATATATAATAGGTAAGTCAATACATTTTATATAAATATGTGTAGTGTGCAGGTACCAAAGATGAGAGATAGGAGAAATAAGGAGTATAGAGAGATAGGAAAGTGTTATAGAAAAAGAGATAAAGGTACACACGCTGGGTAAGGTGATGATTTTACTGTGAGGATAGTATGGGTTTTGTTAAGTCATTCTCCTACATTTAAAATTATTTGGCTTTGTTAGTTTTGTATGAGATGAGATGTTGAGTCTGGAACGTATACATATATACACATATACAGATATACACATATACTTGCGTCTCCACATACACATATACAAGCATATATACATATGTATACATGCGTGTATCATATCTTTATTGATAAAAAAAGATCAAACACACACTTTCAGGAATACATGCCATAATGTTCATAACATCTGTGTGGTAGAATGGGGGGGGGGGAGGCTGGTACAGTCTAACAGTGGTCACTTTGACAGAAGGATGATTCTCGGTAATTAGTAATTTGAATCGGTAAAACGACTAATACAGAACAAGACTGAACACAAACATGAGGATTTATTTTATTAATGGAACCACACTATTCGTAAACTTACGCCTGCACGATTGAATTTTCTTGACGATGGAAATGCATAATGCAGCATTTAAACTGATTTTTTTCTGCTTGAAGCTTACATGAGAAGTCAAATACGAACTCTCAATCAGTTTCAACAAACATGATTTTTATATTTTATCCAGCTCAAACAGTGTAACTTGACAGTCACCCAATTACCGTGTAAGTTCGTGAACATGATTAACCGCATGTTTCCTCCGTTTTCCTAGACAGTGGATGTTATATTAACTGCCTTCATGCGACTTCACAGAGGCCGATCATACTGGATTTTTCCATTCCATGCATGGTGCCTTCCATAGGATATATGTGTGATAAAAATCCACGCACGTGTGAAATTTGGACACTTCTCGACAACTGTACTGTAACCTCCATGCAACCAAAATGGCCATTCGCCTCAAATTGGCAGACCTGCTAGTCAAATATAAGTGACTTATCCCCACACTCTTATGGGGTAAAAAAGTCTTCGGATGTTTCCTTCAGTTTTATTGTGCAAATTCAGAGTTTAGAATCTCTTTGTTTTTTAACTATTTTCTGGATGGGTATTTACTGTTCACCCCTTTTCAATAATGTGGGCCATAGGGGTCAAGTTTGCCTCAAAATGACAGTCCTACAGTACTTCATTCACAACTCACTGTTAGTTACTTGCAGACTTTCTTCAGCAGCATGGTAGGAACAATTCTGATTTTTCTGATGCTCACCGTCTACTGATCCCTGAGATTGAGCCGTTGGTGATTACTTATTGCAATTATCTTGGCTCATTACTGAGTGACATCGGCTTGGTGTTTTGAGACGAGCACAATCACCCCCAACTGCCATTGCCAGCCTAATTTCCCATCCAGGTGAGCATTTTATCACCCGCCTTGCCGAGCGATAGTCGCAAACTTCGTATTTCAGTTTACAATGAAAAGCATCTTATACATTGGTAGGATAGATTATCCAATTTTGGGGGTGAAAAATTCGGACAGTGTACTGGCAGATGAGTTTGAAAAGTGTTGACAGTGCATTTATATTTTGGTGATTAATAACAAAATAAAATTCATGGTATTCTCAAATCCATTTTCAGCCCAGAGCTGAAACCTCAATGCTATTTTATTATTTTGATTTAAAGTCACAAGATATGAACAGTGCATACACAAGGGAAAGCAGATAAGAAATTTAAGTGCCCTGACACTCTCTTTGATAATAATATTCCACAATTGCAGTCTTTAGTTTCATTTGTTCATGCATATTAATCAATTTAGTTGTGGAGTGTGGGCACTTCGTGTCCTGTGTTTTGTACCCCATTATTTTGTTCTTATAACCTGTTGTATTTTTAGTGTAAATAGAAATGCCCAGTGCTATGTTTGTATTAGTTAATGCCCATGTAGGCCATAATTATTTCTGTCTGGATGGATTACAGTGGAGCCCACTTAATTGGGTATCTCTTAACTGAATAACCCTGTTAAATGAATATAATTTCCCAAAACAAAACCATTTACCACACCTCCAGTGCAAATTTGACCTGTTAATTAATATAGGTTATAGAGTAAACTCCTGTTAATTGAATAAAAAATCTTGTAACCTGTTGAGAAATTAACCCTGTCCTCCCCAGTTTTCCTTTGTTTATAAACCTATTTGGCCTCAGTATATCCAATACAGGTATTTAATCTATTATATCTTGTTTGACAGAGCTCATGGGGCTCTGTCAAACAAGATATAATAGATTGAATTCTAAGTTTATCTTTAGAATACAGGAAAGTGACACAATCCCTGTTAATTGAATACTCCTGTTAATTGAATAATTTTCATTGGCATAGTGGTTATTCAATTAACAGGGTTCTACTGTATTGTTGTGCAGGCTTCGATTTCTCTTTGGTTCTGTTTCTCCCCTGTATGTCTGCTCATGTCTCATAAATGTATCTGTTGTGATGCATGGATAATACAGATCTTACAGAGTTAAGATACAATATTATGTTTATATGAATTCATTATTGATTTCTGGGATATCTGTAAAAAGGAAAATTTAAGAGATCTCCAAAAAGGCTCAGTTTGAGATCGCTTGTCATTTTTTTTTAAAACTGGTACCAAAAATGACAGAGACCTCTCACCCGCATTTTCCGTGCCATTGAACAGACCATTAATATTCATAAAAAAGTTCTCAATGACAGTATCATTAGATGTGTTGATCAACCTGGCCTACACATTTTATCTGTTTCTTGGATGGATGGAATAGAGAAAGCAAACACTCTCTAAAATGATTTTGTGAGTTATTTTATTACCTATAGACACGAAAATATGAGATTATATACACAAATGTGTTTAAGCATCCATTTCCTGAATTCGATGCGCTCCCGTAATTTTCAACTTTCAAATTGCTGGGGTATACTTGCACAACCGGGAGTATTCGAAAAATTTCACCTGAGGAGAGAATCGCCCACCTGGAAAAAAATTGAGATCTACCAACAGCTCGCCACATCTTTCAAAATACAATGCCTGCATCCATTGTCTAAATGGTATGGAAAGCCTAATTCCTTTCAGTTTAGCTAGAATCCAAATGAGAATTCTACTATGCATCACTGGGGTTAGGGCCCAGCGAATACCATTTTTTTTTTTTTGCTTGAATCAAATTTCGAATCGAATAGCTAAAGGGCCGTGGATTTCACATCAAATTGAATACCAACACATCTGTTCATGCCCCAAACTAGTATGACAAAACACCAACATTGATGGTACATACTCAATTGTTCTGAGACGTCGATAATATCAACATATATATAAAGTAGGTGCTCAATATAACTTATGTCTCTGACTCTCAGAAATTAATGTCTTCGATCTGTGAAAATGTTCTATTTGTATGATCTAAACTTTTATAAAACATACATTTGTAATTTTGCATCGTGTAAATGGAAGGGATCGGTATTCTCAGGGTGTTTGATTTTTAGGTGGTTCCATAGGTGTGATGTGGACCATTATGTGGTTCCATTTTGAACGGTTAGTATTGTGCATTGACTTTCATTTCATTTTGTCTGTCAGATAATTTTTGATTTTGGACATGTTTACACTTTCATATGACTTGCTAAATGGAAGTTAATGCCAGCAGACTAAAAGATTGGAATAGCGTTGGAGGACAAAACACTTGCAGTGCACCATTGCACGCTGATCGATGTAGGTGAAAAAACTCTATTTTTGGCAGTTATGCTCTATTGGAGCTTTTTATGACAAATAGAACAAAGTATAGATATGTCCAAAAATCGAAAAATTAGTTTGAATTTTTGCACAGTTAGATGATCTGCAAGTCATACCTATTTAATATGCAGCTAAGATGCCTACATGTTTTACCTATAATTTGGAGATAAAGTTGGTTATTTGGGGAATCTACTCCAAGACATGCACAAAATATGATAGTCACTTCCATGACAACTAGTAAAGTGCAGATATTCGATCCACTTCCAAATAGCAACCACTTTAGGATTTCAAATCAGATCGAATATCGAAGCTTCGCCTGGCCCTGTTTGGGGTGTCTGACAGTTTATGAGAATATTTAGAAGAATCAAATTCTGGTTTCACCTTGAATTTTAAGCCAAGATATGGCTTCTGTTCCTGCTCAATAAGTTGCTTAGTAAAATGAGGGTTTAAATGAATATCCCCAACAAGTTGTTCCCGAGACTGTCTGAAAAATAACACACATTTTTCTTTTTATTTTAGATAAACTTATGCTGAAGTGAACTAATGATCATAGAGATACTCATCAAAGTTTTGTTCTTGAGAAAGATCACAGAGTGCATGGCTGCTTCTACACATCTATCTTATCTGTCTATCGATCTGGCTGAATTTTTCACTATGGCATCAAATCAGATACTAAGACCACACAAAGTAGATCTGTTTCTCAGGCCATCATTTGTAAAATTGCATGCGGGCAAGCTGTTTTTTTTTTTATTTCTGTAATTATTTCTTTGCCATCAAAAGTTCATGTTCTTGGTTTATGTTTTAGGCCTATAATCTGTGGAATAGCATGGGCGGTGGTGTATTTCATCCCTTGAGAGCAAGAAGGCTTTGCAATGCTAAAGCTTTGCAAAGCCTTCTTGCACTCCAGGGACAAATTTATCATTTTTTTTTAACTTGGGTAAAATAAACCATTTAATTTTAACTTTTTTGATGTTTACATTGGTTATAAAAAGAGAACATGCGGCAGCCAAAAGGAACATGTGGGAGGGCCTGAGAAACAGATTTTTTATTTTTTTAGGCCTTATGTCCTTTTGAAAGAGTTACTACAATACATACAACATTTTATCACATTGAAACAAAATCAATAACATGTGCAGAATTATTCTGCATAAAATAAGTTGTTGACCCTATTGTAATAATTAGTTCAAATGCCATGTCAGAGCCAATCTCCAATCTTTTATTACTGAGGTGAACCACTTACTGATCGCTGTGCAATTGGATTGCTGAAGCATCAATGAAAATGTCGCCACTCAAAATGCACCCCACCCCCCACCTCCTACAATGGTGTCAAGCCAATAAACATAACTTCTCTCAATTCATTATGTTTGATGACATAAAACTTGTTATACTGTGACTATAGTCTACAGTCACAGCACAACAGCTTTTATTTCATCAAATGTTATGGTACTTACTCAGCATAAAAACTCAGAACACTCCGTCAACTTTTCAATCTCGGCTCCTGTTTTTTATCAATAATAACGAAGGCCTAAAAAAATCTGTTTCTCAGGCCCTCCCACCTGGTCCTTTTGGCTGCATCATGGTCTCTTTTACCTGCGTCGCCAGCAGCAGAGCAGGTCTAGTAACCACTCGACTCCATACGTCAGTCCGTCCGAAACACTTCCGTCAAAGTTTTCTTGGCTTCTATGAAAGGGAATGATTTTATATTTGGTCTGTTGCTTCATAATGATGAGTTGTATCGTGTATCTAATTTTCAGATCTGCCGTGCAGCCACTTCCTGTTTGCCGATACTTTGAAGTCTATTTATCTCTGCAATCAATTCCATGCAGCGACGCAGGTCCAGACCCGGTATTGGTCTTGGCTTGTTATAACCAATGCAAACTTAAAAAAATAAAAATTAAATGGTTTGTGTCTGATATTTTACCCAAGTTAATAAAATTGATGAATTTGTCCCTTGAGTGCAACAAGGATGAATTTGTCCCTTGAGTGCAAAGCCTTCTAGCACTCAAGGGATGAAACAAGCCACCACCAATGCTATTCTGTAGATTATGAGGCCTAAAACATAAAGCAAACCAAGAACATAAACTTTTGATGGCAGAAAAATAATTACAAACATTTTTTAAAAAAATAAAAAACCACCCGCCCACATGTAATTTTACAAAACATGGCCTGAGAAACAGAAGACCTACATTGTGGAGTCTAAAGTGTGTGGAAAATATTCACATGCATGCATTGCCACAACAAATGTGGGCATTGTCAAAATATTACTTTTTCACAAACATTAAAAGAATACTCTTCAACCCTTTACCCAACGTAATGGCCAAAAACAGCCAGCGGTCTTCTAAAAAATCGCCTATTAATTTGCATTATTTTTTAATTTTTTGTCTCGAGAACATAGGTTATGACCCCTTGTTGGAATGAGCTCCTCGAGCTCATTCCAACGAGGGGTCATAACCTATGTTTTTGAGACAAAAAATGAAAAAAATTAGTTATTCAAGATTTTTTTTTGCAAGTGTCGTCTGCTTTTCATGTTAGGTAAAGGGTTAAAAAGTGATCGGTGATTGGTAGGCATTTGGAACTTTTTTGTTAAGCATTGTTTATTTATAAGAACTTCCACTCCCCCCTCCCCTAACATGGCAGCGGTGGATACACTTTTCTATATGTGACCAATGAGCATCCCAGCAATCCAGTTGTGTAGACATCAGTAGGGTGAAGAAATTCCTTTTTGCTATTATTGTCAAATAGATATAATAGAAACCGATGCCTGATTCAGAGAGTCTCCAAAGGATTTGCTGTTGGAGGCAGATTCCTAACCTGTCCACCCACAAACGATTTGTAGATATTAGTTTGTACATTAACAGTGAGATGTATAAAAGTTATTGTGTAACAGCTGTCTAAAGAAATGTGTATTTAAATTATGTATGGGGGTGTATTTTATCAACTAAGGAGGATTTTTTAGCCAAGAGATAATGACCACAGTTGGTAATTTGCTATTTAATCATGATATCATTCATTTCATGGCAGAAGTCATTATCAAAGAAGTGAAGAAAATACATTGACTTGTTGCTTCACATAACAATTTTTACCTATGCCAGTAATATTTACATGTATGGCCAATTCTTGAAAGCCTTCTTGTCTTCAATACCAGATAAAGAAATGTGCAGGAAAACCACAAACCAAGAAGGTCATATCTTTTTGGAAGCTTCAAGAGCTACCTAAGAAACCATGTTGGGGCTGGTATCATCACTTTAGAGGAAAATAAAAATTGTTCAGGTGGTTATTAACTGCCTGAGTGCTTGAACCACATATTCAAGCTTTATTCTGATGTGCAGGTACCACAAATTAATGGCTTCATATTCTGTGGATGTGCTTCATATCTTCGAAGTAAAATTATTTAGTGTGTATGGACCTGCCATGTTATCATTTATGGGAGAGTGCCCATGGGCTCTCTTATAAATTCAACAAGGCAAAGAAATATGAACAAACTTCCTGACAAACATAGTTTAGCTTTCTGTGAGTTAAACCTGCCACTGTACCAAGAATGAAAGTTTTCAGGCATTTCCATGAATTCATTAATTTTTTATTAAAATCTTGATCAGTTAACTGGTAGAGTGCTGAATTATTTTTCATGGTGAAAATTTGTTCACATGTCTTTGCCTTGTTACAATTTATGGGAGAGTGCCTAGAGGCACTCTCCCATAAATTGTTACAAGGCAACTCCTCACAGACTAAATAATTTTACTTCCAAGCTGAAATGATGCACATCCACAGAATACGAAGCCTTGAAATTGAGGCACCTGCACTTTAGAATAAAGCCCAAATATGGGCTTCCAGCACTCTACCAGTTAAGGGATTTTGATTTTCCAAGATTGCTTTCACTCAACAGTTTCAGAGTTTTTTTGTCTTAACCATTAGAGGCTAGATTAATTTTGGTTATTAGAATCTGTTCATATGCATTTGCCTTGTAACAATTTAATGGAGAATACCCAAAGGCACTCTCCAATAAATTATGACAGGTCAGATTTATTTGTAAGAAAATATGAAGCACATTCCACCTAATAATTGAGGCATTGGCACTTTTAAGTACAGCCCAAATATGGGCTTCTAGCACTCTAGTAGTTAACACATTTACATCCCTGCTCATATGACAATGACTGCCTTATGGCTCCGCTAAAGCCCTTCACAGCCTGTGCTTTGGCACTAAATGGGAACCAGGGTCTAAAACTTGTAGGGAGGGGTCTACCACGACAGAATATCCAGCAAGTGGGAAATTCCATTAGCATCCCCCACCGCAAACCTTTCAGTCACATCTGTCTAACTACAGGTTTTAAGATGCAGACTTCCATTTGTGCAACCCCTCCCTCCCTCTTGACTGTAAATTACCCAACCAAGGCTCTCATTAGTCTAGAAGTTCAGCTATGAATCGATCCTTTTTAATAAATATTTGAAGGTCTTCCAACTACTTTTAAGTCGAAAAAAAAAGTTAAACATGTTCAACTTTAGACAGACATTTATTCATCTGGTCATACATTCATATATTGATAGTTTTGTGTCCATAATAATTATATATCATTTATTTATACTGTTTTGCGTATATCCATTTGTACATAACATATTAATAACTTTGTGCTAATTACTGTATGTGAAAAGGGGATTACACTTTAACCACTTGTGGTGTGGAGAATAACTTAAATTCTCTGAAAAGCTCAAGCAAGTTTCTGCTAATAGACCTCTCCAAACAGCTCTGGAGAGTACTGGCTCAAATTTTGCTTGTGCTTCTTACACCCTTTTCCACTAGATTTTAGAGTAGAGTGTTTCATGAATTTCAAGTAATGGCTGATCTAAACCAGCCATGAGTTGGTTTGGTGGAAATATCAATTGCCCTCAGGGGAATACAGGAAGAGGATCAGTGTTTATATGTCGTGACCAGGTTATGTGTCCCTGTAAAAATTAGACCTGGTAACCAGTGTCTTTGGGTGGAAGTTCTCTCAAGTGGGCAACATAATTGTAAATTGCGTTTCTTTTTGTGTTGAGGTCATGATAAAGCCATAGGTTTCCCAGGGAAGCCTTCTCTGAAGTGGAGAAGTGCTATGGTAAACAAGCTATGATAAAATAGGACCTGGTAACCAACCCCTGGATTGAAAACTTCTTAAGTGGGCAGCATGGGTATGAACAATTGGCTAAACTTGACTTTACATATATTTGCATTCTGGCCCTGATGTAGCCATACATGCTGAAAGGAACCTTAAATACCAATAAATAAATAGCAATAGATGCTAAAAGTGACCTCAAACACCAATAAAAAATTGTCCATAGAGTCTGGAATCAAGAAATCACAGGTATATATTTTTTTAACTGGTCGAGTGGTAAATTATTTTTCAAAGGTGATTTGTAACGCAAGTATTTTTCTTCACAGAGCAAAAGGTGCCCCAGTGTCGTAAGATATGGTTCATAAATAATTGTTTTGTTAGAATTTATTGGAGCAGCCATCCTCCTTAATGAAATTATGATGTATCATGCTTCTGGCTGGAAAAACGCCCGCTCAGTTTCAAAGGGTTAAGGGTGTGTTAAACTCGAGTAAATATATAAAAATGAGGTTTGTTTTTAGCTTAACTTGACATAGTCAAGATAAGCTATTGCCATCACGTGTGCGGAAGTCTGTTAGTCTGTGACGTCTGTGAGTCTGTGATGTCTGTTCACATTTTCCTTTAGCATGGGCTACACCCCGCAATTCTTGTCTGATCATCACGAAATTTCATATGCAGGTTTGGAGTCATGTCTAGATGAGAACGTCCCCTTTTGGTCGCGATCGGGCAACCGGTATGGCTGCCCGAGCCCAAAACCCGAAAACCATTAGCACAGTCTACAGGTTGTATTTATGAAAGGATTTCATTGTAACTTGGTAGGATGCCTCTGTATAATGCCTAAATGAGAACGTCCCCTTTTGGGCATGATCTATCAACCGTGATGGCTGCCCAAGCCCGAAACCCAAAAACTTTTAGCACAGTCTGCAGGTCATGTTTAATGTGGAGGGATTTAAGGCTTCCATGTTTAGACAAAATTGTAAACGTTTAAACGACTGTCTGTAAATGAAACGGAAACGTTACACGTACTAACAATGCAAGTGGTCAATATTTGATAGAAGTGTGTAATAATACACAGTAAGTTCATCATATCTTTGCATACAGGGCATACAATTTATGTTATTGAGGCAGCCGATTTACAGTTTGTCCAAAAACGCCGTAGACGAACGATCACAGCATGCAGATGCCGAAGGCAAAGTCGCTGGGTCTATGGGGGGGGGGGGGGGGGGGGTTGGGGGGGGGTGATTCTCCCCCAGGTAAATTTTGAAATTTATGGGGGTCTCTGAGCTCATTCTGGTGGGTTCGGGGTGAAATTCCTTGTGTTTTTTCAAACAGTAATGCTGGAGCGAGTTGCCATGGCACACAATCGTGACAGTACTGGACTTGAGAGTGGAATGCAATGTCGCAAAAATAAACAAAGTCTACAAACCATGCAGGGGAATCCAAATTTTCAAACACCGCAAGTGCCAGTCTGTCTGTCAAACTCCATAAATCGATCATAAGATCATCCCATGTGTGAATAATAAATTAATAATCCATGTCAGGTGAACAAAATCATCGAGAACAATTGTGTATCACTTTGGGAATATACATGTAAATCCGAATAAACTAAAACATCCCACACATGTTTCAAAGGAAACACCAAAGATAAGCATGTTCCATGCGGCTCACGTGACTGTGTCACATATGATATCACATGATTTGAAGATGATTTCGTTCGGTTACTGTGGCGGCGGCGCCAGTCGGAACCAGTACACAGTTTTTCTGAAGCATTACCAAAATATTGCATTGCAAAGTTGGAAATTTTTTTTTTGTTTCTTTGACTTTCTGCATTAATCTGCAAATTTTGCAAGTGTTGATTGTGCCGATTGTAGCCCTGGCATACTTTACACTGTGTACTGTATTGCCGATTCAATTTAACATCAATCCAAAAAGATGCGATTTCCTTGCACAGAATTGCAGAGTGCAGATATTCGCAACCCATCTCACCATCTTCGCGAATAAATAGGGGCGTGGGCTACTGGGCTACGTGTCAAGGGGTGGTTGGTCCTCCACACATCGCTTTTCAGCTTTTTATCGTCGGTTACTTGAGACGCCATATTAAAAATGGAAAACATGAAATTCGTGTTGTGAAGGGACTCAAGGGAAATTACTCTATTAAAACTTCATTCCGTGTACACGTTTACCAGAACTGTAAACATTTAATGCCCATAAACGAAACGTTCACGTTTACACGTGTAAAACGTGGAAGCCTTAGAGGGATTTCATTGTAACTTGGTAGGATGACTCCTTATGATGTCTAGATGAGAATTTCCCCATTTGGGCATGATCTGCCAACCGTGACGACTGCCCAAGCCCAAAACCCGAAAACCTTTACCACAGTCTACAGGTCATATTTATTGAGGAATTTCATTGTAACTTGGTGGGTTGACTTCATACAATGTCTAGATGAGAAAGTCACCTTTTGGGCATGATTGGGCAACTGTGACGGCTACAGGGGCCCAAAGCCCGAAAACCTTTAGCACAGTCTAGAGGTCATATTTATGAAGGGATTTCATTGTAACTTGGTAGGATGACTCCAAATAATGTCTAGATGAGAATGTCCCATTTTGATCGCGATAATGCAGCCTTGATGGGTGCCCGAGCCCAAAAACCTTTAGCATAGGCAAAAGGTCATATTTATGGAAGGATTTCATTGTAACCTGTTAGGTTGACTCCATGTAATGCCTAGATGATGACATCCCCTTTTGGTCGTGATTGGTCAGTTGTGATGGCTACTAGTGCCCGAAGCCCGAAAACCTTGAGCACAGTCTACAGGTCATATTTATGAAGGGATTTCATTGTAACTTCTTAGGATCACTCCAGATGATGCCCAGATGAGATTGTCCCCTATGGTTGCGATCATTCAGCCATGATGGCTGCCCGAGCCCGAAGCCCGAAAACCTTTAGCACAGTCTACAGGTCATATTTATGAAGGGATTTCATTGTAACTTGGTAGGTTAACTTCATATAATGTCTAGATGAGAACATCCCCTTTTGGACATGATTGGGCTACTGTGTCGGCTAAAGGTGCCCGAAGCCCGAAAACCTTTAGCACAGTCTACAGGTCATATTTATGATGGGATTTCATTGTAACTTGGTAGGATGACTCCAAATAATGTCTAGACGAGAACGTCCCATTTTGGCCATGATCATTCAGCCTTGATGGGTGCCCGAGCCCAAAAACCTTTAGCATAGGCAAAAGGTTATATTTATAGAAGGATTTCATTGTAACCTGTTAGGTTGACTCCATATAATGCCTAGATGATGACATCCCCTTTTGGTCGTGATTGGTCAACTGTGATGGCTACAGGTGCCCGAAGCCCGAAAACCTTGAGCACAGTCTGCAGGTCATATTTATGAAGGGATTTCATTGTAACTTCGCAGGATCACTCCAGATGATGCCCAGATGAGATTGTCACCTTTGGTTGCGATCATTCAACCATGATGGCTGCCCGAGCCCGAAAACCTTAAGCACAGTCTACAGGTCATATTTATGAAGGGATTTCATTGTAACTTGGTAGGTTGACTTCATATAATGTCTAGATGAGAACATCCCCTTTTGGACATGATTGGGCAACTTTGACGGCTAAAGGTGCCCGAAGCCCGAAAACCTTTTGCACTGTCTACAGGTCATATTTATGAAGGGATTTCATTGTAACTTGGTAGGATGACTCCAAATAATGTCTAGATGAGAACGTCCCATTTTGACTGTGATCATTCAGCCTTGATGGGTGCCCGAGCCCAAAAACCTTTAGCATAGGCAAAAGTTTATATTTATAGAAGGATTTCATTGTAACCTGTTAGGTTGACTCCATATAATGCCTAGATGATAACATCCCCTTTTGGTCGTGATTGGTCAGCTGTGATGGCTACAGGTGCCCGAAGCCCGAAAACCTTGAGCACAGTCTACAGGTCATATTTATGAAGGGATTTCATTGTAACTTCGCAGGATCACTCCAGATGATGCCCAGATGAGATTGTCCCCTTTGGTTGCGATCATTCAACCATGATGGCTGCCCAAGCCCGAAGCCCGAAAACCTTAAGCACAGTCTACAGGTCATATTTATGAAGGAATTTCATTGTAACTTGGTAGGTTGACTTCATATGATGTCTAGATGAGAACGTCCCTTTTTGGACATGATTGGGCAACTTTGACGGCTAAAGGTGCCCGAAGCCCGAAAACCTTTTGCACTGTCTACAGGTCATATTTATGAAGGGATTTCATTGTAACTTGGTAGGATGACTCCAAATAATGTCTGGATGAGAACGTCCCATTTTGGCCGTGATCATTCAGCCTTGATGGCTGCCCGAGCCCAAAAACCTTTAGCATAGGCAAAAGGTTATATGTATAGAAGGATTTCATTGTAACCTGTTAGGTTGACTCCATATAATGCCTAGATGATGACATCCCCTTTTGGTCGTGATTGGTAAGCTGTGATGGCTACAGGTGCCCGAAGCCCGAAAACCTTGAGCACTGTATACAGGTCATATTTATGAAGGGATTTCATTGTAACTTCGCAGGATCACTCCAGATGAGATTGTCCCCTTTGGTTGCGATCATTCAACCATGATGGCTGCCCGAGCCCGAAAACCTTTAGCACAGTCTACAGGTCATATTTATGAAGGAATTTCATTGTAACGTGGTAGGTTGACTTCATATTATGTCTAGATGAGAACGTCCACTTTTGGACACGATTGGGCAACTGTGACGGCTTCAGGGGCCCAAAGCCCGAAAACCTTTAGAACAGTCTACAGGTCATAATTATGAAGGGATTTCATTGTAGCTTGGTAGGATGACTCCAGATAGTGTCCAGATGAGAATGTCCCCATTGCGATCATTCAACCATGATGGCTGCCAGAGCCCAAAGCCCAAAAACCTTTAGCACAGTCTACAGGTCATATTTATTAAGGGATTTCATTGTAACTTGGTAGATTGACTTCATATAATGTCTAGATGAGAACGTCCCCTTTGGACGCAATTGGGAAACTGACGGCTACAGGGGCCCGAAGCCCGAAAACCTTTAGCACAGTCTACAGGCCATATTTATGAGGGGATTTTAATGTAACTTGATAGGATGACTCGTTTTGGAATAATTTTACTGTAACTTGGTAACTTTTGTTGATATACGTTAACTGTGAGGGCCACATACATTAACTGTGAGGTCATATTAACCCACCCCTCAGCTCTTTAGTACAGTGTACACCTCATATTATTTTTATAAACATAGCACACAGGGAACAGAAATGAACATATTCCCAATTATCACAATTCTTGTCTTATTTCATAATCCTTTCATAAACATTGAACATTATCCTTTTCATCAAACACAACACACAAGTTAAGCTACAGTGTCATTGACACTTTCATTTACTATGGAATAATTCAGTATTATTTAACTGGTTGAGTGCTAATTTATTTTTTAAAGGTGATTTAAAACATGGGAATTTTTTTCAAAGATACCACACTACCAGCAAGAGTAGCCTTAGTTTAGCAAGATTTTGTCATAAATAATTGTTTTGTTACAATTTATTGGAGACTGCCAATAGGTGCTCTCCAATAAATTGCAACCAAACAATTTTATAGAATTTTTTTTCTTTTACTGCTGAGCAAATTTAAACATCAAGCTAATGCATACAGTGTAAAGCCACTAAAGTGGCTTCTAGCACTTTTCAATAGAGTCATTATTGTGGCTTCTAGCACTACCAGTTAACCCATTGCACTCCAATGTCAAAATACCAAAATTTTCAGCAGTTAATTTTTCCCACTATGCAACTGAGAATGTAAAAAATTATATCTTGTTTGACAGGGCGAATTGAGCTCTGTCAAACAAGATATAATTTGTTAAATTGTTTGTACTTTATGGGCAAATATGGAGTTGGTGACGAAAAATTTGAAATACTACCAGAGTGCTAGTAGTTAAGAACTGAAGATTGATTGACACAACAGATGTCTGCAAGAATCAAAACTGATTCTCATGAATAGGGACAAATTTTAAGGCCTGCGTTGAGTTGTAGATCTTAGTTTGTACATAACATAATTTGTACATGTCATTTTGTCTCTATTAATTTACCATCAAAGGTATTTAATGTATGTAGAACCTGTAAACATGTAATATTTGTAAATATCAATCAGAAAATTGTCTTCAACACAGAAAAGTCAAAACAGAACAAAAGGCAAAAGTTTGAAAAAATTAAAATGACCATTTTATATCCCAGAAAATTGTCTTAATTGTTCTGCTATGTAGAGCTGAGAGGTTTTTCAGTTTTCTGGTTTGGTTCCGTTTTTGTGGAAAACTAGAAAACCGAACCGCAAGACCCACAAGAACCGAATTAACAGTTTAGTTTTACTGTGTTTTTGCATTGATCAAACAATCTTACTGGGAGGGAACTGGACTAATGCCCCCTATGGATTCTCATTACTTAGTTTATCAGGCAAATGGTGTTCTCTTTCTCACATTTTCTCACTTATTGACTCATTCACCGGATGAGCCAATAAGGAAAAATGTGACATTGAGAATACAAACTTTTTTCATTTGTTACTGTAATATATGTATTTTTATGCCCCCCGACTTAAGTCGGGTGGCATATAGTGATTGAAGTGTGTTTGTGTCCATCCGTGTGTCCGTCCGTGTGTATGTGTGTGTCCGAGCCAATAACTCGAAAACTGTTAGAGCCACAGTCATCAAACTTCACACAATTATAAAGAACCATGGGAGGATGTGTCACACACCATAGCCGGGTTCGTACCTTCTAGGTCAAGGTCACATTTCAAGGTCACACTAAAAATCGGTCAATATTCGTGTCTCAGCAATAACTCAGAAACGAATCATAGTACAGTTGTTAAACTTTTTACAAATGTTAAGAACAGTCAGAAGGTGTGTCGCGTATAATAGTTTCTGCCGCATCTGCAATGTGATGGTCACAATTGACCTTCATATGTTCAGGGTCTCAATTCGTGTCTCAAGCATAACTCCAAAACTATTAGGGCTACCGTCATCAAACTTCACACAATTATAAAGGACCATGGGAGGATCTGTCACACACCATAGCCAGGTTCGTACCTTCAAGGTCAAGGTCACATTTCAAGGTCACACTAAAAATTGGTCAATATTCGTGTCTCAGCCATAACTCAGAAATGAATCATAGTACAATTGTTAAACTTTTTACAAATGTTAAGGACAGTCAGAAGGTGTGTCGCGTATAATAGTTTCCACTGCATCTGCAAGGTGAAGGTCACGGGATGTGGGGGGGGGGGGGGGGGTGTTACCTTAGTAACATTCTTCTTGTTTCTGACTCAATAGGCTGAGCAACTGATCCCTTAGAATCCCTAAGAATGATGAAAGGGAACAAGCCAGAAAATAAGCAGACTGTCATCTGCAAAATGAGGTCCCCAGAGGGTGAATTTAGTGATGCTACCCTACACAGCAGGGTAGCATCACTAAGTTTACCCTCTAAAAACCTCATTCTGAATCAGGGTCTCAAAACTAAACAGAAAGAGGCACCCAGAGGATAAATTGGCCCACTGTATGGAATAGCATCATCAAATTCATCCTCTGGGGACCTCATGTTGCAAATGTCAGACTGCTTATTTTCAGGCCTGAAAGGGAAGTTAGGCTGAAGCCAGTGGAGATATTTACAGAGATGGCTTTTTGTAGTGAGTGGTGTCGTATAAACTATTGCGTTTTTTTACCTGCGTCGCCAGCGGCAGAGCAGGTCTAGTAACCGCTCAACTCCGTCCGTCAGTCTGTCCGAAACACTTCTTCCGTCAAATTTTCTTGGCTTCTTTGAAAGGGAATGATTTTATATTTGGTCTGCTGCTTCATAATGATGAGTTGTATCAGGTAAGCAATTTTCAGATCTGCCGTATCGCCACTTCCTGTTTGCCGATACTTTGAAATTTTATTGTACCCACTGAACATTGAAATTTTCCGTCAAGGTTTTCTCAGCTTCTATGCAAGGGATTGATTTTATATTTGGTCTGCAGTTTTATAATGATGAGTTGTATCGTGTAGGCAATTTTCAGATCTACCGTGCAGCCACTTCCTGTTTGCCGATACGTTGAAATTTTACTGTACCCACTGAACATTGAAATTTTTCGTCAAACTTTTCTCGGCTTCTATGCAAGGGATTGATTTTATATTTCATCTGGAGCCTGATAATGATCAGTTGTATTGTGTATGCAATTTTCAGATCTGCCATGCAGCCACTTCCTGTTTGCCGATTCAGTTGCATGCAGCGACACAGGTCCAGACCCGGTATTGGTCTTGGCTTGTTTCTTCAAGTTACGGAGCCTGAAGTGTTGTTTACTATATGTTCTTAACACTTGGAAAAACTGAACCGAAACCGAATCTGAAAAATCAAAACTGCCAGCTCTATTGCCATGTTTGTCTGTTGTAGTGCGGATAAAATATCTCGGTCTGGAATAGCCACTTTGCCAGAAAAATAGTTTTCACTTAATAGGAGAATACAAATAAGTGGAATAGGTTTATTTTCCTATCTTCTAGTTTTAAACTGAGCATTTATTCTATTATATCTTGTTTGACAGAGCTTGTTGCACCCAGTCGTTCATAGGCTAAAAATTTGTTGATGCCCTATATGCCATGTTTGTTTAAATCATTGGTTTGAATACCCTCACAACTCCCTCTTTTTTCAAGCCCTTGTCCCTGCCCCTGCCCTGCTAACCCACCCCTCATCCCATCCACTATCACCTCCACCTGTGGTTACAATTTAATCAAAGTACACTAAGCACATAAATCCCTTCTGAAATGGGCAATAAAGTGTAATTCCATTTTTCATGACACATGCAATTTAATCCAACTTTCCCTTTTTCAGATGTGATGTTTCTTTGCATGTACTGATTTCTGTGAGGGGACACTTCAGCCTTTGGGGGAGGGTGGAGATTTTTATCATCGTTCGTAATTCATAATTGTGTTATTAACTGTTCAAAAACCATTCAGAACTTTCTGGGAATAGACCCCTCAACTATGACTCGTAAAGCAGAACAAAAATCAGTGTTATTGGCTCTTATTGCCCTCCATAGACAATGGGACCTCGAATTATTTATAATAAATCGGAGAATTGTCTCTCGTAACCCACTTCCCACTGTACAGTATCTTGTCCGACTAAATGTTTTTTGGCCTTTCCTGCAACTTCTAGTTATTATGAACAACCCAAGAACACCCAATGGCCATGTTATACACCTCTGTAAAGCTTATTCATTCCCCTTTCCACTGACACCAGGTACTGTGGATACGTCATGTGAATCAAATTTGAGGGGGGTATAATGAAGATGAGTGCTATAATTTTTCTTTCAATTTTACAGCTTGTGCCGAGTACCTGTGCACAGAACTTAGTCGATATCCTCTATATATTGAGGCAGTTAGTAGGATGGCTTCTTTCACAATCATAATATCTCAGAATCATAATGACTTGATTTGGAATGTGGTAGCTGAACAGAGAAATCGTAAAGGCAAACCGAAATCCCCTGTCAAATTACTGGAAAAAAATTATCTCGCTATCCCTCAACATCCAGATATCACTAACACCAGTGTTATAGGTAAGCTCAAATATAATTTGCACAGGCATCATGTAAAAATGTTCAAGAAGTCAATGTTTGAGGACTACAAAAAGAATGGTGACAATAAACAGAACTTACAGGTGGTTTAAAAATGACTATTCAATGGAAACGTAGTGGAAACGTAGTTAGTGGAAACAAACTCGACAGAAGACCAGGAAATTTTCACTAAGCTTCATATCAGCAATCATAAGTTAGCTATTGAGAAAGAGCAATATTATTATGATAAGTTTGGTGAAGTGTATCAGGAAATTCTGGTTCACATCTTCATTTTCTTTCATGTATCAAATTAAAAAGTAGAGTACTTTGATCAGGGAAAATTGGTGAATGAAATTGAAATGTTTTGAGTAATATTATTGTTCATATTACTTGTATATTCTTGCATACTGTCCTATAGACGATAGAGGATGTTTTATGCTAATAAATGTTATGTTTACAGAAACCTGAATTTTAACATAGTACAATATGAGTAAAAATTTTTTTAAAAATCTTCTTCAGGTCCACCTGTCAGAATCTTATGATATTTTATATATCCTTGGGGGTTCAGATTCAAATTTGTACAAATCAAGTCACTTGGTTCATATCTGGGCTCTCTTTTAGAACTTGAATTTTAACTTAGTGCAATATGAGGAATATTATTTGAAAATCTTTTATAGATCTACCAGTCAGAATCTTTTTATATTTGGTATACAACATCCTTACAAAGATCAGATTCAAGTTTGTTCAAATTAAATCCTTGGATTCATTAAGTATTCATTAAAAATCTTCTTCAGACCCATCAGTCAGAATCTTTTAACAGTTGGTACACAGCATCTCTACGGGTTTGTATTTGAGCTCCTTCTTGGAGCCCAAATTTTAACTTAGTGTTATGAGGAAACTTCTTTAAAAATCTTATTCATATGCACCAGTCAGAATCTTTTGATATTTGGTCTATAGCATCCTTAGATGGGATGGGGGGGGGGGGGAGGTGGGGAGCATATACAAGTTTCATCATATCAAGTTACTACCAATTAGGCTTTCAGTAATTTTTACCTGTTCAACTTTATTTTTCTGTATTTTGTGGAAATTGCTAATGATGATATGAAGTATTTGTAACAATGCAGTCTTTTGCTTTTGAAAAAGGGAGGCATGCTATATTCTGCTGGCTATCATTTGAAGTGAGGCACACTAAAGTTTAGTCATATTGGGGAAAATTAACTTGTTCCAGTGAGGAGTCACATGATATGGTTTTGTTGAAGTTTTTTGGAAAATGATATTTTTGCAACTGCTGAGTTTGTATATTACGCAGATGAATTTGGCTAATTCCGTAGGTAAAGGGTTATTGTTCCTTTGTTTATAATTCCAGAACTTGACATAATACGTGCCTGTACAAAAGATAAATTAAGGCCTCCTGAAAAAAAGGTTATCTGTTTTTTTCCAATAACACACAGAAAATGGTACAGTAATACTGATATGTTTAAAACTGTCCATTTTTAGCTTAATTTGACAAAGTATTGCCATCACGCCTACGGAAGTCTGTTAGTCTGTGAGTCTGTTCACATTTTCCTTTAGCATAGGCTACACCCCGTAGTTCTTGTTTGATCGTCACACAATTTCATATGCTGGTTTGGGGTCATGTCTAGATGAGAACGTCCCCTTTTGGTTGCGATCGGTCAACCGGTGTGGCTGCCTGAGCCCAAAAACCATTAGCACAGTCTACAGGTCGTATTTATGAAGGGATTTCATTCTAACTTGGTAGGATGCCTCTGTATAATGCCTAGCTGAGAACGTCCCCTATTGGTCATGATCTGTCAACTGTGATGGCTGCCCAAGCCCGAAACCCAAAAACTTTTAGCACAGTCTGCAGGTCATATTTAATATGGAGGGATTTCATTGTAACTTGGTAGGATGACTCTGGATGATGTCTAGATGAGAACTTCCCCATTTGGTCGCGATCTGTCAACCGTGACGACTGCCCGAGCCGAAAACATTTAGCACAGTCTACAGGTCATATTTATGGAGGGATTTCATTGTAACTTGGTAGGTTGACTTCACATAATGTCCAGATGAGAACGTCCCCTTTTGGACGTGATTGGGCAACTGTGACGGCTACAGGGGCCCGAAGCCCAAAAACGTTTAGCACAGTCTACAGATCATATTTATGAAGGAATTTCATTGTAACTTGGTAGGATGACGCCAAATAATGTCTATATGAGAACTTTTGGTCGCAGTCATTCAGCCTTGATGGCTGCCCGAGCCCAAAAACCTTTAGCATAGTCTTTTGGTTGTATTTATAGAAGGATTTCATTGTAACTTGTTAGGTTGACTCAGTATAATGCCTAGATGATGACATCCCCTTTTGGTCGTGAAGGGTCAACTGTGATGGCTACAGGTGCCCGAAAACCTTGAGCACAGTCTACAGGTCATATTTATGAAGAGATTTCATTGTAACTTTGTAGGATCACTCCAGATGAGAATTTCCCCTTTTGGTTGCGATCATTCAACCATGACGGCTGCCAAAGCCCGAAAACCTTTAGCACAGTCTACAGGTCATATTTTTTAAGGGATTTCATTGTAACTTGGTAGGTTGACTTCATATAATGTTGAGATGAGAACGTCCCGTTTTGGACGTGATTGGACAACTGTGACGGCTACAGGGGCCCGAAGCCCGAAAACCTTTAGCACAGTCTACAGGTCATATTTATGAAGGGATTTCATTGTATCTTGGTAGGATGACTCCAAATAATGTCTAGATGAGAATGACCCCTTTGGTCGCGATCATTCAGCCTTGATGGCTGCCCGAGCCCAAAACCCAAAAACCTTTAGCATAGTCTGTAGGTCGCATTTATGGAAGGATTTCATTGTAACTTGTTAGGTTGACTCCATATAGTGACTAGATGATGACATCCCCTTTTGATCGTGATTTGTCAACTGTGACAGCTTCACCGGCCCGAAGCCCCGAAAACTTTGAGCACAGTCTACAGGTCATATTTATGAAGGGATTTCATTGTAACTTTGTAGGATCTCTCCAGATGATGCCCAAATGAGAATGTCCCTTTTGGTTGCGATCATTCAACCATAATGGCTGCCCGAGCCCAAAGCCCGAAAACCTTTAGCACAGTCTACAGGTCATATTTATGAAGGGATTCCATAGCTTAGTTGATGGTAAAGACGATGCTTGATATGTTTTAGTTTGACTAAACGGAACGCGAAGATCTCTATTAGTACGATTATAATCCTGGGTCATAGAAACAAATCCTGGTATTTTGAGTGGCGGGTAAGCTGGAGGAGTGTAGTGGTACATTTTGAAAAAATACTGAATAAGAGGGTGGAATTACCAGTTTGCTAAGCACCAAATATTTGACACATCATTGTGAAATTTGCTTGTGACATATTTGCGATATTTCTGGTGGATATGATTGAGGAATGAATTGAGATGGTCCCCAATGTTTACATTAGCTCTCTTGACAGGCGGGCTGTAGGGATGGTGGAGCAAGGGGCTGCCCATCGTCAGGTTGGTGAAGCCCTTGGTGTGCACCATACGATGATCACCAGAGCCTGGGCAAAGATTTCAGCAGTATGGCACACCACTAAGACGGCATGGTGGTGGCAGAGACAATGCAGTCATTCAGGCCCGTAGGAACCGCTTTGCTACAGCAACCCAGAATGGATCCGGGGTAAATGTTTAGACGCAGGCTATCCGGGCAAGGTTGCACGAAGGTGGTCTCCGATCGAGAAGACCATATATTCGCATTCCGTTGTCCCAGAACCACCACCAGGTACGATATGAACGGGCCATGGACCACGTTGGATGGTCCAGAGAAGATTGGCGACCTGTCCTTTTTACAGATGAGTCAAGGTACTGCATGGACCACACAGATAGGCGTTCTAGGGTATGGAGAAGACCAGGACAGCGATTCCATGCAGCGAACATTGCTGAGCATGACCGCTTTGGTGGAGAGTCAATCATGGTCTGGGGCGGCATCAGCTGGGATGTACGTACAAAGCTCTGTGTCCTTGAACGTGGCGCATTGACTGCACAACGATATTTTGATGAGGTCCTGGATGTCCACGTCAGATTGCATGCAGGTGCAGTGGGTGATAGATTCATTCTGATGGACGATAATGGCCGTCCTCATGCTGCCGGTAAGTAACGACAGAGGGAGGAGATTGAGCGTATGGACTGGCCAGCAAGATCCCCTGACCTCAATCCAATTGAACGTGTCTGGAATGAGTTGCAGCTTGCAATTTCAGCCCGTCCAGTCCAGTCAAGAAGTGTCCAGGAGCTTGGTGCAATGCTGGTCCAAGAATGGAACAACATCCCACAAAGGACCACAAGGAACCTGATTGGGAGCATGAGAAGGCGTTGTCAAGCTGTAATTAACAGTAATGGGTCTCATTCTCGATATTGAAGCCATACCAGTTCGCTCCGTCAACTTTTTGGCATATTGAAAAATTTCCTCTTTTACCAAAAATATCCATTTTCCATGGTTATCGTTATAGTGTTAGTGTTTTAAAAGCTGAAAATCATGGGAAGGCTTTTGGTTCAGGCCTCCGACCCTGGTGGAGGTGGCAAGAGTACGTAGTTGCATTACTGACCAGGTTCCATTCATATAAAAAAAGACTTGTTCCAGTTTGTTGGTTTTCCACTGGTCTTTCCTGCATTGTGTTGGTCACGATTATCTCGGGAAAGAAAATGCATCATACACACAGAAACACAGGTAGTAAATTACCCAAATTGTAAGGAAATGATTGAATAGATATTGTCAAAGAAAATGCAGGTGAATGCTTCTTGCACTAATTTGCAAAACATTTCTAGTGGAGAACAGTCAGAACCACCGCTTATCCCTTCGCGCCTTCGGCGCTCGCAGGACCCGTAACACTGGTTCTACACATTTCCCCGAGGCGGTCCTTGCTTTTGGCGCTCATGTATATCACCCATTTTAGCCAGTGTCTTTTTTAAAGAATATTCTGAGCAGATAGAGCTACTCATTCTTTGCTTGAGAGATTAATACTTTGTGGTGATTTCAACATCCATGTCAATAAGCACTATCACAATAATGCCAAAAAATTTACAAACCTGTTAGAAATTTTCGGATTTACTCAGCATGTTTTGCTTCCCATTCACCACTCTGGACATACACCGGAGGATGTCATCATTACCAGGGGATATCTGGACTTTCATCTCTGGACTTCTCACAACAATAATCTCAAATGAACTTTTTGATCGTACATTTGCAGAATGTAAAATGAACGTGAGACAGGCGCGTAGCGAGTATTCAATAATTGGTGGGGGGGGGGGGGGGGGGGGGGGACATGAAATTTGGAAAACCGTTGGGGGGGCTCCCCTAGTCTTCACTAGAACCCTCCTTCGGGAGTGGGAGGAGGGATAAAGATATCACCATCACCCACCGCAATTATGATTAATTCAGTGGTCGGAGAGTAATCTGTTTATCACTATTTTGTAGAGCATTTTAGAGTTTTATGTTGTTAAAGTTGCATTGGACCTATGTTTTTTCTTTGGGGGGGGGGGGGGGGCAGCGAAAGGGGAGCCCTCTCCCTCCACGTGGCTACGTCACTGACCTGATAATTTGCACCATTAAGACGGAAAATAGTCTCCTACCGAAAATACAGAAGTGTTGACATCGATCAGTTGAACGAAGGAATTAACAACTCTGTACCAAGCGATGTACTGTTGTTGATGAGCTGACGACTTGTTACAACACCACCCGACCCAATCTGCTTGATCAACATGCTCCGGTACCAACAAAAAGCATCTTGATTCGTCTAACATTACTATCCTTCACCAGTGATCTAAAGTGTGTGAAAGCTGAAAGGCGAAAACTTAAAAATAGATATCTCGATAAAATGAGTCTGCTTACCTTTTACCACGAACTAAATATTCAGCAAAACTTACCCTTTACCCAACGTAACGGTCAAAACCGGCCAGCGCTTTTCACAAAAATCGCCAATTAATTTTCATTATATTTTCATTTTTTTTTTTCTCAAAAACAGAGATTATGACCCCTCTTTGGAACGAGCTCGTTCCAATGAGGGGTCATAATCAATGTTTTTGGGGGGCGCGGTGGCTCAGTTGGTAGAGGTGCAGGCTGCAAGCCGAGAGGTCCTCGGTTCGAATCCCACCTGCGGCAACCGCGTTGTATCCTTGGGCAAGACACTTCACCCCGACTGCCTACTTGGGGGCACGATGACGCTGTGTACTGAGGCGTACTGCACGTCGATGGTGCGCATGTCTTCAACCAATCTAACCCTACCTGTGCTGCGGTGCAGAGTTCAGAGTTACAATGTTGGAGAGCTGACAGCTGCTCGTCGTTGCTCGGTGGTTCTCTCCGGATACTCCGGCTTCCTCCACCCGTAAAACTGTCACGGTCACGATTAGCCATTGTGCATAAGTATGTGACCTTAAACACCAATAAATAAATAAATAATAAATAAATAAATAATCAATGTTTTTGAGACATAAAATGAAAAAAATTAGTTATTCAAGAAGTTTGTTTGCAAGTGTCGTCTGCTTTTCATGTTTGGTAAAGAGTTAAATTGGGTAGAAGTGCATGCGCTTTATAATGTAGTTGGAATATTTCATCAGTCGGAACTTGAGTCATGACGGGACAAATAAGGTTTACACCACACCCTCCAATAGACCATCTTCTCCACACCCTGCCAATCATATCGACCCCTGAGTTCCAATGTGTTCGATGTGCCTAGTGGAACACATTGGAACTCAGGGGACGCTATATAAAACAGTACTGTTCCATTTACGGTCTGGGTTCCAACGAGAAATGTGTTGCGCATAAAACTGCAAAAGAGTTGGTTTTTTCCAATGTTTCTACTTTCCGCTGTTTCTCTTGAATTAAAAATGTTACAAACACCATATAATACATGAGTTTACGTCTATTTGAACAAATTCGTGAGGCGTGCTGAAACGATATTGCCTTCCATTAGGTCCAGCTGTTGTTGCGAAAATGTTTCGCTACTTCCCTCAGAATGTACTGTTTCATATTAATTTGTAAATTATTTGAACCAGCTAAGCGGAAATGGCACTTTTTTCATGCTTCTCCGAGCTCAAAATTTTGTTTCATGCTAATGATCTTCCTGACACTTCTCTGTATAATAACAATAACACATTGGCTGTCAGCTTAATTGTCGCAGTTGACAGAAGGCATTGATTAACTCTGTGCTTCCAAATGTTTCCCTATACCCACACCTCTTCTCTCCTAACACCCTGAAACGATCTGCTTGATGACACCCTGTACCTCATCCTTCCCAATCACTCCGATAAGCATACAACCCTGTTCTTTGTGTCTCCCACAAACCACATATCTATTATTCTCCCATCCCACTTTACCATAACACTCTCAGTAAATTTTGTTCTGTTAGCCTGGTATTTTGGACATTCTAATAGATTGTCTCCACTACTCCTAAATTACACATTTGGCATTCCTTTCCATTGTCCTTTCCATTTTTAGCTCAACTTTGGCGAAGCCAAATTTGAGCTTTTGTCATGGCCCGTCGTCCGTCTGTCCATCTGTCCGTCTGTCCGTACGTCAACAATTGGATACGGCTCGGGCTAGAGGCCGTATTTATGAACCGATCTTTACGAAACTTCTTGGGTACCTTTGTTATGACCGTGGGGCGAGAACGAGTGTTTTGGGGAGCGGTCCGAAATTCAAGATGGCTGCCAGCCGCCATTTTGTACCGATGATGCAGAAATCTGTTTTTTGTACAGAACTTCCATATGAAAGCACTGATTTGAATAATTTTTTGTATCAATGTTTAGTACCATGGGATACATCACATATAATACGGGTTTTTTTCTCGTGCGTAAATTGTGCAAATTAGACTAATTTTGATGTTTTTTGGTGTTACTTTCAGCACTGTAAGTGCAAATGCCAATATGGCTCGGGCTAGAGGCCGTATTTATGAACCGATCTTTACGAAACTTCTTGGGTACCTTTGGTATCACCGTGGGACGAGAACGAGTGTTTTTGGGTCCGGTCCGAAATTCAAGATGGCCGATGGCAGCCATTTTGTACAAAATTAGGTGCAATCAGATTTTTGCACAGAACTTCCATATGAAAGCGTTGATTTGAATAATTTTTTGTGTGAATGTTTAGTACCATGGGATACATCACATATAAAACGGGTTTTTTTCTCGTGCAGAAATTATGCAAATTAGATGAACTTTGATTTTTTCAGTGCGACTTACACACAGTAAGTGCACATGTCAATACGGCTCAGACTAGAGTCTGTATTTATGAACTGATCTTCACGAAATGTCTTGGGTACCTTTGTTATCACCTTGGGACGAGAACGAGTGTTTCTGGGTGCGGTCTAAAATTCAAGATGGCTGCCAGTGGCCATTTTTGTACCGAAATTAGGTCTAATCAGTTTTTTGTACACAACTTCTATACAGCTCAGACTAGAGGCCATGTTTATGAACCAATCTTTAAGAAACTTCTTGGGTACCTTTGTTATCACCGTGGGATGAGCGCGAGTGTTTTTGGGTGTGGTCCGAAATTCAAGATGGCCACCAGCAGCCATTTTGTACCAAAATTAGTGCAATCAGTCTTTTGTACAGAACTTCTGTATGAAAGTTCTGATTTGAATAAATTTTTGTATGAATGTTTAGCAACATGGAATACATCACATATTGTAAGGGGTTTTTTTTCGTGTAGAAATTATGCAAATTAGATGAACTTTGATTTATTCAGTGCTACTTACACAATGTGAGCACACATGTCAATACGGCTCAGGGTAGAGGCTGTATTTATGAACCGATCTTCACAAAACTTCTTGGGTACCTTTGTTATCACCTTGGGATGAGAATGAGTGTTTCTGGGTACGGTCCAAAATTCAAGATGGCTGCCAGTGGCCATTTTGTACCAAAATTAGGTCCAATCAGTTTTTTGTCACAAGTTCTTTTCAGCTCGTATTTATGAACTGATCTTCACAAAACTTCTTGGGTACCTTTGTTTTCACCTTGGGACAGGAACGAGTGTGTTTTGGGGTGCCTTTGTTATCACTGTGCTATGAGAACAAATATTTTGGGGTTCAGTCAGACCCACTCTGGGACTCAAAGATTTCTTTTCTAGTTTAGCATCTGACTGTCACCCACCTTTACAATACTTTACCTATACATTTGTTACAGGCAACGGTCAGTATTTATGTACAGACCGTCACAATACTTTATATGTACCTTTGTTATCAGGTCATTACCTAGATGTTTGTCATTGCTGTGTCACATACTATACATGTGCATGTCTTTGTCTTGACAAGTTGAGCTACAGTGTCATTGACACTTTCATTTCCTGTAAGCTCCGGCGACCACGACCTCAGCTCGAACTACAGCCCCCCCCCCCCCCCACCCCTCTTCCAAAGCTACCATCATGGTAGCCTTCAAAACCTGACCTCTCTTTATCAGGCAGTGCACCCAAAGACCTCTTTGCTTTGACCCTCTATCGCAAATTTCGGTAACAATCCTCCATCGATTTTTCTCTGGTGGTCTTTTTTACCGACGGTTGTGCCCACTAACAAGACCGAGATCTCCATTGAATAGTTCTCACTTGTTCCATCCACCCTGTTTTTGTATTTGAATTCCAAATATTCTGGAACATTAGTTTACACCATCAGCTGTCGGGGAGATTAACCACATAGTTAAGATAACAAAGTTTTATTAAGTGTATCCTGTCCTCACCCAACTGAGCTAACCCCCAGGGACACCGGAAGCATATGATTAGAGGGACCACGGGGTGAGTTGAGAGCAGACAATGCCCCTCCCGGGTTCGTCACTCAATTTTCATTGATTTCTTCGCGAAGTAAAGCTAAAATACAGCCCAAATCCGTTTGGGAGCTTTCAAAAATTCAATGGGGAAGTTTGGGAGGAGGTGGATCCCCACTCCCAATGGTAGGTGGATATCTCCTCTCAAACTCCCCCATCTCGGACCTTGAGCATTCGAGACGAGCATGCTGCTAGTGCGAGTAAATGTCCTTTTCCCGGGATTTGCCCCCAGCCCTGAAGTGCTTCCGGCACCCCTGCCAACTCCCGATGGCCTCTAGAGCTGTGGCATAATTCGACCCTGCTATCCATCAATTTACAATGTTCTGCAGGGTTTCCAAGCTCTTTACAACTGTTTGGTTCCGAGGTATCACTTCCTACCAAATGTAATACTTGGTACACCCACCATTTCCCAAATGGTCTTCCTATGAAAACCTTATTGAAGCTGTTCCTTCCTATAATTTAAATTTAATTGAGGATTCGCTTCCCCTTCACAATTAGTTTATTTGTGTGGTCTTGGAAGATGCCTTTCCCTGTAATGTCTAAATTTACCTCCCAAATAGCTGTAGTCACCTGTCTCTCCCACACTAAAAGGTTTGTTGCAACCTTCCGGGATACAGAAGTCTCTCACTCTCCATATTCAAGTTGGTTCCACTTTACGGCCCACGGGTATAACTTTGATTTTCCTTTCATTTAATCCGAGTCTCCATTTGTTCCCATATCTCCCAACAATGGCCAATATTTTATCTAGCCCCTCTTCGCTTTCCGACACTGGTATCATATCATCTTCGAAAAACAGCCCTGGGATCTTCAGGTCCCCAAATGCTACCCTCTACCTCCATAGGCACACGTTTTGTTGTTTTGTTACCCAGATTAAGGTCACTTCAAACATCTTTATATAATGCTTTCAAGATTCCAACAAACTCGCCTCCAAGACCCAAGGTCTCAAGCTTTCGCCACATGCCCTCCCTCCGTACACTATCGTATGCCTTTTAAACATCCAGAAATAGCATAAAGATCTTGTTCTTTTTTACTTTTGCAGATTGTCTCATTTGCGATCGCGAGAAAATATGGTCAGTGACTCTCCTTCCCTTGCTGAAGCCATTCTGGATCTCTCCTGAAAAACCCCTCTTTTTGATCACATCCTCTAATTTCCCATACAGGACTTGACAGAAAATTTTTCCAATGTTGCTACTGACAGATATTTCTAGATAGTTATCCAATACCTTTTGTGATCCCCCTTTTGTGTATAAATTTGACCTTTCTTTCTCTCCACTCTTTTGGAACCTCTTCTGTTCTGTGGCGAAACTGAATAGGGTTGTTGGGCTTTTACAAGTTTCTCTCCCCATTTTATAGGAACTCGTTCGGAATTACATCCACCCCTTCCACTTTCCTGTTCCTTTACTTTGAGGCCGCTTTTCGCACCTCCTCTACTTTTATTTGCTGCACACGAAGTTCGATAAATTTTCCTCGCCCCCATTTTGGCACTCAGGTGGGTTCTCCATGCCCCCACCGCTTACCTTTTCCCAGTGCTTGACTAGTTCTGATGCGATTTGGCCTTGGTCGTCTGTATTTCCGCTTCCCACTTTAACCCTTTACCCAACGTAACGTCCAAAACCGGCCAGCGCTATTCTCAAAAATCGCCAATTAATTTTCATTATATTTTCATTTTTTGTCTCAAAAACATAGGTTATTACCCCTCTTTGGAACGAGCTCGTTCCAATGATGGGTCATAACCTATGTTTAGACAAGAAATGAAAAAAATTAGTTATTGAAGAATTTTGTTTGCAAGTGTCTGCTTTTCATGTTAGGTAAAGGGTTAATGTAAATTACTTCCTTTGTTCATTTTATTCATCCATTTCCAAAATACATTCGAACTCGACCACACTGTCATTCTTATCGTCCTAATAAGATTGCTGGCATGCACTCTTCGATTATCGTCTTTAATCTTATTTACTTTATTTCGTCCTTGTTGGTATTCTTCTTTTACTACCCTGGCCTCGATGCTTTCCACCCTCGAGTTTTCTGCTCCTCTTGTATGCAGCACATTTGACTTTTCTGCCTTTTATAGCCTTTTTCAATTGGTCATTCATTCCGTATCCCCCGCCCCCCAATATTTATCCAAAAATAAAGATAGTTGGACACTTTTCAAAGCAATTCAAAGTATTGTTGTAAGGGACGATTTTTTCGAATGTGATATTACATTCCGTGAAAATTCCAACTGCCGACTCCCACACACATATTTCTGATCGAACAACGCAAGATGTTCCGACTCCTCAGCCGCCCAGGTTAATTCCACAACCGTGGTCGTGTTAAGTCTTTTGTTCTCTTTTAGGTTTAACCTTAAATTTTCATGTTGTGACAAGCATCTAGCAAACCGTTTCTTGAATTATATCAGAAATTGTAGAAATACAAACAAGTTGGTCAATTTGGTGCTGACGATTGTCATAAACAGTTGATTTATGAGAGCAGTATACAGGGCACATTTTAAGACCCACATGCAATGCACCCAGAGACTGCAGTTTGTATTAGGACTCAAATGTGCCCCATGTGATGCTGTGTCCTGGAATGTTTTAAGTTACTATCAAAATTGTGCACAGGTTTCTTTGGCTCAGTAATCTCATGAAAGACATTTTGGCTGTGTAAGTAAGCTAAATCATTAATCATACTCTATAAGCATAATGAATGGTTGTTAGTCATTGAGTTCATTTCAAGATTAGTGTGCTCACTGCTCAGCATGATCTCATATTTGAGATGATTAATTAGTAAATTATTGGTTGAATACTGATTTTTGGGCATTCTCCATACATGTACATTCATGTAATTGATATAACGCCTAACGAAGGCAGATAGGGTCTACTTTCAGACTACAGTACCACAAGAAACTATCATTTTGTGTTAGCTACAGTCATTTAAACTGCTTGGAAATATTCTCAGAATGCTCTAACACCTATTTATTTATTTATATATTTATTTATTTATTTGTGTTTAAGGTCACATACTTATGGACAATGGCTAGTCGTGACCGTGACAGTTTTACGGGTGGAGAAAGCCGGAGAGAACCACCGAGCATCGACGAGCAACTGTCAGCTCATCACCATTCTAACTGTTCAAGCGCCGCTCAAGCAGGGTTACAGCGGGTGAAGACATGTGCACCATCGACGTGCAGTACGCCTTAGTACACGGCGTCATCGTGCCCCCATGTAGGCAACCGGGATAAAGTGCCTTGCCCAAGGACACAACGGAAGATCGAACTTGGGACCTCTAGCATAGAAGTCGAACAGTCTACCACTGAGCCACCGCGTTCCTTTAAAACCTCTTGCAATAGTCACTTGGAGTCAACAATTTAAAAGTTCCGCCATCGGGGGAACTGGGAGAGCCTTTAAGTATCCACCCCTAGTTGAAATGTTCATAGATCTACATCCCCCCCCCTCCCTCCCGATTGAAAACCTCCTAGCTACGTCCCTGAATGTGACTACAAAGAAGAGACCTTGTCGGATATGACAGAACACTGTTTACAAAACCACGAAAACAATGTCTTGAAGTAGTAGACAATTGTACGGTGGCTGGGAAAGGACATCATAGGATTTTATTTTTCTTGTAGTATCTCAATCGATCGACTTATTATCTTGATCGATCGACTGAGTAAATAGATCGATCAAGTTTTCTATCTCGATCGATCGACTTAGTATCTCGATTGATCGACTTAGTATCTCGATCGATCAACTTGGTGAAAGGGATTTTTGAAGCAGTGTCAGTAGTACATAAGGGACGATCCGTGCCTCATTTTCCAGAGTTTTGCGGGAGCAGCTAGTGATAAATTCCTATAGGAACCGGAGCTTTTGCCGGAGCAACTTTTTCCTGTGTAAAACTTTGCCCCACCCATCTAGATCCGCCAAGTGGTATGTACGTGCCGCCAAGTGGTATGTACGTGCTGCATATATAGTATGCTTTTGCATGTACAGTGATATATGTACACACATGGTTATGTGTATATAGTATGGGTATGTGATGGAATATTGATGGGGAAGTTGGGTTTTCTTGAAAGTTTCCCCGCGAAACGGTTGACATTGCTATTGGCGTCATTATGCGTTCGTGAGGTCATAGAAACGTTGACGGTGTTGTTCGTACTGTGCAATCTGATATGACGTTATTCGGGTAAGGGTGTGTAGGCCTTCTCGTACGGGAGTGATCTCGTAGTATAGTATGGGCGTTAAAAACTCTCTGTTAGCCCTTGGTTCTATTAATCCACCTTTACTTCATATTATCCTATGTATAGGTAATACGTAATGCTAGTCCAGGCAGTATTGTGGGGATGGGTGGTGATAATACATGGTCGTATATTGCAGGTACCCTGGTGGTCTACTTGGTATGTTCTCATGTGACGTTTCAGGTTGGATTTGCATGTAAACTCGGCGGCACACGTGTCACACTTATAGCCTTTTTCTTTGAGTTTTCAGTACAAAGTTCTTCAGTTATTGACACATCGAGAAATGAGCCACCAAATGGATGCGTCTCGCCTGTATCACTCATTGCTTTTATCTGCGACAAAATTAACCTTGAAGTTATTTCCCACTTAATATGGAAGTCATTCAGAAGATATGGATGTTCTGGGTTGCATCGGTGCTTACGCTCTCTGATATGCTCTTTTGAAACGGACAGTTTACTGCTAATCGTGTACCGGTATCCTAAATTCCTCGTTGTCTACGAAGCATATGCGATAGAGCAAGTGCCGATCATCAGTAGCACATTCCAGACGAGTTATCTCCCTGTTTTGGGCTAATGACGGTACTTGTTCCAAGTGTCCGATAGTGTTCCAAGTGTCGGTAATTCACTTTGTACCGTGGGTTTTAGTGCCCATATTTTCAAATCCCATGTTCATAAATGCATCTTGTATAGATATCTGTTGACTGATTGAAGCTACCCCTCTCACTGTTGTTTTAATGGACATTTCGGAAGACAATTGGCTAATAAAAAAGCTGCGGGTTGCTAAATTTAACATGTGACTGACAGGCGATTATTTTTGCATATTTCATCAAAAATGGGTCAAGTGACAGGAAAATGATTATCTGATAATCAACCTCCATGAAAGCTTATATCATTCCTAATGCCAAGAATCTATCGAGTAGTTAATGATAAGTCATTGCTCGAACGACTCGAATCCCACCGAGCAAATAAGCCATAGAGTATTTAGTCGGCCGAGTGACTTGCACATGCGACTCTTAGCCTCATTTCTGTATTTAGGATACCTATGACCTGGTATTGTATTATTTGAGGATACCTTCTGGAGAATCCCTTTTTTGTCGTATGAGGTCCATGAGAAAATTCCTCGATGAGGTCTAATTTATTATCCCTATTAACCTCATTTCTTTTGAGGCCAAGAGGGCCATGAAAAAATCCCTCAATGAGTACTAATTTACGACCCTCTTAGCCTCATCTCGGTATTTAACAGCCATAACCCGTGGCACTCCAATTTCAGCACCCCTTTCTGGTAAACGTCTGGCATTCGGCACCCTTTTTTGTCGTATGAGGGCTATGAGAGAAGCCCTCGATGAGGTCTAATTTAGTATCCCTCTTTGCCCCATTTCGTTTGAGAGCATGAGGGCCATGAAAAAGTACCTCATTCAGGCCTAATTTACTATCCCCCTTAGCCTCATCTCGGTATTTAACAGCTCTAATCCGTGGCACCCAATTTCAGCACCCCTTTTTGGTAAACGTCTGGCCTTCGGCGCCCCTTTTTAGTTGCATGAGGCCATGGGGGCGATGATAAAAGCCCTCAATGAGGTCTAATTTACTATCCCTCTCAACCTCATTTCGTTTGAGGCCATGAGGGCCATGAAAAAGTCCCTTAATGAGGTCTAACTTACTATCCCTCTTAGCCTCGTTTCGGTATTTAAGGATACCTATGATCCAGCTCCTCTACAACTCCTAGCTTCCACATACAGTTCTTATACAGGTAGTCTTCCCAACGGCTTCCATCTTATCTCCAAAGCTCCAAGGCCACTACTTGTCTATGGTCTATCTGTCCTGTCATTCATTAGCATCTACAGCAGTCTTGTACCATTGCAGTCTTGTACCACTACTATTGGCTATACCGTCATCCATTAATATTGACTTCTAACACTACTTCCAAGCTATGCCTTCGCTCAGGCCTTCAAAATGTTCAATCGTGTTGCTTCATTTTCCCTGTATACATATAGACAGGCTATACAAGGGATCCCGTTAGTGGAATTCTTAACCGATTCCGAAAAGTTGTATTCCGTGTTTTAACATCAGCACTCGAGGGTATTCCCATACCCTATTGGAAGGATTGCCATCAAATGGTTGAAGTTCAAAAAATGTAGTTCATTCAGAGCACCTTCGTTATATTTTCATTAAGGCTGTAGTTCAAAAGTTTGTTATGGAGCCCAGTCTTTGCTCAGTCATTGGTATGTTCTGTTCACTTCGATCTTGATTGTGCTGAATCTTCGTTTTGTTCGGTTCAAGGGTGTTAATTTTATATACCTTCATTAAGGCTATGGTTAAAAAATATAGTTCATTCAAACAGTTCAAAGGGGTTGACACTGCGTTATATTTTCATTAGGGTTAAACCTCAAACAACTATATTGAGTTGAAGGGTGTTAATATTTATTTATATTATATAGAGTTCATTCAAAACTTTGTTCACTTTGTTCTGTTCACTTCGATCTTGGTTGTGTTCGATCAAATCAGTTCGATCTTCGTCCACTTTGTTATGTTCACTTCGATCTTGGTTGTGTTGGATTTTCGTTCACTTTATGTTCAGTTCACTTGGCTTCATTGTGCTAGCTTCTCTCTGACCTTATTTGTGTCCGGTCTGTTCACATCTGTCCAACCAGATCGATCTTCGTTCACTTTGTTATGTTATGTTCACTTCGATCTTGGTAATCAGATGGAAAATCCGTAGTAAATAAAAGTTATTTTTGGTGATTTGGAGGGATTGTCTGGGTTGTTTGTGGTAATTCTACGAATCGGGAGATTACACCTGTTCAAAGGAACATACCCTCCGAACACATCCCTGTCTTGTTGTAAGCCTTTGGGTAACATAGCAACCACGTGCTACCATAGAAACCAAGATGGCGGTCTCCAGTATACAAAATGGACGACGGAAACACGTATCACCCTAACAACACGGGCTGTGCATGTGCACTTCGGACCACGTATCACTATAGGGATGACGTCACAAGATGGCCGCCCACGCGGGTTACCATGGCAACACAACATGGCGCCACTGGGTCACGTGACTATGACATCACATATGAGATCCCCCCAATAAGGCCCGATCCATCCCTCTCCTACTACTGGGAACAATTGAGACCCAAATTGGATCGGAGTTAAGGTACTGGCAAAAAACTTGAAATATCCGCCTGAAGAATTCACGGAAAATCACCAGGAGATTAATCCGTACGCTAGAATAAAATATTATCGGACATGCGCGCATCTCGGTCAATCTGACGCAGAGGGCGTTCGAGGCCAAGGTCGAATGTTCACTGTCATCAGTTAAACAGAGTGAATCAAAATGAGAAGACTGAATATCGTAATGCAAATGGTTCAAATCAACAAATGTTACAAACTGATGCACGATCAGATGATCTAAACAGCAACTTTCGAGCACACTTAATTATATAAATACTGAGTGCCAAAAACGATATTAGATATATGTTAGTAGGAGTACATATTAACATATGCATGATTAGTAACATTTTGAATTTGAAAAAAGTACATGTACTGCAAACATTATTATTTATGTCGATGAAGTACTGGTGTTAGATACTAAAGCTAAATGGGATTATTATCGATATAGTTGTAATAGAATATTAGTAAAGCTAATTGGTAAATAGTCCCCTTTAATCATTAATTTGAATTACAATGTATGATGTATATCGCATGATAACTATTCGCGAGTAACGTGTCCATTTGAAGAAATTCATGTTTAAATTTTCAATGTTCATGTAGTTTGTTCCCGTATGTCAATTTCGGAGTACATATACTTGTTAGATCGATGTTACCAGATCAAGAGTACAATGTGCGCCCTTATAAAAAGGCTACATATAATATACTGCCTGGAATGCACAGGGTTCGTTATTAAGGTTCATGATATATAATGTCAATCCTTGCCTGAGATAATAATTCATAACCATATCTGAAACGTGGCATCAAGCGTCATCACAAATTGAGTTACCAGGATATTGCGGTTTTGAAATGAGACGAAGTTCGAATGATTTTTCAAGAGGGGGTATAGCATTTTACTATCGTAAGAAATATGTTACTGCAGTACAGAAGGTTCTAAAATTGAACGAATACGTATTGTGGGTAGAATTCGATGGTTCTATTTTTAATATCAAATCTGATGTAATATTTAACTTAGTTTAAATTCCTCCACAAAACTCAAAATAATATAAATAATAAAATCGAAGTATGCAACTAGCGCTTATTCGACCAAACCAGTGCTGGGTTTGGTCCTCGTGGGATATCTGCTGTTGGGGTTAGGCAGGGGTGTATCTTATTGCCTAAAGTTTTTTAAATATTTATTGATGATATAGGAAATGAATACGATGACAAATGTAGACCGGGTACCGTTGGTGACAAATCCACCAATCATCTTTTATTTGCAGATGATTTAGTAATGATGTCAGGAACACCAGAAGGTTTGCAGATGTGTTTGAATAAGTTGTTTAGCTGTGCGTCAAGAAATGATTTGTTTGTTAATCATTCCAAAACTAAATGTATGATTTTTCAAAAAGAGCTTAAAAAAAATACAAAATAAAAAAATACCAACATTCAGTTTAGACGATAATATTTTAGAATTAGTGAAAGAGTATACATATTTGGGGGTTAACACGTTACCAAACATGAAAAGCAGACGACACTTGCAAAAAAAAAATTCTTGAATAACTAATTTGTTTTTCATTTTTTGTCTCAAAAACATAGGTTATGACCCTCATTGGAACGAGCTCGACGAGCTCGTTCCAAAGAGGGGTCATAACCTATGTTTTTGTGACAAAAAATGAAATATAATGATAATTAATTGGCGATTTTTGAGACAAGCTCTGGCCGGTTTTGGCTGTTACTTTGTTTAAAGGGTTAATGGAAATTTTCGGAGTGCCCAGTCCGATGCAGTTTGTAAAGGTAAGAAACCATTATATGCACCTACGTCGGCGCTTCTTAAACATGAGATTCATTCCGAGGATATATGGTGTGAACTATTTGACACGCTAATCAAACCGATATTATTGTATGGCTGTGAGTTATGAACGCCTGATATTAACTTTTGGTAAAATTGATATCACACCAAATGAACAGGCGCATTTAAGATTTTGTAAATCTGTACTTGGTGTTAACAGAAAATCATTTAATGATGCTTCACGTGCAGACCAAGGTAGATTCTCTTTAATCCATGGTAGAATAATGAATACTATTCAACTTATCTTCAGAATAACTGAATTCAATGACCAGTCGCTGCTTCGCTCGGCAGCAGAAATGGTAAGTGATTCTACAATCAATCAAAAATGGTCTGAAAGGCAAGGTGTGCCGAAATTTAATGAGGTGCGAATAGATCCATTATCATTAGAAAAGTTAAATGCTATTCAATATAATATCAAAATGATCACATCTCAAGCTTCCAGACAGAAATGTTCGATGATGCGAAGAAAGAGGGAATGAACAAATTGAGAACATATCGCACTTTCAAAGATAAGTAAGATTTAGAGCCTTACTTGATCTCGGTTAAAAATTATTGTCTACGGACCATGTTCAGTTGGATTATGGACGATTCGGATCATGTACGATTCGGACCAGATTTTTTCTGGACGATTCGGACCAGATCTATGGACGATTCGGACCAGATTTCTGGACGATTCGGACCATACTTCTGGACGATTCGGACTATGTTCATGGACGATTCGGACCATGTTTATGGACGATTCGGACATAGTTCTTTGGCGGTTGGGATCAAGTTTTGGGGAGGTTTGGAGCATGTTTCTAAAACATTTGGACCAATTTATGAGACTGTTGACTGATTCGGGGTGAGTAATAAAAAAAAACAACAACTAATGCCAAAGAAGATTAAACATACTTTTATTCTAGTCAAAAGCAGGTAACTCTCATATTACAAAAAAACGAAGTGAAAAGATTATAATACATAGATATAAATGTTGCAGACATATATAGCACAATTCATTTGAACAGGAAACATGTAAAGACTACATAAATATCGGTAAAAGGGAGATAGTACATGGATTTTGGGCGAAAATTGAAAGAGACCAGGGAAAGGTCCGCCAAATGCGTGGAGACCCGGTGTAAAAAGAATGCAAGTCCGTACGAAGAGTAGTCCCGCCTCACTACAATTCCGCGAAATAATAGTCCGTGGTCTAACATTTCTAGGAATAGATGTCCCGTTCCGTGGTCTAACATTTCTAGGAATAGATGTCCACGGGACATCTATTCCTAGAAATGTTAGACCACGGACTATTATTTCGCGGAATTGTAGTCCGGAGGTGCCAAATTCCCGCCTCAAAGTCTGCCACAAAGGACGTAACTTCAGTTGCTGGTAACACATCACATACAGCTTGGAAAACCTGTGATGTAAAATTAAATAAAAATAACTGAAAATGCAAGAAATAATGAGAATTTAAAACCTAGTACCGTCAAACTGCAGCAGCGCGGGGTTAATAAATAAACAAATGCTCCAAAAGAGTATGAAAAATATGCCCAACAAAACACACCACGTTTGATATCGTGTATTTTCTTAGGCATGTTTTTAGAATACTTGGATATTTATTAACCCTGCTCTAGCTGGGACAGTTAGGTAGACATTAGTTCATTTTAAGTTTCAATTCTTCATTATTTCTTACATAATATCTTGGCAACCTTTTCTTACCTCAATTAGCAGTACCTTAAAACGTGTGTGAATGATATGATTAATCTCATAAAATTATTATTGGATAAATAATACAAATACAGTTATTTTGGCATGACTGTGGGACTTGAAATTCTGTTCTTTTGTCCTGACTAATCGCACTCTATAATTACGAACAGGATTATCTGTTGTGATAACCACAAACAATACATCGGTATTTCTCAGTGAAATTAATCCCACTCAACTTGATACGGCGGTATATCTCAGTGAAATTAATCCCAATCAACTTGACTGACACATAAGAAATTAACAGTACTACTATACTCTCTCTCTCTCTCTCTCTCTCTCTCTCTCTCTCTCTCTCAGTGACAATTAAGAAGCCATTTACCTTTTTATAATCCTGTTTGCTCTTCATTGACATCACACAGAAGCATAGTGGCAGCTGTTTTATGCTCTCGCCAGATTTAACAAAGGCGTGTATTGAAAGCAGCTGGATGAATGGGGTCATGACAATTTTGAATGTACCATCAACGTACCAAGTTCTTGCTTTACCGAGTAACTCTAATTGTTTTTGGGTTGAGAAAATAATGTGTCGTCTTTCACGTACTTGTATGTCTTTTTGAAAAAAAATGCTCACTGAAATTGGCATTAATATCATAGTAGTCCATATATAATTCAAAAGACAAATCTGCCGGGTTTTGTGGACGCTTGGTTGCCCTTGAAAGGTTAACCATCCTACTTAAATTAGCCACGTCTGGCCGAGAGCCTTCTGTAAATGATCGTTTTCCCTATTGTTAGTGGCTCCGAGCCCGAATCATGCAACCGTCTGATAATTTGGTCCAAATGGCTTAGAAAAATGCTCCATATCGCCCCAAAACTTGATCCCAACCGCCAAAAAACTTGGTCCGAAACGCCCATAAACATGGTCCGAATCGTCCATAAGCATGGTCCGAATCTTCCAGAAATCTGGTCCGAATCGTCCAGAGATCTGGTCCGAATCGTCCAAAAAAATCTGGTCCGAATCGTACATGGTCCGAATCGTCCATATACCGTTCAGTTAACTAAGAATCAGCAATAATAAGCTAGTAATAGAAATAGGGAGACATCAGTGCCCCAAGGTTCCATATGAACAACGAATATGCAAGAATTGTGATGATAATGGAATAGAATCAGAATGACACATTATAATGAAATGTAAAAAATATGAAGATGATCGTAAATTATATTTTGAACAAATTCAATCGAAGGAAGTGAAATTTAAGAATTTAAACGAAAAAGAATAAAAATTCCCTTTGCTACGAGAAATGAAAAATCCGAATAATGTGGAGTCATCTGTAATATAGTTAAGTGTTTCACCGAAAATAGGTCATCACATACAAATAAATAAATAAATAAATTTGTTGCTCATTATTACTCATTTATGTTATTATATTACGTATGTATTGTTGATATCGCATCGGCCCCTCGTGAGAGTAAATCGTCATTAAAATCTAATCTAATCTAATCTATATGGTGGATATATCAACCGACAGACGGACGTGACAATCGTTCACTAATTCCCATTTCCATATTCGATATTCGTTATCAACCGATTGTATGGGTGGATAACGAATGTCGAATAAGGAACTGGGAATAAGTAACGGTTCTCACGCCCCCAACCGGTTGATAACGAATGTCAAATAGGTAACTGGGAATAAGTAACGATTGTCACGCCCATACAGACACACACGATGGAAATAACTCGAAACAGCTCAGTCATTCATCACACACGTATCATTCCATTTGTTGTCAGCGCCAACGTGTATTCCCAGCAGTTTGAAATAACGACACATACTCGAGTCTGTTCATTCGCTTGTGGATGTCTTCAAAAGTTATAAAATTTGACCTCCCTGAAAAAAGAAAAATAGCACATCATGTTAACAGTATTCCGTGACAAGTGCAGAACTCGTTCCAAAACCCTGGGGCGTCGGGAAGATGACGTACTGGAGAGGGGAGGGAGGGAGGGGGTGAATCTAATATGTCGCATGTTGCGAATGACATGACTCAAGTCCCGACTGGAAAAAATATTCAAACTACATCATTAAGGCATGCGCGATACAACCCAGATTCTCCTTGAAACCTGCGTACAGATAATAACCTGGTGGTACTGGGTTATTGGGGGTACCTACTGAGGAAATACATGGCAGACAGACAGAAGACCACTCACTTCCATATCTCTGAGAATCTCAGGCCCACAGCCATCGCTCTACTGTTGAGTTGAATTGTTTCTTAAAATAATTTACTTGCTAGGCGTAGTATGCCCCCATGGAATGGAATTTACTACACAGAAAAAATCTCAATTTTTTCGCAGTAGCTTTAGAAATGCAGCGTTTCTGATGGCTCACCAGTGTTGAATCCACAGGTTCATTAGTTGTAACTTCGTGCGTGGTTCCAAAACTTTTCCACAAATTATGACTCTTTCTGACAGTTATGACAATTATGCAGTTTTGGTAACTTCACTCGACAGGTGTTGCAAGAAATATCCACTCTCCGCATACTATACGTAAATTTTAAATTAACTCAATCGTAGAAAGATGGCAGTGAGTCTGCAATGAAATTTTAAATGAAACTTACTCCTTAACAGAATTTCTGAATCGGCATTCTTGCAGAGAGATTTTGAAGTCCAAATCTTGTTTTGCTACTTTTCGTAACTTGAATGGAAATTCGTTGTTAGAGATGGACTCATGATAATAATATCATCCAACCACTGTACCCTCTAAACAGACTGTCAGCTATGGAACGTTCTCTTTTCGCAATTTATGTTATTCATTTTGCAATACGTAACAAAATAATTCTGTGCAAACACATAAACATTTCAAATTTCACTGGCAATTGCAAATGGCGTATCTGTTGTTTCACAAGTTGCAATGTTTACTTCCGACTTCCCGTTTTATCGTTGCTGGAAATTCTATACATCTATGTTTTAGATAAATATAGCCCGGTAACTTTTCGCAGTGCTGTATCCGGTACATCGAACAGAGCGAGCGGAGAAAACACTGCTTTGAGTTTGTCCTGACACAGTCCCGAGACTGTAAACCAAAATCCTGGATTTTGAGGCCTGATTTCGATTATTTGGTAAACTTTCGTTAACCGTTATTAATGGAGAAGTGTGTTTTTGATAAATCAGCGAAAATTGCAAGTTATTCGCGTAGCTGGAGAAGGAGATATTGGGCAAAAAATGTTTGGGCGATTTTTGGGGTGAGATTTTATCACTTGTGAATAGTTCAATTCATTCAAAGTCCAACATGCAGACCAGGCAAAAAAAAATAATTTTGGCAAACTTTTGTGATCAGTTACTTATGGAGAAGTGTATTTCGAACTAATTAGTGAAAATTTCAAGTCCACACGAACAGCCCCTAACAGCGCGGGATTCCAAGCTCTCAAACCACCGGTCTAATTCTGTTCCGAACTCGACGCTGTTTTGGGCTGTATGTTTACCCGCTTTTTGTAGAGTTTGCGCGCAGACGAGCGTTGATATAATGTGATGTCCCTTTACTCACAAAGATATACCAATATTTTCCCTTGCTCCTGTTATAGATAGTCCAGTCAATAAGTATTTAATTCACCTTGAAAACATGAGGATATTATCACAATTAATGGAACTACGCAGCGTAATCATAAAATTACAGCCGTGGAGATTCTTCATTCATGAGTACTTAGTTTACAAACATGTCTAATAGTATTGTAATGTCATCGAGCCTGGAAACAAGCAGATTGCCATCTTTAGAATTAGGTCCTCAGAGGGTGAATTTGGTGATGCTACCCTGCACAGCAGGGTAGCATTACTAAATGTACCGTCTGTGAACCTCAATCTGAATCAAGGTCTCAGGCTTAAACAGAAAGAGGTACCCAGAGGATAAATTGGGGGATTCTAGTCCACTGTAGGGGATAGCATCAGCAAATTCACCCTCTGGGGACCTCATTCTGCAAATGACAGATTGCTTATTTCTAGGCATGAATTATGTCATATTATCGCAGTGGTCGTGGGTGCTTCAGATGTCGATCCTTTTTACGATGATGTGGACTCGAATCAAATAACAAACTCTCATACAAATTCATTTGATGCTAAGTATACAAATATTTATTTAATACATTCCGATCATTTCAAAAATATTTCACACATAGGACTCAAATATTAAATATATGTCATAGATGTATCACATATCACACATATCTCAGATATCTCAAACCCTGAAAAATAGAATTAAAATGACTTAAGTACCTAGAATAATTACGTTATGGAGTCTTAACCTTTATAACGAAAAACAGTAAAGTTAGCGATTCATTGTTGACCTGACAGCAAAGCGATCACGGCTTTTAACGCTGATCGTACTACAGACACATCAACAATTAGTGAAGTAAATATAAATATTTAAAATAGTCTTACCATTTCGAAAAGACTTTGGTTTTCCAAAAAGTACATAGCGAAATCCAAATATCAACATTCTCCATAACAGGTACTTTGATATCATTAAAACCCAAAACGAGGTTTCTTGAAAGAAAATAATTTCCCACAAAAACTACAGATGGGCAAACAACGACCAATGAAATCGAAGTGAAAACTGTTAACCAAAGTCCGAAAACATTTATGCAATGCGTGCAAATAACCTGTATATATACTACCCAAAGTTTGCTTCGCACCAAATATTTGACACGTCATTGTGAAATTTGCTTGTAACATATTTGCGATATTTTTGGTGGGTATGATTGGGGAATGTATTGAGATGGTCCCCAGTGTTTATATTAGCTCTCTTGACAGGCAGACTTTTCGTGACAGTCATGGAAAGCATGTACCCCTTGATTTTCATGATGTTTTCGTGTACTGTCTACATGTACATGACATGTCTAGGGTACTCAGTCTTCATTTCAACTCAAATCCTTGTGATTTAATGATTGAATATGGTAAATGCAAATGTAAGAAGACATTTGTCTAAAGCAGAAATGTGGCGGGCTGTAGGGATGGTGAAGCAAGGGGCTACCCATCGTCAGGTTGGTGATGCCCTGGTGTGCACCATACGGTGATCACCAGAGCCTAGGCAAGATTTCAGCAGTATGGCACACCAGTAAGACGGCATGGAGGTAGCTGAGATAGGGCAACATCTGCAGCTGAAGACCGGTTTTTGATCATTCAAGCCAATAGGAACCGCTTTGCCACAGCAACCCAGCTTCACATTGACCTTCAAAATGCACTCGGGGTAAATATTTCTACGCAGACACTCCGGGTAAGGTTGCACGAAAGTGGTCTCCGATCGAGAAGACCACGAATTCGCATTCCACAGTCCCAGAACCACCGCCAGGCACGATATGAATGGGCCATGGACCACGTTGGATGGACCAGAAAAGATTGGCGACCTGTCCTTTTTACAGATGAGTCAAGGTACTGCCTAGACCACACAGATGGGCGTTCTAGGGTATGGGGAAGAGCAGGAGAGCGATTCCATGCAGCCACCATTGCTGAGCATGACCGCTATGGTGGAGGATCGATCATGTGCTGGGGCTCTGTGTCCTTGAATGTGGTACATTGACTGCACAACGGTATATTGATGAGATCCTGGATGTCCATGTCAGATTGTATGCAGGTGTAGTGGGTGATAGGTTAATTCTGATGGATGATAATGCCCGTCCTCATGTTGCCCATGCTGTCGGGGAGTACCGACAGAGGGAGGCGAATAAGCGTATGGACTGGTGGCCAGCAAGATCCCCTGACCTCAATCCAATCGAACATGTCTGGAATGAGTTGCAGCTTGCAATTTCAGCCCGTCCAGTCCAGTCATGAAGTGTCCAGGAGCTTGGTGCCATGCTAGTCCAAGAAAGGAACAACATCCCAGGAACCTGATTGGGAGCATGAGAAGGCGTTGTCAAGCTGTAATTAACAGTAATGGGTCTCATACTCGATATTTAAGCCATACCAGTTCGCCGTCAACTTTTTGGCATACTGAAAAATTTCCTCTTTTACCAATAATATCCATTTTACATGGTTATCGTATTCAAAAGGTAAACAATAATGGCAAACACAAATAAAATCTTAATTTCTGTACTTAAATCATTAAAGATATAATTAAATAAAAAAATATATACACTTTTCAGTACAATATTTCAACCAAAACGTAAAATGGGTAGTTGGATGTACTTGGTGCTTAGCAAACTTTGAGTAGTATATAATAAATGGATAAGCAGAATGCATTTGGCCTGTAATTTAAATAAAAGTAATTTTTGAAAAAATGTAATTTAATCACTACCGCAATTGGAGATTCGTTCAAATCAAATCTCGATTAAAAAACATTTGTTGCGTTTATTCAAAGAAAATGTTTGTTAATGGTACTTTTAGATTCAAGCATCTGGAGTATTTCAGTTGGTCAGAAAAGCGAACCAACGGTTCGCTTTTCCGACCAACTGAACTATTCCAGACAATTGAATCTAAATCATATGCTAGGTAATGGAATATATAAGGACTAGACGGGTTCCAGGCCATAACAGCCTCGAATTCCTCAGGTCCCACTCCATGGTTACAGGCATTTCTAAAAAAATGACATGCCATTACACTTTCTTCAAATGCGAATATTCCTTAACTTAGTTCTCTAACCCACAACATGTATTACATTTTCCAAATCCACCAAAAACATAAAACATTATCTGACTAAGTAGAAATAAACAATCTGAATGTGGGTGAAAAAAATTCAAGGCTTCAATCTGGAGAATTTCATGGGAAAATGCCGATTCCAGTCATTTTCAGCCAGCCAGCAGCCCCCAAAACAGAATTTTCCCACCACCCCCACTTACAAAATCCTGGAGCATATCACCACATGTTTGTAAAGTGTGAAATTTTTTTATATGTTCCCGTCTCACTTTTTAGTTACGTGCGTGGTAACAGTTGCGTGTAAAAATGACATTTGGAAAAATAGTCAATTTTTCCAAACCACTGTTTCCCATAATTCTTCTGGTAATTTACCCATTTGCATCAGACTCCAACTCTGTGACCAAAACTCCAAATTCTCTTGTCCAACGAATAGCCCAATATGATCATATAGCTGATACTACAAATATATCTCCAATTTACACGGCATTAGTTTGAACATATGCCCAATGTTTAGAATTTTTCCAGTGGGGATGCAATAATGCGAACCTGTTGAGCGCAACCTTACATAATTAAACTGGTGGACTGAGAGCTTGGTCGGATTCCTTGCGGAATTAGACTGGTGGCCCGGAGTTTGGAGTATATCTTGCATCAAATTCGGTTTAGGTTTGTGTGACATCACGTATGTGATACGCAAAATTTAGTGAGCTACATGTATTATTACTACCTTGACTTTTGTCAATAACAATTGTTTCGTCTGATGTCATATGATTTGCTTCTCAACGATGAATTGCTAGAATAACTTGAGCGTTTCCGTTTGCGAGCGTTTAGAAAAACTAATCCACAAGAGCACTGCGAAGTTTCAAAATTCGATTTAATTCGGAACTGCTCCAATATGATTCGATTCAAGTCGGGCTGATTCTAGAGATGGGCAATATATCGAAAAACCGAACCAATACCGATATCATGGGGATACCGAAAAACCGAACCAATCGTTGAATACCGAAACCGTTTGAATTTTCAACTTTTCCTACATTCGAAGTCTCTGTTGAGGCTTGATAACAGGTGAAAGGTCCATTTTCATAAAACAAGTGACTGATTTTCTTTTCAGTTTTGTTAACTCTCAATGGACTGGGCAACTCTCCTGAATTCCCACTAGACTATAACCTGTACATGTCCAATTGTTCAGCAGTGATTTCTCGTCAAGTTTTGGCTGCCTGTTTAGGCAGCCAAGACCTGACTAGAAATCACTGCCCAGGTATTTTGTCTATTGTCAGCAGGACTTCCTAAAACTGGCATGGTCAGAGCACATGCCCTGAGCTCGCAAAAGCCTGAAATAGGTCTTTAAACATTAAAGTTCGTTTAGAACAAGTCACAAAATTACTGTAGATATGATTTGTGGTCGTAAAAGAATGCCACTGATGAGCCCATTGACAGTATCATTTATAGCGTTATGGTAGAATGATACCACAACAACTTATTCTGTTTTTCCTGGTGTGAATTCATCGTTGGTATTATCAGCACCTCTCAGTCAAGTCAGATACCGGATCGATACCAAGATATTCCCTCCAAAAATACCGAAACCGATACCGAACTCAAAATTCCAATACCGCCCATCTCCAGCTGATTCAGAAATTTTCGAATCGTCCAGATATTCTCAAACTACCAAATGTCTCCTCTTGAACTCCTATTGTATCGTCAAGTCTCTTGTACAGGAGGCATAATTGGCGTGGAGCCCGACAGCGCTCGGACAATCGTCGATGGAGCAACGTCATGTTTTCAGATGAATCGAGGTTCACTCGCGACTTCCTCGACAGGCGAAACAGAGTGTGGCGGCGGCGGAACGAACGATACCATGACGTAACCGTTAGGCAGCACAATCGTTTTTGTGGTGGATCGGTTATGGCGTGGAGAGGCAAAACCATGACAAGCAGAACAGCATTAGATGTGATCCAAGTGCGTGTCATAGGGCAATACTACCGTGGCAACATGTTAGCAGCTCATGTGGTGCCATTTGCGCGACGTCACGGCCGTCGATTCATTTCCCAAGATAAGAGTGAAGAGCACACATGGCCCGTGTCGCTGCAGAGTTCCACCAGGAGCAGAACATCACTACACTGCTTTGGCCAGCACTAAGTCCAGACCTTTCACCAATCGAGCTCGTCAGGAATATGCTTGGCTGGCGCCTACGACAACGCCAACAGCCTCCTACTAATGTCCATGAACTCGCCGCTGCACTGCAGGAAGAATGGAATAGCATCAGTCAAGCTGATATCGGACTTTAGTGAGGAGTATGCCGCGTCGGATCAGCGCTTGTCTCGTGAACCGAGAAGGATTTACAAGGTATTGAGATCTTGGACTGAATGTGGTAAATTCTCTTGACTGGCCGTCCATGTCTTCTACAGCTCAGTGCGTGGAATATGTGCTTGTCAGACACCCAACTGTCGCTGAAATCATTCACCAGATGTCACAGTGCATTGCCTCAACTGTCTTTTTGATGAAAATATAAATATATTTCTTCATATATCTCACTTTTATCAAATAGCGGAAATACCGACATATTGTTGCACGCGTGCGTGTTGACGTAGTTTCTTTACCAAAGGACTTCCGCGTTGTGAAATAATGTAAACATGCAAAATGTCTACCGGAAGACTTGCCGATATTTGCAAGTCTGAAATAGAGTTGTGTTTATACCTGAATTCAATTCAAAATGATTTGCTATAAGGACATTTCGATTGAAAAGTTAATTTCTGTGCTTGTTTTGAAAAGTAAAGTGTTTCGACATTCACTTCTTTCCATATTAAAAGTTGGGAACTTTGGTTCCTCTTCAATATAATGACTCTGAGACAATAATCCATAATTAGTTGTATCAAGACGGAATATTCATTCGGTATAATAAAAAAATAATGATGGAGGTTGAGGGTAACAATGAGGTTTGTCCCTCCTTGGGACTATTTCTACCTCGCCTGATAATGGTCCCTCGGGGAGACAATCCACATTCAAGTTGTTACCCTCAAGCCCAGTCATTATTTTTATATTATTAACTTTGCGCTGACGTGATCTGACACGATGTGACGTGACGTGACATGGCACCAAACCAATATACCTGCTTACCGGCGGTAAAAAATACATGTATGTTTAGTTCCAGGGGTGTCGCGAAAATGAACGATTGGGGGGGGGGGGGTGCAAACCTTTTTGTCCCAACTAATAAAATATTCCAACTACATCATCAAGTCATGCCTTCGTTGAAGGCATGCATTGATGATATAGTTGGAATATTACCACGTGTCGTACTCAAACACTGGTCCCACTGGACACCCTGTGAAACTTTCTTAACAGAGTATTGTACTGTACGGCAGCCGTTCGTTTGTGTATTAAATCTAGACTCGTAAGAAAGTAGATCATTAGTAGCTAAAACGCCAACCCTGAAAAAGATGTCCCGACTGGAGATATTATTGGTTGGGAGATCACACACGCTCCCACATCCCTGTTTAAATCAAGTGGAACACATGTTGAAAGTGGAATCAACAGGTTGTGTTGGGTAAAGAATGAAGGAAGTAATCTCAGCACAAATTATTTTCTTAATGATCTACATACAGAGTGAATTGAAAGTGGATTTCTGATAAAATCAGATATTAGAGTTAAAAATTATGTCCGCAGTCAAATTGCGGACGTAATGGGTTGAAAAAAATCCCATGCACCATGGATCCCCAAATCCCCACCAACCTCCCCTAAAATTCTGAATTCTGCGATCGGGATGGGGCATCAGCTAGTGAAATTACAGATGACGTACCACGCATGTCGTTCTTTCGAGCCTCAAAACGTGTCAACAGAGAGCCATTTGGGGCAAACTTTTCAAAATTTCTCCGGAGCCCTCCTCCGGAGAGCTGAAGAAATGTTTTTGAAATATGTTCTCACTCTTCCTGGTCCATCAACGCCAGAGAAACACCACCTTCATATCTTTCCCTAACTCAAGACCTCAATCGTCATGGTATGCCTGGAATTAAAATACTTGGAGGGGGTACAAGCATTTTTACCTGCCAGCGCCCCTGCTCCCCACACATTAAAAATGTACTGATTATACCAACGCCCCTGCTCCCCACACATTAAAAAATATTGACTATATTCACCCATTTGGGGAAGATTTTAGTTTGCTCGATGTTACTATTAATGGACTCAGTTTTAAAAATGGTATTTACCTATCACCAAAACGACTCTCTTGCTGCATCTTCAGGTATGTTAATATCAGAATTTAGGAATGAACCTATATCAACAGTAATATTCGTGTACAGATGGTTTTCTGTTCTTTTTAATACAGAATAGTTGAGTCCTGCTGGATTATTGAGTCCATCCTGCTCCCACCTTCCTCTCCATGTAGAAAATATGTCTCTGCTGAAAAATGGACGGAAAAGCATATTAGCAACTTATCACATAATCCGCAGGGAGATGGCGGGGGAGGGGGGGGGGGGTGGGGGGTCTCAAAAAGTATGTCGAAAAAGTCTTCGGCTCTGCATTTAATTTAATTTAATTATTGGGGTTTAACGAGACACTTTTGACAGCCAGGGTCACTTCGTGTCGGACAGTTTTACGGGTAGAGAAAGCCGGGGTACCCGTTGAGAACCACCGAGCAACGGCGAGCAACGGCGAGCAACGGCGAGCAACTGCCAGACTCCCCAACGTACTAACTCCACACAAGCAGCATTAGCATTGGTTGAAGGCAAATGCATCATCGACGTGCAGTACGCCTTAGTACACAGCAGCACCGTGTCCCAATGTGGGCAGTCGGTGTAAAGTGCCTTGCTCAAGAACACAACATAGTTACCCCTGGCGGGGGTGGAAGCGTAAAACTTCCGGTTTGAAGTCCAATTCCGTAACCACTGAGCCACCACGTTTCCTTCGGCTCTGTATGGCATAACGGTATGAGGTACAAACTGGCCAAAATGAACCTCCCTATAAAATACTCCTCCTTCCTAACGGACTGAAAAATCAAAGTAAGGGTAAATCGCGAGGTATCAAATGAAGTTGAACTCTTGGCGGCACACCTATGGGCTCGGTCTTGTGCCACTCCTTTCATTGTCTATGTTAACGGCATCCCCAGGTGGGTGAAAATCAGGTAGAATCTCCACCTTCCAGTTCGAGGATGACAAAGGATTCCCTACTGCTAGTATATGTCCCGGGACATCAGTGAACGCCGACTACAAGACACATACTAGAGGGCCGGGAAGAGTGGTGTGCAAAAAGGCTAGCAAGCTCAGTCCTAATAAAACGGGGACGTGACAACTGTTACTTATTCCCACATTCTTATTCAACATTAGTTATCAACCGATAAAATCGAATAATAAGGAACTGGAATAAGTAACTATTGTCACGTTCGTTAATAAAACCCCAAAATTTATCGAAACAAAGAAAGTCCAAGTGCTACCACTCAACCTGTACCTCTGCGACACCAAACTCAAATATTGCGATGAGGCTTGGAATATCCATCGACAGAATACTATCACTAAATACCCACATATCTAACACTATAACCCGAGCTGCTAAAATAATTAACCTTAATGATAAGAGGTAAGGGCTGGGGTGTCAACAAAGACCCCCCACTAAAGCCCTATAAATCATTCATCCGACCTGACCTCGAATACGGGGCACTTATAATAAAAAATATCAATGAAACAAACATTACAAACCTCCAACGCGTTCAAAACCACACCCTTCGCGTAGCCCTCCGATCCCCTCCCCAAACATAAACTGTTACCCCCCCCCCCCCCCCTCCGAAGTAGGCTGACATCGAGATGTTAGAAACGCGTTTTAAAAACATCGCGGATAAAACTCTTAACAGAGCTCATTTCCGAACTAAATGAGTACCGGAAAAGTAGGTAAAACCCTTCCAAATATCAAAACCAGGCCCAACCAAGTAGCCACAGCCCATCCCTAACAATACCAACCATTGTCGTGTACAATCCAACAGCACTGCCTTCTACACGACCACCAAACACACGCGTTCACTAGAAAGTGGTAACTCTATAAACAGCAAATTGCAATTTTCGACAGTCCCGTCCACCTACAGCACCACATACCACGAAGAAATACACACATGCACACACCCAAAAGTGGATACGGACAGGCAAAAACTACCTGTTACATAAACGCTGTGCATCGCGCTCTCCAGAATAGGTGCCAGCATCGTCATTGGTGGGAGCCGCTCATAGTTTGACACTGTGCCGATCAACTCATCACCAATACCATCACATCACACAAACTCAGTACAAACCGACAGCTAACCATAATACAGTCACAGGCACACTCATGCAAACATCCAGAGCGGACACGGACAGGCACAAACTACCTGATGCATAACTCTGTTCAGTGGGCTCCCATCGAATTAGATGCCAGCATCGTCGTTGCTGGGTGCACCTCATGGTTTGAACCTGCCTCGAGGACTCATCGCCAAACTACCACATCACAACAACTCGAGTACATACCGACAACGCAATCACAACACAGTTACAGGCACACTCATGCAACCACCCAGAGTGCATATGGGCAGACAAATATCAGCGAGCCGCATACTATCTGCATCGTGGTCCCTCATAGCAGATGCCAGCAACGTCGTTGCTGGCTGCTGCGCACTGCTTGATCCAGTCCAGGCCAACTCAACTAATTACTAAAAACTACACCAACAAACTGAGATACACTTAACCAACAAACACACTGATTACCCCAACTCCTGTTTTTTAAAGTTTTTTTTCTTGGGGGGGGGGGGGGGGGGGGAGGGGACTTCAAATACAGTTTCCTAATCTCCCTGAATGATTGGTGGAAGACCCCGGCCCTCGAAAATACTAGAAGAATTTTCTCTAATTCCTTTTTGTAACCGTCAAGGAATCTGATGCCGGGGCTAGAACTAGATATACTGCTAGGGTTAGAGTAGCTAAAATAACGTCTATAATAAGTAGAAATTGAGGGTGTTATGGGAAATCCGAGCCAAATAAAGTTCGTTTCGGTAGTTTTGGGTGGATTTTGGTGATTTGGTGTCGTTGTTGAATTGTTTGTGGTAATTAGATATACTATTATACAAAGGAACGCGCCTATTATGGGAAAAAGGAGGATTCTGAGGGAATCCGAACCCAATAGTATTGGGTGGTGGTTCTTTGGGGGGGGGGGTGATTTGTAGGGATTGTCACCCCGCCCCACTAGGTCCTCCAACCGGGTACGTTCGGGTACATACCCTACTACTAGCATTGTCTGCTACTTCCAACAAATGTAAAATGACACTAACTTGATTAACGTATAGAGGCTTTGATTTTAAGGCAGTTACAAATGTTTTGTGTTTGGGCGCATGGAGGTTTATTGTTTTATTGTAAATAGTTATGAGTTATGGTAGAAAAAAACCTTGTTATTGATATTTTGCATCTTATTGGAAGGAGCGCCGTCTGCGACATCCAGCAGATGTAAAACTGTAGTAACCAGATAACCACATTGTAATGAATATTTTGCATCTTTTTGGGAGGAGCATTTTGTGTGACTTTACAGCGGATATTTTATGCAGGATAGGTTGGGCAGAAATTAAGGATCTTGTTACTGATATTTTGCACCTTGTTGGAAGGAACATTTTGTGAGACTTCCAACAGATATAAAATGACACTAACTTATTAAGATTTTTAATAATATGTAAATGGGAATATTCTATGTATATGTGGAGTGCACCGATGTATATTTATAATTCACACTGCCCAATCGGTTCTCGGATTCTATGAGCAATCAGGGGATTCTCTGTTGATGTTCGTAAGTTTCTATGTTGAAATCGCGTCTTTTCACCCAGCAGATACGGTTGCAGAGTAGATTTCTAGTCACCCGAGTAAAAGGAATGGGGTATTTATCAATCCTTTTGCATTTATCAAGTTGTGTGGTTATCGACTGAGGCTCAGTGCATCTGGAGGAGACGTAACTTATGTTTTAAACAGGAAAATAGGCTGCACAAACCTAGACACGTCTGGTAAAATTTCTATCTTATGGACAATCGGATGAATATTTAACCAATTTGTAGGCATAATTTTAGGAATCTGAGGTGATAGTTTGGAGGCGAAATATATTGGGAATGAAAACAATTTAAGCTGGGAACCGTGAATAGTTTTAAAATATGCACAAGTTAGACGTCAGTGGGTATGGTACACAGCAAAAAGTAGTTCAGCAGATTCTCTGTGGCCTGTATGGAGGATTCTCAGTGGTATGTGCTAAACATTTCGTTGTTTTGGGTATACAGTACGTGCCAGGAGTTTTACCACAAAACGCCCGTCGCTGCGGCATCGACCATCGAAATCGGAAAAAGTATTTTTATATCCGATTTCTATGGCAGCGACAACGGGTGGAAAGGATTAAAATCCGCGGCGGATCGATCAAACTGATAATCTTTCATTGCAAACGCAATAATTTTCTAATAACCAGGGATAGCCACCTCCTATCGCAGGAGAGATGCCACCTGAATGGTTGCGAGGTCATGTAAACTATTATGAGGAGGTGAAGAATGACCACGACACCAAACACGAAGCTCTCAAAACCCTCAAACAAGAGAACAGTACCAAGGGTTGCGTAAAGTCATCACCAGTTGTCTTGGATGGCACTAATTTATGGCACAACGGGAGTCGGGCGACCTAGCCTTTACTAGTCGCAAGAATGTTCGAGACAGATCTCAGAAGTTACTTTTCCAGAAACACAAACAAATTTCTGAACCGTTCTGGGTCCGCACCTGTACCATCCCCAAGATTGTCGGCGACAAAACTTTCTTGTCACCATTCCTGGACCCCTATCCAACGAAAGACGACGCCAGGAAGTTCTCATCCTCAATGATTGTTGCTAATGCGACCTTACCTCGTGCGTTAAAGTGATTGGGCAAATGAAATATGGTGCAGACTGGTGCCTCGGATATGCGCAGTCCACTCCAGCCAGGGGCTGCCGATAAAAGATCCACAGAAGGTTTAGATTATCGAATACTATCTCCAGATGTCCAATCCGGGATACCTCCAGTTGGAGCACCCCCCCCCCCCCCCCCTCCCCCACAACCTCGTTTCATATTTAAGACTTACGTACTAAGGGCGTGAAGGGATAACTTTATCAAAATGACACAAGAAATATAAGGATGAGAGTATATTCAGACATGAATGTATATAAGGTTGACATTTTCCAAAAAGGATAGGAGACGTGAGACCCCCTCACCCATTTGTTTAGTCTGCCTGTCCAGAAAACGACACAAAAACAGAACTTTGATCAGTAGAATCAGTAAAAATCCTATCCCATATAGCCTTAGCAGGCTGAAGGTTCAAATTATGATTGAAACTCACTATAGTAGAAAAATATTCGTTCATTGGCTGAAACCAATATAGAGAAAGGCAGCTCCATTAAACTAGAGGTGTGACTGTCCCAGCTGGGCCTGTCCATACCCCCCCCCCCCGCCCCCTCCGCCATGATTATTCTAAGATGAAAAAGGGCACAACTCTGGCAAAAAAATTCAATCAAAACTATAATCGCAGGTGCACAGGTTCCCATGGCACTGAACATCCATACCAGGTTTCAAAGAAATCGACTCATAAACATCTGAGAAAATCTCCGGACAAAATTCAGGCATTCTAAGACAAAAAGGGGCAACCACTCTGGGGAAAAAGTCTGATCGAAACTAAAATCGCTGGTGTACAGGTTCCCATGGTAGTAAACATCCATACCAAATTTCAAAGGAATCGACCCGTAAACATCCGAGAAAATCTCTGGACAAAATTCTAGGCCTGCTTTTTCAAGTCGAAAAGTGACATAATTCGGTCAGAAATCACCGAACCGCAGGTGCACAGGTTCCCATAGTTATGAATATTCATACCAAGTTTCGAGCAGACTGATCCATAAACGTCTGAGAAAATCTCCGTACAAAATTATGTCGAGGGACGGACGGACGGATGGGTGGACAGTCGGACGAACGAACAAACGGTTAAAAATGGGAGTTGTGGGGTAAAAAAATTACGGAAAAATTTATCATTTTAATTCGTTCGGATGACGGTTAAAAGCTCGGTTTTTTTTTAAATTTCGAGGGGCATAGAAAAGGTTACACCTCCCAACCCTACCCCTGAAGTGACACTAACCCTAACCCCAACCCTGAACTGCCGCTAACCCTTAATATAAACCCCGAAAATTCGCAATTTGCCTCATAAGTCTCATATCTTAATAATTAAGCTCATAATATATCAAATAAGCTCATAATATTTCGGAAAGCTCAAAATGCATCTCCGGACACAAAAAAAACTCGTAACTCCCGTATAATTGCTCGGACGGACGGACGGACGGACGGACGGACGGACGGACGGACAAAGTGATTCCAGTATACCCCCTCCAACTCGTTGTGTGTGTGTGGGGGGGGGGGGGGGTATAAAAATAGAAACCGTGGTATAGGGGTGAGGCTAACGGGATACGTTTGTTCCATTCGAAGAAGTAAGAATCCTCATTCAAAAACATAAATTTATGAAACAGTTCGTTCCCTGAGTTCCAATGTGTTCTATGTTCAAGTAAGCACATAGAACACATTGGAACTCAGAGGACGAGTAGCTCATTGAGTACTACACTTACTTAATTTCACGGACTTCCTCTTCAGTATGAGATAGAGAAGTGTATCTTCCAACATTCTCGGGTGCATTGGTCACCACGACCCCAGCATCACAAAATCTGAAACAAATAATGAACTTAAATCAAAACCAATTTTCAGAGGCATGTCTTCAAACTATGGCAAGATCATAGCACTGTCTGAAATAAGTGCCAGAATGGACAATCCAAAATGGCGGCGCCCAATAAACAGAATGACTGGCAGGTTTACAAATTATATTCAAATGTGTCTCGGGGGAATCTTTCCAAGCCTCAACGTTGTACAGTTATGGAAAAACGGTTTCAGAATCCAGGCGAAGTGACTCTGTTGTACTAAATTTGGGATTGTCTGTTGGTACCCGACAGTGGTAACATACACACCAAAAAGGGTGGGTAGCGGATATTTGTACATTTTGCTGACAGAAAATTATATCGTTCCTTGAGTCGAACAAGGTGTCATCTGTAAAGCTTTAGAGTCTTTGATGACAGATACGTGTAAGAATTACCCTAGCAGCTGTTGATGTTTTCATTCTCATGCAAGTACTTTTCGAAACTGAACAAGATTTTAAATTCTCGATATAGCCTCAACTTATTTCTCCCCACTTTTTTATCATCGTGAGAAAACGTAGGTCCTTTATAATGTTTGCTTTCTAAATGTTCACGAATGCTCCCAATATGATACAGTCTTTGATTTTGCGCTTGATAACTAGAAATAGATGTCACAGTACTCTTGCCAGGCATTACTGAGACTGAAAAATTTCCGTTATATACGTTAAACGTGATGAATTATTAGGAAAGAAACGTTTTGGAGTTAAATACGCATTTTTATTTAAAAAACCGCATTGTTTATCTTGTCTAAAGTCGATCACCTGTGCGATGGATACACAGAAAGTCATAAATTTATATGGCCAATTCCCCTTTTGTTGCTGCGAATGGATTTATTCTTTCATAATAGTAACACTGATCAAAATGAGAGAAACTGAAAGGGTTTTCTGTGGTTTGTCTGTCTCCAAGGAGCGAATCCACCCGAACATTAATCCTTTACCCAATGCAGACGCATCAAAATTTATTATTTTAAATTTTATTTTTTCAAATTTTGCATCAAATTTCAACAAAATCATATCATTTGACCCCTCATTGGAACGACCTCGAGGAACTCATTCCAATGAGTGTCACATGATATGGTTTTGTTGAAATTCTTTGAAAAATAATTCTTTGTACTAATTAATTTGTATATTACGCGGCCGATTCGTTAGGTAAAAGGGTAAAGAAATGGCAGGTATACAGCCAATCTGGCTATGTCATCTCCTTGTAATTTATGTACCACAGAATGAATACTTTTTGCTCATCATTCATGTAATGTCTTGTATTTCCACATTTTCAGAGTGTAGTGGTTCATTTTGTACTCTTTAATGATAGGAATGACTGCTCAACACACACACATATATATATATACACACAATATCTGTGCACATCAATACTTCATACACACACCAACACATACACATTTATGCATATGCATGCACCTACATGCACCTACACACATACGCACATATTTGTATGTATGGACCCCTACTTAAACTACGTTTTGTTATCGTGTATAAAATTTTAGTTATTTTATCATTTTCCCATTTCAGGAATATGTATATATAATATTATAAACCAGTTAGCGTTGCAGACAACACAGAAATGCCCGTTAGTTATTCCATTCTTCACTTTAGGTCCCTTTATTAATATTTAATCATGTCTGCTTTTGAAGGCCAATCCTCGATTTGCCAGTTAATGATATGATGATTAATCATACTTTTAAATACAAATGGGATTTCAGCAGCAATGGGATTTCAATAGTTAAAATTTACATTCAAGTTGACTTTTGGTGATGACAACCTGAATGCGAACTTGTCTAAAATTATTTATTACGTTTTTAAATGAGTTTACCCCATAAGACACCAAATATTAACAAACATGCATTGTCGCATGTTAATAAAGCACCCATAACTCGAAACAGTATGTTATTATGTTATTCAAATGAAAAAGGCCCAGTTTCTTTTTCTATTTCCTTTCGGTAATAAAACTGACAGCGGAAATACCGCCCACCGATGCTCATGTAAACAAAAACAAATTCGCACGTGTGTACGTCTGCTGCTCAGTAAAATCGAGAAAAAATGATAGCGACTTTTAATAATCTGACGATCATGGTATAAATAAAATATACCCAAAGTAGATTGGTGTACCAAATGTTCACCACTCATGCTGAAGTGGTGTTAACCGCGCGCCAAAGGCTCGCGGTTAACACCACTTCACCACTCGTGGTGAACATTCGGTACACCAAGCTACTATGGGTATATCCATTTTGTATCCGCAACTAGTCAGAACATTTCAATCTGACTGAATTGATATTTTGTATACTGAACAACCATAATTAGAAAATATATGCATTGTTGTTGCCATTTGCATATTTGTGAACTCGTGTGCACCAGTAAAGTGGCGGGGGAATCTTTTTGTGTCATCCTGAGATGACACATTTTTCAGTTTCAGTTTTTTTTTGTGCCCAAAATAAAGCTTATGCCCCCCTCATAGGAGACAAACCATGAAAATTATTTTTTGCTAATGCCGTCCGCCATTAGCGTTAGGTAAAGGTTAACAAAACCATATCACGTGACCCCCTCATTGGAACGAGCTGTCACGTTGCAATGAGGGGTCACGTGAAAGGGTTTTGTTCGAAAAATTTGCAAGACAAATTTTGTAAAATTAAAAAAAAAATGATATTGTGGCGCTAGGTAAAGGGTTTACACATTTTCATGCATAAATCACCTTGCTGCGAAATCATCGTCTTCATTGCCCCATCCCCAGTAGGAGTTGGAAAAGCCGTTTACTCTCTTCATCTGCTCTGTATTTATTGCAACTCCTCCACCAATAAGACTGCAGTACCAAATCCTAGAAAATAAGTGAAACGATTTAAATGTGGAAATTAATTATCGTTACATGGTGAAAAATAAAGACTCTCATACAACGGACAGGAAGCCAGGATTGCGCGCAAGGCACTGTAAAAGTAACTGACAACATTTCGTCTGTTTGCAATTTCGACACGATCTGATCGTGATGACTTTAAGTTGAACCTTGCTGTGAAACAAAAACTACTAGAAGTTAGTCTACTCTCCAAAGTTAAACATATAATCAGTTAATATAATTTGGACTTACACCATCGGCTTAACCGTGAGGTATGTGTGTATGTGTTGGGGGGTGGGGGCATTGGCACCCAATAGCCACCCCTCAAAATTCTGATTTCGACGATCTGTATGGGGCGTCAACTAATGAAATTACAGATGGCATACAACGCTTGACGTTTTCTTCGAGCCTCAAAGTAGCGCCATCATTTGGGGCATTTTTTCAAAATTTCTGAGATCAATGTACACCTCCAGAGTCGAATCCTAGCTACAATCAGTCATTTTTTGTCTCAATTTGCTGATGGGTTCTCGGCGTTGTACGTATATGTCTGTGCTTTACAGCAATGCTTAAATTGGAGACATCACACTATGTTAAAACTAAAAACTGAGAACACAATATTAATTACCACTTTATCGCACTATGCTGCATACTCGTATTGCCTCCAGTGTTTAATAATGCATTCGTTGCACCTCTTCACCTATGACAGGCGGATTTTCCTGTCCAGTACAAACATACCCAATCACCCAGTTGAGGTATAACTCTGCCCCTCATTAACAAAATATACCCCCTACAAACTTGAGGGATCCCTTTATTAAATACTTCAAGCCAGACTTTATTGAATTTAGCAAATCAAAACATGGTTGCTTTACAGCAGTCGAGACCTGATTCCATGAGAATTCAAGAAAATACTCAACAGATCAAACCCTTTACCTAACATGAAAAGCGGAGGACACTTGCAAACAAAATTTTTGAATAACTCATTTTTTTCATTTTTTGTCTCAAAAACATAGGTTATGACCCCTCTTGGAACGAGCTCGATCAGCTCGTTCCAATGTGGGGTCATTAATTGTTTTTTGTGAATAGCGTTGGCCGGTTTTGACAGTTACATTGGGTAAAGGGTTAAGAGTTAATCGTACCAAACCAGTGTTCCTGAAGGAGATGTTCCAATAGGAAAGAGGATGTCATAACTGGGAGAATCCATTCAACATTTGTAGGGAGATTGGGTAATGATTTAGTTCTTCAAGGCTTTAAAATTAAAATACTTTAACCTCTTCCCCAACCTTTACATCACATAACGTTTGTATACGACCTTGGCTATCCTCCACAATCGCCATTCAGATTTTATGATTTTTTTTTCAATTTTGGGCTTCAAAACAGAGCATACGTCTCACGTTAGAATGATCACGTATAGATCGTTCCAGTGAGGGGTCATATGGTATGTTTAATAGACAAAATATGACGGTATTTTGTCATTAAAGAAATCTCTGCATGTGTCGTCCTCTATGTTTGTTGGGTAAAGTGTTAACTGTTTGTTGACATTCACGTTGTTTACTAATCGACCACATTATTCTCATTTACGACAAAATCCGCGATAAGTGGGTTGAACAGGTAAACAGAAATCACTAAATAATAACGAGATTTTGTTAAAATACACTTAACTTATGGTTAACCCATTTCAACGGATATGCATATAATCTTGAGTCAACAGAATTCTGCCAGGTGACTATCAAACATCATTATTTTTTTCACTGGGGTTTAACGATACTTTCGAGAACCCAGTGTCTCCTCGTGTTGGACAGTTTTACGGGTGAGGGAAGCCGAAATACGCGGAGTGAACCCCCGAGCAACGGCGAACAACCTGGGAGTCCCCAACATACTAACTCCACACAAGCAGGGTTATCATTTTTTGAAGACAAGTGCTCAATCGACGTGCAAGCGACATCAAATACCTTGACCAAGGACCAAGACAGTTACCTTGGTGGGGATCGAACCGTGGACCTTTCGGTTCGAAGTCCAGTGCTGTAACCACTGGGCCACCGCGCTCCCAAATCATCATTATTAACATCAACTCAATGATGGGGATCTGAGTTGTGCGCAAATGCCTCATGTTCCGTGGAATCCCTTTCTAGTATCCGACTATACTTCAAGAATCTGTTTTTCATCGTGCTGCATGTGTTGTGTGAACATTGTGCATTAGCACATATCGGCACATCCATCATGTACCAATGTGCTACATGTGTACTAACACATAAACACATCGGCATCCTAACATACTGTTTCTTATACGTAAGATAATAGCTTGCAATGGGTCTATGAAATGTTGTGTCTGCTTATTAGCTAAAGCCAATGTCGCCCCGTGACCATGTAATCAGTTGTGTCTGTGCAAAGACTGTTGCAAACCATTGAGGAGATGTCCAATCTGCAGAAAAACTGTTTATGAATATCTGACTATCTACTTACCATAGAAGAGTGTTTCCACGAAGAAGAATATACCAAGTAGAAACTGTTTTATTAATATCTCAATAAAAGAAATTAAAATGTTAAAAAACGTGTTGTTATTTTTTTACCATACCCAAAGCATGAAAGCCTGGATGAGAACAAGAAGAACTTCATAGTCCTCCTGTAGGGAAAGTAGCCCTCCACTAGTTCTTGGAAGAGAACAAATATATTATTGGAAGAAAGGAGGACTCTGAAGAGTACGTTTCGGTGATTCTGGGTGGTTTGGAAGGATTGTTGGGTCTATTTGGGTAATTCTACGATGTTTCCGAGGACGCTGGGTAATTATATTTACTCTTATACAAATGAACGTACCATATAGTACAACGTGCTAATCTCATGGAGAGGGCTACCCAGTAATCCAAACAAAATAACGTCATTTTTGGTACTTTGGCGTATGTTATCGGGTCTGTTTGGGTAATTCTACGATGTATCCGAGAATTCGGGGTAATTAGATTGACTCATTTCAATAGAACGCACCCTTGGAATATATCCCCGTCCTGTTGAAGGTCATTGGGTCACATAGCAACCACGTGCTACCATAGAACCCAAGATGGCGGCATCCAGTATACAAAATGGAAAACGGAAACACGTGGCACCCTAACAACACGCGCTGCGCATGTGCTATATGGCCCGTGTCACTGTGGGGATGACGTCACAGGATAGCCGCGCACGTGGGCTACCATGACAACCAAACATGACGTAACTCGGTCATGTGACTAACGTCAAATCGGTCTCCCCAATTCCTTCCCCAATCAAGTCCGATCTCCACATTTCCAACTACTCTAAGGTGTAACGGAGATCCTATAACATTTCATTTGAGAAGGTCCCAAATATATTTGCCTAGTAGAACAAGACTCCTCGAGAAACTAATGTAAAAATGGGATGGCAGCATAAAGGATAATTAGATGAGGAATGGCATAAGAAAAAGGGTCAATTTTATAATTGGGGAGATCGAGGGGGGAGGGAATTATGAAGCAGTTTTTGATTGAATGCTTGGAGCTTTGGAGGGAGAGTGGGGTTGGAATACCCACGCGGGATATTGGGTTAATGTAGGCCTACTCATTAGGGGACCGCGACAAGTCAGCGGAAGGCCGAAGGCTGAAGAATTATTATTATTATTACGAAGCTGCTAACAGTTTCGAAGTGTATTGTGCAAAACGTAATAAGGCTTCAAATGTTTTTGGGGATCGACCACGTTCTGTGCGTACAGCATGGATAGTATTTACATACATTTAAAATATGTTTACAAAACCTAACGTGAGCTTCTTTACACGGTGACATATTTTCACTTCTTTTACTCAGTTGTGCATATTTCATTGTCGTAAAATAATATCGGCTTAGTTTGTTAAAAATCTTAAGAAGCAAGCAACGAGAGCAATTTTGGGGGATTTATAGTGGATAGCAAAGTCAGTCGAAACAGTCACGAAAACTCCATTACGGTTAGAGCGACTGAACGTATCAACTTTCTGAAGATGATCAGAGGTAAACATTGGGGACCAAACAAAGACGTGCTTCTCAAGCTTTACAAATCATTTATACGCCTTGTACTAGAATATAGTGCCATAATAACAAGTGACCTGAGCACAACCAACATTCAGAAACTACAGAGGGTTAAAAATTATGCCCTGCGCATGGCACTATGCAAACCCATGTGGACACCGGTAAAGGAACTTCAAGTGCTAGCAAAAATAGAAACTATTCAAACGCGTTTAAAAGACCTACAAAGCAAAACCTTCAACAGACTCCAAGAAAGTGAATTAATTGTGGAGCTAAACGAGCACCGAACCCTTAATAGAAACACAAAATAAGTCACAGAAAATTAAAATTATACAACGGAAATAAAGTGCGTGGAGTCAGTGAGGATTGCCTCGCTACTCAATGAGAACATTAGGATTGAGTCTGTGGGACTGCCTCGCAACTCTGCTTGTGGGGAGTGGGCTACGAAGAAACCCACCCCCGCCTCATGAACAGCAACATTCACACAGCATTCACTATATACAATAGCGGATTTGATATGGAGGAGTGGAGTCAGTGAGTATTGCCTCGCTGCCCCTTGAGAACTTTAGGATTGAGTCTGTGAGGACTGCCTCGCAACTCTTCGTTTGTGGAGTTGGCCACGAAGAAACCCATCTCTTGTCCCATCAATAGCAACAATCATACAACAGTCACAATATACAATAGCGGATTGCTATCTAACTTTTCTAAATGAACACTCTTAAATTTTCTTGAACCAGACGAAGCGTAGAAGGGTTTGGAGCAAGCTTTCTATTAACACACACAGGAAACCAAACACCAAGCAAGGACTGAAACAAGCTTGCCTGGCTCGGACCAGTGTACATTTTAAATAAATAAACATGTGATGAATATAACAGTTCTTTTAACCCTTTACCTAACATGAAAAGCAGACGATACTTGCAAACAAAATTCTTGAATAACTAATTGTTTTTTGTCTCAAAAACATTGGTTATGACCCCTCATTGGAACGAGCTCGATGAGCTCGTTCCAAAGAGGGGTCATAACCTAGGTTTTTGAGACAAAAAATGAAAAATAATGAAAATTAATTGGCGATTTTTGTGAATAGCGCTGGCCGATTTTGACCGTTACGTTGGGTGAAGGGTTACGGGCTTTTGTGTGCATGTCTGTGAGTGTGTTTTTTTTTGCTCTCTCCCACCACCCCCGTCATCTGTCCCTCCTGAAGGCAGACCAGATGGCCACGGCTCAGCACCCACTCTCCCTTATAGGCTGATGGATGACTCCCAGCTTTCAAAAACACATATTGGTGGATTTTTTTCCTTTTTATAACCATTATGGATAATATGCTGGGGCTGCTCCCAAACCAGCAACTTTCTGGGTTTCATTTTTTTTTTATTAAAACAACCATCAAACCGCAATTTCGGTATTACCATAAATATGCCCACGTTTCTAAGTAAAACACAGAGCAGAATTCTTGTAGTTATGCACAATTCCTAGTCACCTTCCAGTTCGAGATCATCGGGGACTGACCCCAGCACCCCACTGCCAATGCGCACACTCAAACCATATAAGATTATTGACCTTCGCTTCCGATTCTCGTGGATTCATAAGCAAATAAAATTATTCAGGTCGCAAGGGATTTCAAATCCCACATCGACCCTGTGTGCCTTCGGTGCGCTAAAACTTTTCATTCATTCATTCATTCATTCATTCATTCATTCATTCATTCATTCATTCATTCATTCATTCATTCATTCATTCATTCATTCATTCATTCATTCATTCATTCATTCATTCATTCATTCATTCATTCATTCGTGCATTCATTCATTCATTCATTCATTCATTCATTCATTCATTCATTCATTCATTCATTCATTCATTCATTCATTCATTACTTCTTCGGTCTCAAGGGATTTCGTAGCCCACATCGTTCCTGTGCGCCGTCGGCGCGCAGAAACTTTTCATCCATCATTAAATAAATTTAGTATATATACAGCTACACGTCTTAGCATTTGACCCCAAATAAAGTTATTCGGGTCGCAAAGGGTTTCAATCCTACATCATTAAAAATCTTAGACATCAAAGTCACGGGTGGAGAAAACTTTTTTTGGAACAAACTGTAAACTGTATAGCGCCTTCAGTCCCTTGAAACTGAGTTAAGACTGCGCATACTTCAATATACCAATCTTAAAAAAAACTCCAAGAATGCATATTTATAAGTATACATAGAGAAAAAGGTTAAGCACCCCCCCACCCCCAATAAAAAAAACAATACAATTTCATTGTGACAATCAACGATATTGTCAACAGTTATAAGCCCAAAATTAATTATTTGTCGATATGGGGCCACAGCTTTGAACAAAATGTAGCTCCACATCACAGCACAATATGCACGCGCTTCTAAACTCCCATGGTTTTTCCCCAAATGCAGTATGATCATGCTTTACAATTTCGTTATAATAGACATAGTTTACAAATGATTCACCATCACCTTGTACAGTGGCACGAAGAAGGTTAACTGAGGCACAGAGATGGAAAATTATTGGCCTCCATTCGGCAGGAATGTTCTTCAAGGACAACAAACAGGCTACCATTTTTCCGTCATTAGCAGGCTCGACTCATCATAAAACATGTACAGAAGGACCTTCCACGTTCAGGAGCCCTCCCGTGACGTTACAACGAGAAGACAGATCACTGACACGGCTGGTAAAACGTTTTCGATTTGCATCAAGCACAGTTCTGAAGCGTCAATGTCTCCCACATCGCCGTTTCAGCACCAAAACGCTAAAGAATCGATTGAAGACGGCTGGATTGGCTTAAAGAAGGGTCATCAGACGTCCTCTGATCACAAATGGCCACAAAAGAAGGCGATTGGTCTGATGTTTAGCAAGAAGGGCATGGAATTTGAGCTCATAGTGGAGAATCCACTGGTCCAATGAAAGCCGATTCCTGCTCCATGTCAAGGATGGTCGAGTGAGAGACTGGAGGCGTAGAAATACAGCTTATGCCCCTAAGAACATCCTTCCCATGGTTCCTTACAGTAGTGGATCAGTGATGGTGTGGGGATGCTTCTCACATGACTATAAGTGGACCTGGCAACCACACAGGGCAACCTGACAGGTGAACACGAAATCCGGGAAGTGCTAGATCCTGTTGTCGTTCCTCATTTTGACAATCACCTTGCGACTAGACCATAGTTCATGGATAACAACGCCAGACCTCATCGTTCCCGTTAAGTGGCAGCCTTTCTCCATAACATTGCTGTGGCTAGAATTATAAGGCCAGCTATGAGTCCAGGTTTGAACCCTCTGGACATATTTGGAACATCTTAGGTCGGCGTATACAGGCACGGGACCCTCCTGTACAGAACTTGAGGGAATTGGAAGCAGCTTTACATGAGGAATGGCAGCGGTTACCCATGTTTCAGTTTCAAGGCCTTGTTAGGGGTATGACGCGAATGTGGAGGCTGTCATCTGGACACATGTTGGAAGCACGTGTTACTGACTCTTACATGCTTGTAGACACACATGTTCTCTGTGACAATCGTCGTCATTTGTTGGCATTTAATAACCTATCCAGCGCCATAGTTACATGTCGCATTGCTTTTCGTTAACCCCCCCCCCCCCCCCCCCCCCCATTTGTTCGCCATGCTATACAGGAAATAATGTCTGTGTGAATTTGTCACTTCAGGTATTCCTGTATTAGCAAATGATTGTTCTTTGATATCTGTCTATTTTACCGCAGTTATACTGTTTTGGATTTTCTCTAAAAGCATGTGTTTATTACCCGACAGAAGAAACCATAGGGTGAGTGGGGGTGGGGTGGGGAGAGCTTAACTTTTGTCTCTATGTATTGAAGTTCCTCTCTACCCGAATAAAAGCTGGGAGAATTGGCTTTCCCTAGCCCTAAAAATAATATACTTTGTCGAGCGTATTTATCAAAAGGTTGTCCGGACATCTATATGTCTAGCTTGTGAAGACTCATGCCGATCGCTGATAGTAGGGGTGGAGCAATTCCCCGATTGTTTTTAGTGAGGTAGTAACTTGATTGAGAGAGAGATTCTAATATCAACACAAAGTCGTTCGCAAATAGAAGGTGATTTACTTTTCGCTAATTAAGGTCTATAGGAGCACAGCGTTTATCAAATATTTTACAAATGTCGTCAGTAAATATTTTAAATAATGTAGGCGAAATGATACAGCCCTATCTCACTTTGATCGCTGAAAGTAGGGGTGGAGCAATTCCCCGATTGTTTTTTGCGAGGTAGTAACTTGACCGAGAGAGTGATTCTAAACTTGGGGAAATGGATCCAATAATTTATACACGGAATACCTTTGGTTGCCGTAATTATGAATGAACTGAACAACCTTTCAAAAACAAGAGATAGGTCCGTCTATCTACTTGTACCTGCGGTTCGATGGTACGAAATAGTCTAACCAGTGCGCATATTGATACTGGATACATATCTATGGGGGATGGATAGGCAGCACTAACGAGACAGCCGTAATATCATAATAGCCTATGAACGTGTCATCGAATCTACTGCACAACGTGGTGAAAACAGGAAGTTGTCACCGTTATTATTCATCCGATGCGATTCGAAAAAAGAATAGATTTACGAGTCTGTTGTCCTATTCGATTCATGAATCGAATCGAAGTCAGATTTCTAATTTGTAGGCCCTTAGTTATTCGGGTTACCTTCATTCCTAATTTTAAAGCAGTTACTACCCTTTTCTGAATAATAATTTATGCTACTCCCATTTTGGTAAGGATCATTCCCACCCTTCGACAAATTCGATCATAAAATGTTAAATGTGTACATTTGTCTGCTTAATTATTTGTTCTTTGGGATTTAGCGAGACGTTCACCCGTTGGGGATATATCTTGTCTGACAACAGAAGTATGTCTCGCACCTGCCGACCCCATCAGATGGAGGGGAATGATGTCATAGTCATGTGACCCAGTGACGTCATGTTGGGTTGTTATGACAATCCGAGCGGGGGCCATGTTGTGACATCATTACCATAGTGATACATGTTTTCAGCGCGAATGCGCATCATATTGTTAATAGGCGCGTGTTTGGCGTGGCTGGGTCACGTGACATGACGTCACTTCCGAGATCATCCACCGAGGTCCTAGCGATGAGGGAGGGTCGTCCGGGTACATGATATACTACTTCTGATTTTGACATTTTCTTAACCAAGTACATGCTAGGGTACCTTGCATACAAGAAACAGTCTAGGTGCGCTGGTGTGCCAGTGCACAATGTGTACACATTGCAAACAGCACGTGGGCATACGCTATATTATGTAAAAATGCACAATGTGAAACAAAAGCATATAGCACATACGCACATGCGATGAAAAAAGGATTCTAAGGCATGGACAGTCTACAAATGGGATTCCACAGAACGTGGGAGGATTGGTGTTTTCGTGGAATGTGCCTGTGTCGAAATGTACAATGTATATCCATAGTATACGTGCTAATGTGAAAATGCACAATGTGTACCCATAGTATACGTGCTTATGTGAAAATGCACAATGTGTCACAAAAGTTACGCACCAAAAGTTGCATGAATAAATGAAAGAGTGGGTTAATGTCAATCTCGTCGTCCAACAAGTCAATGATCGACAAAAGGAGTTATGTTTGTTTGACACATACGCACTGAGTGCTGTGTCAATTTAAAAATGGCCCATTTTATCTCAAATGTATCCAAAATATTGATGACTGGCAGCTTGTAGAGAGTTAACAAGTGCTAACAGGGATATTTATTCATGCAACTTGTAATGTCACACCAAGAACTGTGAATGGCCATTTTTTTTTTAAATCTACAAGATGTTTTCAGAGAAATCCAGGGAGAACATGAATTTTAAGCTTTTGATGGGTATGATTGTTTATCCAGCTGAAAACGGGTTAAGTGTTGTTTTTTGAATACTCTTATTACTTCCAAAAATAATTCTCAGTAAATTCTATTTCCAATTATTTTGATCTCTCCTTCCAACTTCGGGTGCTGTGGGTATGCAAACACAGCCCATTTTATCAACATTTTGATGTTTGAGAACCTGCATAGGGTTAACAAATGCTTCCAGGAATATTTTGTACATGCAGTTTGTAATGTCACACTAAGATCTGAGAATGGTCATTTTTTCTACGAGATGTTTTTAGAGAAATCCTCGGATAACACGAATTTTTAACCTTTTGAGGGGTATCGCTCTGTAACCAGCCCTAAACGGGTTAATGCTCGGTTTTGTGAATACCTTTATTACATACAAAAATGATCGTCGGTGAATTCCACTTCCAATGAAGGAGGTTATGTTTATCTCGCAGGTACACATTTGGTGTTATGGTTGCCCAAGAACAGTCCATTTTTTCCAAATGTCTATGCTTGGCAGCCCCTGAAGGGTTAACAAATGCTTACCGAAATATTTTGTCCATGCAACTTGAACTGACATTCCAAGACCTGCGAATGGTCAATGTTTCTTGAAATTTTTTTTTGAGAAATCAACAGAAAACTGGAATTTTAAGCTTTTAAGGGGTATATCTCCTTATCTAGTCAAAAATGGGTTAAGACCTCAATTTTTGAATACACTTACCACTGACAAAAATGTTTCCCTGTCAGTTTTGCGTCCGGTAAAAGAAGTTATGCATCTCTGTTGCATTCCCATTTGATGTTGTTGGTGTCCAAAAACAGACTATTTTTTCAAAATTTTCACATTTAGCAGCCCATGGAGGGTTAACAAATGCTTCCCGGAATAATTTATCCTATCAACTGGTAATGTGACTCCAAGACCTATCAGTGGCCATTTTCTCTTGAAAACTCTACCAGATGTTTGTAAAGAAATCCAGGGAAAACATAAATTTTTAAGCTTTTGATGGGTATCACTATTGACAACCACAAAAGGGGTTAACGCTTGGTTTTTTGAATACTCTTATTACTTACAAAAATGACCCTCGATGAATTCCACTTCCAACAAAGGAGATGATGTTTATATCTCGAGTACACATTGGGTGCTGTGCGTGTCCGAAAACAGCCCATTTGAACAAAATGACGATGCTTGGCAGCCTCTTGAGGGTTAATAAACGCTCACCGGAATATTTTGTTCATGCAACTTGTAATATCACACAAAGACCTGCGAGTAGTCAATTTTTCTTGAATATCTTCAGGATGTTTTTAGAGAAATCCATAGAAAATGGGAATTTTAAGATTTTAAGGGGTCTCTTTCTTTAGCCTGTCCAGAATGGGTTAAGACTTTTGAATACCCTTACTACTTACAAAAATGTTTGCGTATAGATTGTGCGCTCGATAAAAGAAAACACTTTTCTTTGTGGCGTACCCGTTGGGTGCTGTTGGCGTCCAAAAACAGCCCATTTTATCACAATTTTGACTTTTAGCAGCCCGTGGAGGGTTAACAAATGCTCACCGCAGTATTTTGTTCATGCAACTTCTATTGTCACATCAAGGCCTGGGAGTGACAATTTTTTCTTGAAAATCTACAAGACTCGTTTAGAGAAATCCACGGAAAACCTGACTTTTTTAGCTTTATGGGGGTATTGCTGTTTAACCAGCCCAAAACGGGTTACCGCTTGGTTTTTTGAACGCCCTTATTACAGAAATGATCTCCGGTGAATTCCAATTCCAATAAAGGACGTTATGTTTATCTCTCGTGTATCGTTTGGGTGCTCTGGGGGTCTGGAACCGGCCCATTTCATCAAAATTTCGATGTTTGGCAGCCTGTGGAGGGTTACCATATGCATCGCCTGATATGTCATGTGTATCAAAGGTCGTGGCACAGACAGGTCTAGCAATGATGAAGGTTTTAAAAAAATCTACAAGACGTGTTTCGAGAAAGTGCCGATAAACCCCAATTTTGAGAGTTTTTTGCCAATTCTGACGAAATAAGGGTTAAATCGAAAATTCCGCTTTGGTACATTTTTAGATTTTGTGCCCCTCTATGCGTGTGCAAAATTTCGTGAAAATCCGTTCGAAAATGGCTTCTGAATCGTACGGACAAAATGTGTGGAAAAAAAAACAACCCCCCCCCCCAAAAAAAAAAAAAATAACTAGACTTTATGATTCTGGAGAATCATGGCTTTTCCCGATGAGATTGCATGATTTGTCATGACCCCACAGTGTATGATGAATTGCTTTTGACTGTCTCACTGAAGTTCCTTCATTCATGTCATGAAAAAGGTGACTACAGAAGTCTCAAATACTCAGTTTAATAAAAAAAATTGTTTAGGTAAAAACCATCATTAACGGTGGAGAGGGTTAATATCAATATCGTCGTCCAACAAGTTGATGACCGACAAAAGGAGTTATGTTTGTTTGACACATACACACTGAGTGCTGTATCTATTTGAAAATGGTCCGTTTTATCTCAAAGTATCCAAAATATTGATGTCTGGCAGCTTGTTAAGGGTTAACAAGTGATAACAGGAATATTTATTCATGCAACTTGTAATTTCACACCAAAAACTGTGAATGGCCATTTTTACTTAAAAATCTACGAGATGTTTTCAGACAAATCCAGGGAGAACATGAATTTTAAGCTGTTGATGGGTATAATTGTTTATCCAGCCCAAAACGGGTTAAGTGTTGTTTTTTTAATACGTTTATTACTTATAAAAATAATTTTCAGTGATTTCTACTTCCACTTATGTTGATTTCTCCTCTTAACTTTGGGTGCTGCGGTTATGCAAACACAGCCCACTTTTTAAACATTTTGATATTTGAGAACCAGCATGGGGTTAACAAATGCTTACTGGAATATTTTGTACATGCAACTTGTAACTCACACTAAGATCTGAGAATGGCCAATTTTTCTTGAAAATCTATGTGATGTTTTTAGAGAAATCCTCGGATAACATGAATTTTTAACCTTTTGAGGGGTATCACCCTGTAACCAGCCCTAAACGGGTTAATGCTTGGTTTTATGAATACCTTCAGTACTTACAGAAATGATCCTCGGTGAATCCCACTTCCAATGAAGGTGGTTATGTTCATCTCACAGGTACACATTGAGTGTAATGGGTGGCCAAGTACAGCCCATTTTCTCAAAATTTGCTGGCTCTGGAGGGTTAACAAACGCTTACCGGAATCTTTTGTTTATGCAACTTGTAATGTCACTCCAAGACCTGCAAATGGTCAATTTCTCTTGAATACTTACTAGATTTTTTTGAGAAATCCACAGAAAATGGGAATTTTAAGCTTTTAAGGGGTACATCTCCTTAACCGGGCGAAAATGGGTTAAGACCTCAATTTTTGAATACCTCTACTACTTACTAACAATTTTCCCTATCAGTTTTGTGTCAGGTAAAAGAAGTTATGTTTCTCTGCAGCATTCCCATGTTGTTGGTGTCCAAAAACAGACTACTTTTTTCGAAATTTTGATATTTAGTAGCCCATGGAGGGTTAACAAATGCTTATCTGAATATTTTATCCATGCAACTGGTAATGTGACTCTAAGACCTATCAACAGCCATTTTCTCTTGAAACCCTATGAGACGCTTGTAAAGAAATTCAGGGAAAACATGATTTTTTAAGCTTTTGATGGGTATTGCTATTAACTATCCCAAAAGGGGTTAATGCTTGGTTTTTTGAATACCCTTATTACTAACAAATTTGGTCCTCAGTGAATTCCACTTCCAACAAAGTTGATTACGTTTATCTCTCGGGTATGCATTGGGTGCTGTGCGCATCTGAAAACAGCCTATTTCAACAAAATTACAATGCTTAGCAACCTGTAGAGGGTTAATAAATGATCACCGGAATATTTTGTCCATGCATCTTGTAATGTCACACAAAGACCTGTGAATAGTCAATTTTTCCTGAAAACCTACAAGTTGCTTTTAGAGAAATCCACAGAAAATGGGAATTTTAAGCTTTTAAGGAGTATCTCTCTTTAACCAGTTCAAAATGGGTTAAGACTTCGACTTTTGAATACCCTTACCACTATCAAAAATGTTTCCCCATCAATTTTGCGTCCGATAAAAGAAAGAACCTTTCTCGGTGGTGCACCAAGTGGGTGCTGTTGGTGTCCAAAAACAGCCCATTTTATCACAATTTTGACTTTTAGCAACCCGTGGAGGGTTAACAAATGCTCACCACAGTATTTTGTCCATGCAACTTCTATTGTCACACCAAGGCCTGGGAGTGACAAATTTTTCTTGAAAATCTACAAGACTCGTTTAGAGAAATCCACGGAAAATATGAATTTTTTAGCTTTATGGGGGGTATTGCTGTTTAACCAGCCCAAAACGGGTTAACACTTGGTTTTTTGAACACCCTTATTACTGACAAAAATGATCCTAGGTGAATTTCACTCCCAATAAAGGAAGTTATGTTTATCTCTCGTGTATTGTTTGGGTGCAATGGGGGCCTGAAACCGGCCTATTTCATCAAAATTTCGATGTTTGGCAGCCTGTGGAGGGTTACCATAATCATCGCCTGATATGTCGTGTGTTTCAAAGGGCGTGTCACAGATAGGTCTAGCAATGACGAATGTATAAAAAAAATCTACAAGACGTGTTTCGAGAAAGTGCCGATAAACCCCAATTTTGGCAGTTTTTTGCCAATTCTGACGAAATAAGGGTTAAATCGAAAATTCCGCTTCGGTACATTTTTAGATTTTGTACCCCTCTATGCGTGTGCAAAATTTCTTGAAAATCGGTTCGAAAATGGCTTCTGAATCGTACGGACAAAATGTGTGAAAAAAAAAACCCAAACTAGACTTTATGATTCTGGAGAATCATGTCTTTTCCCGATGAGATTCCATGATTTTTCATGACCCCACAGAGTCTTGTTGTTTTTAACTGTCTCACTGAAGTCCCTTCATTGATGTTATGAAAAAGGTAAAGATAGTAATCTCAAATGACAGAGTTTGATAAAAAATTGTTTAGGTAAAAACCATCATTAACGGTGGACTGGTTTAATGTCAGTATCGTCTTCCAACAAGTCAATGACCGACAAAAGGAGTTATGTTTGTTTGACACATACCCACTGAGTGCTGTGTCAATTTTAAAATGGTTCATTTTATCTCAAATGTATACCAAATTTTGATGTCTGGCAGCTTGTAGAGGGTTAACAAGTGCTAACAGGAATATTTATTCATGCAACTTGTAATGTCACACCAAGAACTGTGAATGGCCATTTTTTTCTTTAAAATCTACAAGATGTTTTCAGAGAAATCCAGGGAGAACATGAATTTTAAGCTTTTGATGGGTATCATTGTTTATCCAGCCCAAAACGGGTTAAGTGTTGTTTTTTAAATACTCTTATTACTTCCAAAAATAATTCTCAGTGAATTCTACTTCCACTTATTTTGATCTCTCCTCCCAACTTTGGGTGCTGTGGGTACGCAAACACAGCCCATTTTATCAACATTTTGATGTTTGAGAACCTGCATAGGGTTAACAAATGCTTACAGGAATATTTTGTACATGCAACTTGTAATGTCACACTAAGATCAGAGAATGGCCATTTTTTCTTGAAAATCTACGGCATGTTTTTAAAGAAATTCTCAGATAACACAACTGTTTAAACTTTTGAGGGGTATCTCCCTGTAACCAGCTCTAAAGGGTTAATGCTTGGTTTTGTGAATACCTTCATTACTTACAAAAATGATCGACGGTGAATTCCACTTCCAATGAAGGAGGTTATGTTTATCTCGTAGGTACACATTTGGTGTTATGGTTGCCCAAGAACAGCCCATTTTCTCCAAATATTCTATGCTTGGCAGCCTCTGAAGGGTTAACAAATATTTACCGAAACATTTTGTTCATGCTTGTAATGTCACTCGAAGACCTGCGAATGGTCAATTGTTCTTGAATTTTTTGTTGTTGAGAAATCCATAGAAAACTGGAATTTTAAGCTTTTAAGGGGTATATCTCCTTAACCAGTCAAAAATGGGTTCAGACCTCGATTTTTGAATCCATTTACTACTTACAAAAATGTTTCCCTGTCAGTTTTGCGTCCGGTAAAAGAAGTTACGTTTCTCTGTTGCATTCCCTTTTGATGTTGTTGTTGTTCAAAAACAGGCTATTTTTTCAAAATTTTGACATTTAGCAGCCCATGGAGGGTTAACAAATGCTTACCGGAATAATTTATCCAATCACCTGGTAATGTGACACCATGACCTATCAATGGCCATTTTCTCTTGAAAACGCTACCAGATGTTTGTAAAGAAATCCAGGGAAAACATAAATTTTTAACCCTGTGATGGGTATCACTATTAACCACCACAAAAGGGGTTAACGCTTGGTTTTTTGAATACCCTCATTACTTACAAAAATGGTCCTCGGTGAATTCCACTTCCAACAAAGGAGATTATGGGTAATTTCCAGGTACACGTTGGGTGTTGCGCGTGTCTGAAAACAGACCATTTCAACAAAATTACGATGCTTGGCACTCTGTAGAGGGATAATAAACATCCATGATTTTTTATGACCCTAGAGTGTCTGAAGAATTGTTTTTAATTGTATCATTAAAGTATTTTTATTGATGTCTTGAGAAAAGTGGGTATAATAGTCTCAAATGACCCAGTGTGATAAAAGAACGTTTTGGTTAAATCATCATTGTTTGTGGAGAGGGTTAATATTAATATCAGTGTCTGAGAATCAGCGTCTAATGTAAATAGCCCATTGTATCTCATATTTACCTAAAATTTCAATAGCTGACAGTTTGTGGAGGGTTAATGAAGGCTTGCGAGAATACTTCTTCTCCAGGGTTTATTTGTTCTTAAAAATCTGTAAGAACCAGTTGAAGATATCCGCAGAAAATGTGAACTTTAAATTCTTGAGCATGTCATGTATAGTCCCTGTATCAATTATCTCCTATTAGACCACAGTTGTTATGCATGATTATGTCATTTTTTCACACCTTGCAGAGCTCACCTATCACCTGTCTGTTAATAGCAGAAGTAAATTTCTCTCCAGTTGGTTTTTCCCCGTAGGATTAGTTTTATTTATAACAATGAAGATATCCAAACATTCAACGACAAACATGAAGTTATAAACTACAATAATTACATACGAAAATAGGAAGTGTTGTTTGTACATATGTGTAGATAAAATATACCCTGGGACGGAGAAGGGGAGTATAACCGTCTTACAAACTAGTATATATCTAGTCCCACTGCCGGGGGAATGTTGGCGCCATGCACCACTGCATTTGATAACCTACAGAGTAGTAAATATACCTGCCCCCCCCCCTTCCCATGTTGGGGATCCCCACCTTTTATTGTAAGGTTCCTTAGGCACAACATAGCGTCAGTAAGATGGATATATACTGCCACGTCGCCACTCTGGGGCGGAGGAGGGGCAGTGTATAGCCGTTTTACAGACTATTATATACCTGCACCCACTGTCGGGGAAACGCTATAGTGTCAACACTATTTGATATTATAAGTAACTGATCCCATTGTAGCTAACGTTATTTACTGCTTTCTTATCATGCAGTGGCGGAGCGGTGGCATTGTGATAGCCGGTTCTCTTCAGATCACCGAAGTTAAGCAACGTTGAGCCTGGTTAATCATTGGATGGGTGGCCGTCTGAGCGATCAATTCGGACTCCCATGCTGTGTCCTTGGGCAAGGCACTTAACTCTGATTCTCCATATGGGGGCACGATGCCGCCATGTACTAAAGTGTACTGCGCATCGACGGTACGCATGTCTTCAACCAATCTAACCCTGCCTGTGCTGCAGTTCGGAGTTACGATGTTGGGATGCTGGCAGCTGCTCGTCGTTGTGGTTCTCTCCAGGTACTCCGGCTTCCTCCACCCGTAGATTAGCCATTGAGCATAAGTATATGCCCTTAAACACCAATAAATAAATAATAAATGATATCATGCAGGGCAGTGTGGAATACGAGGTGAGGAGTACCTTTCAATGTGTGTTTGGTTGGTGAAAGAGGCAGGGGGGAGGTGGTAACCTTGGTAATTTTGTTTGGATAAATCGACCACTGGCGACCGATGAAGCGGGACACGGTGAGAGTGGAACTTATGGGCGGTTATTCTTGATAATAAATAAATATACACTTACTTTTGAGTTCATACAAGGTGAGTATAGTAGTCTCAAATGAGAATGGCCAATATTTGTCTTGAAAACCTACGAGAGGCTTTTAGAGAAATCCTCGGAAAATATGAATTTTTAACCTTTTGAGGGGTATCGCCCTGTAACCAGCCCAAAACGGATTAATGCTTGGTTTTGTGAATACCTTCATTACTTACAAAAATGATCCTCAGTGAATTTCACTTCCAATAAGGAAGGTTAACTTATCACGCAGGTACACATTGGGTGTTATGGGTGCCCCAAAACAGCCCATTTTCTCAAAATGTCTATACTTTCCAGGCTCTGGAGGGTTAATAATTGCTTACTGGAATATTTTGTCCATGCAGCTTGTAATGTCACTCAAAGACCTGCAAATGGTCAGTTTTTCTTTAAAATTTGCTAGATTTTTTTGAGAAATCCACAGAAAACGGGAATTTTAAGCTTTTGATGGGTATATCTCCTTAACCAGTCGACAATGGGTTAAGACCTCGATTTTTGAATATCCTTACTACTTACAAAAATGTTTCTCTATCAGTTTCGCGTCCAGTAAAAGAAGTTACGTTTCTCTGTGGCATTTCCATTTGATGTTGTTAGTGTCCAAAAACAGACTATTTCTTCAAAATTTTTGACATTTAGCAGCCCATGGAGGGTTAACAAATACCTACCAGAATGAGTTATCTATGCAACTGGTAATGTGATACCAATACCTATCAACGGCCATTTTCTCTTGAAAACCCTACAAGATGTTTGTAAAGAAATCCAGGGAAAACGATTTTTAAGCTTTCGATGAGTATCCCTGTTAACCTCCCCAACAGGGGTTAACGCTTGTTTTTTTGAATACCCTTATTACTTACAAAAATGGTCCTCTGTGAATTCCACTTCCAACAAAGGTGATTATGTTTATCTCTAGTGTATACATTGGGTGCTGTACGTGTCCGAAAACAGCCCATGTCAACAAAATTACGATACTTGGCAGCTTGTAGATGGTTAATAAACGCTCACCGGAGTATTTTGTCCCTACAACTTGTAATTTCACATAAAGACCTACGAATAGTTAATTTTTCTTGAAACCCTACAAGTTACTGTTAGGGAAATTCAAAGAAAATGGGAATTTAAAGCTTTTAAGGGATATCTCTCTTAGCCTACCCAAAATGGGTTAAGACTTCGACTTTTGAATACCCTTACTACTTACAAAAATGTTTCTGTATAAATTGTACACTCGATAACAGGAGGCGCTTTTCTTTGTGGTGTACCCATTGGATGCTGTTGGTGTCCAAAAACTGCCAATTTTATCACAATTTTGATGTTGAGGAACCCTGGGAGGGTTAACTAATGCTGACCGGAATATTTTGTCCATGCAACTTGTAATGTCACACCAAGACCTGCGAATAGCCGATTTTTTCTTGAAAACCTACGAGATGTTTTTAGAGAAATCCACAGAAAGAGGATATTTTAAGGTTTTAATGGGTATCTCTCTTTAACCAGCCGAAAATGGGTTAAGACGTCGAATTGTGAATACCCTTACCACTTTCAAAAATATTTTCCGATCAATTTTGCGTCCGATAAATGAAGGCCACTTTCTCTGTGGTATACCGTTTGGGTGCTGTTGGTGTCCAAAAACAGCCCATTTTATCACAATTTTTACGTTTAGCAGCTCGGGGAGGGTTAACTAATGCTGACCGGAATATTTTGTCCATGCAACTTGTAATGTCACACCAAGACCTGGGAGTGACAAATATTTCCTGAAAATCTACAAGACTCGTCTAGAGAAGTCCACGGAAAACATGAAGTTTTGAGCTTTTTGGGGGTATTGCTGTTTAACCAGCCCAAAACGGGTTAACGCTTGGTTTTGTGAACACCCTTATTACTTACAAAAATGATCCTCGGTGAATTCCACTTCCAATAAAAGCAGTTATGTGTATCTATCGTGTTTCGTTTGGGTGCTGTGGGGGCCCGAAAACAGCCCATTTCATCAACATTTCGATGTTTGGCAGCCTGTGGGGGGTTACCATATGCATCGCCTGATATGTCGTGTGTATCATAGGTCTTATCACAGGCAGGTCTAGCAATGATGAATGTTTAAAAAAAATCTACAAGACGTGTTTCGAGAAAGTGCCGTTAAACCCCAATTTTGACAGTTTTTTGCCAATTCTGACGAAATAGGGATTAAATCGAAAAATCCGCTTCGGTACATTTTTAGATTTTGTGCCGCTCTATGTGTGTGCAAAATTGTGTGCAAATCGGTTCGAAAATGGCTTCTGAATCGTACGGACAAAATGTGTGGAAAAAAAAAAAAAAAAAAAACCCCAAAAAACTAGACTTTATGATTCTGGAGAATCATGGCTTTTCCCGATGAGATTCCATGATTTTTCATGACCCCACAGTGTCTTGTTGTTTTTAACTGTCTCACTGAAGTCCCTTCATCGATGTTATGAAAAAGGTGAAGATAGTAATCTCAAATGAGAGAGTTTGATAAAAAATTGTTTAGGTAAAAACCATCATTAACGGTGGACTGGTTTAATGTCAATATCGTCTTCCAACAATTCAATGACCGACAAAAGGAGATATGTTTGTTTGACACATCCCACTGAGTGCTGTGTCAATTTAGAAATGGTTCATTTTATCTCAAATGTACCCAAATATTGATGTCTGGCAGCTTGTAGAGGGTTAACAAGTGGTAACAGGAATATTTATTCATGCAACTTGTAATGTCACATCAAGAACTGTGAATGGCCATTTTTTTCTTTAAAATCTACAAGATGTTTTCAGAGAAATCCAGGGAGAACATGAATTTTAAGCTTTTGATGGGTATCATTGTTTATCCAGCCCAAAACGGGTTAAGTGTTGTTTTTTGAATACTCTTATTACTTCCAAAAATAATTCTCAGTGAATTCTACTTCCACTTATTTTGATCTCCCCTCCCAACTTTGGGTGCTGTGGGTACGCAAACACAGCCCATTTTATCAACATTTTGATGTTTGAGAACCTGCATAGGGTTAACAAATGCTTACAGGAATATTGTGTACATGCAACTTGTAATGTCACACTAACATCAGAGAATTGCCATTTTTTCTTGAAAATCTACGGTATGTTTTTAAAGAAATCCTCAGATAACACAAATGTTTAACCTTTTGAGGGGTATCTCCCTGTAACCAGCTCTAAAGGGTTAATGCTTGGTTTTGTGAATACCTTCATTACTTACAAAAATGATCGACGGTGAATTCCACTTCCAATGAAGGTGGTTATGTTTATCTCGCAAGTACACATTTGGTGTTATGGTTGCCCAAGAAGAGCCCATTTTCTCCAAATGTCTGTGCTTGGCAGTCTCTGGAGGGTTAACAAATGTTTACCGAAACATTTTGTTCATGCTTGTAATGTCACTCGAAGACCTGCGAATGGTCAATTGTTCTTGAATTTTTTGTTGTTGAGAAATCCATAGAAAACTGGAATTTTAAGCTTTTGAGGGTTATATCTCCTTAACCAGTCAAAAATGGGTTCAGACCTCGATTTTTGAATCCATTTACTACTTACAAAAATGTTTCCCTGCCAGTTTTGCGTCCGGTAAAAGAAGTTACGTTTCTCTGTTGCATTCCCTTTTGATGTTGTTGTTGTTCAAAAACAGGCTATTTTTTCAAAATTTTGACATTTAGCAGTCCATGGAGGGTTAACAAATGTCTACCGGAATAATTTATCCAATCACCTGGCAATGTGACACCATGACCTATCAATGGCCATTTTCTCTTGAAAACGCTACCAGATATTTGTAAAGAAATCCAGCGAAAACATAAATTTTTAAGCCTTTGATGGGTATCACTATTAACAACCACAAAAGGGGTTAACGCTTGGTTTTTTGAATACCCTTATTACTTACAAAAATGGTCCTCGGTGAATTCCACTTCCAACAAAGGAGATTATGGGTAATTCCCAGGTACATGTTGGGTGTTGCGCGTGTCTGAAAACAGCCCATTTCAACAAAATTACGATGCTTGGCAGTCTGTAGAGGGTTAATAAACATCCATGATTTTTTATGACCCTGGAGTGTCTGAAGAAATGTTTTTAATTGTATCATTAAAGTATTTTTATTGATATCTTGAGAAAAGTGGGTATAATAGTCTCAAATGACCCAGTGTGATAAAAGAACGTTTTGGTTAAATCATCATTGTTTGTGGAGAGGGTTAATATTAATATCAGCATCTGAGAATCAGCGTCTAATGTAAATAGCCCATTGTATCTCAAATTACCTAAAATTTCGATAGTTGACGGTTTGTGGAGGGTTAATGAAGGCTTGCGAGAATACTTCGTCTCCAGGGTTTATTTGTTCTTAAAAATCTGTAAGAACCAGTTGAAGATATCCACAGAAAATGTGAACTTTAAATTCTTGAGCATGTCATGTATAGACCCTGTATCAATTATCTCCTATTAGACCACAGTTGTTATGCATGATTATGACATTTTTTCACACCTTGTAGAGCTCACCTATCACCTGTCTGTTAATAGCAGAAGTAAATTTCTCTCCAATTGGTTTTTCCCCCGAAGGATTAGTTTTATTTATTACAATGAAGATATCCATACATACAACGACAAACATGAAGTTATAAACTACAATAATTACATACGAAAATAGGAAGTGTTGTTTGTACATATGTGTAGATAAAATATACCCTGGGACGGAGAAGGGGAGTATAACCGTCTTACAAACTAGTATATATCTAGCCCCACTGCTGGGGGAATGTTGGCGCCATGCACCACTGCATTTGATAACCTACAGAGTAGTAAATATACCTGCCCCCCCCCCTTCCCATGTTGGGGATCCCCACCTTTTATTGTAAGGTTCCTTAGGCACAACATAGCGTCAGTAAGATAGATATATACTGCCACGTCGCCACTCTGGGACGGAGGAGGGGCAGTGTATAGCCGTTTTACAGACTATTATATACCTGGACCCACTGTCGGGGAAACACTATAGTGTCAACACTATTTGATATTATAAGTAACTGATCCCATTGTAGCTAACATTATTTACTGCTTTCTTATCATGCAGTGGCGGAGCGGTGGCATTGTGGTAGCCGGTTCTCCTCAGATCACCGAAGTTAAGCAACGTTGAGCCTGGTTAATCATTGGATGGGCGGCCGTCTGAGCGATCAATTCGGACTCCCATGCTGTGTCCTTGAGCAAGGCACTTAACTCTGATTCTCCATATGGGGACACGATGCCGCCATGTACTAAGGCGTACTGCACGTCGACGATACGCATGTCTTCAGCCAATCTAACCCTGCCTGTGCTGCAGTTCGGAGTTACGATGTTGGGAAGCTGGCAGCTGCTCGTCGTTGCTCGGTGGTTCTCTCCAGGTACTGCGGCTTCCACCACCCGTAGACTAGCCATTGTACATAAGTATATGCTCTTAAACACCAATAAATAAATAAATGAGATCATGCAGGGCAGTGTGGAATACGAGGTGAGGCGTACCTTTCAATGTGTGTTTGGTTGGAGAAAGAGGCAGGGGGAGGTGGTAACCTTGGTAATTTTGTTTGGATAAATCGACCGCTGGCGACCGATGAAGCGGGACACGGTGAGAGTGGAACTTATGGGCGGTTATTCTTGATAATAAATAAATATACACTTACTTTTGAGTTCATACAAGGTGAGTATAGTAGTCTCAAATGAGAATGGCCAATATTTGTCTTGAAAACCTACGAGAGGCTTTTAGAGAAATCGTCGGAAAATATGAATTTTTAACCTTTTGAGGGGTATCGCTCTGTAACCAGCCCAAAACGGATTAATGCTTGGTTTTGTGAATACCTTCATTACTTACAAAAATGATCCTCGGTGAATTTCAGTTCCAATGAGGAAGGTTATGTTTATCACGCAGGAGCACATTGGGTGTTATGGGTGCCCCAAAACAGCCCATTTTCTCAAAATGTCTATACTTTCCAGCCTCTGGAGGGTAAATAATTGCTTACTGGAATATTTTGTCCATACAACTTGTAATGTCACTCAAAGACCTGCAAATGGTCAATTTTTCTTGAAAACGTGCTAGATTTTTTGGAGAAATCCACAGAAAACGGGAATTTTAAGCTTTTGATGGGTATATCTCCTTAACCAGTCGACAATGGGTTAAGACCTCGATTTTTGAACATCCTTACTACTTACAAAAATGTTTCTCTATCAGTTTTGCGTCCAGTAAAAGAAGTTACGTTTCTCTGTGGCATTTCCATTTGATGTTGTTAGTGTCCAAAAACAGACTATTTCTTCAAATTTTTTGACATTTAGCAGCCCATGGAGGGTTAAAAAATACCTACCAGAATAAGTTATCTATGCAACTGGTAATGTGATACCAAGACCTATCAACGGCCATTTTCTCTTGAAAATCCTACAAGATGTTTGTAAAGAAATCCAGGGAAAACGATTTTTAAGCTTTCGATGGGTATCCCTGTTAACCTCCCCAACAGGGGTTAACGCTTGGTTTTTTGAACACCCTTATTACATACAAAAATGGTCCTCTGTGAATTCCACTTCCAACAAACGTGATTATGTTCATCTCTCGTGTATACATTGGGTACTGTACGTGTCCGAAAACAGCCCATGTCAACAAAATTACGATACTTGGCAGCTTGTAGATGGTTAATAAACGCTCACCGGAGTATTTTGTCCCTACAACTTGTAATGTCACATAAAGACCTACGAATAGTTAATTTTTCTTGAAACCCTACAAGTTACTGTTAGGAAAATTCACTGAAAATGGGAATTTAAAGCTTTTGAGGGATATCTCTCTTAGCCTACCCAAAATGGGTTAAGACTTCGACTTTTGAATACCCTTGCTACTTACAAAAATGTTTCTGTATAAATTGTACAGTCGATAAAAGGAGGCGCTTTTCTTTGTGGGGTACCCATTGGGTGCTGTTGGTGTCCACAAACTGCCAATTTTATCACAATTTTGATGTTGAGGAGCCCTGGGAGGGTTAACTAATGCTGACCGGAATATTTTGTCCATGCAACTTGTAATGTCACACCAAGACCTACAAATAGCCGATTTTTTCTTGAAAACCTACGAGATGTTTTTAGAGAAATCCACAGAAAGAGGGTATTTTAAGGTTTTAATGGGTATCTCTCTTTAACCAGCCGAAAATGGGTTAAGACTTCGAATTTTGAATACCCTTACCACTTTCAAAAATATTTTCCGATCAATTTTGCGTCCGATAAATGAAGGCCACTTTCTCTGTGATATACCGTTTGGGTGCTGTTGGTGTCCAAAAACAGCCCATTTTATCACAATTTTTATGTTTAGCAGCTCGGGGAGGGTTAACTAATGCTGACCGGAATATTTTGTCCATGCAACTTGTAATGTCACACCAAGACCTGGGAGTGACAAATATTTCCTGAAAATCTACAAGACTCGTCTAGAGAAATCCACAGAAAACATGAAGTTTTGAGCTTTTTGGGGGTATTGCTGTTTAACCAGCCCAAAACGGGTTAACGCTTGGTTTTCTGAACACCCTTATTACTTACAAAAATTATCCTCGGTGAATTCCACTTCCAATAAAAGCAGTTATGTGTATCTATGGTGTCTCGTTTGGGTGCTGTGGGGGCCCAAAAACAGCCCATTTCATCAAAATTTCGATGTTTGGCAGCCTGTGGAGGGTTACCATATGCATCGCCTGATATGTCGTGTGTATCAAAGGTCGTATCACAGGCAGGTCTAGCAATGATGAATGTTTAAAAAAAATCTACAAGACGTGTTTCGAGAAAGTGCCCATAAACCCCAATTTTGACAGTTTTTTGCCAATTCTGACAAAATAAGGGTTAAATCGAAAAATCCGCTTCGGTACATTTTTAGATTTTTTGCCCCTCTATGTGTGTGCAAAATTTTGTGAAAATCGGTTCGAAAATGGCTTCTGAATCGTACGGACAAAATGTGTGGAAAAAAAAAAAAAAAAAAAACCCAAAAAACTAGACTTTATGATTCTGGAGAATCATGGCTTTTCCCGATGAGATTCGTTGAGTTTTCATGACCCCACAGTGTCTGATGAATTGTTTTTAACTGTCTCACTGAAGTTCCTTCATTGATGTTATGAGAAAGGTGAGTATAGTAGTCTCAAATCACTCAGTTTGATAAAAAAAATTGTTTAGGTAAAAACCATCATTAACGGTGGAGTGGGCTAATGTCAATATCGTGGTCCAACAAGTTAATGACCTACAAAAGGAGTTATGTTTGTTTGACATATACCCACGTAGTGGCTATTTGAAAATGGTTCATTTTATCTCAAATGTATCCAAAATATTGATGTCTGGCAGTTTGTAGAGGGTTAACAAGTGCTAACAGGAATATTCATTCATGCAACTTGTAATGTCACACCAAGAACTGCGAATGGCCAATTTTTCTTTGAAATCTACAAGATGTTTTCAGAGAAATCCCGGGAGAACATGAATTTTAAGCTTTTGATGAGTATCATTGTTTATCCAGCCCAAAACGGGTTAAGTGTTGTTTTTTGAATACTCTTATTACTTCCAAAAATAATTCTCAGTGAATTCTACTTCCACTTATTTTGATCTCTCCTCTCAAATTCGGATGCTGTGGGTATGCAAACACAGCCCATTTTATCAACATTTTGATGTTTGAGAACCTGCATAGCGTTAACAAATGCTTCCAGGAATATTTTGTACATGCAATTTGTAATGTCACACTAAGATCTGAGAATGGCCATTTTTTCTTGAAAATCTATGAGATGTTTTTAGTGAAACCCTCGGATAACATGAATTTTTAACCTTTTGAGGGGTATCATTCTGTAATCAGCCCTAAACGGGTCAATGCTTGGTTTTGTGAATACCTTCATTACATACGAAAATGATCATCGGTGAATTCCACTTCCAATGAAGGGGGTTATGTTTATCTCGCATGTACACATTAGGTGTTATGGTTGCCCAAGAACAGCCCATTCACTCCAAATGTCTATGCTTGGCAGCCTCTGGAGGGTTAACAAATGCTTACCGAAATATTTTGTCCCTGCAACTTCAACTGTCACTCCAAGAGCTGCGAAAGGCCAATTTTTCTGGAAATTTTGTTTTGAGAAATGCACAGAAAACTGGAATTTTAAGCTTTTAAGGGGTATATCTCTTTAACTAGTCAAAAATGGGTTAAAATCTCGATTTTTGAATGCACTTACTACTTACAAAAATGTTTCCCTGTCAGTTTTGCGTCCGGTAAAAGAAGTTATGCATCTCTGTTGCATTCCCATTTGATGTTGTTAGTGTCCAAAAACAGACTATTTTTTCAAAATTTTCACATTTAGCAGTCCATGGAGGGTTGACAGATGCTTCCCGGAATAATTTATCCTCTCGACTGGTAATGTGACACCAAGACCTATCAGTGGCCATTTTCTCTTTAAAACTCTACCAGATGTTTGTAAAGAAATCCATGGAAAACATAAATTTTTAAGCTTTTGATGGGTATCACTATTGACAACCACAAAAGGGGTTAACGCTTGGTTTTTTTAATACGCTCATTACTTACAAAAATGACCCTCGATGAATTCCATTTTCAACAAAGGAGATTATGTTTATTTCTCAGGTACACATTGGGTGCTGTGTGTGTCTGAAAAGAGCCCATTTCAACAAAATTACGATACTTGGCAGCCTCTAGAGGGTTAATAAACGCTCAATGGAATATTTTGTCCATGCAGTTTGTAATATCACACAAAGACCTGCGAGTAGTCAATTTTTCTTGAAAATCTACAGGATGTTTTTAGAGAAATCCACAGAAAATGGGAATTTGAAGATTTTAAGGGGTCTCTCTCTTTAGCCTGTCCAAAATGGGTTAAGACTTCGACTTTTGAATACCCTTACTACTTACAAAAATGTTTGCGTATAGATTGTGCGCTCGATAAAGGAAGGCACTTTTCTTTGTGGCGTACCCATTGGGTGCTGTTGGCATCCGAAAACAGCCCTTTTTATCACAATTTTGACATTTAGCAGCCCGTGGAGGGTTAACAAATGCTAACCGCAGTATTTTGTCCATGCAACTTCTATTGTCACCCCAAGGCCTGGGAGTGACAAATTTTTCTTGAAAATCTACAAGACTCGTTTAGAGAAATCCACGAAAAACCTGAATTTTTTAGCTTTATGGGGGTATTGCTGTTTAACCATCCAAAACGGGTTAATGCTTGGTTTTTTGAACACCCTTATTTCTTACAACAATGATCCTCGGTGAATTCCACTTCCAATAAAGAAAGTTATGTTTACCTCTCGGGTTTTGTTTGGGTGCTGTGGGGGTCTAAAACCGGCCCATTTCATCAAAATTTCGATGTTTGGCAGCCTGTGGAGGGTTACCAAATGCACCGCCTAATATGTCGTGTGTATCAAAGGTCGTGTCATAGGAAGGTCTAGCAATGATGAATGTTTAAAAAAAATCTACAAGACGTGTTTCGAGAAAGTGCCAATTTTGGCAGTTTTTTGCCAATTCTGGCGAAATAAGGGTTAAATCGAAAATTCCGCTTCAGTTCATTTTTAGATTTTTTACCCCTCTATGCGTGTGCCAAATTGTGTGAAAATCGGTTCGAAAATGGCTTCTGAATCGTACGGACAAAAATGTGTGGAAAAAAAAACAAAAAAAAACTAGACTTTATGATTCTGGAGAATCATGGCTTTTCCCGATGAGATTCCATGACTTTTCATGACCCCACAGTGTCTGATGAATTGTTTTTAACTGTCTCACTCAAGTCCCTTCATTGATGTTATGAGAAAGGTGAAGATAGTAATCTCAAATGTTTAGGTAAAAACCATCATTAACGGTGGAGTGGGTTAATGTCAATATCGTCGTCCAACAAGTCAATGACCGACAAAAGGAGTTATGTTTCTTTGACACATACCCACTGAGTGCTGTGTCAATTTAAAAATGGTTCATTTTATCTCAAATGTTTCCCAAATATTGATGTCTGGCAGCTTGTAGGGGTTGTTAACAAGTGCTAACAGGAATATTTATTCATGCAACTTGTAATGTCACTCTCCAAGAACTGTAAATGGCCATTCTTTTCTTTAAAATCTACAAGATGTTTTCAGAGAAATCCAGGGAGAACATGAATTTTAAGCTTTTGATGGGTATCATTGTTTATCCAGCCCAAAACGGGTTAAGTGTTGTTTTTTGAATACTCTTATTACTTCCAAAAATAATTCTCAGTGAATTCTACTTCCACTTATTTTGATCTCTCCTCCCAACTTTGGGTGCTGTGGGTACGCAAACACAGCCCATTTTATCAACATTTTGATGTTTGAGAACCTGCATAGGTTTAACAAATGCTTACAGGAATATTTTGTACATGCAACTTGTAATGTCACACTAAGATCTGAGAATGGCCATTTTTTCTTGAAAATCTACTGGATGTTTTTAAAAGAAATCCTCAGAATCGACAAATTTTTAACCTTTTGAGGGGTATCTCTCTGTAACCAGCTCTAAAGGGTTAATGCTTGGTTTTGTTATACCTTCATTACTTACAAAAATGATCGACTGTGAATTCCATTTCCAATGAAGGAGGTTATGTTTATCTCGTAGGTACACATTTGGTGTTATGGTTGCCCAAGCACAGCCCATTTTCTCGAAATGTATATGCCTGGCAGCCTCTGGGGGGTTAACATATGTTTACCCAAACATTTTGTTCATGCTTGTAATGTCACTCGAAGACCTGCGAATGGTCAATTGTTCTTGAAATTTTTTTTGAGAAATCCACAGAAAACTGGAATTTTAAGCTTTTAAGGGGTATATCTCCTTAACCAGTCAAAAATGGGTTAAGACCTCGATTTGTGAATACATTTACTACTTACAAAAATGTTTCCCTGTCAGTTTTGCATCCGGTAAAAGAAGTTACGTTTCTCTGTTGGATTCCCTTTTGATGTTGTTCTTGTTCAAAAACAGACTATTTTTTTCAAAATTTTGACATTTAGCAGCCCATGGAGGGTTAACAAATACTTACCGGAATAATTTATCCAATCAGCTGGTAATGTGACACTATGACCTATCAATGGCCATTTTCTCTTGAAAACGCTACCAGATGTTTGTAAAGAAATCCAGGGAAAACATAAATTTTGAAGCCTTTGATGGGTATCACTATTAACAACCACAAAAAGGGGTTAACGATTGGTTTTTTGAATACCCTTATTACTTACAAAAATGGTCCTCGGTGAATTCCACTTCCAACAAAGGAGATTATGTGTATTTCTCAGGTACACGTTGGTTGCTGTGCGTGTCTGAAAACAAAATTACGATGCTTGGCAGTCTGTAAAGGGTTAATAAACGCTCACCGGAATATTTTGTCCATGCAACTTACAATGTGACACAAAGACCTGCGAGTAGTCAATTTTTCTTGAGAACCTACAGGATGTATTTAGAGAAATCCACAGAAAATGGGAATTTTAAGATTTTAAGGGGTCTCTCTCTTTAGCCTCCCCAAAATGGGTTAAGACTTCGACTTTTGAATACCCTTACTACTTACAAAAATGTTTTCATATAGATTGTGCGCTCGATAAAAGAAGGCACTTTTCTTTGTGGCGTACCCATTGGGTGCTGTTGGCGTCCAAAAACAGCCCATTTTATCACAATTTTCACTTTTAGCATCCATGGAGGGTTAACAAATGCTCACCGCAGTATTTTGTCCACGCAACATCTATTGTCACACCAAGGCCTGGGAGTGACAAATTTTTCTTGAAAATCTACAAGACTCATTTAGAGAAATCCACGGAAAACAGGAATTTTTTAGCTTTATGGGGGTATTGCTCTTTAACCAATTCAAAATGGGTTAACGCTTGGTTTTCTGAACACCCTTATTACTGACAAAAATGATCCTCGGTGAATTCCACTCCCAATAAAGGAAAGTTATGTTTATCTCTCGTGTATTGTTTGGGTGCAGTGGGGGCCTGAAACCGGCCTATTTCATCAAAATTTCGATGTTTGGCAGCCTGTGGAGGGTTACCATATGCATCGCCTGATATGTCGTGTGTATCAAAGGGCGTGTCACAGACAGGTCTAGCAACGACGAATGTATAAAAAAAATCTACAAGACGTGTTTCGAGTAAGTGCCGATAAACTCCAATTTATGCAGTTTTTTGCCAATTCTGATGAAATAAGGGTTAAATCGAAAATTCCGCTTCGGTACATTTTTAGATTTTGTGCTCCTCTATGCGTGTGCAAAATTTCGTGAAAATCGGTTCGAAAATGGCTTCTGAATCGTACAGACAAAATGTGTGGAAAAAAAAAAAAAAAAAATAATAAAAATAATAATCCGTAGAAAAACAATAGTCTTTTCCAGAGGGAAAAGCCTAAAAAAAAACTAGACTTTATGATTCTGGAGAATCATGGCTTTTCCCGATGAGATTGCATGATTTGTCATGACCCCACAGTGTATGATGAATTGCTTTTGACTGTCTCACTAAAGTTCCTTCATTGATGTCATGAAAAAGGTGAGTATAGAAGTCTCAAATGACTCAGTTTGATAAAAAAAAATTGTTTAGGTAAAAACCATCATTAACGGTGGAGAGGGGTAATATCAATATCGTCGTCCAACAAGTTAATGACCGACAAAAGGAGTTATGTTTGTTTGACACATACCCACTGAGTGCTGTATCTATTTGAAAATGGTCCGTTTTATCTCAAATGTATCCTAAATATTGATGTCTGGCAGCTTGTCAAGGGTTAACAAGTGCTAACAGGAATATTTATTCGTGCAACTTGTAATTTCACACCAAAAACTGTGAATGGCCATTTTAACTTAAAAATCTACAAGATGTTTTCAGAGAAATCCAGAGAGAACATGAATTTTAAGCTATTGATGGGTATAATTGTTTATCCAGCCCAAAACGGGTTAAGGGTTGTTTTTTAATACGCTTATTACTTATAAAAATAATTCTCAGTGAATTCTACTTCCACTTATGTTGATTTCAACTCTTATCTTTGTGTGCTGCAGGTATGCAAACACAGCCCACTTTTTCAACATTTTGATGTTTGAGGACCAGCATAGGGTTAACAAATGCTTACTGGAATATTTTGTACATGCAACTTGTAATTCACACTAAGATCTGAGAATGGCCAATTTTTCTTGAAAATCTACATGATGTTTTTAGAGAAATCCTCAGATAACATGAATTTTTAACCTTTTGAGGGGTATCACCCTGTAACCAGCCCTAAACGGGTTAATGCTTGGTTTTATGAATACCTTCATTACTTACAAAAATGATCCTCGGTGAATCCCACTTCCAATGAAGGTGGTTATGTTTATCTTGCAGGTACATATTGAGTGCAATGGGTGGCCAAGTACAGCCCATTTTCTCAAAACTTGCTGTCTCTGGAGGGTTAGCAAACACTTAGCGGAATCTTTTGTTCATGCAACTTGTAATGTCACTCCAAGACCTGCAAATGGTCAATTTCTCTTGAATACTTACCAGATTTTTTGGAGAAATCTACAGAAAATGGGAATTTTAAGCTTTTAAGGGGTACATCTCCTTAACCAGGCGAAAATGGGTTAAAATCTCAATTTTTGAATACCCTTACTACTATCAGTTTTGCGTCCGGTAAAAGAAGTTATGTTTCTCTGCAGCATTCCCATTTGATGTTGTTGGTGTCCAAAAAACAGACTATTTTTTTCGAAATTTTGACATTTAGCAGCCCATGGAGGGTTAACAAATGCTTATCTGAATATTTTATCCATGCAACTGGTAAAGTGACTCTAAGATCTATCAACGACCATTTTCTCTTGAAACCCTACGAGACGTTTCAAAAAGAAATTCAGGGAAAACCTGATTTTTTAAGCTTTTGATGGGTATTGCTATTAACCATCTATAAAGGGGGTTAATGCTTGGTTTTTTGAATACCCTTATTACTAACAAATCTGGTTCTCGGTGAATTCCACTTCCAACAAAGTAGATTATGTTTATCTCTCGGGTATGCATTGGGTGGTGTGCGCATCTGAAAACAGCCTATTTCAACAAAATTACGATGCTTAGCAGCCTGTAGAGGGTTAATAAATGCTCACCGGAATATTTTGTCTATGCAACTTGTTATGTCACACAAGGTCCTGCGAATAGTCAATTTTTCCTGAAAAAGGACAAGTTGCTTTTAGAGAAATCCACAGAAAATGGGGATTTTAAGCTTTTAAGGGGTATCTCTCTTTAACCAGCCCAAAATGGGTTAAGACTTCGACTTTTGAATACCCTTACCACTGTCAAAAATGTTTCCCCATCAATTTTGCGTCCGATAAAAGAAGGAACCTTTCTCGGTGGTACACCAAGTGGGTGCTGTTGGCGTTCAAAAACAGCCCATTTTATCACAATTTTGACTTTTAGCAGCCCGTGGAGGGTTAACAAATGCTCATCGCAGTATTTTGTCCATGCAAATTCTATTGTCACACCAAGTCCTGGGAGTGACAATTTTGTCTTGAAAATCTACAAGACTCGTTTAGAGAAATCCACGGAAAATACGAATTTTTGAACTTTATGGGGGTATTGCTGTTTAACCAGCCCAAAACGGGTTAACGCTTAGTTTTCTGAACACCCTTATTACTGACAAAAATGATCCCCGGTGAATTCCACTCCCAATAAAGGAAGTTATGTTTATCTCTCGTGTACTGTTTGGGTGCAGTGAGGGCCTGAAACCGGCCTATTTCATCAAAATGTCGATGTTTGGCAGCCTGTGGAGGGTTACCATATGCATCGACTGATATGTCGTGTGTATCAAAGGGCGTGGCACAGACAGGTCTAGCAATGACGAATGTATAAAAAAAATCTACAAGACGTGTTTCGAGAAAGTGCCGATAAACCCCAATTTTGGCAGTTTTTTGCCAATTCTGACAAAATAAGGGTTAAATCGAAAATTCCGCTTTGGTACATTTTTAGATTTTGTGCCCCTCTATGCGTGTGCAAAATTTCGTGAAAATCGGTTCGAAAATGGCTTCTGAATCGTACGGACAAAATGTGTGGAAACCTCCCCCCCCCCCCCCCCCCCCAAAAAAAAAAAAAATAATAATCCGTAGAAAAACAATAGTCTTTTCCAGAGGGAAAAGCCTAATAATAATAATCCGTAGAAAAACAATAGTCTTTTCCAGAGGGAAAAGCCTAATAATCCATAGAAAAACAATAGTCTTTTCCAGAGTGAAAAGCCTAAAAAAAAAAAAAAAAAAAAAAAAAAATAATAATAATAATCCGTAGAAAAACAATAGTCTTTTCCAGAGGGAAAAGCCTAAAAATAATAATCGGTAGAAAAACAATAGTCTTTTCCTGAGGGAAAAGCCTAATAAACCTGAAACAAAGATTTCAAGCGTAGTCGGTCGTTAATGGCTATTTTTAGTCATTAGCGCACGCGGACAGGCTTAGCACGCGCTGACGTTCTGCGCGTGACGTCATCTCGCCTTCCTGGAAATCTGTTTACATTTAACGAGTTTACTTTTCATTGTTGTTGACTGAGATAAATATAAAGTGTTCTGCCTTAAATTGCTAAATAAATGGTGTTTCGCATTGATTCTTTTCACGAAATAATATAAATCCAAAAGGGTCAAAATCGTTCTTATAATTTTCAAGTATTGATAATAATAATAATAACATGATTTTCTCAGGCGTTGTTTGGTTAAATTACTGGACCTCCAATGTGATTAGCAGCCCACACCCATTAGCGGCACTCGGCTATCGCCTCGAGCCGCCAATGACTGCTGGGCTGCTAATCACAGATGGCGGTCTGGTAATGGAGCCCAACGCCCTCGAAAATCATGTTATTGTATAATTGTCACATTACAATTTATGATACGTTGTAAACTCCAGGGCTTAACTCACACACAGAACGGAGTGCGGCCCCCTTTTTGATACCCCTGCCCTCTTGCCCTCATCTGTTTCCGGTGCCTTGGCTATAGACCATGTAACTGATATTGCTGGTAATTATACTTACTGGTAATCGTATACGTCTATTGCCGATGTTAAATGCCTTATTTCTTGATTACACATGTACAAGTTCTTGTCATTTTCCGGCAACAAATCAGCATCGTGGAAAACAAAGCAGTCATATTCATCATACAAAAGTGCCTCTATATACCCAATGTTCATAAGTTTGCCTTTATTAAATAAATCATTCCCCGCCTGTAGAAAAAATAAAATATAATGTTTTTCATTGGGAAGCACGTTTGTTTCGCCCACTGTTTCTGAAATACACTGAGTTGGCGAGGTGAAACAGAAACGCGTTTCAGTTTGAAATTGTCACGCCCCAGATTATAATGCACACTGGCTACTCCCTCTTTTTTAATGTGTATGTATTAGTTAGGTCATGGTTTGGTCTATTTCATCTATTCCAACCATATTTCAACTTGAAAGCTACTCTTCGAGATAGGGCTGCATGGTATTGAAATTTCAATACCGCCGTCGGTATTGAAAAAAATACCGCGATATACCGGGGTATATCGTAGACAAGTTCAGAATCTGAACGAAGTTATCAGTACCCGACTGAGAGTCACTGATACTGAAGATTACGTTCAGATTGCTGAACTAATTAACAAATACGGTGGTAAAATTGCGTCGCGAATCGAATCGAATCTTCGCCCAAATCTCAAAGTACTCGAATCTCAGTAGATTCGTGTTAAAAATAGTTTTTGATTGTGGAACACTTGCTACTTTCTGCATTATGGCTATTTCATGACCGTAATACCCGTTTTAAGTCAAGTTTATCCAGTCGGTGTATAAGTCGCACTTTTGACAAAAAAAATTATCCCCAAATTAAGGGTGCGTCTTATACATCAGCAGGTGGACTATCCAATTTTGGGGTGAAAAACTCAGGCGATGTTCTGGGCAGCGGAGTTCGTAAACAGTTGACAACACAGTTATATTTTTGGCGATTAACAATTGAATAACATTTACTGCACTCGCTGCCTTATGTTCAGCTGAAAGCAATATCTTCGATAAAGCATTTCTTTTACAGATATGCAGAGCGTTATTTTTATTTTGATTCAAAATCATATTACAGATACAACCCAGGTATGCAGGAAAAACAATTAAGTGCCATGACTTTTTTGTTCGAAAAAAATATCTCACAATTCGTCACTGCAGGGTTTATTTTTTCTTTGTTTGTGAATATTAATTAAAACAGCTGTTGATGGAGTGTGTGCTCTTCGAACCCTGCATTTTCCTCTCCATTATTTAGTTCTTGTCATGACCTATCGTATTTTAAGTGTTGATAGATATGGTCACTGGTAGTTTAGTTTAGTTTAGTTTAGTTTAATAGTTTAATGCATTACACCATAACGGCAGTTGCACAATACAAACATAACAAATAAGAAGACATAATAAACAAGATGTATAATATAAACTACTAATGACTTTTTTCTTTAACAAGGTGATCTCGCTTACAGAAGAATGACCAGATCATGTTAGAAATAATATTAATCAATTTACTATCACAGTTTTTCAATATATAATAGTATTTCTCCAAATCATTTAATTGTTCAAATTCTTTGTTTTCTTTTATAATTTCTTCGAACCCCGTTTCCATAATTTCGACATATGCCTCACAATACATAACAAAATGTTTTTCGCTCTCTATTTCACCGGTATCGCACAACTGGCATCTCCTATCATTTAGGGGCATTGGGGGTTGTTTATGTCTACCCTTTTCTATTTCTAAATTATGGTACTAACCCTAAGTCTAGTAAACAGTTCACGGGGCTGTCAAGATCTGATGATTTTCAGACGAGGTTCAAGCATGTATTCATGTTTAACTAATCGATACGTTTGTAACTTATTACTGCCTTTCATTTTGTCATCATTAAACATATCTTTAGTAAATCTTTCTCTATGCTGAGATTCTAGTACGTCTTTCAGGCATTTTCCATTACTATTGGTTAACGTATTAGCATTCGAAACTTTGATATTGTAACGAGATAACTGAGTTATCCAAGTTTCGGAAGTTTATATTTGAGCGACTCCTTGAATGGGTTGGAGAGTATGTTATCGCCAGCACATTTGGATAATTTATCGACATATTTATGGAGATATAAGACGGCATCGTTCACGATAGGATATCTACCCAACTCTCCTCGTGCTGCGTGATTAGATGCTTTTCTATTCAACATTAATATTTGTTTACAAAATTCCATGTGGGCTTGTTCACAGGCTGTAGTGTCCACAAAAGGAGTTTTGGTGTCAGGGGACCAAATCTCGCAACCATATAATAAAATAGGCTTAATCAATTTATCAAAAGTTTACATTTTACATGAAGAGTTAAGTCAAGTGACTTTCTGAGAGAATTTGTAAGGAAAAACCTTGCTTTCGATCCATTTGTTCTCTTGAACTTGTTTTGTATTTCCATTGTATGTGAATTCAAGACCAAAATATTTATATTGATCTTCGATATCTAATTTCGCTGTTCCAATACAAAACGTAGGATCTTTTTTATCTTTTCTATTTTTGAAAATCATGCATTTTGTTTTATTAATACTGACACTAAGTTCGTTTTTATCCGCATAGTGTTCTAACTTCTGAATACATTTATTCAATCTGGCTGGAAACTCTGATACCATTACCAGGTCACCGGCAAAAAGTAGGTGATTGAGTCGTTGTCCATTCACATTAACTGGTGAACAGTATTCATAAAAAATCCCAGATATGTCATCAATAAAAATTTTGAAAAGAGAGGGAGGATATAGAACATCCTTGTCTAACCCCACTGTTGAGAGTAAAGGCGGGCTCACTCCTACGGTAGTATTTATAGAATAGTAACTGGACTCATAAAGAGAGCTAAGAATTTTGAGGACTTTCCCACCGATACGCAATGCCTCCATTTTCTCAAAAAGTAACGGCCTATCTACCGAATCAAATGCTTTCTTAAAATCAACAAAAGCCGCGTACATTGGTTTCTTCTCTTCTTTATATTTATTTGCCAACGTGCGCAAAATGAATGCACTGTCAATTATTCCACGATACTTTCTGAATCCAAATTGGTTATCGCTTATTACATCGTTGAGTTCTAAATACTTATTCAGCCTCGAGTTTATTACTTTATTAAATAATTTTTCGAAATTGCTACTTTGCGCAATCGGTCTGTAATTGATATGATCATGTCAGTCGCCCTTTTTATAGAGAGTCTTTATTATAGACTCACTGCAACATACAGGGTAATGATCTGATAATAATATTTGATTAAATAGCTTGACAACATCATCTATAATAATTACAACAATAAGTTTTAAAAATTCATTCTGAATGCTATCTACAGCCGCTGACTTTTTGTTTTGAAGCTGCCTAACAGCGTCTAAAATTTCTATAGCGGCTATGTAGTCATTGTCTGATTTGGAATCTGGCTCCTTAATTGTCGCCGGAAGATGACGTATTTCAGACTCAGATCTTTTGGGACAAAGTAATGTTTTAAAGAATTCTACAGTTTCATCTGGGTGTAAATAATTGGACTCTTCTTTCTTAGAACGAAATGTGCTAATAATACTCCAGTACTCGGAAGGATTAGCTGTCTCCATATTAGATAATTTATCAGAGATACATTCATAAAATTATGGTATCCTTGTGTTAGTAATTAATGTTCACGAAAGCGACCAATATTAATTCTGAATGGATTATTATTGTGCAGGCTTCCATTTCCCTTTGTTTCTATTTCTGCACCGCTGTCATGACGAACCTACACCCGAACCGCTCGAAATTTGCAATATCCTGCCAGACCAATGACGAGATAAGCAGAAAACTCTCTGTATACCTCAAGACTACCCTGTATATCTCCCAGAGCCAGAATATCGGCGCCGGAAAAAGGATATCTCAGATTCTACAGCACCCAAATATGACGATCCTCCCACGATCCACCAGATATCATACCTAATCGACGGCGGCGGTAGTGGGTGGACGAATAGAGCGGTGGGGGTCTCTCGATTCAGGGCTCTATGGTGTTCACACGGGTCCAATCGCCTAGCGAAATAAATACGGTGTCGGGGTGTTAAATACCAGACCTACAATCGCTTCCCTCGGTGGGGTGGGCAGAGCGACTGGATGCCAGAGAGAAGTGACCAGAAGTATGCCCCGCGAGTCATCATCACCTGGGACGAGGTCTGCACCGTCCCGTAGCCAATCCCTAAACCTCCCTGGGCTGGATAGACCACAAGGGTGCTAGGTAGACTGCAGGGGTGACCAGGGCCTACCACCTCCCGTTGCTGGTGAGATGCAACATGAATGGTTGCGGGGCCATGCATACCGTTATGAAGAGGTTGAGGTTGACCACAAGGCAAAACACGAAGCACTACAAGCCGCAAAGAAAGCTATTCGCCTCCAAACAGACATCCCCGGATGTGTAAAACCCTCTTAAATTGTCTTAGATGGGACAGGTTTGTGGAGCAATGGGCAGGGATTATATTCCATCTAAATTAGGGAGAATGCATCTGGATTTTTTCGAAAATGGTGGCGAGAGTCCAAACCTGCTTTTGAGTGTCCCAACGATGTTATTGATGTCGCCCTTCGCCATACGACGTGGTTGAGCGAGAAATATATAGCGAGGACTGTCGCCTAGGCTTCGCACTCACATCATCTCCAGTTAGGGGCTGACAATACAAGCCCCGCAAAGGGTTTCGATCATCGACGACTAACCCCAGTGGTTCAATTTGACATACCTGGCCATTTCCATGGTCAGCCCCAAATGGTTACCTGTCTGCTTGACAAGCAATAGAGTACCGACTTCACGCAGCCCACTACACGGAGAATCTGGAAGGCCATACAGAAAAGGCTTGCGTACCACAAACGAAATGAGCAGTGGAAGAACCTTTGGACCGACTCGGTGGTGGACTACGTTTTGTGACTCAAAGAGAGAGTCAACAGAATTGGCAGGCCTGTAACATCGAGATTCTCTGGGTCTTCGATCCCAGAGACCTGCAGCAGTTTATCGTCTACAGAACAGACAACAGCCTGGGACACTGCAAGGATAGTGTACGCCTTACCTGCCTCAAATGTAACGTAAAAGAGAAGCGGCGGACCTCAATGAGTAAGCACACCATTAGGTATCTGCACTTTGTCACAAGGAAGAAGCTCTTTCCGGACAAACCCAAGTGCAGGCCCATTCTGTTCGTAGGATAAATAATACAGGTCAGGCTTTATCAGGGCCAAGCTTTGTCACAGACCATCCCAGTCTGTAGATTCGGAGGGCCACACATAGGATCGATAGCTCGCCGTTTTCCTCCCTTCTGCTCACCTGGATGATAGTGGTATTGCACACCAACTTCAGAGGAAATTTTATGAGCCTACAAACCAACAGGACTATCCCGCAACGACAAAGGGCATCTACGTCACCATCTTGCCATAACAGAATCCTTGGGCCTTTTCTCAGTCACATGGGTTCCTTATTCAAAGCTGAGACGACAGCCGGTAACCGGGCAACCCATTCGATTGTAAAGCCCGCGAGCATATTGTGGAACCGAGGCCATAAAATTCATTATTATTATTATTATTGAGAACCACCATCTTCTGGGAGTATTGATGCCCAAACAACCGTTCTGCGAACGTGCGGGTAAATCTTTCTACGATGCCTTACCATCTGCAGGCTTTCCGTCTCACCTCGTCGGACTAAGACACCATGTTTGGTCAGCAGTTGGGACGCAGAGCCCATAAACCATCAACCACGACCAGGAAATACTCGAAGAGCTTTCGACCGAAGTACAGGTTATCGTGAGGTAGGAATAGGAGGTCCGCTCGGTGGATCTCGTTTGTAACAGAGACATCAAATTTTGGTCTCGGAATGTGGCGTGTAGCAGGCAGACAGGCAGGTCCGAATTGTATGCTTTTTAACTAAGTTTGGGTTACCTCTTCAGAGACCTTGGCAGCTTCAGCAAGTTTCTCGAGTTTGCAGTCTCATTCCAGTAGCCCCAAGGGCTGCAGTATATGCGCGGTAGTTTGATTGCGTCCTTTGTATAGGCGAGTCTACAGCAACTGCTTGCCTCTTTATCTGAGGAAACGATGTATTTCAACAGTGATAAGCCACCAACATGCATAGTGCAAAAAACTCGTTTTGATGCCAGTTCCCGTGGAATAAATAATTGGTGAGTCTATAGGCAACAAGTGCATTCGCGTCCATCACTAGAATGACAAATGCAAGTTCGCAGTTCTTCTGCTCATCCGATGTGTCATCATGTCAATGAAAAACAGTATTCCAACAAAGGCGTTCCAATAACTATCATGTATGTACGTGGTAGTTTTTTTATAATCGGTATCACGTTTGTACGTGTTAGTATCACGTACGTACGTGTTGATTATCAAGTACGTACGTGTTAGTATCACGTATTTATCACCCATCCATTAAACTTTAAACCCTTGTATTTAACGGAATCGCCGCTATGACATAAAAGTTTCTGTATTCAACTGGTGATGTACAAGCCGGAAATTTTTTCCAGCATCGTTTATATTAGTTTCTTTCCCGACGAGTCATTAGTTACGGTTCGAAAAGTCTCGAAATTTCGTTATACAATTATCAATCGTCTGTCGCGTAATGTGAAAAAGAAAACGTCCAAAGCAAAATAAAGCCTGTTCACAAAAAATTAGTTAACCAAAAATGAGATAATATTAGAAAAAACCCAATCATTTCCAACCACAACATTAATCCGGTCGCGTGGCAGTCTCGTCTGTGGATCCCGTTATATCTAAATTATTAGTCAACTTTATTTTGATAAATCTTCTGACATCTGGACATGCTTCGAACTTCTTTTAAAAAAGTTTCTCCCAGGTGCTTTGCAAATCTGCCCAACTGTGTACTTATATTGTTACTAACAGTAATAGCCACCAAATGGTTAGGCGTGAATGGACACCAGCTGAAGAGAAACGGCGATACGAATTTCAATAAACATGCCCGATAGAAAAGATAATGAATGTAATTTCGACTGGTTCCCAAAAGGTTGTTTTGATTTTGTATCGATCCATTTGATCAGTACAGCTTGAAACAAAACAAACGGACTCTTCAACTTTGGGTTTATACATCGAAATTAAAATTTGTTTATTTAAATGAATTTTAATGCATGGGATGTGTAATAAACACAGAACGCGAAATCTTACTACGCCAATCTAACTCGTTATGTACAACACCCACCGATTCAAACATATATCGCGTTTTGTCTATGTACTTGATACTAACCTGTACGTAAGTATTAATATTTTGTTTTTATTCTCTAGTGACAGCAATAAGTTTCCATAGCATTCTCACCTGTTCCACAACAAAAATTCTGTAATCCAGCATTTGGTTTTTCAACATGCCGTGTAATCTGTTTAACAAACGTTTTAAATTCGCCAGTCTCCTTCTATAAGGTATGACTACAGCAAGTTTCTGCCGCGCTTCACATTCTGATGGTCTCCACTGTCCTCCTACTTGCACGTGCGGTTGATTTGTGACAATCGTTTCAAATGACGGAATGGTAATATCAAGGTTTACTCTGCCTGAAAAGAAAACATTACAACAGAAAAAACTTCTGGCATAGCGGCGGTTCGAACCTACACCGAGAGTGTTTACGGCAGCACCAACGATTCGAGATGCACATTTAGTGAACTTCAGAAGGGAAATCTTTTTGATTGTAAGTGTAATTTTCAAAAGCAATTTCCAGTGCCTTTAATGTTCACCTAAGATAACGCAAGTAAAATATAAGCGTAATATATACATAAATAATGATTTAAATCCAATTTATATTTCTCAGATACACATTTTCTCAGATTGGGTTCGTGTTACACATTTTAGTGAGTCCCATTTGATACGCGGGATTGGACACATCAACATGTTATCAAATTTAGTGTGGCTCATGAATGTCACCGGCCCACGAAAACTTCGTGCAGGTTTTTCGCACGAGCGCCGCGTTAGTGTCTGTGGGGGTACGTTTTGAAATTTTCATTTGTACTTTTCGGAGGTCTCATCGTTCCTTTCTTGGTATAAACTCGTTCATCAATAGTTTCTGGTCGAAACGTAACTTTTGAGATATGCGAAGACTGACACGTGACGAACGTTTAGGTGCCGTTGGCATGTTGGAAGCTGGCAACAGACAGACTGCAGTCGCACAAATTCTCAACGTAACTCAGTCGGCGATTAGCAGGTGGTCACTCTACCGCCAGACAAGCAATGTTGATGGCAGACGTCGGTCAGGTCGTCCAGGGGCGACAGCTGCTAACCAGTTTCGTTTCATCCGAACCACAGCATACGTAATATCAACGTGCCTCAAAAATTGGACAGCAGCTGCACCGAGCGACAGATGTGCGAGTCAGTGGTCAGCCTATCCGAAATCGTCGACACAGCTGGAGTTTGTACGCTCAATGACCTTGAATAATTCCACGTTTGACTGAACGTCACATCGCAGCAAGGCGTAATTTGCGTGGAGCACGACAGAGCTGGGACAATCGTCAGTGGAGCAACGTCATGTTTTCCGATGAATCGAGGTTCACTCTCGACTTCCACAACAGTCGAAACAGAGTGTGGCGGCGGCGAAACGAACGATACCATGACGTAACGGTTAGGTAGCACGATCGTTTTGGTGGTGGATCATATATGATGTGGGGAAGCAAAACCAGCAAAACCATGACAAGCAGAACAGCATTACATGTCATCCAAGGGCGTGTCACAGGGCAGAACTACCATGACAAAATGATAGGAGCTCATGTGGTGCCATTTGCGCGACGTCACTGTCGTGGATTCATTTTCCAAGATGACAATGTAAAAGCACACAGGGTCCGTGTAAAAGAACACAGAGTTCCTCCAGGAACAGAACATCACTACACTGCCTTGGCCAGCTCTAACTCCAGACCTTTCACCAATTTAGCACGTCTGGGATATGCTTCGCAGACGCCTACGACAACGCTAACAGCTCCTACCAATGTCTAGAAAATCGCCGCGGCACTGCAGGAAGAATGGAATAATATCAGTCAAGCTGATATTGGACATTTGGTGAGGAGTATGCCACGTCGGATCCACGCTAGTCTCGTGAACCGAGGAGGTTTTACAAGGTATTGAGGTCTTGGACTCATGTGGTAAATTCTCTGACTGACCGTCCATGTCTTATACAGCTCAGTGCGTGGAATGTCTGCTTGTCAGACACCTAACTATCGCTGAAATCATTCACCAGATGCACAGTGCAATGCCTCAACTGTCTTTGTGATGAAAATATAAATATATTTCTTCATATATTTTACTTTTATCAAATATCCCCTACTTTTTTTAATATATATATATGGTTTACACACAATTACAGTTCGCACTATAAGGGCCCACCCCGTCTTCCACGATACAGGCATGCATCTCAAAGCATCTCTGGCTTCGGTCTCCGTCTCCACACGGTTTTGGTCCTAATATTTACGGTAGTGTTTATGCACTTTTACGCCGATATTTCTTTCATAGAGTTAAACCCATCATCACCTGGACTCACTTTGCTTAAAGTTCTGCTTATGAGACGCCCTCGTCGGCGTCTTCACACACGTGCCTTGTGGGGTTAATTTGGCCTTCACCTATGAAGAAATAACTCACTCAAAATCTACGTATAAAATTCTCACAATGTACACTATTAAAAAAGTAGGGGATATCCAAATTGATGTTGGTATTATCGGAAAATGGTATTGGATACGCGTGATTGGACACATCAATATGTTACCAAGTTTAGTGTGGATCATGAATGCGACCGGACCATGAAAAACTCGTGCAGGTTTTTCGCACGAGCGCCGCGTTAATGTGTGTGGGGTACGTTTTGAAATTTTCATTTGTACTAGCCCGGCTTTTTCGGAGGTGTCATCGTTCTTTTCTTGGTATAAACTCATTCATCAATAGTTTCTGGTCGAAACGTAACTTTTGAGGTATGCAAAGACTGACGCGTGGCGGACGTTTACGTGCCGTTAGCATGTTAGGAGCTGGCAACAGACAGGCTGCAGTGGCACAAATTCTCAACGTTACTGAACCGGTGATTAGCAGGTTGTGGTCACGCTACCGTCAGACAGGCAATATTGATGACACGTCGGTCAGGTCGTCCAAGGGCGACAACTGCTAACCAGGATCGTTTCATCCGAACCACAGCATTACGTAACCACTATCAAAGTGCCTCAGAAATTGGACAGTAGCTGCTCCGAGCGACAGATGTGCGAGTCAGTGGTCAGATTATCCGAAATCGCCTCGACAGCTGGAATTTGTACGCTCGACGATCTCGACTAATTTCACGTTTGACTGAACGTCACATCGCAAGAAGGCGTAATTGGTGTGTTGCACGACAGCGCTGGGACTATCGTCGATGGAGCAACGCATGTTTTCCGATGAATCGAGGTTCACTCTCGATTTCTACGACAGGCGAAACAGAGTGTGGCGGCGACGGAACGAACGATACCATGACGTAACCGTAAGGCAGCACGATCGTTTTGGTGGTGGATCGGTCATGGTGTGGAGAGGCATAACCATGACAAGCAGAACAGCATTACATGCCATCCAAGGGCGTGTCACAGGGCAGAACTACCGTGACAACATGTTAGCAGCTCATGTGGTGCCGTTTGCGCGACGTCACGGCCGTCAATTCATCTTCCAAGATGACAATGTAAGAAAGAGCACACAGGGCCTGTGTTGCTACAGAGTTCCTCCAGGGGCAGAACATCACTACACTGCCTTGGCCAGCACTAAGTCCAGACCTTTCACCAATCGAGTACGTCTGGGATATGCTTCGCAGGCGCCCACGACGACGCCAACAGCCCCCCTACTAATGTTCAGAAACTCGCCGCTGCACTGTAGGAAGAATGGAATAATATCAGTTAAGCTGATATTGGACATTTGGTGAGGAGTATGCCACGTCGGATCCACGCTAGTCTCGCGAACCGAGTTATTTTTAGAAGGTATTGAGGTCTTGGACTGAATATGGTAAATTCTCTGACTGATCGTCCATGTCTTCAACAGCTCAGTGTGTGGAATGTGTGCTTGTCAGACACCCAACTATCGCTGAAACCATTCACCAGATGTCACTATGCAATGCCTCAGCTGTCGTTTTGATGAAAATATAAATATATTTCTTCATATATCTTACTTTTATCAAATATTCCCTACTTTTTTGAATAGTATATTATCGACCGCTATCACGCCAATAGAACAGTTCTAACGCCGAGTCTCCATCTCTCGAGCTCAACCAGCTCTCCACAGCTCTTAGTCATTCACCAATTATGGCATGCGCTCATGAACTCACCGCCGTTTATGACGGTCCACTGTCGCGACCTAGTGGACCTACCAACTTGCTAGGGTCATGGAAGAAGGCCTACCCTGAACATGTTCCTCAAATATATACAGCTCGGGAAGGAATTAATTTTAGTAATAATCACCTTCTTTGAAGTCGGAGATACTCAGCTAGACTGGTTCACTTTAAATTAGACTTCGTTTAAAATTCTTAGACTCTGACATTCCCTGACCACAACAGATGACATTTACAGTACATTCGTCGTGAACTGGGCGTAATCCACCCGTGGCCAGTGATGTCCTCGCATGCATTTACCAGGTAATAAAAATTATCATCAGCAACATTTTAATTAATGAAGCATCGGGTCGTAGCTGGTGCTTCATTAATTAAAGTTTTGATGATTATTATTATAATTACTTTTTGGAATATAATATTATTGCGTCCGTGGAAATATTGCCCACCCGTGGAAATGACCAGTCCACGGCGGTTGTACTGTATTTGTTTTCTGACATTTACTTGTATTATGTGATTTATACGATATGCGAACCTTCTGGACGTTACTGGATTTTATTATGCGCTGAACGATAGGCTGAGGAAGAAATTGCGGAAAGACAGAAATCGTATCCTCCACTGTGAAGAGAAAGAAATTTTCACTTTCAAGGTGTCAATCAAAATGGCGGTTTTCAAAGCATCACTTCAAGGTGAATACGAGTCAAATTATCACTGGAAATGATCAATTTGTTCTAAAAAATTATAATGAAAAGTAAATCTAGTGTTGTTGAGCACCGCGAAAAATAAGCATTTGTCTCGGTCACTCATGAGATAATTTTCGTTGTCCACTCAAAAACACTAGATATCCTCCATTTATCTGTTTACAGAAAAGTATGAAGAATTGAGCTTCTCTTTTATTTGAACTAAGCAACACTGAACAGGCGATTATATCTGGCTTTTGAAGCATCACGACTGCACACTCTCAACTTTATTTGGATTGATGTCTTCAAGTGGCGTCTGTTGAACGCCCAGTTGCATTATTTAGAGGTCGCTCTGTTCGCTAATTATCGTCACTCTTTTTCCCGTTATTGACGTAACCGATTAAGCCTTCAGATATCGTGCCGTTTATAAACTGCACGATATTGGCGCCTTTCACCCCACTGGTCTCATGATGATACGGACATATTAACTGTTAACCTCAGATATTAGCAAAAATAAAGAATTTTCGTCCTGACACCAATGTACTCCTTGATATCCCCCATCGAGGAACAAACCCCCGCTTGTTCCAAAATAACACAGGATTAAGAGTGTTGTGAGACTTACCAAACTATCTCACAACTTACAATTCTACACTAGAGCACAAATATTTTATACACATTCGTTCCGTCTGCGTGCAAATCCTCCTCGCTTTTTTATTCTTTCCATAGATTACCCGATACATGCCCGCAGACGGATTATCCCACGAAGTGTAGGCCTGCATTCACACGACTTCACACCCACGACCGCCTAAGGACAAGATTGCCATCGGCCCCATCATGGTGACTGACCCTTGAACCTCGTTTTCAAGTTCTAGTCTCGCGATCACTGTGCCATCGCTACTTCCCCGACATAACCTATACGACTTGAGCTTATCGAGTTGTTGGTTCCTGGACCTCCACCTGAGTGCCTTTAAAAACGTACCAGTAGATGACCGGCCCGCTTTGACAACTCCAAACTTAGCTCGGCCCTTCGAGTTGGGGTTTCCTTGCCCAGCCATTGCCGCGAGGTCAGTCGCCCCTCGCTTTAGGGCAGGCTCACATGTGCCTACAGCATTGGAAAGGCCCTTTCCATAGACCTTAACAACAAATCTCCTCCCATTCATCCTTCAAATCTAAGGGAGAGACCCCTGACTCCATTTGGGGCTATCCCTTGCATATTTGCAGAGCTCCTACCAAAAATGGCGATTACAATCCCAAATCCAGGGTTTGTCCCGACACAACCCTTCCAAACGTAATTTCACATAACCACTAATCCATTCAACAGCTCGTCCCCTTATTGGAGAATACGAGATCCGATTTACGCTTCTTGTCGCTAAATATCGACAAACTTCATTAAGCAAACCCGTGGCAAACCTCGTGCCCTGGGCAATTAAAATTTCCTTCGAAAAACCTAGTCTTCCAAATATTTGAGCAAGGCCTTAATGACCTGCTCCGCCTCCTTGTATGTAGTGTTACTAGCTCTGGTTAACCTGTGGCACAATCTACCACCGTTAAAATATACCTGTGACTGTCTTCCGCCCCTTATTCAACAGATAATATAAAATCCACCTTCCTCGAATGGCTCGTACGTTTAGGGCACTTCCCTAAACGGCACCCGGGACCCTATCACTTGGACCTACCATCGCATCAGCCTCACATCGGCACTTTTCTCTCATGATTTCGGGCTCACTTTGCATGGCCCTCTCCCCACATCTTTTAAGATAGGGATTATCTGCATGGGCCAGACTTTTGGGAACCAATGACGCCTTCTGTGTTAACTCTGTGAGTTGATTGCATATATATTTTTTCCCTTTTCGTCACAACCTTCATTTTGATGAATAAGTTATGTATATTTAATTGTAATTTATAGGGTATCAGAGAAGAGAATTTCGAAGTAACTTACTTTCCCTTACTTACATTGCACCTTAACATCTTAGCTATTTTGTTAAGTCGGTTAAAATTAAGTTATCGAAACACTATATATACACCTTGAAAAAAGTATTGCAACACCCAATACATTTACACCCCATTTCTTTTTCACTGGTAAAATAATTTTATGTATTTGAGTGTTAATTGTAACCCTATTGGCACACCGCACATTCAGTTGAGGTTTGCACGAGCTATAGTAAAAGGAGTGAATCTCATGTACAACATGTACCCTCACGTGGCCAACCTGCAGTTTCAACAAATCATCCGGAAATTTTGATAACGTTAATGATCGGTTGAGTTAATTGTTTGTAATCAAAAATGGGACCGCCCCAATTGTCAGCTGCTAAATAATGGCAAATTATTGGCATGGGAAATGCTGGTATGTCACTGAGAGCAAAAGCAAGAGATGATGGTCAGTATCTGTAAGCTATCAGCCGTTTGATAAGGAAGCAGCAGAAAACTCACGATGTTAAAGATCGTCAACGTTTAGGAAGACCACGTGTGACAATGTCAGAGAAGATGCAGCTCTTTTGAGAATCGCCAGACGCAGTCCATTCCTGACAAGTGGTGTATTAAAACGTGAGTGCCTCCACTTCGTCGCCGACATAACGGTCCATAATCGACTCAAGTCAGTTGGATATAGAGCCAAACGACCTATCAGACGTCCTCTGTTAACTCAAATTCATCAAGCAGCAAGACTGGCTTGGTGCCAGGCACGACGTGATTGGAATTTGACATCGTGGCGAAAGGTAAACTGGTCAGACGAAAGTCGATTTCTTTTGTTTATGTCTGATGGCAGAGCTCGAGTATGGCGACGAAGAATCACAGTATATGCTCAAAGGAATATTATAGGGCAAGTTCCATTTGGTGGTGGTTCAATTATGGTGTGGGGATGCATGTCACATGACTGCAAACTCGACCTTGTCACTGCAAGACAGAATCTGACTGGGCAACGGCACATCACTGAAATCTCAGAAAGGGTTGTACCTCATTTCGACAATCATCCTCTGAACACAAGTCCAACCTTCATGGATGACAACATTAGGCCACCCCGTGCACGTGCAGTTGTCGACGTTTTACGTCAATAGGCAACAACAATTCTACCATGGCCAGCCAGGAGTCAGGATCTCAATCCAATTGAACATGTTTGGGATATGATGTGTCGGAACAGACGTCAGCGTGATCCTCCAGTACAAAATCTGGCACAACTGGAACAAGCCCGTCATCAGGAATGGAATGGTATACCCCAACGTCACTTTCAACGTCTTATTCATTCAATGAGGAGGAGGGTTTGAAATGTTATTGGCGTTGGCGGGGGCTACGCCAGATACTGACATTGTGTTCCATTATGGAAACTAGTGTTGATCCCTGATGATAAGAAGGCAGTAACTGTACAGTAACTACACAGGTGTACCTCACACGGTCATACTTGTTAACACATTCTGGAAGGCCATTTCGTGGTACTTATTTTATCCTCTGAATAAACTGATGAATTTTCTTCTGTCTGAGTTGCATTTATCTTTTAATTTCTCCCAGATGAATCATTTTTGTAAATATTGCATTCGTTTCACGTTTGTAGACACACATTGGTTAAAGCTAGTAAAGATATCATGATAACATTGATAGTATGGGGTGTTGCGATACTTTTTTCCATGTGTATATTTTGTTCGAACATGTTCGTAATACTAACCTAATTTCTCAAGGTCAACTTGACACTTGTCTGTACTTGATTGGTAGTCCTCATATTGTGGTAGCAGCGACTCCGGTGAGCTAAAAACGCAGCGAGCTCTGTACCTATCTAAAAGAAACGTGTACAGAATGATCACGAAGATAAGGAACAGGGTACACCACTTTAGTTGATAACATCTATACCGCATCGCACGCCTCTACTATTTTCGTCAAATTTGCCGTTACTCAGCTCCCTACAAAATACAAAAATACAATCCATTACTTCTAGAACACATCACATTGGTCTCAAGAAAAACGTGTGTGCAAGCCCAATGAAAGTGTAAGTGCGTGAGAAGAGTGTGTGGATGTGGGGTGTGGGGGATTGGGCGGTGCAGAAACGTCTAGGACATGGTTCGGACCGATTGTAGTGAATATTAGAGAAGATGATCCACAGAGATATCATTTCTAAGTCTTAACGAAGGCGATTGATGGTGTTTAAAATGTTTCAGACACTGGTAATGTATAGCGTCCCATCATATGCCTACTTTCGAAACAGCTGACGACGCTTTTTCGTGTCAGCTACGTGTTAGACCGCCCATACTATCTTACAATCTCACTGCTGTACTAGAAAGGCGACACACAATGACTCGAACAACCTAAGCCGTATTGTACATCGGATACCCACAGTAGCGAACGCTTCCAAGGGATTGAATGCGCACAATGACGTTATGATCTTCCCCATCAATATTCCGGCATGTACCCACACTATATACTCCACCCTAAAACAGTAGCATACTATGGTATATATATACAATTCGTATATATTTGCCAAATCTAGGTCGGGGACGAGGTTTTGCAGCGGAAAACAATTTACACCAGCTAAAGTCCGGATTCACCTTGGCAAGGTCCGGAAAATAGGGATAGATTCGCCCATACTATACTACTAACATACATTATATTCTGAATAGAGGTAAGATAAGGCAGTAAGACAGTAAAGTAGTCGAAAGCATGCGCACGAGAAGACTAGACTCAGTTTTTGATAAGTACCTGTAAATAATCAATAAACATATCAAGTAAATTTTATTACTTATGTCACAGCTGTGGGCCGAAGCAATTAACTCACAAAAGCCCGGAGAATAACAGTGAATTTATTGTCTAGCATGAAAACAGTCACGGATTAAGAACTGTCAGCTTTGTCAAACGGACGGGGAACGAAAGTATCTGGAATCTAGGCTCCTAAAGGTCACATTGACCGAATACACATTGCCTCTGGGCTCCTACTACTATGGTGCGCTGGACCCCCAACCCCATTTGGAAATGACCTTCCCTGTCTCTGGTTTGCAGAGGTAAGTGGAGTGTGTGGGGGGGGGGGGGGGGGGGGGGAAGAAATTATACCACGATTGCTGTTTGCATTGAATGTTACCCGATACAATTTAGCCACTGGGAAAAATGCTAGATATACCACGCGCGAAATCTGACCTACGTGTAAGAAATTCATGTAAGAACGTATCTGAGGGTCATTACGAATCAGATTGACGACATGAACGAAATGCTTCGACACAAAACATCGTCAAGCAAGATAAAATACAAATACAAGCTTCATTCTCTTAATTGAAGTTTTATATCAGAACACAACTCATATATGTAGAGTAAACAAAACTAAACTATTAAGACATGTTTAAAAATCAACCCCGAGTAGGCCCTGACCTTCAAATCTCGTGGACTTATTTCAGGCACCGACCATTTTTCAAAATACAAACCCTGCGCTGAGTATTTTCAAAATATTTTTCATTAAACCTTGTCATGGCTGCTTCATAGCAGCCATGACTCGATTTGATGACAAATTCATCCAAATTTAACTCAAGGAAGCATTGGTGAAAAAATCCATTCAATTTACCAGAGAAAAAATTTGATTAATTGCACCCAAATTATACTTATTTCAGTGGCAAGAGAAACTCTGTCCCGAACAGAGATATCTGTCAGCAGTATGCAACGAGTTAATCATTTCGATATTAGAAAAAAAACATATCTCCGCATTTTGGGGCCCGATCTAACAGACCAGAGCTACACCCCCCCCCCCCCCCCCCCCCACACACACACACTTTCATAGGTCTATTCTAGTGCAACATTCAGTTCATCATCAGAGCCGCCGCCAGGAACGGCCATGGACCACGTTGGATTGACCAGAGAAGATTGGCGACCTGTCCTTTTTACAGATCAGTCAAGGTACTGCCTAGACCACACAGATAGGCGTTCTAAGGTATGGAGAAGACCAGGAAAGCGATTCCATGCAGCCAGCATTGCTGAGCATGACCGCTATGGTGGAGGGTCAATTATGGTCTGAGGCGGCATCAGCAGGGATGGACGTACAGAGCTCTGTGTCCTTGAACGTGGTACATTGACTGCACAGCGGTATTTTGATGAGATCACGGATGTCCACGTCAGATTGTATGCAGGTGCAGTGGGCGATAGATTCATTCTGATGGACGATAATGCCCGTCCTCATGTTGCCCAAACTGTCGGGGAGTACCGACAGAGGAAAGGGATTGAGCGTATGGACTGGCCAGCAAGATTCCCTGATCTCAGTTCAATCGAACATGTCTGGAATGAGTTGCAGCTTGCAATTTCAGTCCGTCAAGTCCGGCAAAGAAGTGTCCAGAGCTTGGTGCCATGCTGGTCCAAGAATGGAACAACATCCCACAAATGACCACCAGGAACCTGATTGGGAGCATGAGAAGGCGTTGTCAAGCTGTAATTAACAGTAATGGGTCTCATACTCGATATTGAACCCATACCCGTTCGCTCCATCAACTTTTTGGCAAATTTGAAAGATTTTCTCTTTTACCAATAATATCCATTTTCCATGGTTATCGTATTCAAAAGCTAAAAATAATATCAAACACAAATAAAATCTTAATTTCTGTACTTAAATCATTAGAGATATAATTAAATAACAAATATATACACTTTTCATTACAATATTTCAACTAAAACGTAAAACAGGCAGTTGGATATATTTGGTGCTTAGCAAACTATGAGTTGTATACTTTGATTCAGGCCTGAATATTCCGCCTCTTTGATTGGCCCAAACAGATGAGTCGCCATTGAATACAACACCGAAGTGGAGAATGCCAGTTACTTTCGTACTAGTTATAAGCTTACACCCTGGCTCTCTCGTCTTTTCGGGGTAAGTAACACAGGGTATAAACCGTATGGTATCCGGACAAAATACCCCTCGGACAAAATACCCTTAGGACATAATACCCTCCAAAAAAATACCCTTAGGACATAATACCTCAATGGGTAGGACAAAATACCCTCAGACAAAATACCCTCAGACCAAATGTATATAAAGTTGGATTTTTTTTTTTGGGGGGGGGGGGGGGGGGGGGGGGGGTAATTGCATCTAAGGCACTAGCCGGTGTTTTGTTTGAAATAACAAGTACCAATATTTTTATTTTTTTTTTATTAAACTGAATAGATATGAAGAGAAAAGATAGAATAAAGTTGTGGAAGAACCGAAACTCTGATAGAAGAATGTAGAAAGTAATGGGAAAAATAACAAGAGCCAGCTTGAACCACCCCACCCCCCCCACCCCCCCACCCCCACCCCCAAATCCAACATTATATACATTTGGTTTGAGGGTATTTTGTCTGAGGGTATTTTGTCCTACCCATTGAGGGTATTATGTCCTAAGAGTATTTTTTTTGAGGGTATTATGTCCTAAGGGTATTTTGTCCGAGGGTATTTTATCCTACAATCAAACCGTATAAACCTTTAGCCGGAAGTGGAGATAAGCGAGGCGAGGGGATTTCTATTTTTATCTCAAAGTTTCAGTCGCAGCGTATCAAAGATTACCGAAAATAAGATTTTTTTAATAAAAGGAATGACCGAAGAATGCAAAATCAGTAAGTATGTTATATAAAACAATATTTAACAATGAAACGACACAGCTTAATGGAAAAATCGACTCTTGTAGTATGAAAAAACATCTGCTGATCATCTCAGAAAATGAATTTCTCAGGCAAATTTCTCCTTCAAATATCGTTTTTCACATGTTCGCACAAATGTAACATGTTAAAATCATAGATCGACAGATTCGGCGTTCAATTCCACATCAGAAACTATCAACCATAACAACGAAGGAGGTTCGGTGCTGCTGAAACTGTTCAAAATATAATGTCACCTTATCGATTTTTTTTATACGCCCAGTTGGTAAAATCGTAGATCGGGAGTTGGTGATAATTATACGGCCAGTTGAGATTATTCGATTTCCCGTTTGATCGTTCCAATGCCCATATTTGTGCCTGTTCGAAGGTCTAATCAGTTAACAACCCATATGAACAGACTCGAATGCACAACGTTGACGTCACACATTTCAACTGAAACACTACTGACTGAACCACCGAACCTGCAACCACGGGGAGGGGGCGAGAGGACCGCTCCTCCCCCCGAAGAACTTTCGCCCCCCCCCCCCCACCCGAAAGATTTCAGACCATGTTCTTCAATCGGCATTCATTTTTATAATTTACCTATGCATTAGGGTAAATTAGTTCAGTTACAACTGTAGCACTTCATTTTTGCCTTGGCTCTAATTCCTTCACACCTATAATTAACATATCCATAATCACTTGTCTATGAAGGTAATCCCATTGTTATTTGTGAGCTGTTTATTCATCACACATACATTCACACAGCTTTATCGGGGAATTATATTTTTCCAATTGGGGGTATTTCGGGTTTGGTTCATTCTTTTTAATGACCTTTTTTAAAAAAAAAATATTTACCGTTTTTGACCGTGGTCGTTTTTACTTCATAACGATCATTTAGTGTCTATGTTTTGCGGTTTTGCCTGGCTTTTTTTAAATTATTTTTTTCTATTTATTTTATTTTATGTTGTTGAAATGTGTGTTTGTGTGTGTGGGGGGGGGGGGGGACGACAGTCGAATGGGAAGAAAATGTTTTCACTTCAGATAACGGCGTGTTATAGCAATACGCCAATCCTCTGTTAATTGAACCAGTTTGCCTAACAGCATGCCGAGCTAGCAGTTTATTCGACAATAATCCCTAACCCGACCCCCTCCTCACCCTCTCGCGCTCTCTCATTTTCACTCTCATTTTGGCAACAGTCTTTTGTGTCCAATAACTGTCGAACAAACATTAAATGGGCTATTTTTTAGTATTCTCTTCGAAGCAACTGCATCAATAGGTATCTGGCTTTTAACAATTCCATTTTTAAAGAAATTAGCGAAACACTATGGAATCCTACATTAAGTATACCACCTATACTTTTGTAAATATTCAATGTTGTTCTTTGAGAACTTATTTTATCTGAAATAAATACTGTTTAAACTAAAGTATTTTGAGATAAGGCGTGACGTCACATAGGATTCCCTCGATGTCTCGCCAATGTCGTGTTGAAACCAAACAGATCCAGGGTCGAAAACAAGCTTCATACTCACCAAGCGAACCCTACCGTGTGACAAAGGCAAAAAGATGAAATAAATAGAATAATTCAGGCCTTACATAAGTATTTTATAAATTTTCATCTTATTTTCACTTAATTTACATACGACTTCACGGAAACAGTTTCGAAACAAGACTTCGGTTAGGTTCCGCTGAGTCCGCTCCCCAGTTTCGCACTATTGCACAGGGTGAAATTCTAAACATAGGGCATATGTTGAAACTAAGGCCGTGTAAAATAGAGATATATTTTTAGTATCAGATATATGATTACATTAGGTTTTTTGTTGGACAAAAGAATTTGAAGTTTTGGTCCCAAAGTTGGAGTCTGATACATAGGGGTAAATTACCAGATGAATTTTGGGAAACAGTGGCTTCGAAAAATTGGCTATTTTTTTAAATGTAATTTTTACACGGGTTTGTTACCAGACAGGTAACTAAAAAATGAGACGGAAACATATATTTTTTTTTTTTTTGCATTTTAGAAACAGAGGATGCTCTGTTCCAGGGGGTGGGTAGGTGAGGGTGGTGGGAAAATTCTGCTTTTAAGGCTGCTAGGTGGCTGAAAAATGACTGGTTCGGCATTTTTTCTTGCAATTTTTCAGGTTGAAGTCTGGCCTTTGACAATAAATTATTCTACCCTCATTCAGATTGTTTATTTCTACTTAGTCAGATAGTGTTATATGTTTTTTGTGGATTTGGGAAATGTAATACATGTTATGAGTTAGATAACTAAGCTACAAAATATTTGATTTTGAAGAGAGTGTATGGCATGTCATATTTGGAAATGCCTGGAAAATTGTGGAGCGGAACCTTAGCAGTTTTCTTTTTGAAACTTGAATACCAAACAACATTCTACATGATGTAGGATAAGCACAGTTAGGTCAACAGTAGCTGAAATTAAATTACGTTGTTGTCAATAACAGTTCAAAGCAGGGTCAAGTTGTCAAAAATACAAAGCGATCATTTCTTTCAAATTAATCGATCACATTTATTGTCCGACGATAGCCTTCAATACTATTCACATTCTCATTTCCATTTCACTCCCGCTGAAGAACAAAACACCTCTCGGATCCAAATGGTCCCAGGGACGTTTCTGGGTAGTTCAGACCCGGTGTGTGTCACAGTGAGATCCTCAAATTTCCAAACTTTCATTTCAAATTGATACCATAAAAAAGTTTCCGACATTTGATAATCGGTTTTGAGAAGGAATTTTCTTTATAGATTTATGTACAAATTACATTATATTCCCTTGATATTTGGCCTTTTCTCCATAATTATGAGTAGACTTTGTAATTGGCCTAACAAAAGACTTCTTGTGGTACACTCTTAAAAAAAACTGTAAATTTTGGTTCTTCACAGAACCCGTTGGTTCTAAAGAGACCCTGGTGGTTCTTCAAAGAACCCGTTGGTTCTGAGGATTCCTGGAAACCAAATTTTTTTTCCTTGATTTATGGCGCATGCGTGATACGGGTATTTTACGTCGTCTGTTTTGATGTTGAAGTGAAACGTTAAAATGTGTGCGTTGGATGTTGCAGTTGAGACTGATCATTGCATCGGGTTGTGAGTGGCTGGACTCGTGCAGTTTGTGAGATTTGACAGAGATATTTAACGGTAAGTTATTGTAATACTAATTACACTGTTGGAAAGTTGTTATTGAAACTGAAACTAGTGAAGGTCGATTTGCAGAACACAGGTTTCAGCGCAGCTGCAATTATTCGGTCACACAGTCAGTCACCAGTAATTAAATTATGTATAACAATTATTGATCCAGGTGGTCAAATATTAATAAAAGAGTAATTTCTTATTTGACAATATGTTTTCAAGGTGTTATTTTGAACTTATTTTACTTCGTAGGCGAGTGATAGATGCCGTGCCCAACACTGTAAGTGTAGCAGTGCTGCATCATTGCAGAACGTTCATTGGAGACCTACATTCTGCAAACAATAATCTATAGTCTATACTATGAAATTGAAAGCAATAGAATCTGTTTGTTTGTCTGTCTGCCTGTATGTCCTCTCATTACGCAAAAACCGCTGCATGGATTCTGATGAAATTCGGCATGAGTAATCCTTGGGTCACTGGGACGGACATAGGGGTGGGGGTGGGTAAATTTACCGGGGATAAATATCAGGATATATATTAATTTTTAGCGCTGCATGGATTTGGATGAAGTTCGGCATGCGTGATCCTTGGATCACTGGAACGGACATAGGGGGGGGGGGGTGGGGCGGCTTTGGGAGGGGGGGGGGTAAATTTATCCGGGATAAATATTAGGATATATATTTTAAAAACTTTTTTTCACTTCCTTCTGCATGGATTTGGATGAAATTCGGCATGCGTGATCCTTGGGTCACTGGGACGGACATGGGGGTGGGGGGGGGGGGGGGGGGGGTAAATTTACCTGAGATAAATATCAGGATATATATTTAAAAAATATTTTTCATTTCCTGTCCAAAGGGCGGGTACCGTAACCCATCTAGCTGACGATTATAAATAGAACAAGAATATGCCAAGATAACAACAAATGGTCGGCTGTTCAGCCCCACAAATTACAGCCATACATCATTGTTTTTGAATGCAGATCGTATTTTTATGAAAGGTGAAGTTCTCAACTAAGTCTTATCTGCGATGTGCCGAATTACAGAAACGGCCTGAAACGATGAAAGTGTTTCACCGCCTGTTTTGGGGATTCCCCCCCCCCCCCCCAACACCCCAGTGTCTATCTATATTTTGATTTTTGAATTCCTTTTAACCCTTTACGATTTACCCAACGCGAATAGCTGATGACACTTGCAAAGAAAATTCTTGAATAACCAAAAATTTTCTAAAAAACATAGCGTATCACCCCTCATAGGAACGAGCTCAGCTCGTTCCAATGAGGGGTCATAAGCTTTGTTTTTGAGACAAAAAATTAAAACAGGCCTGCCAAAATTGCAGGAGCGATCTCTCGGGTTAAGCGTTACGCAGAGGTTGCACAACTTTGATATAGCGAGACCTATTTTTCACTCTCGCAACAATTTTGGAAAAATTCCTTGGTTAAGCTCTGCAATCAAACGAAATACTATCACATCAAACGCATTCAAGGTACCAGTGGTCTCGGTAGGATTTTGGTCGTTAAGTTGGGTAAGTAAAGGGTTAAGTCATTGTGCATTTGGGAAAGGTGGACAAAACAATTTTAACCTACACGGCTATTTGTTCTGATTACCAGTGGCGGAGCCAGGAACCAACTTAGGGAGGGGAGGACCCCAATGTCTGGGGGGGGGGGATCCAAGTTTTCCAGAGGGGTGAGATGGAATCCTGCAGGGATATCCAGACGTCCTGGGGTTGGGACAGGGGGGGGGGGGTATGGGAATGGGGCATCCTCCCATTGTTAAGAGATCAGCCCACCACCCCCACCCCGAATTTGTGTTCAAATTCTGAGGCTCTGACAAATATTCTCCAGCAGCCTGAGGGAAGGTGAGGAGATTGGAAATTATTAGTGGTGTTGCATTGTGGGGAGAGGGAGGGCCAGTCAGTGATAATCCGCTCTTGATGTTTTGTATTTATTTGTCTTTTTAGGAACCAGAAAACGATTTAATTCAACAGCCATTCCAACAAAATTTCTTTTCAAAAGGCCATTGTCTCCTTCAGCTGTTTGTAGACAGCAGCGAGTCTCAAAGAAGTTGAAATTTGAAGATGACAGGCAGACGAGTACTTGTTTATTAGCATATGCGGATGTCAATGTTGGGAAATGAGGTGGAAGTGGTTGTGCCAAAAGGAATTGATACATACATGTGACCACATGGAAAATTCAGTTTCGGCATCAGTACAGTGTGAACTACTTACTTACTGACAGAAATAGTGCATGTTCCATTGATCGCTATGAGAATGATGGCAGGGCCATCTCTTACTTCACAGGATTCAATAACTGTGAACATTTCTGTTCTTTTGCTGAACGCAGTTACCGTTGTTCTTTGTTCCCACCAAATGATCAACATTTTTTTTAGTTCTCAGGAAATTACGCTCAGGCGTGGAAGACACATTTCTCAGTATATAGTTCCATATAAGCAAATCAACAGTATGTAAACGTATAGTGACCTGGATAAATTTACCGTATTTTCAGACCAAAAAGCTGGATATCATATTTGGCCAAGCAAAGAAAATGTGGAGGTGAACATGACAAGGGACTTTTAATAAACAAAAATTTGGAGATACTCCGGTAGTTTTGAATGCAACAGAAATTCCCATACATAAACATGAGAAAGTTAATGCACAACCCACCACATTTTCGACATGCAAGCACTGCAATACATTTAAGACTATGACTGGTGTCACACCGTGCGGATTGGTGTCATATGTTTGTGACAGTTGTGGTACATGTAGTTCCACAAGTGGTCGGTAAATAATTGAACGCTTCGAGTTATACAGAAATAGTGAGCAATATTTTTCAAAAGTTTTATCAAATCATGATTCATGACAGACAGGCACAATGGTTCAAGATTTATTTTGAAACAAGGATGTATATATTAACGCTCCTAGCATGCTGAAAGGTGTACCTCAGATTGAACCTGAAATTCTTGTCCATGATCGTCGAGTGGCGCCAAGGCGTCTTCATGATGAACGAATAATAGGCCTAGCAAAAATTTATAAAATTTGAAAAACAGAACTTTCTTTGTCTTATTAAAAGCAACATTAGGTTCAAGAATAAAATTTGTTTATTTTATGCTTAGCAATTTTCGGGAGTGCATTGTGAATAAGTTAAGCTAAGGCCACAAAAAGTGGTTTGTTTTTCAGATACTCCCTCATTGAATTTGAACCCCCTCATTGGGCATTTTTATGCCTTTCGCTGTCTTCTAATATTCGTACAAACTCAGGAGACTCAAAACAGTTTACGTTTTTTGATTGATGAATATTTATTTGTGTCTGCAATATGTTTGCCTCTATGGGGTTTTGCCTCATTGCAATTTATGGGAAGGTGCCTACAGCAATCTCCCATAAATTGTAATGAGGCAATTCCCCATGGAATTTGCCTTGTTACAATTTATGGGAAAGTGCCTATAGCACTCTCCCATAAATTGTAACAAGGAAAATCCCCATACTAGTAGATTAAATAACTTTTCTTTAAAGATAATATGAAGAGCATCAAAAAAAATTAAGCCTTTGAACTGTAGTGCCTTCAGTTTGTTTTTAAAGGACAGTTTTATTTTTAAAATTATGATAATAAACTGATTTAAGAACACAAAATAGTGCTCTTGCATGTCAAACCTGGCACTCGGGATGCATCATGCCTCGGGCTTGAATTACATAATGACATCCTTGGTTATCAGAAATAAAAAATAAAAATAAAGTCCCCCCCCCCCCTCCCTCATTGAATTTATAAAAAAAAATGTCTGAGAAACCAATCATTTATTTTTTTGCCTAACAGGTATAGCCCACGTGGAAAATGGCCCTAACTTTGCCAGGCACAGTACATGTACATACACCCACATAATACATGTATGAATCGAGTGACATTATCGTTGACTTCACAATAGAATTTTTGTTAAAATAAATACCAACAACTAACGCGCGATCTCGCTTTGGCGAGATCGTGCGTTAGTTATTGGTACATTTTTTGCGAAAATTCTGTGAAGACAAAGCATGAGTGGCATTGTGAAACAGAGAACCCAGAAAAGCATCACAATATATTTTCCTTTACCTGTAGTTTACCACCATGTTGTGTTGCATAACCTGCTAACGGGTTACGCTGTAAGCTCTTTATTGCCAGACCCGCTTTGTTACTTGTGTGCACATCCAATAAATAGATTGTCCAGGCAAATGTCATTAGATTATGTACAGATGTAGTAATCCACCTTCGATGCACTATATATAGTACATGGCAGGCCCGAAGCCAGACTTTTTCTATGTAGGTGGGAAGTTTTAAAATTTTCCGACAACATTTCTAAAAATACGGAAAATGACTATAAAACCTACATTTTGCATAAATTCCAGTAAAAAGAGGCCAAGTTTCCGACAAAGGTAATCATGTGGCGCGAGGGTGGTTTGCCGCTCCCCACCCTATTTGCGTCGGGCCTGGTACACGGAGAGTGTATTTATATCACGAGTGGAGTTGAGATTCCACCAAGCACTTTTAATATCGATCAAAGCATAAAAAATGCAAGCAAAGCTTCAGCCAATGGACCTATGGGTCGCCTTTCATTCCTTTTTCTTTTCCAAATCACAGCTTATTCCTTATTGGAATGGGGTAGTTCCAATGAGGTGTCATAAGCATTGGTTTGGAAGAAAAAAATGAAAAACTTACGGTTGTTGGGGGGGGGGGGGGTGATAAGTGGCAATTGTCACACGCATCTAACATATTGGGTAACGAGGGTCGCAGAATAGCTCATCGACATGTGCACCAGGGGCGTCAGAAGAAAATATTACGTTGCCCGGGAGAGCACGAGAGGGGGTATCCCCCTCTCATTGGGGCGGTCCAGGGAGCCTCCACAGGGAAAATTCTCATGAAACTGAAGCTTAAACGGGGTCCCTGGTGGTGTTTCTGACCCCTCAACATTGTTTTCTACTTACGAAATTAGTAATTGTGACCAAAAGTATTTTTAAAGCTGACTAGCTGAGCAAATAGAATAACACTAATTTTCTTTAGATTTAATTGCATATTCTCGTATTCATTTTGCAACCATTCCTACAGGAGAATGATATGTGTAGATGACTAGAAGTAACTTGCAAGGGGTCATACATGTAACTCTGGTAAATCAGTATACCGTAAAAAAAGATTAGGGATTGACAACAAATGAGTGCAATGTCATCACCGGCTCACTGTATGATCCAGTGAGGTGGTGACAACATTGCACTCATTTTTGTAGTCTGTATAGATAGGCATCGACCAATATATTTTTAGGGCGATTTTGCAAATCTTTGAAAATATTGGGGGGGGGGGGGGAGTAAATAAAGGGACAAAACTCTGGTAAATCAGTATACGGTACCGTAAAAAATAGATTAGAGGTTGGCAAAAATGATTGAAATGTTGTCACCGCCTCTCCGGCACACTGCATGATGCTGTGTGCCAGTGAGGTGGTGACGACATTGCCCACATTTTTGTTGGCCAATATATTTAAGGGGCAAGTTTTCTAATCTTTGGAACATATTTGGGGTGGGGGTGGGGGGGGGGGGGTTCTGCGCCACCTATGCACATGTGTTGTTTGTGAACAGAATGGCGAATGTTATATTAATGAAATCATTTAATGTCCTTGTGTTTAATATTTTTCTTGAAAATGTAATCAAACCAAGACATGGCTGACTCTGTCTCTATTTGTTGATTCGATTAAATTATCAAGAAAAATGTTAACCCTTTACCTAACGCTAGTGGCAGACGACACTCGTAAAAAAAATTCTCACCGTAAAAATTTTCATTTTTTACTTCCAAAACATAGGTTATGACCCATCATTGGAACGAGCGCGATGCGCTCATTCCAATGAGGGGTCATAACCTATGCTTTGAAAGCAAAAATGAAAGTATTAAAAAAATTAAATGGCGATTTTCGTGTAGAGCGCTGGTGGGTTTTGGCCGTTACATTAGGTAAAGGGTTAAAGTACGGACAGTTAATCCTTTGCACATTGAAACAACTAACATTAACAAGAGAATGAAAATACATTGGCTTTTTCCAAAAATTACAGAAAATTAATATTTTGTGTCAATTTATCACGACTTAAATACCATTATGCGATGGATGGACTACGAAATTGATGAATCTGCCTGGTTCCATAGAGAACCAAATTTGGTTCTGGGGATTTGTCTCCTATGGGGAACCAAACAAGAACCAACCAAGAACCAAATTTAAGAACCTGCCTGGTTCCACAGAGAACCAAATTTGGTTCTGGGGATTTGTCTCCTATGGGGAACCAATCAAGAACCAACCAAGAACCAAATTTAAGAACCCGCGTGGTTCCACAGAGAACCAAATTTGGTTCTGGGGATTTGTCTCCTATGGGGAACCAAACAAGAACCAACCAAGAACCAAACTGAAGAACCAAGCTGGTTCCTTAAAGAACCATCTGAAGAACCAAGTTGAAGAACCAACCTGGTTCTATAAAGAACCAACTGAAGAACCGAACTGGTTCGATGGAGAACCAAATTGAAGAACCAAACTGAAGAACCGAACTGGTTCTATGAGGAACCTAACTGGAACCAAATTTGGTTCTTGTTTGGTTCCGCATAGGAGACATTGCTGGGAACCAATTTTGGTTCTCCGGGGAACCAAATGTTTTAACAGTGTACATGATACTGCTATATTGTGCGGAGCAGTCGAGAGGGAGGGGGGGGGGGTAGTAACCCCGGGGCCCGCCGATTCCCGTAATTTCCTGAAGGCGGGGTACTCGTGCGTGCGGCCCCTTCACTGCACGTCACATTTAGACGAGCAGTGAAGGACTCTCACGTAAGAGAATCCTGCCTTAAGGCAATTAGAGAAAATCAGCGGGCCCCGGTGTTCCAAATTGACACTATTTGTGTGCATTTACGAAAGCGCAATCTCGATGTATTGCTAGCTTACGCAGTTACAAACTTGGAACATTATCAACATTTTAGTTCTGCGCGAAAAAGAACTGGTGGGTCATACTATAAAGAATAAATGTATTTCAACCAAGAATCACTAGTTCTATATTTGCTTAGAACTAAAGGTTTCCAACTGTTGAAATTTGAACCATAAAATTTCCAACTTTCAAAAATCAGGGTCCTCATTGGGGGGGGGGGGGGGGGGTAACACCCCCCCCCCCCGTCGGAACGTCCCTAAGTGCTCTTCGTCTTTGCTGGCGAAGAGTAGTCTCTTGCGCATCCCATTTGCTTTCATCTAGGTGAAAGGTAGTGGAATGCACAGGAGACTAGGCGAAGAGGTCATCCCATACATTTAATAGCACAGCCAAACGGAACGCACACCTGGCACACTGCAAAAACGAAGTGTTTAAAAATTAAACACCAAAATGCAACAGATAATAAACACTTACACACGTTTAATTTTTAAATGTGTTTAAATTTAAGCTGTTTATTATTTAAATATTATTTAAATACGTCGTGTTTATGTTTTAAACGCCTGCAGTGTTTATTACTTAAACACCTAAACGCGTTTAATAGATGCAACAGATAATAAACACTTAAACATGTTTAAATACTAATTTTTAAACACATAAACATATTTATTTATTTATATTTTAAATGCATAGTGTTAAATATCATGAGAGATTGGATAAACGCTGGTGTTTAAAAGAAACCCCAAATATGATATATGGGATATGCTAGTTTCGGTAAATGATTTGAGCCATTTGCCTGCTGGTCCAGCACTATTAAGCGAGCAGTGAACACATTCAATTACAGAAAACATATTCTTGAAATACAGTAGAGATGGGCGGTATTGGAATTTTGAGTTCGGTATCGGTTTCGGTATTTTTGTGTGGGCATACCACGGTATCGGTTCGGTATTCGGTATGTGACTTCAGATTCACTGATAGTACCAAAGGGGAATCCATGTCCGAAAAAATACTGAATAAGTTGTTCTTGTATCATTCTATCACAGTGCTACACATGCCATTGTTGATGGGCTCAACATTGTCAATCTTTTGTCACCACAGATCATATCTACAGTAATTTGGTGACTTGTTCTAAATACGCCTTAACTTTTCAAGCTCACTTAAGGCGTCTGTAATCATAGAATGTGTGTCCTGAAGATGTCATCTTTAGGTGGGCCTGATGACAGTAGTAAAATGATCTGGTCAGTGATTTCTAGCCAAGTCTTGGCTGCCTGTTAAGGCAGCCAAGACTTGGCTAGAAATCACTGCTAAGCAACTGGACATGTACAGGTCGTAGACTATTGATAATTTAGTACAACTGCCCTGGTCCTTAAGGCTTAACAAAACTGAAAAATAAAATCAGTCACTTCTTTCATGAAAATGAACACTTCAACTGCTATCAATCCTCACCAAGGCCTTATAAATAGTGAATGCACAGGGAAAATTGAAAATACAGTTGGTTTCGGTATTCAAAGATTGGGTCGGTTCGGTTTTTCGGTGTCCCCATGATATCGGTATCGGTTCGGTTTTTCGGTATATTGCCCATCTCTAAAATACAGGTATCAAACAAGTTTTACTAATATGGGCGTATTTTTCATGTTACGGTCTGAATCAAAATATATATCTCACCTACGTGAGCCACCATTCCCGGAGATAGGTTATTTTTCTGTATTCAAAGTCCAGAAGCCTACACCCGTGAAGCTGATCTCTCTAGTCGAGTGTCCCGACAATAAGTAATTGAATAAGTATATCTTTATTTCCGGGGCGCGTGCCATTATAATTTTAAAACAGTAGTATTTAAGCACAATATGGAAACACCCCCGGCCTATTGAATCTACAATTCACCACTTGTAAAGTAGTTTAAAATATCTGCATGATCAAAAAATACATTCATTCACTTTCATACTCACATTTTCCTCCTCTTGCTCTGCCTGCCGCGCTCACGCAGCTCCACCTTCTCCATCGACCCGGTTTCACCGGATCCCATTAACCACTCACCTAACCCCTACCACACAGCGAACCAATCATTCATTCACACATTCACCAATACACACTCAATCGCTCAATCATTCACACAATTTCACACTTGATTTATCACAGTTACGTGGTTTCAGTGTTATGGAATAGTGGTTACCCACTTCAAAGGTTTTCGTGAACTCGGTTGCATCTTTGCAAGACGTAAATTTGGACGAAGAACAGTGAAACAGTAGTTTAGGATATTATGTAATAGTTACCAACCAAGCTGGAGGTAGTCATGGATCCGAATAACTCGAGGGTTCGTGGCATTACAGCGCACTGTCAGGCCCAGGGGCGACGACGAAAGCATTTCAGGGCACGAGGGCCGACCCCAGGAAAAGGGCATTTACTCGCGCTAGCAGCCCCGCTATGACATACTGAAACATGCATGTCACCAAGGCCGAAGGCTCGAGATAGGGTGGGGATTGGTGTGGGGGGGGGGGGGAGAAGTGTTCCCTCATCGGGAGAAGGCACCTCCTCTCAAACTCCCCCGTTGGATTTTGAAAGCTCTCAGAACGGATTCGTAGTGGGTTTTTTTTAGCTTTACTTCAAGAATAAATCATAGTGTCGAACCTGGAAAGGGCATAGGTAGATAGGAACAGGTCAACCAACTCACCCCGTGTCTGTATTTTTTTTTTGGGGGGGGGGGGGGCGGTGGGGAATGTTGAAGTGCTCATTATCCTGGCGACCAGCAAAGTGAACAAACGCCAGAACCTCGCAAATGGCAGTAGCATGTAATGTTTGTATCGCCCATTTCAATGTGACCTCGGAAGTGACATCTTTATTCACTGGCATGATCAGTGAAATCATGTTAGTTGTTATTGCAATTCGCATGGTTACGCCATCATTTACGTCATTGGTTATCATGGTAATAGTGCCCATAGATAGAACATGTAGCCATGGAAGCATTTGTGTGGATACAGTTGATATGGTAAAAATTAATGTGTTGTGATGTCCTGAAATATGGCATCAATCATGATATCAATGGCGTAAACTGCTGCCATGGAAAGTTTTGTTAAGCATGTGCTTCTGTGGTAATGGTTGCTCTGTTGTGGCATCATCAATGAAGTCACCAGTGTCTTCATCAATGCCATTATTATTAACATCATCAGTGATAAAATCAGTGACATATTACTAGAATGCATGGTGGGTTATCTATAAAGGCTAAAGAAATAGCTACGACTCGTTGTTTGGTAGTATAATGTGGACTTTAACTTTTTTGTTACTATTTGGTTTCCACAGTCTGTGGGCCTGCTAAACGCCGTTCGTCGTATATTTGTATAGGTAACACGTATTGCTAAATCACGTGGCGTTGAGATGTATGTTCGAGTTTGATGTAGTAGAATGGTATGTACCTTCTATATCAGTTTTAGTTGATCTTTTTGCTCCTCCGCGACTTCGTTGCTTTGTACCCGAAGCGCTATACTATACTAGGCCATAGGTGTTATGTAGCAGTATTCTGTTGTGTTGTGGTTGTGTTTGATTAGACAAGAGTGTCGGCAGTATAAACAATCAATATCCATTTTGTTTTAACATTAGCTTTCTCCACCTGTTGGTCAACCTCAATCATTATACTAAACCTCCAGATGGGTGTTATATTGTCAATGCATCTAAGAATATTTCTAAGCTTATTGCTACAGTCTGAAGTTGAGATAACCTAAGCATGCAGTCGATCACGTTAAGCTTTAATACCCGTATGACCTGATAGTGTGCGGCGCTAAGGTTGCATTGTATAAGAGGTCTGGGTTAGAGATTTAACCCGAGTGGACCAAGCAAGTCGTGATTGCTATGGTCTAACGATAAAAAGGAATTGCCATATTAAGCATATAAACATACTGGGAAAGCTAAAGATCAACCGACATGCACACAGACAACGTATACTCTGCTACCAACTCATAATACTTCAATCAAATGCAACTTACGTAACAATTGCAACTTACGTAACTACGATATAACGCCCATCTTGGGGTATAGTATAAGGCGTCAGGTTGGCCATCACAATGTTTAATCAAAAGCGGCAAAGACTGTACCACCAGTGCACTCAACTTCAATCAAACACAACCTCAGAATAACACATTGCGACATAGCGCCTAGGCTATAGTCTAATATATTATGTTTTACGCTAGGCAACATTTCCGACAAAAATTCCATGTGAGATCCCCCTTTTCCGCCCACCCCCTCCCACCCCTCCCAACCTCACACACCTGAATACCTACACCACTCCATCTTACACGCATACATTATAGCACTCAAAGGCAGCTAAAAGACACAGATGATCTTTATGCAACTTCTCACAAACACCCCCGCGGGAACCCCGGGAAGTGAAGCAGTGCTTGTTTACTGTGGTAAACAACCTCCTTTTCACTGTAAAATAGGACCCAGTCACTAATGCTTGGGTGCGAGTCCTCTAAAATAGGCAACATGGGGTATAAACGATTGACTGACCTTGACCTTATCTTCATGTTGTGGTTATGATTAGCCATTGTGCAAAAGTATGTGACCTTAAACATCAATAAATAAATAAATAAATAAATAAATTCTAACAAACAAAAAACTTGAAAGAAATCCGCAAAAACAAAATAAACGCTTGGATTTGAAAGATAACTATTACGAAAAAAGATAGTATGCCGGTCCCGGGTGATATTAATACCCTCAAATTGTCCGAAACTGTCAATATCTTTCCCTATAGTGTCACCAAAATGAAGCTTCCATTATATGCAAAACGCTCGTTTTTGCCTGCATATCCACAATAATAATGCCAATTACCTGTGATTGAATGTGTCCACTTTATTGTTGTTGAAATAGTCCGGAAAATGGTTGATATATCCCATGCGTTTCACTATCAATCGAACACACGACATTATAACTGAACACAAACTATGCATGTCTTAAGAAATGTTGAGATACATAATAACGAATGAAATGGAATTAAACCTAAAATTGTTCAAACTATCTTTATTCAAAATGGTAGAACGAAGATGAGCCGCAACGTCGCTGACGTCACATTTCGTAATGTCTTGCGTCACAAGAGGTTTCAAACGTCTACTAAACACCATGCTTATTTTCTAAACACCAGAGTTTAGTTTTTAAACACGTGTGTTAATTTCGTTAAACATAATGCGTTTACTTTGCTGGGAATATCATCTCATTTATTAAACACCAGTATTTAATTTTCAACTGGGCCTACTATCAGTTGTTTTTCAGTAACATAAGAGAATAGCAAGCACTGTTGATGGCAACATTCCAATTTTGGGAATATCCTGTAAACATTACGTATCGATCGCAAGGGGTGGAGATAAATGACACTCAGACGTAATACAATTCCGCCCAACTCATGGGGTAAATCAGTTTCAAGTCAGTATTTGGCACAACAGTTGTCATCTCAAACTCAGCGTTCTTCCATCGGCATGTCGAAAGTTATGAATGATTACAACAATTTTCTCTGAATACTAGAGACACAAAGTATGAACGCTCAATTGTTCAGTGCCAGGAATGACAATCATGCATGGAAATGTATCTTTGCGTTTCTTTAGTTATAATTTCTTGAGCATAAGCCATAACAGCACGCGTAGCTGAGAAAAAGACGCTGGCAAAAGGACGAAAAACCCAACGGGGGCAATTTGAAAATACCGTGTTTGTGACAAGAGAACTGGTGAACGGCTTAAAAAATGGAAACAGAATCTGCATCCAACTTATGATGTCGAGCACAAATTAAACACTGCCCGCGTTTACTTCCAGCAACCAACGCACAACGAAGTGCGATAAACACCACATATTTATAAAGTAAACATATAGTGAATAATAAATAAACGCAAATGTATAACAATTAAACACCCGAATTTAAGAACTAAACACGAAATCTCAATATCCAAACACATCTTAAACATGTTGAGCGTTGGCATTTTTTGCAGTGCACGCGTCACTAGCCAAATCGGCTTCAGAGTAACAAGAACCGATCTTGCCGGTTTCTGAGAATTTCACCCAAACAGGCCGCCAACAAAGTTATCCAGACTGCTCTCCAGTTTCCTTCTTAACCCTTCTGGAAAAAATAATTTTGTACGTCCTGTGTACTGGTCATATCTTGATACACCCAAACCGGCCTCTCGACTCAGCAATTTCATTCAAACCCAGACCGGCCATTACATTATTCTATAAAATACACCTGCAACTAATATATTTTACTGATATATTTTTCCAGTTTGTCATGCCTGTAAACTGAAATTATTTACTCTCATTCAAGAACGTAACCAGAGGGGGGGGGGGGGGGGGGCGGCACATCCCCCACCCCAAGTTGAAATGTGGGTGACAAGTTGAAAAGAGTGGTGGATAAGTTCGCTGGTCTCTCGTGCCAGAAGTCGCGGGATCGCGGATCCTCGGCTGAGAAAAGATATGGATGTATCTGAACCCTCTCTGGCACCATCAGTTGCGGGGTTGATGATGTCACGGCGTGTCGTCCTATTGGGTGAGGAAGTAAAATGGCTGTCCTCTGTACGGAGAGAGACAGACTCCACACAGGCTAAAGATCCAGTCGTAGAACACAACAAACTGGAATTCTCTGCTCCTTTCGTTATCAGACTCGCTTCTAAATTTATTCGTTTGGTTATTTTCTTCGTTTGCGTTTTGTTTTACACTGACCTCTTACATGCAATTTTAAAAATGTAGTTTAGATGTATACCATACTTTTTCTTTGTTTATAGTAATACGATAACACACTCTAAAGGCGTTCATTTGAATCAGTTCCACAAATTTATTTTTAAAATAGAGTATAGTTGATTATTCAGGAGCGAAGGAAGGTAAAAATATTGGGGGTGAGGTGGGGGTGGGGCTATCAGAGCTAATCCCAAGGGGACCACCATGTATGCTCACCGTGTGCTACGCAGCAGCATCCGAGCCGCACAGTGGTTAGGTGGTGGTGTGTGTGTGTGTGGGGGGGGGGGGGGGGGGGAACGAACGAAAAATAGAATTGAATTAGGCCTCGTCAGTTACTTATAATTATACTTACTTACTAAACATTTGCGGGAACACAACTAAAAATTGGGTAAGTTAGCTATAGTTGCAGGAAGATGCCCTTAAACTACAGTAAATAAGTTCAGCATGAATGTTTCTTTGGAGTCTGCTAGATATTTGGTCTGCCTGTTGCAGTCCATTGAAATTTAGGGACCCACAAAAGTTAAAAACTCAACAAATTGTTATCATGTAAAGAAGCAAAGCACAAGAGGCTTTTTATATATAGCCGTGAGTTTATGTTATACCTTTTGTAGTTCACTGAAATTTACAGACCCGATGATTTAAGAACTTAACAAATTGGTGCTTGAGCCTAAAAATTCATAAAATTATAATTACGTGCTATCTATACTGCCATATGCGTACGGGAATTTTTATTTTCTGGGTGGGGTGGGGGAGGATGTGGAGCTCAGGTCCACTTCATCCGAAAGAATCCTGAGTGCCCGAAAAAATCCTGACTGCCCCCAAAAAATTATTTCACCCCCAAAACGTGTTTTGGAACAAATTGTGTCTGAAAGAGTCAACTTACAGTAAATAATGCGGTCCCACTTGATCTGACATTGTTGCGCTATGCCATAAAACCAGTCTCATCTTCATATAATTCACCGCCTATCGTTAGATTCTGTAATGCAGTAAAATGGGCTATTTCTCTGCGTTGAAAAAGGTAACCTGTGGTTCGCTTATTCAACGCAATGCAATGTTGCATTCAACCCGGCTTGTGCGCGTATTGGCCTATCTTGCTTTCGGAACTTACAGGCTCCAAATTTACCAGATTGTCACATCGAAAGATTCACCTGACAAGCATAAAAAATGTATACGACTCATCAACTGAAGATACGAGCGTTTACAACTGGGCGTATAAAAAATCGATAAGGTGACATTATATTTTGAACAGTTTCAGCAGCACCGAACCTCCTTCGTTGTTATGGTTGATAGTTTCTGGTGTGGAATTGAACGCCGAATCTGTCGATCTATGATTTTAACATGTTACATTTGTGCGAACATGTGAAAAACGATATTTGAAGGAGAAATTTGCCCGAGAAATTCATTTCCCGAGATGATCAGCAGATGTTTTTTCATACTACAAGAGTCGATTTTTCCATTAAGTTGTGTCGTTTCATTGTTAAATATTGTTTTATATAACATACTTACTGATTTTGCTTTCTTCGGTCATTCCTTTTATTAAAAAAATCTTGTTTTCGGTGATCTTGGATACGCTGCGACTGAAACTTTGAGATAAAAATAGAAATCTCTCGCCTCGCTTATCTCCACTTCCGGAAAAGGTTTATACGGTTTATACCCTGTGAGTAAGGAACTGAATTACCTACACAATAGACTGACGGTTCAATTGACGTCACTTGAATGCCTCTGTTCCACCGAGGAAACCCGAGTATGTGCGTTTTATTGATTGAACAAAGCACGGGCAGGGTATGTAATAGTTACCAATCGAGCTGGGGGTATTTTATGAATTTGAACAACCCATCCCGTGCGATGAGTAACACAGAGCCGCGTAGCGGCGAGGTGTAACAGCACGGGCCAGGATCGATTCTAAATTCTCTCCCTGATTTGACTCGACCCAAAATATGAGATTTTCATGACCGCATTACACAGCTAAATTGCTCTTTGCGTTAATGGGGAAGTGTGGTTAATAGTTTAACCCTAAGCCTTATTTATCCTCCTTTTCATTATTTCTTGTTCATTAACCCGTTTGGGGGCGCGGTGGCTCATTTGTTGCGGAATTTGCTTTAAACCGATAAGTCCGCAGTTCGATCCCCACCAGAGGTAAATTACCTTGTGTCCATGGGCAAGGCACTGAATCTCAATTGTCCACGTGTGGGTACGGCTAAATTATGTTCTACACATACTACACGTCGACGGCGTGCTTTTATTCAACCAATCGTCGTGTGAGAACCATAAGGTTCGATCTTTCTTTGGAAATTTATGGTTCTCATGCGACGCAATGTCAACCCTGCTTGTGTGTAGTTAGTACGCTGGAGACTCAGACTAGCTGCTGCTCGATGGTTCTGTCCGCGTATTCTAGCTTCTTCCACCTGGCCTTCGAAAATGTTGTTAACCCTTTACCCAACGAAGACGATATCAAAATTTATTATTTTAAATATAATTTTTTCAATTTTTTCAAAATATTTCAACAAAACCATATCATGTGACCCCTCTTTGGAACGAGCTCGTTCCAAAGAGGGGTCACATGATATGGTTTTGTTGCAATTTTTTGAAAAATAATATTTTTTCAGCTGCTGAATTTGCATATTACGCGGGCGTATACGGGCGATTCGTTGGGTAAAGGGTTAAACCCAAATAAAGCATAGCTTAACCCACAACCTTATTCATCCTACTTTACACCATTTGTTGTTGTTACTAAATGCTCAAAATATGGACCAATGTCAGGCAGGTGTCATTGAGTACATTTTCAGAATTGCAACAAATCCATTTTAAGACCCTCTGATGTATTCCTGAAGTCCATACATGTATATCTACCATAAAAAGTGGATGGAGCCAAACATTTTGAAAGTGGGTCACGTTTATATCGCAGGAATGGTATGATTTCTGGACCTGGGACCAATACCAAATAAGTCTAAAGTTGCTGGGGTGAGAAATATGGGTCAGTGTCACTGTAATTGTGTACATTTTCCAGAATTGATGAAATATCATTTCATGACCCCCCTGATGCATTCTTGATGCATATATGCATTTATTACACATCCATTCGACTTTAAACCCTTGTATTTAACAGAATAGCCGCTATGGCATAAATGATTCTGTATTCAATGGGTGATGTACAAGCCGGAACTTTTTTCCCAGCACCGTTCATACTAGTTCCTTTCCCATCGAGTCATTAGTTACGCTTCGAAAAGTTTCCAAATTTCGTTATGCAATTATAGACCGTCTGTCGCATAGTGTGAAAATGAAAACGTTCAAAGCAAAATAAAGTCGGTTCACAAAAAATTTGTTAACCCAAAATGAGATAATATTTTTTAAAAACCCAATCATTTTCAACAAGAACATTAACCCAGTCCGTGGCCGTCTCGTTTTGTGGATCCCGTTATATCTAAATTGGTTAACTTTATTTCGGTAAATCTTTATACATCTCGGCATGCTTCGAACTTCTTTTAAAAATATTTCTCCTAGCTGTTTTGCAAATCTGCACAAATTTGTGCTTATATTTATACTAACAGTAATAGCCACCAAATGGTTAGGCGTGAATGGGCACCAGCTGAAGAGAAACAGCGATACGAATTTCAACAAACACTGGTTCCGAAAAGGTTGTTTTGATTTTTTATCGATCCATTTGATCAGCACAGCTTCAGTCAAAACAAACGGACTCTTCACCTCTGAGTTTAATCATCGGAATTAAAATTTGTTTATTTAAATGAATTTTAATGCATGGGTTGTGTAATAAACACAGAACGCGATGTGTGTTTGAATCGGTGTGTGTTTTACATAACTCGTTGGAATGGCGTGATCATATTTCGCTCGTGCTTACGGCTCTCGCCAAATATGACTACGCCATTCCAACGAGTTATGTAAAACACACACCGATTCAAACAAACATCGCGTTCTGTCTATTTATACACCGAAAAAGTGGGTTGAGAAGGGCCCGCCGAATGATAACTTTTCGCTCGAATCGAATCAAGTCAAGAAAAAGGTTCGAAACCGAATCGAATCTCGAATCGAATCCACTTTCCAATTGTTACGACCCTGCTAGTTAGTGTCTTACTAGTCATGTTATCCCTCATTTGAATCCAGCATCAATATGCGTACTGGTTAGACGATTTCATACCATCGAACCGCAAGTACAAGTACCTGGACCTATCACTTTTTTCTGAAAAGTTGAGCAATTAATTCATATGGCAACCATATACCGTGTAGAAAATTCATCATGGTCCAGTGCATGAACAGATGTGCAACTACTTGCATCAATTTTAGAATCGTGACGAATTTGATATTCAAATATTCAAATATACTAGCAGCTATCGTTTTGAATATATCACCATCAAAACGAGTTTTGATATTTTCTGTTCTTAACCCTTTGAACTCCAGCGTTATTCTTCCATGCCAGTTCAATGTCATCAATTAGAAGAGTTCATATTCATTATTTAGGGTAGACCAATCAATATTTTCAACGTGCAGCCTCGGGGCTGCACGTTGAAAATATTGATTAGTCTACCCCACACATTTACTGAACAGCTATCCTATTTAATGATGTTATGACATATCATGTTCCTGGCCAGAAAAAGGTCTCTCGAATAAAACGAGAAGTCGCAGGCCTCGAGTTTTATCTTTCCGCGATGGCGTAAGTGCCATGTCGATTAACCTATTCACATGGGTGTGTCGTTCTGTGTTTATTACCGCCTACACGTCTGTAAAAGCAATTATTTGGACACTCGGCAATTCATTTGACAACTCGTCCCCTGAGTTTCAATGTGTTCTTTGTGCCATCAGGGGACAAACTATCAACACATTTTCTCGCCAACCAAATTTGCGAGAGGAACCCATATTACTATTTTTAGCTATCGCTAGCGATTCAAATTGTAATTGCGGTGCACTATTTGAAGAAAATTCCAGTGAAATTTCGCTTCTATTTAAAAATACTCCCTCAACGATTTCCGTTCGGCACATATGTGCGGAACGGATTTTTATTTTCCGCACGGTTTAGTGTTGCTCTGGAAGGGGATTTCATAGAACAAGCGAGTAATAAAGAAATATATAAAATCCAGAACTCGCCGGGACTCGAATTTTTTTTCTAATAATCGAGATCGTTTCGAAGCAGGTCAGTGAAAAGATTTGAAACCGAATCGAATCTCGAACGTTATCTGGGCCCTAGGACGGAGCGAACAATTTTGAAAGCCGGGCACGCGCGTATCTCAATCATGGTATGTCTTATGCATCTAGGACAAACGACACATGAGTCGAACCCCGCTGTGTCAAGGTCAACAGAGTTACCCAGGGGCTATTGGGTGCATTTTTCCAAATTGCCGGCAATTGCATTTCATGACTCCCCCCGCCCCCCCCCCCCCCCCCATAATGCTCTTCCGAAGTTCATATATGAGTTTCAGCACTCAAAGAAATCAGTGGAGTCAGTGAAGCCAAAAAACTTGAAAGTGGGTCACGCTAAAATATCAAGATGGCAAGCATTGTATGGCAAGCATGGTATGACTTATGAACCTTGCACCAACATCCAATGAGGCGAAACTCGATGAAGGTTCAGAATATGGTTCAAAGTCACTGAAATTGAGTGCATTTTCAGAATTGACGGAAATCTCATTGGACGAACTCCTATTACATTTTAGTTCACATTTCTTCACTCAAAAAGTGGGCGCAGTGAAAAATGTTGAAAGGGTGTCACGTTCATATCCCAAGCATGGAACCGGACCCGGAACCAACAAAAAATGAATCGAAACTCTTTACATGTTCCAAAATGGGTCAGTATCAGTGGGATCACCCAGGATTCATTGAGTGCATTTTTCAAAACTGCTCGAAATTGCATCTTACGACTCTCCAATGCGTTCGCGATGTCGTTTTTGTATTTCAACACCCAAGAAGGAACGGAGCTAAATATTTGAAGGTGGGTGACAATTATATCTCAAGCATGGCTTTGAGCCTGAGACCAACAGTAAATGAGTCAAAACTTGTTGGAGATTCAAAATATGATACACGGTCACTGGGGTTGCCCATGGGTATGCAAGAGTTATTTTTCAGAAACGTTGGGAATCGGATTTTAAGACCCTCCAACGCATTCCGGCATGATGTACATGCAGAAACGTGGACAGAGCCAAAAGTTTAGAAAGTGGAGTACGTGCTTGTCTCAAGCATGATGGAACCTTAGGTCACAAAAATTGATGAGAGCCATGAAATTTGAAAGATACACTCAACCTATTGGGTTCATATTCACTCAACCCAGTTGATTTGGGTTGATTTTTAATCCAACTAATTTTAGAGTGCTGTCGAGCTGATATCTCAAACATGGTATGACATTATCAACCTGGAACCTTTAAAGCTGAAACTCATTGAAGCTTCAAATATATGGCAAGGTCTTTAGGGTCACTCTGTGGTTATTAATTGCTTAACGCGGTGGTAATCACAATTTGAACCCTCGAATGCATTTCAAATGTCAAATTAAACGCTTAAAAAGTGGGTGGGCGGGGGCCAAATGTTTTGAAAGGCAGCCGAGCCAGAATTTTGGAAGCAGTACTCACTTGCATATCAGGTATGGGATGATATATTGATCTAGTATTAATACAAGGTTTGAAATATGAGTGTGAGGGTGGGTAAGGGGTGCTGTCAATCAGTACAGAATTTCAGAGCCTTTTGCAAATCAATTGTGTTTTCTGCATGAATCTCTTCAAATACGGTGCGCAATATCCATTTCTGATTCCTTCATAGAACTTGTTAAATGCCATTCACAGAAGTTATTTCCGGTTTCTTGATATAAATTTATCTGATTCCTGTATGAAAATCTTTAAATGCTGTTTTCAAAAACCCATTTCCGACTTCTTCAAATATATTTTCCAAAATAAGTCTCCATAGATTCTCTTTCTGGACTGTTCCACCATTTTCACACAGACTCGAATAAGTAATAAATAAATCCTGTTTTTCCAGTTCTTTTTGGACAAGTGTCATTTCTTGTCGTGTTAAGTAAAGGGGAAAATGTCTTATCCAAGATGGTGCCTAGGGGTGGGGGTTCGGGTTGCCGATCACAAAAATCCGTAAGCTGCAACCATAATCCTATTCCCGCTGAAAATTTGTGGTAAGATATGCGTAGTAATTGGCATCAGCTAGACCTTCGATGCAAAACAAAGCATATAAGTCCAATTTAAACCAAAATATACATGAACGCATCCAAAATGGCGGCCATAATGGCCGCCATATTCCCATTTTTCAACATGTCTAACAGTAGGTGAGGGTTACAATAGAGAGATATGACGGAAACTCAAAATGCTTTGTGTGTCGCGTGTTGAATATTCAAAAAAGTTGAGAGGAAAACTAAGCTGTCATTTGTGATTGTTTCCATGTGGGAGATAGCTAAACTGTGTGTGTTCTCTGATATCGCCAAGTTCATCTTCTATATCTACCGGCTCAGCAATCATGCAGTTCTCTCCTCGACAATCACCACACGAAGTACACACTTCATTGCATTCTTCCTGCAAGAGAAATATTCGTTCCACATGGGTTCTTAGATGTCATTTTGCAGTTGCAACGAATGAATTTGAGGAGGCCGTCAGGGGCATGATTCAAATCAGTCATCACTGGCGAGTAGTCATTGTCAAGCAATTCCCAACCCCATTCCTGCGGATTGAGGATTCCATTGTCCAGATGCTTCCACACCATCATTTGCAAGTGAACTCGCAAACTGTGCAAATGTGCTGCACGTTCAGTCGGTGGCAGTTTTTGGGGCTCGATTACCATTTTACTCAAAGTTACCATTGTCATGTACTTAGAGTACCTCAAGCCATTCGGGTTATCAGAATCTCTGCCAGAATACATGTTGACAAACAGTGCAGCACCATTCTTTCCAACCTCAGACTGGGCTACTGTGATGTCATGCATCACGTTCGAAAAGTTCTGTATTTCCTGAGAGGGGATGATTTTCTCAAGAAGCCGTGTCTTCCCATGTCCATAGGTTGCTGATGTGGTGTCACAACCACTCCATGCATGGATGAATAGAATATGCGAAGTTGCGATATCTCCAATCTTGGCAATAATATCAGCAATGGTCCACGTCTCTCCACCCCTATGAGCCTTGCGTGTTTCAGATCTGAAATAGAGGTCGGCCGAGGTGGTTTCCATTGGTAAATTGATAGAACCAAAACGGCGGTATCGTCAAACACTATCACCACTGGTTTCTTTTCAGATCTGAGGATATTAGCACAGTTGACAATTAGAGTATCTGCATCTCCCCTACAGCAGTGGACTATGTGTCCGCTGTCTCTGAGAGATCGGGATAGGAGATTTGTGAGCTGGGTTTTGTTCTTATCCTTAGACAAGAACTGTTCTTGATTATTGTGGGCAGTCATTGTTTCTGATAAAAGGATGTCTGGGCACCTATTCGCTGCTCTTCTCCTATGCTACTGACCATTGGTAGTCGGCCCATCCCCATAGCCCTCGAAGACTATGTAGCAACGTTGGCCATACCTATTTGTCACATAATTTACTACGTACTGTTGGACTACTTCTGAATAGGTAGATTCCATTTCACTCTGTGGAGAAAAGCTCCTCCGTCCAGAACATAAACAGCATCCATGGGTTGTCCAGAAAGATTGATCCCTTCTGTGACTGCTTTCGCTATATCCGCTTTAGTTGCCTTTCGAAGGAAGAAGTCTTTGAAAAGAGCAGTCGGCATGACAGCTAGTTCGTACTCGAAATACGGCGCCATATCATTTTGCCTTTGTGCAAAGACAATTAACCGAGTGAATAAAACGGGGGGATCGATCGACACCCCCTGACCGTCCAGCGTGACACCAGGTGTCAAGTGATCCAGGGTACAAATCTGATCACTCCTCTTGATGGAAGCTTCGGAAACTTTAGCATTATCCAGTTTGATGTGTATTCTGGATCCCACCAACTCGGTCCGGTCACAATTAACACCACCCCCTTCAGTCGTTGACAGCCCAGAGGAAAGGAATCTGACTTTCTCCCTGTACGTCTGCTTGTCGTTTCCAACTCCCTACCACTCAGAAATCTTGAATGCCAGTTAACATGATAGACGGCCGCAACGGCAACCAGGTCAATACAACTGGGCAAACATGCTCGGACTTCTGACGTTACAGTGTCTCCTCTTAATTCAAAGTGCCCAAGGATTTTATCCCGCATAGGAAGAAGAAGCATTCTCTTTTAAAGTCGAATGCGGGTGAACTGGATCTTACCTTCTTTGCCAATGAAGGCTTAACTTCGATGTTGCTATTTTAGTCCGATACCAGAATCTTTCTACACAATCACTGGACGACGCACACTTAGTCTCTGTTGTGAGTTAATATCGTATTTATTAAATTTGTGGCGTGTGGAACTAAAGTACCAAAACCAGGTGCCATGTCGAATCGCCATGATACCTGTTTTAGAAACCCTAATTTCACAATACCTATTTTTTTTTTTTTTTTTTTTTTTTTGGGGGGGGGGGGTGGTTGACTCTCTCAAAGCTTCAGCGTCACGGATATTGCGACTTTTTCCCAAATAAAACAAATTTTTCTCACACCAGGCCGAACTATGGTCGTCCCGGTGGGTCCAGGAACTCTTTGGCCCCCATGTCAAGGATCATAGCCTTCGCGTCGGGAATCCTAGCGCCACCCCTGGGTAAAAGGAGAAGCAAAATTCTCAACTCCAGACCATCAAGTGGGAGTACGGTGACGCGTGGTGCAGTAAGGCGCAAAGTATACGTTGATGACACACGCGTCTTATACCAATGCTAATAGATCCCAGGTCATGATTGTGTTCATTTGGGGAGCTTGAATGTGAGGAAGTTACCAGCCGCTTCTCAGTGGTTAACTATAGATACTCAGATTCCACCGTCCAAAAACCGAAACAATCTTACTGTGGACGTAGAAAGTGACGCTAAACCACAAAAAAAAATAAATAAACAAATAAATAAAACCGTGTCGTCTTACACTTTTACAATGAAATTAAAGAAATGCATATTTTTTACACAATCATTTTGTTTGCGATTTTCAGATTTTTTATTTTGTTTTTTATAACAACAAGGGGACCTCGTAATCTTTCAGATTAAAGCCCAAAGCTGAAAGGTTGCGAGTTCTTTTTGTGCTTTTTTTCTCAAACTTTTAACATCGATCTCGTGAAAAATCCTGCTGGGAGTGTTTTAATAATAATAAAAACTCTTCCTATTCTTTAATCAATTCGGGTTAATCACATAAGTTGCACAGTGTGTCAAATGCTAAATTGTTTATTGCACAAGGGATTCGCTCGATATATCCATTTCTTTCGGAATTACTATTTCTAAAACACAAGGTAAGTGGATATATTTGTCGGGAACTCCTTCTTCTAATTGATTGATTGATTTATTTATTGGTGTTTGGGGTCACATACTTGTGCACAATGGCGAATCGTGGCCGTGGCAGTTTTAAGGGTGGAGGAAGCCGGAGTATCCGGAGAGAACCACCGATCATCGACGAGCAACGGTCAGCTCCTCAACATTCTAACTCTGTTCAAGCTCCGCTCAAGCAGGGTTACAGCGGTTGAAGACATGTGCACCATCGACGTGCAGTACGCCTTAGTTCACGGCGTCATCGTGCTCCCATGTAGGCAAACGGGATAAAGTGCCTAGCCCAAGGACGCAACGCGTGTCGTACCGGACGGGGATTGAACTCGGGACCTCTAACATAGAAGTCCCACAGTCTACCACTGAGCCACCATGCTCCCAAATTGATTGATAAACATTGGACAAAACGTTCCACGTGTCAAATAATTATCGAACATAAAAATAATAACTGTCGGGTTAATAACCTACCTGCCTGCGTTTAAGCGCGGTGGCAGAGTGGTTAGAGCATTGGACGTCAAACAGACAGGTCCACGGTTCGATCCTGACTAGCGGCATTATGCCCTTAGGTCAGACACTTTGGGCCAATACTATGAAACTTTTACAATTGTATTTTCTAGAATTGTATTTTCTAGTTATGACTTTAAATGAGTTAAAACGAACCATTAGCATTTTCAAAGATCTGGCAATTTTCCAGTTGGCAAATTGCCATATCTTTTAAAATGCTAATGATTCATTTTATTTAGTTATATTAATAGACAGAAAATACGATTCTAGAAAATACAACTGTAAAAGTTTTATAGTATTGGCCTCACTGATCACGATTGGCCACATTGGGTCACTTTCATGCTGGACACTAAAGCGCAGTGCACATCGACACCTGATCGGAGGTTCTCTACGGGTAATCTGGCTTCATCCACCCATAAACAGTCCGACAAAATGTGATCCTGGCTATTAAAACTGTAAATAAACAAACAAACAAACCTCACTGTGTTTTAGTATTCAACAATTCACTCCTTCCAAACTGCACGTTATTCTCAGTAAGCTGAAAAACAAACAGCCCTCTGTGCTTTTCAGTTCCAATTAAAACAAACTGTTGTACAATTATCGACTTTTAAAAATAAAATAACACCATCTGTGTGATGTTTTCATTCAATGTTTTTAGTCCTTAAAACCACATAGCCAGATGACACCCGATCTCAGTCTATTATTAACACCTGTAATATCTCTTATTAACATTTCCAAAACCATATTTATTTATTTATTTATTTATTTATTTATTTATTTATTTATTTATTTATTTATTTATTGGGATTTAACGACACTTTCAACAGTCAAGGTCACCTCGTGTCGGATAGTTTTATGAGCGGAGGAAGCCGGAAGCGGGAGTTCCCGGAGAAAACAACCGAGCAGTGGCGAGCAACTGTCATACTTCCCAACGTCCTAACCCCTCACAAGTAGGGTTAGCGTTGGTTTAAAACAAGTGCATCAACGACGTGCAGTTTTCTTTAGTAGTAGTATGAGGTGTGGTTTTCATCCCCACTCAGCAGAATCTCATGCGTGACGTCATGCTATGTGACCCATTGATTCCACGTGGGATTGTCATGGTAACTCGCATGGGCGGACATGTCGTGACCCCATTACCCCATAATGAACGAGGTGTCAGTGCACATGCGCTGCGCGTGTTGTTAGGGTGGCAGGTTTTTCTGTTGCCTATTTTGTATGCTGGAGGCCGTCATCTCGGTTTCCATGGTGACACGTGGTCGCCATGTAATTCAAAAACCTTTCGGTATTTTTACTATTGTTTTTCCAGTGGATAGCAAAGCGAACGGAGGAAGCTGGAGTACCGGCAGGGCGAAATCCAGAAATTTCAAAATTTTCCGACACGGTGGAGCGAGAGTTAAACTTTCCAACAGTGTTCCCAAGTCGTTGACCGGCGATACGAACTTGAAACCTAACTCAATATGCTTCTTTAAAACAATAGCAATAACAATCGAAGCAGGCCGCCATCCGCCAGGGTCACCTCGTGTCGGACAGTTTTATGGGTGAAGGAAGCTGGAGTACCCGGAGACGACGGCGATCAACTATCAGACTCCCAAATGTACTAACTCCTCACAAACAGGTTTAACACTGGTTGAAGACAAGTTCAGCGCCACCGTACCGCCACGGGGCAATCGGGGTTAAGTACCCTGTCCAAGGACACAACGCAGTTATCCCAGGTGGTGATCGAACCGAAAACCTTTCGGTTTGAAGTCCAGTGCCGTAACCACTGAGCCACCGCACTACCCGTATTTTTGAATAATTAAAATTGGAGTTTCGCCTATTGGGCAACATTTTTTTTTAAATTAGAGAAAATGTCGGCGTTCAAACAACCAACAATTTTCCCGACGGACAAAAAAAAAAAATCCCGACAGACATGGTCATGGTGAGACAAACGTGCTCCGCCCGCATCTCTAGCCCCTGATACCGTAATATGTCACCACTTCCTGGTCCTTTCCCAAATTCTATGGATTAAGCCCAGGCGCTGGGGCTGATGTGTGTGTCCATGTTCTTAGGTTACTTACCTACTCGTACTTACCACAGGGCACACATGTGATACAACCGCTCGTCCAGCGAGTTCACATTAGCGCACGAACATGACAATCGTTACTTATTCCCAGTTCCTTATTCGACATCCGTTATCAACCGATCAGGGGAGCGCGGTGGCTCAGTAGGTAGAGGTGCAGGCTGCAAGCCGAGAGGTCCTCGGTTCGAATCCCACCTGCGGCAACCGCGTTGTGTCCTTGGGCAAGACACTTCATCTCCATTGCCCGCGTGGGGGCACGATGACGCCGTGTACTAAGGCGTACTGCACGTCGATGGTACGCATGTCTTCAACCAATCTAACCCTGCCTGTGCTGCAGTGCGGAGTTACGATGTTGGGGAGCTGGCAGCTGCTCGTCGTTGCTCGGTGGTTCTCTCCGGGTACTCCGGCTTCCTCCACCTGTGAAACTGTCACGGTCATGATTAGCCATTGTGCATAAATATGTGACCTTAAACATCAATAAATGAATAAATGAATAAATCAACCGATCAAATCGGTTGGTAATGAAGGTTGAATAAGGAACTGGGAATAAGTAACGATTGTCACGTCCCCGTTTGCGCGCACACAATAATCTGACCTGAGATGGACCATCGAATAGGTATCACTGAACTAAATATTTGAATTCGAGTTACCCACATTTAAATGTTGTCGGAAATGATGCAATATCTAAAAATAAGCAGCCTTGGGAAAATGTATTGTTTCAATAAACGTTTGAAACATTCTATTGACATCTTGCATTATTGTTGAGTACTCAAGATAAATAAAGAGAGTGATTTGATGACTTTTGAACCTAAAAAATACAATTGACTTTTGGTGTGTTTTTGTTGGGAATTCCCTAAAAATATGTGCACGTGATCGGTACTTCCCTTCCTGTCAGTTGTTGTCGTATTTGTTGCATAACCCCGTTTTCGGCTCGGAAAAAGTTGTTTGAAGTGCTGTACTTGACAAAGATATTTGAATGACAAAATTAACCCTTTACCCAACGTAACGGCCAAAACCGGCCAGCGCTATTCTCAAAAATCGCCAATTAATTTTCAAAATATTTTCATTTTTTGTCTCAAAAACATAGGTTATGACCCCTCGTTGGAACGAGCTCGTCGAGCTCGTTCCAACGAGGGGTCATAACCTATGTTTTTGAGACAAAAAATGAAAAAATTTAGTTATTCAAGAATTTGTTTTGCAAGTGTCGTCTGCTTTTCATGTTAGGTAAAGGGTTAAAGTGATGCGATCATATTCTTTTTGCCTGAATGTTATAATTGTCTCCTATGGGAAAATATCTAGTTCCGTGATATCTATGTAGACTGACATGTCGACTCTGATATGCAAATCTCCATGTCGGATCCGCAGGTTTCAAGCAATACGGTATATTTTAGTTCCCTGCGAATCGAATACCGAATGGAATCAGGCATTTCGAATCGAATGGAATCTCGAATCGAATCGTATAGTTCTTGAAATTACGGATATTGCACCTTATATTTTATAACCGTAATATATTGCCATTTTCCACTCAATGTATTGTTGTATTCAATGGCGAGTCATCGGTTTTGACAAGTCAGTCAAAAAGGCAGAATATTTCAGAACGGAATAAAAGTACTTTCGAAGCAGAACATTATTGAACTCTTCTTCTATCATCAGCTGGAGCCAATACTATAAAACTTTCACAATCGTATTTTTTCGAATTGTATTTCCTGCCTATTAATCTAACTTACTAAAATGAATCATTAGCATTTTATTTACTATCCTAATAGAATTTCACTTCAAAAATAATACGAAGGATATCCACAGAATATGAAGCTTTTAAGTTGCAGTGCCTGCTGTTCAAAACAAAGCCCAAATATGGGCTTCCTGCACTCTACCAGTTAATTAACCAAGAAGATGCGTCACGACTACTACATGTATATTTTACTTAATCAGTAATAAATTTCCAAGATGTCTTGGTGTTTTAACTCTAATCCTGAATGAGTAACATTCCAGTTACAGCATCAACGTACGCCCTCGACGAAGGCATACTTTGATGATTATGTGGTTGGAATATTTTATAAGTCGGGACTTGAGCCCTCACATCTTCGCGACGCCCCTGGCTTCTGACCCCTCATTTGAAGGATCCATATGTGCTCGGTCCAATGTGGGGTCGTAAACTTCTTTTTTTGTGGTGAAAATGCAAATTATTGGTCTGCCTAAGTTCTACTTAGATTACATATTAGAAGGATTAGGATATTTATAAAATTTGGAATTCAATTCCCGATAATAGATTTTATTTGTTGCAAAAGTAATTTTTCAGTTCTTTTTCTCTATCAATCGTCTTACATCTCTATCGCTCGTGTTTCTTCTTCTCTATCACTCGTGTTACTTTCAGCTTATCCTGTTCTCTATCACTCTTGTTACTTTCAGCTTATCCTGTTCCCTATCATTCACGTTACTTTCAGCATATCCTGTTCTCTATCACTCGTGTTACTTTCAGCATACCCCGTTCTCTATAACTCGTGTTATTTTCAGCATATCCTGTGCTCTATCACCTGTGTTACTTTCAGCTTATCCTGGTCTCTATCACTCGTGCTACTTTCAACATATCCTGTTCTCTATCACATGTGATACGTGATACTTTCAGCTTATCCTGTTCTCTATTACCAGTGTTACTTCCAGCTTATCCTGTTCTCTATCACCCGTGTTACTTTCAGCATATCCTGTTCTCTATCACCCGTGTTACTTTCAGCATATACTGTTCTCTATCACTCGTGTTACTTTCAGCTTATCCTGTTCTCTATCACCCGTGCTACTTTCAGCTTATCCTGTCCATCAAACAGACTGAATATAAGCTTGTCTCGTCATCGTTCGAAACTGTCTCGGACAATTGAGTGGCCTCTATGGCCCAAGCTTTCAGACCACCAATCAAATTCTGTAAAGAATTCGACGTTGTTATGCGCTATTTACTAACCTAATTTTTATCGAGTTTGCGAGCGTGCGATCTGCTATTCGTAGAGTTTGTAGATATATTGATATGCGTTAATGTTATGAGATGCACACTAACTTACTAAATATACAAATATTTTTTCGTTCGCAAGATATTTCAGTTAAAAAGTATTGAACTCATCTTGAACACATGAAGCTAAAAAATTTAAAAACGTGAGCTTTGAGCCCTATTTCGGTTATTCAAAAACAAAGGATGCGCGAAGTACATTTACAAGGTTACGATTTAGTAACTTGCCAATTGAAAAGAGAAGGGATCTGCAACGCTTCAAATGTTTGTAGAGACGCCCGTGAGATAGAATCTAAGATGCATTGGTCGTGAACTACCCGTCCAACACAAACATCATAAGTAAGCTATAATTGACGGAGATAACGCGGAATTTACAAATGCAAGTAAACAGCATCAATTTCAATTCATCATGAAAAATAATCCCCTCTCGTTTTTGCCATTCCATCTGCAACATCAACCAGCTGTTCTTAAGGAAGAGAGAATGCTAATCCTGCTTGTGTGGAGTTAGTATGTTGGGGAGTCTGACAGTTCCCTCCGTGTATTCCGGCTTCCTCCAGCCGTAAAAATGCCCGCCCAGATGTAACCCTGGCTGTCAAAAGTGTCGTTAAACCCAATAAATCAATAAATATTCATGATTATTTGGTAAGTACTGGTAATGTCCTTAAACACTCGACCGAAGTACATCCCTGTAGTGGGGTACAACCAACTTGATTACAAGGCTCAAATCCTACAGACGCAAAAATGCCAAAATTCTGAAAACTGAAGATCTGGAAACCTTTCTTCACCCCACCCCCACCAGTTAGAAATTTGAGGGGTGTGACCACACCCCGCCCCATTATAACGCTCCAGCCAAGCTGAGTTTACCTCCCCCACCTCCACCGGTGAGATCGGACATTGTTACTGAACCTTAACAACGCGGCGGCGCATTCATGACCTTCTTGTTCACGGGAACTCTGTGGTGAGAGTGCACAGACAGGCTTTGCTGGTTCTCAGTATACTCATAACCAACAAATAGTGGACACCAAATACTGAAATTTTTGTTTTTAAATTCTCGCTCAAAGAGCAGAATTGTATGGACACAATGGCGAGAACCTGTCCTCAAACACTCCCGGATCAGCCGGCGTCCTTGGCCAGTGGCGTAGCCATGGGGGGGGGGGGGGTGCTGGAGGCTCAGATCAGTCTAAAGTTTTAGCAGCCCCCCCCCCCCCCTGAATAAAAAAGAAATATTGACCCAAATGCCCTCCAGTATAGGGCTGCACATGCTACAATCGCATCAGATTCGATCTTAGATCACTTAACTTTGCAAAATATTCTCGGCGGAGGCCCTATCCTGACTTGGTCGGTCTGGTCGTTACCCCTCCTCAAACTTCTCTGTCCTAACTAGGATCCTGTGGTCGTTACCCCCATCCTCCCACTTCCCTTCAGGGAAGTGGGAGGAGGCGTAACGACCGAAGAATCCTAGTTAGGACAAGGGGAGGACCCCCCGAAACCCACTAACAACCTTCCAAATAGTAACCCCTCACCCAGGGGTGGCGGAAGCTAAAAAAAAAGTGGGGGAGGGGCACAATCTTTTTCTGTGTAACCGCAGGGTTGCAGGAAGGAAGAAAAAATTTAGGAGCTCAGTGTTGGGGGGGGGGGGGTGGCTGGATTGGAGGGGTACTTTGTTATCGCGTATGTCATGAATACGGAACAAAATTAAATGCAACTCCGGAAAGGGAACACGTGCACACGTTAGACATATTCCAAACTTGGACCCAAAGTCCACAATATAAATAATTTTTGGGTTTGGTACGTCCAAAGGACGTACGAAACCCAAAAAGTAATATTACAGAATTTGGGTCCAAATTTGGACTTGTTTACCAAACCTAAAAATTATATTACGGAATTTGGGTCCAAGTTTGGACTAGTTGTACTATTACTATAGTCTGTGGTTATTGGATTTAATATTGGATTTACTGGTTGCGAACTTGCGACGTGCAATATCTCCATATATAAAATTGACAACGATGCCAACAGTATTATGTTGCTAATTTTGTAAGAACTATTATCATCTTCCGCAGTAAATGTGGCCATAGGTGTTGTGTAGATTATGTCAGTTTAAGTCCTGTCTGGGTACCCATAATTGGTGAAAAAAGAGGGGGCACGTGCCACGTGCCTCCTGTGCCCTGGCTCCGTCGCCCCAAATACCCCCCCCCCCCCCCCCTCAGTTATAGAATCTGATAATTCTGGGCCTGGATACGCCACTGTACCTGACAGCTCAGGTGTCGAACATCCATCTCAGGCGGCAATGGAATAAAAAAAAACAAAAAACAAAAAAACCCAAATATTCTTCGTTTCAAAATCAATCCGGAACATAATAGGGTTGGAGGCATTAATTCCTCGGCGAAGAATCAGCTTCAAACCACGGCATAACAAATGTAGTGGCGATTCCACGGGGGTGGGGTGGGGTCACATGCCCCCCCCCCCCAAAGTTTCGCATCCCCTCCCCAAAACATTGATCCACTGCAAGTTTCTAACAACTTGAGAACCTCAAAATGCTCTCCAGTATAGGGCTACACATGCTACAATTGCCTCATATTCGACCTCGGATCACTAAATTTTGCAAAAATTGTCTTGGGGAAGGCCATGTCCAAACTAGGCCCGTCTGGTCGTCACCCGCCTCCTCCCACTCCTTATCCTAACTAGGGCCTCCAGTCGTTACTCCCTCCTCCCACTTCCATGAAGGGAAGTAGAAGGAGGGGTAACGACGGGAGGGTGCTAGCTTGGACTAGGCAAGGACCCCCGAAGCCACACAACATTACAAATATCATGGTATGCCCCCGCCCCCACAAAAAATGGCTAGCCCCCCCCCCCCTCAATTATAGAACCCTGGCTACGGCCCTGAACATATGGGAGTCGAAATAATAAGAAAACTCAAGTGCTCTGTCCAGCGTTTCTTTGTAAATTTTTTGTTTCTTTTTAATCTGGTCATATTGACCTACCTATCCATAGGAGAGCTATGTTGTTTTATACAGATGCGGCACTGAAATAAGCAAAAACAGCATCCATGTTGTCATTGACAACTTCATCAACAAAAATTGCGAGGGCCACTTTCTCAAATTCCATTCTGGTTTACATTTAAAGTGCAATTTGCTGTTTCCTCGTGATTACTATTCTGTATCTTCACTGCGCATGTCACACTATTCCATGTAATCCGGAATAGACTACGGAAACATAAGCGGTGTTCAAGGTGTAAAATAGTTAAGGTGTATCAACTTGTGTACAATAAACGCTTGTCGTATCGCCAGGTCACCTTATTTTTGAGTTGTTGTTTATAGTTTGGCAAGTATACGGTCGATGTGGGGGCTGGGCCATGGAGAAGAAGTAAATAAATTGTGGGAAATCCCTATTACATTATTATAAAATAAAATCAAGTTGACTTTTGTTTCTTTAGTAAACGAAAACAACAGACAGCTCTTAGAGCTGTCTGTTGTTTTCGTTTATTGAAAGTAACAAAAGGAAAACTTGGTGTTTTAGCAAGTTTATTAAAAAGTTCACAGATAATTAATGTGTTATTAAGAACATCTGTTAGTATTTCGCCTATTAACAATAAAGCTTCCACTTTGGCTCTTTGTTTAGCGAATGTGTTTTACAGTAATTTGCAAGTTTTTATTCTTCCCAGGAAAAATTCATAAATGGAAAGGACAGTGTGTCTGCATTATATGTCACACTGTTGTCATGGTGAACAGAAAAAAATTACAGAACATCAAAAGATATAGGGAATACGCCGTTTTCTTATTTTTAAATGGGCGTCAACAGAGAATAAGAGTGAAACGTTCAAACTGAATGGGAACAAAATTGTAAAAAGCCAGCTTCTGTATTCTTAAACTACTCTTCAGCAAAATGCCTTAAGTTTGTGAAATGATGCGCACATCGAGTTACAAATTCTCTAACGTCTCAAAATTTTAATGTTTAAAGGATATTCCCATACCCTTACTGTTAAATTTACTGACAGAGTTCGCAAATTAAGGGGAGCTAACTTCCCGTAAATCTCTCCCAATGTCGAATATTCTCGGCCATGAAGTCTCGATGGAGAAACATTTCTTGCAATGGGTTACAATACAGTGTTTTTTGTTCCATTGACGACAGTACTAATCTTTCCTCTTCTCCCCATCTCATCAAGCCGATTTGGGCAAAAACAGCCATCTATCCATTCAGTTTCTCATCTCATGAAAAAAAGATACTGAAAAAAATATAGGTGGCCATGTGAATTTTGCCTTTAAATTTGGAGCTTCCTGTACTCCCGTCCAGTTTCACACTGAATGAAATATATATATTTTTACCTACCCTCACCCAATTTCAATCTTTTCTCAAACATTTCAGAAGACAATAGTCACCAATATTTTATATCTTTTCCAAAACATGCACTTTAAAATTTTATTCACACTTACAAGCTCAGTTCATTTTCCACCAACCAGGAACTTTTATCCTCCATTAAAGGTAGGGTGCAAACTACGGAAGCGTATTGCTGCCACGTGGAAAAAAAAAAAATTGTTTCGTTTAAACGAAAACTTTTTCGTTTAAACGAAACCACTTTCGTTTAAACGAAACCACTTTCGTTTAAACGAAAACTTTTTCGTTTAAACGAAACCACTTTCGTTTAAACGAAAACTTTTTCGTTTAAACGAAACCACTTTCGTTTAAACGAAAACTTTTTCGTTTAAACGAAAACTTTTTCGTATATACGAAACCACTTGTTAGGGCCGTCTTCTGCTCTTTAACATGCAATATCATTACATTCTTTAGGCACGAGTGATCCTATGGGAGGTTTGCTGGTGGGTGTTGGAGGTGGGGTGGGGTGGGGGCTCATTTTTTATCTGGGAGGAGAAGCTTGCCTTGCCTTCCCACCCGTCCGGAGTGCTTTTCGGGTAAATTCCACATATTTGGACCTATGGGGATACAAAAGAGACAGTGCGTGCATGCGAGGGGAGAGGGTGGATGGATGCGTGTGTGAGGGACATACTGTACAGACAGTGACAAGACACCGTTAGGAGTTAAGCTTCCGCACATCTGTATAACATCCTATAACTTTGTCGGACATTATTATGTCCCTTGCCATCGTGGGAGGGGATATACGAAAGGGTTCCGTCAGGCCTTTCTTCCAAATATGGGTTCTTCTTCACTACGGGGGCACCCTCTAATTTCCAATGCAAAAGAACATGCCCTTTATAGGCCCCTAACACTCCGCGCTAGAATGAACAGGAGTCCTGTTCGATTATTTTCTGTCATTGTCGGGTTTACAATGCACCGCAGTAAGACGCCACTCCCCCCCCCCCCCCACCGGCTAGCCCTTCGGGATATTCCCACGGCATAGTGACCCCCCCCCCCCCCCCCCACACACACACAATTGGAATTCTCCCCGCGACTGGGCCAGATTTTCATACATGGTGTAGGTAAGTAGGTCTAATGGACCTGTCTGTTGGGAGGTCAAGACCATATGTTTTCTCACAAAAAATAATCCGTGCGCATGGAAGAATAATCCGTGCAAACAAATTAACAATCCGCGCGCGCGGATTATTATATCGTGCGCACGGATCATTTTGGGTAAAAAAAACATGGTCTTCTCGACCCCCCCCCCCCCCCCCCCCCCCACTGTCGGAACATTCAGACCCACAAGGCAAACTTACCAACGCCATGCAAGGGAATATGGTTCAGTGGCGGAATTAGAATCTCTACTTGGCTTGGGGTGGGGGGGAAGATTGCAATTGGGGGCGGGCGGGGCGGGGAGATGGGTCGATATGCCGCAGGTGGGGATCCATATGCCACAGGTATATCCCGAAGGCCGGAGAGGAAAGGTATAGCCTTGTGTATCACCCCTTCCATTGGGGGATCCGGGCAGAGGAGGCTCCGGAGATGTTTTCCGCAATGGGGTGGGGGAGGGGTTGTGCAAGTAGGGCACATGCTTTCCATTAATAGGGGGGGGGGGGCATAAAGTATCATATCATTACATTCTTGAAGCAAGAGCAAACGTAGGAGGTTTGCTGGAGGGTTTTTTCGGGACGGGGGATTCAATTTCTATTAAATCGGGGAGAGGCCCACCCCACGGGGGGGGGGGGGGGGGATTCTACTCCCAGATAAAAAATCAAATGAAATCTTCTGGTGCTTTTAGGATAAATCTTCATATTTTTGGACGTCGAAAATCGAGAAACGCTTCCCATATTTAAAAAAAATACATTTATGAACGTACATGGCTCAAAAGTATCTGCATCCGAACTTGCAAATGGATATGTTCATCAGCTGAGTTTTGTATAGAAATAAAGAAAGGAGAATCAGTGTGTGTGTGTGTTAGAGAGGTGTGTGGAGTGTCACTGATGGACAGGTGGAAAATGGGGGAGGGACAAAGTCAATGTTTTGGGTCAAATGCCCTCCCATACACCCCCCCCCACCCCCCCCCCCCCCCCACACACACACACTGTAGCGGCGCAACTGGATCCGAGGCCCCTTCCTTGAAATATAATTATTTAACTCTGTGGGCGATTCTCATTCTAATGCCTCCTGAGGGGAAGGTGAAACCATTGATAGGTGTCCGGATGCCCTCCCTTGGTAAAATTTTCAAGCAGTGAAGCGTTGCGAGCAATTCTGAAGCCTCCTGAAGAATAATGAGGCCATTGGATCGGTGGGAGTCTGAGTCTATCGAAAATGTTCTTAAACTTCGAAGCACTATCAAGGGTTTTGGAGTCTCCTAAGGAAAGACTGGGGTTGGAAATCCTTAGTAGCTGTTTGAAATTTATTTAGCGGTGGGTGGGTGGGGGCGGGGCGGGGGCAATGTAGGCCTAATTATTTGGGGCGGGTGGGGTGCATTTCTCCAGACCACAGCCACTGACCCCATTCTTCCCAGGTCTTTCCACCTTGGAGTCCAAGATTGTGCCTGTAGCGGATAAGCATAAGCCTATATTGCCGTCCGGGCCAAGCTCAAGTGACGCCCCATCCTCAATCTCCATGCATTGTTAAACATTTTTTATGGCTGGCTTTATAGGCTCAAAAGACATCTGAATTTCATGTCTTTACTAACATCTTTATGCCCCCCCCCCCCTCCCCCGAGATGCCTCCCATCCCATCCCCGCCACGCACATACACCTGCTGAGAGCAACAGGTGTGAGGTCTTGCGCAGTGATGTGGGGTCTTGCGCATATTTCACTTCGTCCTAGGTTATCGGCCATCTTTGGTGGCACGTAGGTGTATTGCATGTTAAAAAGCAGACGATGGGCCTAACAAGTGGTTTCGTATATACGAAAACTTTTTCGTTTAAACGAAAACTTTTTCGTATATACGAAACCACTTGTTCGGCCTATCTTCTGCTTTTTAACATGCAATACACCTACGTGTCACCAAAGATGAAAGATGGTCGATAACCTAGGACGAAGTGAAATATGCGCAAGACCCCACATCACTGCGCAAGACCCCATACTCGTTGCTGTCAGCAGGTGTATCTGCGTGGCGGGGATGGGAGGCATCTCGGGGGGGGGGGGGGGGCGTAAAGCTGTTAATAAAGACATGAAATTCAGATGTCTTTTGAGCCTATAAATCCATCCATAAAAAAATGCTTAACAATGCATGGAGATTGAGGATGGAGTGTCACTTGAGCTTGGCCCGGCGGCAATATAGGTCTTTGCTTATCGCTACAGGCACAATCTTGGACTCCAAGGTGGAAAGACCTGGAAGGATGGGGTCAGTGGCTGTGGTGTGGAGAAACGCACCCCACCCGCCCCAAATAATTAGGCCTACATTGCCCCCGCCCCGCCCCCACCCACCCACCTCTAAATAAATTTCAAACAGCTACTAAGGATTTCCAACCCCCATCTTTCCTTAGGAGACTCCAAAACCCTTGATAGTGCTTCGAAGTTTAAGAACATTTTCGATAGACCCAGACTCCCACCGGTCCAATGGCCTCATTATTCTTCAGGAGGCTTCAGAATTGCTCTCAACGCTTCACTGCTTGAAAATTTTACCAAGGGATGACATCCGGACACCTATCAATGGCTTCACCTTCCCCGCAGGAGGCATCAGAATGAGAATCGCCCACAGAGTTAAATAATTATATTTCAAGGAAGGAGCCTCTTATCCAGTTGCGCCGCTACAGTGTGTGTGTGTGTGTGTGGGGGGGGGGGGGGGGGGGGGGGTATGGGAGAGCATTTGCCCCAAAACATTGACTTTGCCCCCCCCCCCCATTTTCCACCTGTCTATCAGTGACACATCCACACACCTCTCTTACACACACACACACACACTGATTCTCTTTTCTTTATTGCTATACAAAATTCAGCTGATGAACATATCCATTTACAAGTTCGGATGCAGATACTTTTGAGCCTTGTACGTTCATAAACGTATTTTTTTTAAATATGGAAAGCGTTTCTCGATTTCCGACGTCCAAAAATTTGAAGATTTATCCTAAAAGCACCAGAAGATTTCATTTATCTGGGAGTAGAATCCCCATCACCCCCGAAATTGAATCTCCAACCCCGAAAAAACCCTCCAGCAAACCTCCTACGTTTGCTCTTGCTTCAAGAATGTAATGGATATGATACTTTATGCCCCCCCCCCCCTATTAATGGAAAGCATGTGCCCTACTTGCACAACCCCTCCCCCACCCCATTGCGGAAAAAGTCTCACTGCCCGGGTCCCCCCAATAGAAGGGGTGATACACCGGCCTATACCTTTCCTCTCCGGCCTTCGGGATATACCTGTGGCATATCGACCCCCATCCCCAATTGAAATCGTCCCCACTTGCGGCATATCGACCCATCTCCCACCCGCCCCAATTGCAATCCCCCCTCCCCCCCCCCCAAGCCAAGTAGAGATTCTAATTCCGCCACTGGACCAGATTCCCTTGCATGGCGTTGGTAAGTTTGCTTTGTGGGTCTGAATGTTCGGACAGTGGGCGGGGGGGGGGGGGAGGGGGGTCTAGAAGACCCAATTTTTTTTTTACCCAAAATGATCCGTGCGCACGATATAATAATCCACACGCGCGGATTGTTAATTTGTTTGCACGGATTATTCTTTCATGCGCACGGATTATTTTTTGTGAGAAAACTTATGGTCTTGATCTCCCTACAGACAGGTCCACTAGACCTTCTTACCTACACCATGTATGAGAATCCGGCCCAGTCGCGGGGAGAATTCCAATTGAGTGTGTGTGTGGGGGGGGGGGGGGGGGGGTGGAGGGTGTCACTATGCCGTGGGAATATCCCGAAGGGCTAGCCGGAGGGGGAAGTGGCGTCATACTGCGGTGCATTGTAAACCCGACAATGACAGAAAATAATCGAACAGGACTCCTGTTCATTCTAGCGCGGAGTGTTAGGGCCTATAAAGGGCATGTTCAATTGCATTGGAAATTAGAGGGTGCCTCCGTAGTGAAGAAGAACCCATATTTGGAAGAAAGAAGGCCTGACGGAACCCCTTCGTATATCCCCTCCCACGATGGCAAGGGACATAATAATGTCCGACAAAGTTATAGGATGTTATACAGGTGTGCGGAAGCTTAACTCCTAATGGAGTCTTGTCACTGTCTATACATTATGTCCCTCATCTCCGTGCATGATGTGGGTTTCATGTTCATTTGACAGGATTTGCCTAAAACGTCCATCACACACACGCATCCATCCACCCTCTCCCCTCGATTGCACGCACTGTCTCTTCTGTATCCCCATAGGTCCAAATATGTGGAATTTACCCTAAAAGCACTCCAGACGGGTGGGAAGGCAAGACAAGCTTCTCCTCCCAGATAAAAAATGAGCCCCCACCCCACTTCCAACACCCACCAGCAAACCTCCCAAAGAATGTAATGATATTACATGTTAAAAAGCAGAAGACGACCCTAACAAGTGGTTTCGTATATACGAAAAAGTTTTCATTTAAACGAAAGTGGTTTCGTTTAAACGAAAAAGTTTTCGTTTAAACGAAAGTGGTTTCGTTTAAACGAAAAAGTTTTCGTTTAAACGAAACAATTTATTTATTTTTTTCACGTGGCAGCAATACGCTTCCATAGCAAACCACCAGAGGCGCCGTTTGCACGAAAACGCTGTATTGTAACCAATGATTCAAAGAAAGTGACAACCTGTTTATAGAATATTTATTCAATGCTCGCCTATGTTTCTACCTGTGAAAAGCATGTATATTAAATTTTATCTTTTAAATCCACTACCGGTGTAAAGCATCCACTGCGGTTTAAAAACATTACACCTATAGTCGGAAGTTCATCCAACTTGACCTTTGGTTTGACGTAATTTGCTAACTTCGATACATTCACACGATGGTTCATTCAAACATACATTTTGCGGTACTATCTACTACGTAGATTGACTTATTGACTTATTAAGTTTAAAATACCTACAATTAAATATTTAAAATAAAATTTAAGAATTGTTAATAATAATTTAACCGAAAAAGCAAAGTAAATTCAATCAACTTTGACGATGTGTCTAGCTGTCAATCAAGCATTCACGTACAACCAGTAGTACTGCCCACCGACGCAGATGTAAACAAAACAAACTTGTGTGTTTACGAGAGAAAGTGTCGTTTTTTCTCAATTTTAAATGACGAAGTCGATTATTTACTAAGAGCATGGTATATATAAACCAAATAGGTACTAGGGCCGGTAATCAGATTTAAACCACTCGTAGAATAAGGGTTTTAACCACTCGGCAAGCCGAGGGGTTAAAACCCTTATCGTACTCGTGGTTTGAATGTGATCACCGGCCCAAGCACCTATTTATTCTATATTTCTTACTATTTCTCTTTAAATTTGTAGGAAGGGTTGGTAATAGTTAGGGTTCTGAAAAGCTTCGAGATTAGATTCGATTTGGAATATTAAGTTGCTGTCCGTTGAGATTCGAAATCGGCTGGCCCGTTTGTTTCTATTCGAATCTTTCCACAGGAACAAAGCTTGGTGTCAGCCATGTACACAGTCTCACAAAACGCACAATTCAGATGGAAATTGTACCCAAATAATGCTGAAAATAAAATCTGAGTGTAATTTATATTAACATCATTAACATCTGCAGCAATGCATTTGTCTCTACCACTGTTTGGAGCGAATTTAAAGTTTTCAAACAATGTCGACGATGAGCTGTTGTTTGTGGTTAGCCCTGCGCAGTGCCTTGTGGATAATTCTCCATATTTTACCTGCCTTACCATTTCTTGCTTTGGCCCCCTTATCAAACACTAATACCAACGACTCCTGCGTAATATACATTCTTGAGTGACTAAAATTTGTGATTTTTTTTCTCTCAAAAACACAACTCATGAACCCTCATTTGGATCGAGCTCAATAAGGCAAAAATGAATAACAAGTTTAACGGGGATCCTTTGAATAGCGCTGGCAAAATACGGGTTTCAAGGGCAGTCAGGTGAAAAATAGGATGCCGATAGGAGGTTTCATGGAATGTACTGATGATCGTTGCTCTTCGCGCATGTGTTGCATGCCTTGTGTACAGAATATGACACAAGGTCTTCTGTTACATAAACACATACGATGAAAAGGGAGTGTCTGTTCCACCATGGGATGTCGAAAGAGAGGTACAAGACCCGAAGCTAGGATCTAACATTTTTCTGGCAGTGTCTCCTGATCGTTAGCAGTCGGAACAACATAAAACCTTACTCAATATACTTCTTTAACTGGTAGAGTGCTGGAAGCCCATATTTGGGATTTATTCTGAAGTGCAGGTACCACAGCTTGAAGGCACATTGTCAGTGCATGTTCTTTGTGTTATTATTGAAGTGGTATTATTTAGTCTGTAAGAGTTTCCCTTGTTACAATTTAACTGATGCCGCCATGGCCGACCGCTTTATTGATTTCTAGCGAGCTTAGTATCTTGTAGACGTCTGCTTCCGTAACAATAATGTCGATATTATTTAGTCTGTAAGAGTTTCCCTTGGTACAATTTAGCTGATGCCGTCATGGCCGAGTGCTTTATTTATTTCTAGCGAGCTTAGTATCTTGTAGACGTCTGCTTCCGTAACAATAATGTCATGTCATGTCCTGCTTCGTGGATTTCGCTATTTTTAAGGAAGTTTGTACTAAGCAAGTTAGCCATTTGTTGATCACTGGATATTGTTATCAAATTTCCATTGTCAGTCACAGTTTCAAGGTGCTGGAATAACACAAGCTCGTGGCCTTATTATTCCAACGTAACGGACAGATATATTTGTCCCTTTATATGCACTGAACGCGTCTTCTGACGCGAATTTTGCCAGCGCTAAATTAGTTTAGGCCATCAAATCTCGTACACGTGTCTTTGCCTTTGGCCACTCTCCCATAAATTGTAACAAGGGAAACTGTATCGTTTTCTTGGTTGCCAAAATTTGTTCTCATGTCTTTGCCTTCTTAGAAGGCACTCTCCCATAAACTGTAACAGGAAAATCCACACAAATTAAAAAAACCCCGTCACGTCCAAGATAAATATACATCACATCTGCAGAATATGAAACTTTTATGTCGTGGTACCTGTACATAAGAATGGAGCCAAAATATGGGCTTTCATCACTGTATCAGTTAAAACAATAATAAACGAAACAGGTGGGAAACGTTAATTTATTATCATCATTTCAAGGAATTTCTTTAAAATAATAATAACACACGAATTTATTTCGTGTACAGGGCTTTTCGATTGCCAAATACTAATCACACAAAGGATGTATGAAACACAAAGGTAATTTAAACTAATTTTGTACACTAAAATTTTTAGTTTCGCCATATGGTCAACTTTTTTCCCAAATTAGCATTTCTCATAGACAATGTTGACGTTCGGGCCACCAACGAGTTTTTTGAAAGTCAATATGCGGAGATCCCATCCTGGGACCAAACTAGTTTCTGGCGTGAGAGCTAAGAAAAGTGGGGCACTGACTGGTCAGCTGTTTAGCGATAAGTCTCTCGAAGGTATAAAAATGAACTGATAAAAAAGTGAAAACGTTGAATCAGTCGGAAATCCTTGAACATGAATTCATCGAAGAGAAATCGACGAGACTCCATTGGAAATTAACACTGAGGTTCCCCAGCGAGGTCCTCCAATATTGGCAGAAAACTGCATCCTACACCACTCCAGTTTGATGAAAGACCATTTTAATCCAAAGCATTCTTCCAGATAATCTTCATAGATTCGAGTTGCTAAGAATAACTTTACCCCGAATAACTCGCTTCAACTGGGGAAACTCCCATTAGAATTGTTGGATTATCTCCAACTAATATTCGTGATTTTGATAGTTAGTACCCAGTCCAGCACATTGAAAATGTGATTGACGATGGAAATTTGGTAATTATATCCAGTGATCAACAAATGGTCAACTTGCTAAATACAATAGCGAAATCCACGAAGCAGGTCATGACTTGCCTGTGTTCGGTTCCAGGAGACCAGAAATTCTTTCCGACATTATTGTTACGGAAGCAGCCGTCTACAAGATACTAAGTTCGCATGAAATCAATAAAGCAGTCGGCCATGACGGCATCAGATACCGAATGCTGAAGGAGACACGGCAAACAATATGCAAGCCACTCCTATTATTATTCCAGCAGTCACCTACTTCTTGCACGTACCCATCAGACTGGATGCTGACGACAGTTATACCAATCTTCAAGAAAGGCGGCATCCATGACCCTAACAATTGTTGGTCCGTTTCTCTTCTTAATTGTCCGTGTAAAGTCATGGAAAAGATTATTTTCAATAAAGTATTTTGCCACTTTCACAACAATAATGTATTCTTTAAATCGCAATCTGGCTTTCTACCGAAACCCAGTACTGTATTCCAGCTACTAGAAATCTATCACAACTTATGCTTAGTCCATGATAACCGTCTCTTCTCACTGGAGGTTTTTTGCGACATATCAAAAGCATTTGATAGAGTCTGGCATAAGGGGCTTGTTTTTCAATTGAGGCAATATGGTATTAGAGTGTTCATCCTAGAGTGGTTCAACAGCTATTTGAAAAATCGTCGACAACGAGTAATAATAAATTCTGCTTATTCTGACTATCTTCCCGTTAAGTGTGGAGTACCGCAGAGGTCATTGCTGGAAACGCTACTCTTTTTGATTTACATCAATGACATTTCTGAATATATGTCCTCTGCAGATTCGTGTAGGCTGTTCGCAGACGACACGTGTATAACAATGGAAAATCTATCTCCATCAGCTCAGTACAGATAACAACCTTGAACTTAATGTTGTCTTAGAATGGGTCCAGCAGCGGCTCGTAAATTTTAACCCATCAAAAACCAAGATCATGTTATTTACCAGGAAATCAGTGGTCGTGAATCCAGTTGTAAGGTTTGGGAGACACTTCTGAAGACCGCAACTGAACATACACACCTCAGATTAACATTACAAGGTGACTTGGACTCGCATTGAATTTGCAACATATGCAAGAATGCCCCAACTCTAGGCTCTCCCAGTTGAGAAAACTTAAATTTACCCTGAGCAGAAAACACCCTTGAAATAATGTACAAGCCTTTTATAGTTCAATATTAGAGTATGCAGATGTAGTATGGGACGGAGCTCCCGATTACTTACTTTCTAGACTAGACAAAATACACACGGAAGCCGGGAGGATAATAGCTGGACTCACGAGGTTGGCACTGCCTTCTAAAGTATTCTTTGAACTCGGTTGGGAAACCCTAGAACAACGACGAAAATTGCATAGGATTGTGACCGTCTTCAAAATTCCACACAAGGAAGCCCCGACGTACCTCTTCGAACTGTTACCTCAGACATTCAGGGTTACTCACCATATAACACACGTGCTCGTTCGAATTTCAATATTCCTCTGATGCACACTGAATTATTGAAAAATTCTTTCATCCCATCTTGTATTTCAGAGTGGAACTGACTTCTCATTGAAATAAAGAACCTGGCATCTTTAAGTGAATTTACTAAGTATTTCAAAAGTGAGGTATGTGGCCACCATCGCATTTTGGGATAGATTCAAGGAATATGAATATACAGCATTCTGACAAATTTCAAAATTATATTTATGACACACCAAACTGCTCATGTGGTAACGGAATGGAAGACGCATCCCATTACTTTTTTGACTGCCCAAGATTAATACTGCAACAGGGCTTGGCCAACATCACCATTAATTATGTTACTGACATCCTTTACGGTATCCCAAACATGTATCTATCTGCAAATGACCATCTATTCCGGGTAATACAAAAATATATAAAAGCAACCAACCGATTCAATATTTTTGAGAACGTTCATTCGGGTAGTTAGTTCCAAGTTTCCAGGCACCGAAAAGTGATGTAGTGCTGGTCTACTGTGGTGGAACAGTTCCGCTTCATTGGAAAAAATATGCTCTGTTAGACATTGAGTGAGGTGCAAGTCGTCTAAAGTGATTGACATGATTAACAACGATTGGAGAAACTTGACTATCCTGTCGTGTTTATGGAATAGCAAGACATATTGAAATTGACCCTATATATTACTAAACACGCAATAAACATTAAAAACCAATTTGTTTTTATCTAAACCGTCCACAAACTTGTCTTCATTACAAGCATGTAAGACAACGAAGGTTTAGGGTTATAGATCACATGGGACTATGTCCCCATAACATATCGTCACGTGACAACCATAAGGTTCTGTCTTCCATTGGAAGATAGAACCTTGTGGTTTTCACATGACGATTTGTCGTTAGACGCAGCTTACCAACTTTATACGTGATCACAAAACATTGCAGGCACCTTGCTGTGATGGAGCTCTCCTAGAGCGTGACGGCCTGGTGAGTTGGCTGGAGACAATTTGATATTTTTTCATGAACACATGGTAACAATTCCCCTCTTTTCTTCGTTCTCTTTTCTCTTTCTCCGAATATCTACCACCATAACACCATTGTAATCTTGAATAGCGTATTGTTCATTCTGATGTGCATATATCGAACAAACGCGGCATTTACTTGTTAATGGTATACAAGGGAGAGGACGTGTCTTAAGTGTTCAGCGCTTGTTGTCCAATCCTTTTTATTTATTTTGACAAATTAATAGAGGATATCTAGTGTTTTTGAATGGATACCGAAAATTATCTCATGAGTGACCGATGCGAATGGTTATTTTCGCGAGCGCTTGCGCGAGCGAAAATAACCATTTTTCTCGGTCACGAGTGAGTTGGAAGCATCCAGTAAATAAACTTATACCAAGTATTACAACGGGGATGATGTCATAACATGGCCGTTCACTGGGTCACATGACTAGGACGTCACTTTATAGGTCCGGGGTAAGGTTCGGCCAATATGATACGATCTCCACATCTCCTACAACTGCCACAGCATGACAAAACAATAAAATTATATAACGTCATGTGAGACCAAATTTGGATAGCGTGCTCAACTACCAGTCAGAGTGACCTTTTTTTTTTACTGATCTGGAAAGCCATATATGACTTGAAAAAATCAGAGTTAGTGTTCTGGATGTTCTTCAAGCGTCAGCACGACTTGAAAAAACACCTGTTAAATAGGAGCGGAATTCAAGTTGAAAGACTCTTGGACCGGATGACTCTTCTAATGAGATATGAGGAGTGTGCATGTGTGTGTGTGTGTGTGTGTGTGGGGGGGGGGGGGGGGGGGTATGTAAATAAGTTACATTTTTAACCTTTTCAACGCTGAGTTCTTGAATGAGACTGCCGCCTATTTAACCCTTTACCTAACGTGAAAAGCAGACGACACTTGCCAAAAAAATTCTTGGATAACTAATTTTTTTCATTTTTTGTCTCAAAAACATAGGTTATGACCCCTCGTTGGAACGAGCTCGACGAGCTCGTTCCAACGAGGGGTCATAACCTATGTTTTTGAGACAAAAAATGAAAAAAATAGTGAAAATTAATTGGCGATTTTTGAGAATAGCGCTGGCCGGTTTTGGCCGTTACGTTGGGTAAAGGGTTATTGTTCAAATGGGTACTAACAAAATGAAGATTTCCAATAAGTGAACGTTCATTACACATTTTCAATTTTTTCCACTTCACTTCCATTTCCCCAATATATGGATCAGCACAAGGTATCACAAAAATTATTTTATCCGGCTTATTCGTTTATTTAAAACGAACAGATTACGACTCTTGTAAAGAAATTCTCAAATAACTAAATGATGTAAGTTTTGCCTCAAAAAGATAGTTTATGACACCTCATTGCAACGGGCTCAATGAACTCCCTCCAATGAGGTTATAAGATATATCCTTCTGAGACAATTTTATGTTTTGGTATTGGCCGGTTATGATCGAAACATTCGTTAAAAGGCTAAAGCCGAGGACCGTGGGCCGTCGGTGGGATGGGATGTGTAGAGAGGGCTTCAGTGAAATCGCGCGTTAGTTGTTGATATTTATATGGGCAGAAATCCCGTTAAGGCGTAAAAAGCATACCTGGCGTAGTAAAAACAGAGACGGCGGACAAGCATCACAAGCACAACATCCCTTTTTCTATGGTGTACCACAAACGCAACCTACCGACAGGTTATTATATTAGTCCTTTATTTCCAGGCTTGCCTTTGTATATATATACACAACAGCCGTACACTTCATAATACTCTGGAAACCCTCGTTCATATTTACACCTGCTGCTCATATTCGCTCCAATAACGTGCCCATAGTATACCTTTGTCACTTAACTCTTTGCATGCTACTGGCTGATATTCCTACCCAGCACATGGTTTCTCTTATCTCTGCAATAATTATAATTTGTGTATATTTAATCATGTTTTCTTCCTGTAAATGGAATAGATTTTTCTTCAATGATTTCTTGTGTTACATCTAAGTTAATTTTTCATCAAATCTAGTCATGGCTGCTTTAAAGCAGCCATGACTAGATTTGGTGAAAAATATCTAGAAGATACTCAGCGGGTTAAGAGTTAAATAAGACAAGAATACTGACAATCTATGTGACACTTATTTCTTAGAAGAACAATAAAGCGTCCACTTTGGCTCTTTGTTACGCGAATGTGTTTTACAGTAATTTGCACGTTTTTATTCTTCCCAGGAAAAATTCAAAAATGGAAAGGACAGTGTGTCTGCATTATATGTCACACTGTTGTCATGGTGAACAGAAAAAAAATTACAGAACATCAAAAGATAGGGAATACGCTGTTTTCTTATTTTTAAATGGGCATCAACAGAGAATAAGAGTGAAACGTTCAAACTGAATGGGAACAAAATTGTAAAAAGCCAGCTTCTGTATTCTTAAACTACTCTTCAGCAAAATGCCTTAAGTTTGTGAAATGATGCGCACATCGAGTTACAAATTAAAAAATACAGAATATTCAGGTGTGACTCAATCCACTATATTGGCATTCCTACTACTGTGTCTACCCTGACGAAGGTCCCTGCCATAGTACAAGACGCGTCAGTCAGTACATTTGCCGAGAAGTACTCTCTGCAGACGTGCTGATCAACGTTGACTTGGTGTCCAAAATACACACACCAATTGCATTGTCGATGTCTGTTTGACAACTAGTGGGCACAGGAAAGTAGGGTCGTCCTCAGATGTTAGCTTAAGTGATGGAGAGGACACGATAAGCAGACTATTTGTTTGTCAATGTGAAACCACCTACCTTCTGCTCGCATGTATGTAAGACAGTATCGTTGTTTCTGAGTTACAACCACCCTGGACTGTTGTAATCCGCGCATCGGCAGCGATGCCCACGCCTGCGTTTACCAGGAAATAACAATTATCATCAGCAAAATTTTAAATAATGAAGCAGCGAGTAGTATCCGGTGCTTCATTAATTAAATTTTGTGTGATTATTCCTATAATTAGTGTCTGGAATCTAATATTAATGCGTCCGGGGAAATACTGCCCACCCGTGCAAAGTGACCAGTCCACGCCGGCCGTATTATAAGGAATGAAATTACTCTGGCCAATTCCCATTTCTGCGTCATATATAATGTTTCACAGCTTAATTATTCAGCCACAGTCTGTCTGCAATCTCATACTCTGTTAAAGGGTGGTGGTGGGGGGGGGGGGGGGGGGGTGACAGGTAGACCGCCAATCTGGCTATGCCACCTTCCTGTATAACAACAAATGCAGTTCATATGCACATATTCTATAGACAGATATAAGACATACTACAGAAGGGATTCCAATGAACGTGAGACCGGTGACAGATGGGATGTGTTTGTGTGCTAGTGCGCAGTGTGTCACAATGTATGCACAACACGTGCAGCACTTAGGAACATGCTGGATGTGCTGATAAGTGTTTGTGTACTAGTGTACAATGTGCGCACAGCACATACACCACATAGGCACATATGGTGAAATGGGATTCTACAGACGTAGACAAGCAATAGAAGAAATTCCGTAAGTGGTATTCCCAGCTGAGTCCCTTAAATAGGAATATGCGATTTCAGGTAAAACAAAAGAATATTCAGTTCACGTTTTTTTAAATTCAAAGGCCAAGGCTTGGTCCGGCTAATATGGCTCGATCTCCACATCCCCTACTCTTCGGGTATTTCGATATTTTCGAACAAAAACGAAAAATAGTGGAACAAATGGATAACGTCATGTCGTCAGCTGCTTTCATTTGTTAAAAAGTGTGCGTATAGTGAGAATTACATTGATCTGCAGTATCCTTTCCCTTCACCTTAGAATAAGTAGGTGCTGGGCCCGTAATTACTCAAATTTAGCGTGTATCAAGAGCCCTTGTTTCAAAATCTGTATCTTGCAACTGCATAATACAACGGCGTGCCTGGTTACGGATTTGTTCAGGTTACTATTTATAGAACATTACAAGCTTTCGAAACGCGTTTAGGAGGGATCTTGTCCGTTTCTATACGAAAAGAAAAAAAAACAAAAACACTTCTCAAAAGTATAATTATTAAATTATGGAACGACATCGCTTTTATGCGTTTGTATCTGAATCACTGGAAGAATTAAAGTGCACAGTCTTTTCGGAGTGTTGAACATGTACGCGCTCAGTATGTGTATCTGAGGATCGCAAATTTTCAAGGCAGGCGTACAGTTTCAACCGAAACGACGAGCATTGTTATGAGTCTGAAAATGAAATCTAATATTAGAATGCTAGTTAACCCTTTATCCAACGCACATAATATCACAATTTAGTATTTTAATTATTTTTTGCAAAAATATTTTCCTAAAAATTAAACAACCTATAGCATGTGATCCCGATTGGAATGAGCTTGTCGAGATCGTTCCAATGAAGTGCCATATGCTATGGTTTTGTTGAATTGTTTTTGGAAAATAATGTGTTTTTTAATTACGCGGGAGGATGCGTCCGATTCTTTAGATAAAGTGTTAACCCTTTACCCAACGTAACGGCAAAAACCGGCCAGCGCAATTCACAAAAGTTGCCAAATAATTTTCATTATTTTTTTCATTTTTTGTCTCAAAAACATAGGTTATAACCCCTCTTTGGAACGAGCTCGAGTTTTATCTTTCCGCGATGGAACAAGTGACGCGTGTCATTCTGTGTTTATTACACGCCTTCACATCTGTAAAAGCAATTAGTAAAAGGACACTCAGCAATTCATTTGACGACTATCAACAAAATGAACGCATTTTATCGCCATCCAAATTTGAGAGGGGAACCTGTGTAACTATTTCGTCCCCTGAGTTCTAATGTGTTCTATGTGCCTAGTGGTACATAGAACACATTGGAATTCCGGAGACGATGTTTAGCTATAGCTAGCGATTCAAATTGTAATTGCGGTGCACGATTTTTAGAAAATTCCAGTGAAATGTCTCTTCTTTATAAAAATAATCCGTCAACGATTTCCGTTCAGCACATATGTGCGGAACAAATTTTCATTTTCCGCATGGTTTAGTGTTGCTGTAGATGGGGATTTCATGAAACAGGCGTGTAATAAATTATAGATGATATAAAATGGTGAAGGCTTTCTCGTATTATCCACCCTGCTCACAGGAAAGCCAGCAACTCAGACTAACTCGAAGATAAGCAGCTTAGCTATCGCAAATGGAATAATGATGACGAGAAATGGTGAAGGCTTCCTAATATTACCCATCCTGCTCACTAGCATGATAAAAAACTCAGACAAAGTCGAAGCTTAACAGCTCAATAAAAACAAATAGAATGGTGATCACAGGAAATGTTGTCTCCAAGCGTCCTGCTCTTGATATTCCCAACAATAACTCTATCTGCCGTTCGAAAAATGACTCTGAAAAGATAGAAAACAGAATGAACACTGAAGAATTGTAATTTGTCGGACAAATTACGGGCTTTCCCAGCTTTTTAATGTGAAAAGGCAGATTGTATTGTGCACGAAACTATCAATCATTTTCATTAACTTTACACCTGATTATTTAGCACTGGCATGAGAAATCGTCAGGTTAACTTCCCCTTTGCCTCACACAAACTGTCTTTTCGGTCCATGTAGCAAAGGTAAAGGTCTGAGCTGGGCAGATATAGTCTGTACTTAAGAACACTAGTTGGAATGTGAGATACAAGTTTTTTATTTGGACAAATAAGTACAGAAAACTGCAAAATTCGCTTTGTTGGACGTACTATTCAACAAGCAGCCATTGCAGATATTGGGTTAAGCCCTACTTTAAAACTTACAAAAAGTAAATTTGTTTAATAGGTTATTACACATGGAAGCAAAGTATTTCAAGTTTACCCTTTCCAAACTGACAGAAAATAGTAACCAAAATATGTATTTTTGAACAGTACTCTTATTCTAGGTGCAGTATTCTGAAGCGTTATTTATTAGTGTCGCACGCCCTTGTCTGCATCTAACTTATATCATGACACAACATAACTATAAAGTCAAGTTTTGCCAATCGTTTATGCTTATGTTGTCCACCTACCGAAGGATTGCACCCCAGTGGCGTAGGTTACCAGGTCCTATTTTACCATTGGAGGAAACCAAATCTACTTCAGTCGAAACGCAGACCTTCACTTCCGGGCGTCAATGGAGATTCTGAAGGCTTAAATCAGAGAAACAAATATTAATAGTAACTGTATTGTATAATTACTGCTGCATCTGTTTATTGGTGTTCAACGTCATTTTCAGGATCTGGGCTATATCCTGAAACAACATAAGTATAAAGTCAAGTTTTGCCAGTCGATTATGCTTATGTTTCCCACTTACTGGAGGACTGCACCCAACGGCGTTGGTTACCAGATCCTATTTTACCAATAAAACAGAACTTGTTTACCTCAGTAAACAAGCACTCCTTCACTTCCCAGGGTTTCCGCGAGGGTGCTGCATCTATATATACCAGGGAATGACCCTTCAAATTCGCTCAGCTTTGCGGAAAATCCTGAATTTTTTTATATTTTTTCCGGATGAGCTCTTTGGAAGTGCCTATATCTGAATGCCCAACTTCTAAAATTTATCATTTCGACTTATTTCGAGTCACTCTAAAGAATTTCATAAGTTAATGAGACTAAAATGTGAACAGCAACGTTCCACATGTATACACGTGCAAAACATTTTCCGGCAAACAGTTAGTTATTTTAATAGCAATTTAACAGGAGATCAAGCGGTTTGGGTTTGGATTTAATGACAGGAGAAAATGAGTATAGAATGCAGCAAAATTCACGAAAATTAACCCTTTACCTCACACGAAAAGCAGACGACACATGCAAACAACATTCTTGAATAACTAATTTATTTTATTTTTTGTCTCAAAAACATAGGTTATGACCCCTCTTTGGAACGAGCTCGTCGAGCTCGTTCGAATGAGGGGTCATAACCTATGTTTTTGAGACAAAAAAAAATGAAAAAAATTAAGTATTCAAGAAATTTGTTTGCAAGTGTCGTCTGCTTTTCGTGTTAGGTAAAGGGTTAAACCCTTATATTTAACGGAATCGCCACTGTGACATAGATATTTCTGTATTCAACGGATGATGTACAAGCCGGACCTTTTTTCCCAGCACCGTTTATAGCTGTTCCTTTCCCATCCAAAGCAAGATAAAGTCGGTTCACAGATAAAATTAGTTAACCAAAAATGAGATAATATTAAAAGGACAAGCATTTTCAACCACAACATTAACTCAGTCCCGTGTCCGTCTCGTCTGCGGATCCCGTTATATCTAAATTGATCAACCTTATCTCGATAAACTTTCGGACATCTTGACATGCTTCTAACTTCTTTTAAAAACGTGTCCCCCAGCTGTTTGCAAATCTGCGCAAATTTGTACTTATATTTTTACTAACTTAAATAGCCACCAAATGGTTAGGCGTGAATGGACACCAGACTAAGAGAAACAGCCACATGAATTTCAACAAACACGCCCGTTAGAAAAGATAACGAATGTAATTTAGACTGGTTCCCAAAAGTTTTTTCTTATCGATCCATTTGAACAGTAAAGCTTCAAACAAAACAAACGGACTCTCCACCTTTGGGTTTAAACATCGGAATTAAAATTTGTTTGTTCAAATGAATTTTAATGCATTGGATGCGAAATATGACTACGCTATTCCAACTCGTTATGTAAAACACCCACCGATTCATCGCGTTCTGTCCATTTCTACAATACCATGTGTGGCATATGGCACAAAAAAAAGCTCAGGCTGATTGGTGATGGCATTTTGAGATATCTGAGGAAAAACACAATCAACATGACTGTCATGGCAGCCACATTCAATATCGAGTCAAGCTGGTTCTGGAAAGGAACATTACACTAACCACCATCAAGTTCAACACATTACCTAGCGATGAAACTAACCAGTAAAGTCATTCTTGGGTTAATTGATGAAATACCAAATCAATATGGCGGTCGTTGTAAAATGAATATGGCTGCCATGGCCGCCATAATGAACATCGAATTTGGACAATTATCGACAGAAACCTTTCCCCAACACACCACCAAGAGATGAGACTGATTGGTCAAGAGTATGAACCATGAGCAAGGAAATTGTTGGCTTTTGCTGTGGTACCCCCAGTTTCCTGAAATCCCTGATAGCGGCTTCTAACACTCAACCAGTTAACTATAATCCGGGCTGAGTAATAATATTCCAACTACATCATCAAGGCTGGCCAATGATGAAGGCTCGTGTTGATGATGTAGTTGAAATATTATTTTATCGGTCGGGACTCAAGTAATTACAGTCGGGACAAATCGGGTTTACCCCCCCCCCCCCCCCCACTACACTCCAATTGGTTATCTTCGCGATGCTCCTGTCTGAACTTCCTGTTTAGAAACGAGTTCAAGATGTTGATAGAATTTCATCACAGTTATTGGCATGTGTGGGGAGAGAAGTGCGATAGATACCGTGACTGCTGTTTTACAGAACATGACTCGACAGACCTGCATGTCACACAGAATAGTACCCTGATTGATAAATTCCGTTAGCGTGTTTTGCGTCCTTGCGCTGGCTCGATTGGACCAAAATTCCAACTTTTGGACAGTATCGCGCACCCCCATCGTGTCAGAACTGTGAAACAATATCTGGACGACGGAATCATTCGGTGTCGGTGTATGTAGTGACCTGCAGCATATTCTAGCCATAACTCTTTGGACCCGAAAGGTTGCCTTTTCCGTCCATAAACATGATACGTCATGACTTCATTCAGTAGGATAGCTGCTCCGTTAACCCTTTACCTAACATGAAAAGCAGACGACACTTGCAAAAAAAATTCTTGAATAACTAATTTTTTTCATTTTTTGTCTCAAAAACATAGGTTATGACCCCTCGTTGGAACGAGCTCGACGAGCTCGTTCCAACGAGGGGTCATAACCTATGTTTTTGAGACAAAAAATGAAAATATTTTGAAAATTAATTGGCGATTTTTGAGAATAGCGCTGGCCGGTTTTGGCCGTTACGTTGGGTAAAGGGTTAATATGTGTTTTAGACCAATCAATATTGGGCTGCGCGTTAAAAACATTTATTGATCTACACCCAAATAATGAATATGGACTCTCCAAATTATGTCATTGAACTGACCATCAAGGTTCAAAGGGTTAATCAGATAGAGCATGTCTGATATTGTCTGATGGCATGAATTCAAAATAGGAAGTTTTTCGCTTTGACGAACAGTAGACTCATCAGAAGGTTCAGCAGATTGTGCCAAGTCGTAATTCAGAATACAAGAGGCCAAACAATGCACTCAGTGGGAATATAATTACTTTTGTGTGAGATGAAATCTTTATGCCATAAGCGATTTCACTTTGAAATGGGGGCATTTGATGTCTTGGGCCTTTTTGCTTCTTAGAGTAGACGTTATCAAATTTTCTCTGGTTGAAATCAACCCTATGAAGCTAGATCTTTGACAAATCGTAAATTTCGGGAATGATCCACGAGATTTATGTATAGACCGTTTGGAACGGGTGTATCCCGATTGAAAAGGTGATGGTAGGGGTGGAAAACGTGCCTGTTTGATGTCTTCCCACTTCAGAAAGTTCTGAATTGATTGATGCATGGACAATTTTTTAAAATATAGCTAGTCTACGAATGCTTTATACCTGTGTTTTGTGCTGCAGAATCGAAGGTGAAGCATAATATTAACCCTTTACATAACATAAGGTCCAAAACCGGCCAGCGCTATTCATAAAATTTGCCATTCAATTTTCATTATTTGTTTTTATTTTTTGCGTCAAAAACATAGCTTATGACCCCTAATGAACTATGTTTTTGACGCAAAAAATGCAAAATACTAGTTATTCAATAATTTTGCTTACAAATGTTATCTGCTTTTCATGCAAGGTAAAGGGTTAAAGATTGACGTTAAAACCGAAATGGTAACGAGCAAATCGTCCTAAAAGAACTGTTCCCGTTATGCCATGTTTTAATGACACATATCAACTTTGAACCTAAAGAAAGCGTCTTTGAACAAAAATGTTCCAAGGTACGGTGTAACTTGAAGAAAGAATGAGATTAAGTGTAAGTAATGAATTTACTTTGCTTACTTACGCTGTACCCACTTTAGACCACACAAAACTATTTCTGATGATGAACAAAGGTTATTCTGTTGTCAACAGGCCAGTGCTCGAAATATAGTATATTTTCTTTGTTTTACAGGGAAAAGCAGAATATTCCGAGTTTTCACGAGAAAACTGAGGATGTTTCTCGGTTTGCTGTTACCTGCAGTAAAAACGAAAGCAAAACTAGATTGTTTCTTTCAAATTGAAGTGCACTATGACTTCTGCATTGTATAGCTTAAATACTCACTTGGTGCTGTTTGTTTTCAACACGTTCTTCCACATGGGCAGACCATGCAGTTTTCAGCCGTGTCATACAGAAACTTTGTGGATAATAACCGAACTACACGATTTGTCGCGGATCTCGCTTCACAGAGTTGGAGATCAGCACCAGATGCACATATCATGAAAATTATCCATTTGAATACTTACGCCCTGAATGTTATCACTCAATGCACTACAGTCGACAGGGAAATGGGCGAGACTATTTACTATTTTTAGGTAGGCTCAGTAATAATTTGATCCTACAGCCCTATTACTGAACCACCTTCTCAGATGGCCATTTACACTGTTGGCTGCTGTGGGTTGTCACGTTTTTGTTTTTGCAAACATTTATGCATAACGGTTTGAATGAGTTGCAATAGCAGTTAATCTTGTATTTTGATACTAAAATATTTTGATTCGAGCAACACAATATGATCCAAAGGAGCACGCAGACTCAGTGGTTAGAGCATTGGACTTTAAACCGAAAGGTCGATGGTTCAATCTTGACCAGCAGTAACTGCATTGTGTCCTTGGGCAAAACACTTAATCCCGATTACGGTTGGGGGGGGGGGGGGGGCACGGTGGCAATGTGTACTAAGGCCTACTGCACGTCAGCGGTGTACTCAGCGGTGTCGCTGCTTACATTCGATGGCGGTATCTGCGCTGTGTCCTTGGGCAAGACAATCAATTCCAATTGCATACGCGGGGGCACGGAGTTAGTGTACACTAAGGTGTACTGCATGTCGATGGTGCACTTGCCTTGAATCGCAGCAAACGCTACTTCTACGGAGTTAATAAGTTCGACAGTCTGACAGTTTCTAACCACTGCTCTCTGATTCTCTTCGGATACTCCGACTTCTTCCACCGGTAAAACCTTCCAACACGATGTGACCCTAACGGTTGAAAGTGTCGTTAAGGCCCAATAAATGATGAAACAAATAATGTGATCCTTACCTTTTTTGTTCAGAATATTATCATTGTATTCGGGAGTGTGTTGGCTCATTGGTTAGAGCATGGGACATGAGATCGAGAGGTCGCCAGCTTGGATCTTTTCCTTGGACAAAACACTTCATTTCGATTGCCTGTGTGGGAGCACGGTAGAACTGTATACAAAGGCATAGGTCAACACGACGATACACTTACCTTCAACCGATGTCAGCCCTGCTCGATCATGGTTAGAAAGTAGGCGAGTCCAACAGTTATTCACCATTGCCCACGTTGGGACACGGTGGCGATGTGTACTAAGGATTGGCGCACTTTCCTTCAAACGCTGCAAACGCTACTTGTGCGGAGTTATTAAGTTCGAGAATCTGACAGTTACTAGCCACTTCTCTCTGGTTCTGAGACTTCCTCCACCAGTGAAACTGTCCAACACGATGTGAACCTAAATGTTGAAAGTGTCTTTAAACTCCAATATATGAGGAAAGAAATAATGTGATCCTCAAACTTTTTTGTTTAGAATATTATCATTGTATTTGGAATCGCGTAAGCTCAATGGCTAGCGCATTAGGCTTGAGATCGACAGGTCGTCGGTTCGATCCATGTCCTTGGCCAAAACTCTTCATTCCGATTGCCTGTATGGGGGTACGGTTTTAGCGTTGTGTACTAAGGCAGTGGTCAAGACAACGGTACACTTAGCTTCTATCGATGCAAACACTGCTCGCGCATGGTAACAAAGTTGGCGAGTCCAACAGCTATTCGCCATTGATCGGTGGTTCTGTCCGGTACTCGGCCTTCTACACCCGTAAAACTATCCAACCGGATATGACCCTGACTGTTGACAGTTTCTTTAAACCATAATTAACAAACAAAAACAAATATTATTGTATTTTAGGATCCGTTTTGAGATGGTTAACACCACCGCGAGAAGTCTAGTGATTTTGGCCGAGTTGAGTACGATTTTAATTTCCCCCTCCGAGTTGTCACGGATGCGTAAGTTTCAGACACATCTGGTCCATTAGCGTATAAATGACTGACAGCAACTTGAACAGACACATTTTATTAGAATTAGAAATAATCAGACCGATATCTCATCCCATTCACAAAAAGAAGGAACATTTGTAATGGCTGTGAAACACCAATTTGTCATTTACCAGTGAGAAACGCATTGATTCCTCAATGAGGTGAGAATCTAATGCTTTAAAACAAGCCCAATATTTGTTGTTATTTATTTACATTTCATTTATTCATATTCATTTTTTCCAGCAGCTTCGCTAGAGGTGACGGAGTCCGGCCTCAAGCAGAGGTCGGTTTCTCACACAAGTGTGAATATCTGCGAGTCAATGGTGGAGAATCACACGTGGTACTCGAGGAAAGATACAGGAATATGACGTTCATTCAAACCCTGAGCATTTTCGTATTCATTAAAATAATAGTTCCTGCTATTAAACCAGTGGCGTGGTAACCGGAGGGGGGGGGGGGGGTGTTAAGGAAGTATCCCACCAAAAACCTTTCCAGCAGTAGGTAGATACAGATGGTCGGGAGGGGTAATGGGGAGGGCTCCATCAAACAATTTTGTCGAGAAAATGTTGGATCGTCGCAATAGGCTCATTCTTTGGTAATATTTTGCACAATAGAAGGAAAATTATTGTCAGTTTGGCATATGTCTTTAGACTGATTTTTTGCTAACAGACCTATTTGGACACCAATCTAAAATCTGCCAAAAGGTCTTATTGGTCCCCAGGAAAAATTTTGTCCCTCATATTGCTGAGGGACACCAGCCCGCGTGGTTACATAATATCATTTTGATATTTGTCGAATTAATCAACGATTTTTTCTTGCGATGATTATTGATTTAACAAAAATTCTATCGTTTGAATCATGAACTCGGTGTTTAGTGCTGGCGCGTAGCCAGAATTATATAATAGAGGTGGCCTAGCCAGCTTTTTTAGGGGGGGGGGGGGGGGCAAAGATGATATTTGAAAAGTCGTTGTGTTGTGACGTTTCATTGCCCCTTCTCCCACGATCGGAGGGTCCTAGTTAGGACTACCCCCTCCACCCCCGAGAAACGTTTGCAAAATTTAGTGCTCTAAGAGCGAATTTGTAGCATGCAATCCCTATATTGGAGACAACTTTGGGCCTCTATGTTGCATGAAAATTGCATTGGGCCAATTTAATGGGGGGGGGGGGGGGGGCAACGAAAATTTTAGGAGGGGGTGGCAAGACTCCAATCCAGTGATTGGTTTATATTGCAGTGTAGATTATACAGAATAACGACCATAATCACCATTTTGTAGAGAACACGTCACTCCAACCAACGGCGCCAACAGTCGTAATGTCATATACTAGAGGAAGACTTAACATATAGTGTATTATCTCTTAACCAGTTACCCGGAATATAATGCTACAGATTTATAAATTTAGAACAAATATCTATTGTTGTAAAGGAAACTCCCCCGGCACACTGAGTCAATCTGCTTCCATGCTGTGCTTCAAACCTCAGACAGACCATGTGAAAGGTGTGCAATCGTAGTTGCGCTTCTTCATTTTCAACGTCCAAAAAGTGTGAGATTTACCCAAAGCCAATTCAAATTTTTCCCTGGGATGAGAACCCACTCCCAGGAAAGACCTATACAAACAAACCTCCTATGATACCCTACTGTATTCAGATACCGAAGACGTCTGCGCGGGTACCTGGATTAGAGTTTGTTAAAATAAAAAGATGTGCCGTGTGCTTTAGTCGAGGAGGGAGGGGGGGGGGGGGGGGGTCTCGATTTGCCGGCTTCTGTTGTTTACCAGGTCGGATTCAGTGATGCATGTTGATTGTTAAAACAACACTTCCTGTGGAAGTTTAAGACGGATTACTATGTACCAAATAAGAAAGAATTCTGATTGGTGGATCTGAAGATTTTAAAAGAAATTCCTCATATTGCACTAAGTTAAAATTCAGGCTCCCACAGATAGCGCGAATTAATAACCCAGTGCTCGATTTGAACAAATTGGAATTTGACCCATCTAGAGATGTTGTATACCAACTATGAAAGGAATCTGCCTGGAGGATCTGAAGAAGAAGAAGATTTTTAAAGAAATTTCCTCATATTGCACTAAGTTAAAATTTGGGCTCCCATAGGGAGCCCAAATATCAACCCAGGGATCCGATTTCAACAAACCTGAATCTGACCCCTCTAGAGATGTTGTATACCAAATATCAGACGATTCTAATTGATGATTCTAGAGAAGATTTTTAAAGAAATACCCGGAGAGAACCCACCAAGCAACGACGAGCAACTGTCAGAATCATACTAACTCCGCACAAGCAGGGTTAGCATTGGTTGAAGACCATTGATGTGCAATACGCATTAGTACACAGCGCCACCGTGCTCCTAAGTGGTCAACTGGGATGAAGTACCTTGCTCAAGGACACACCACAGTTACCCGTGGCGCGGATCGAACTGTGGACCTTTCTGTTTGAAATCCAACGTCGTAACCACTGAGCCACGCTGCTCTCACTTGAGGCGATTTGCATTATATTTTTTCTGTGTTGATAAAACCATGCCCTGGTATCATTTCTCGGAAAGCTCTTTTTTTCAAGTCACCAATTGTTCCCATAACGCTTTTGGGAATTATCCAATTCAGTTTTGTTTGACAGAGCATTTTCCCACCATGTAACAAGAAATTTAACCAATTCATTCTTGTTTGAAAGAGCTCAAACGAGCTCTGTCAAACAAGACTGAATTGGTTAACCCTTTACCTAACCTGAAAAGCAGACGACACTTGCAAAAATAATTCTTGAATAACTAATTTTTTTCATTTTTTGTCTCAAAAACATAGGTTATGACCCCTCGTTGGAACGAGCTCGACGAGCTCGTTCCAACGAGGGATCATAACCTATGTTTTTGAGACAAAAAATGAAAAAAATAATGAAAATTAACTGGCGATTTTTGAGAATAGCGTTGTCCGGTTTTGGCCGTTACGTTAGGTAAAGGGTTAAATTCCAATGATGGGACAAATTTGTCACTTGAAAATTTGATTATTTAGACACCATTGTGCAGAGAGTTAAAGCTATACATTTTAACTTTATTAATTCAGTTGTCCATTAACTGAAAATGTGCTGGTGTTTTTCGTTCCAGACAAAGTGTTAGTCATCAGATGGAAAGTAGAAAGAGTATTTTGTATAGCGGGTGGGAAGATGCCGTGGAAGAATTTTGTCGAGGAGAGATTTTGTCGCGGGAGATTGTGTCAGTGGATTATGCCGTCTGGGGATTTTGGCTATATCCCGTTGAGGGACATCGTTCTCAAAGAAAATGAAAGGGTTACACAAACATTGTTCAATTTGCAATAGTGAACTAATTATAGTAGCGAGTAAATTGGGGAAGATAGATCGGGGAGGTGTGTGTGGGGGGGGGGGCGGGGGGGGGGGGGCTGAGTTACCTTCCATAGCAAACGACGCGTAGCGTGTATATATATTTCTGCTGTAGTGACTTTACTTACTTTTTCGTTTCTGTAATTTTCGTCGAGGGAAGATTTTACCAGTTCTCAAAATACCCCCGTGTTCACAAGTCTCTTTGCCGTCGGACGTCTTCTTGTTAATGTAGCCTACTCGACAGATGCACTTGAAGGAAAAGGGCATGTTCTGACATCTATATTGTGGTCCACAAGCATTATTCTTCTCTTGACACTCGTCGACATCTGCACGGTGAAAATAATTTAAATATAATGGCACTAGAATAAACCCCGCGCAAGCGCGGAATTAAGAAGAAAGCAATGATAATGGAAAAATAAATACATATATATTCTGATGCACGGCGACCTGTGGTATTAAGGGGGCCTTCCGGGCGGGCGTAAGTTCAACGAAAGAGTGAGGAAACCTAAAATAGCGATGGTCAGTTTCCATTCAAGCTATCGCTTACCCGTGTTAAGTTTATCCGATATTCCTTATGTATTATGTTGTCAGAGACGGACTGGCCATATGGTCCAGCAGGAAAATTCCCGGTGAGCCCCGTATTGCGTGACCTCTGGGGGCCCAAAATTGACGCAGTCCAATACCTATTGGTGCCTGAAATTTCGTGAAATGGATCTGATTGCATAAAATGCGGGTATATTGAAATGTTCTGTATGTGGACTGCCAATCCACATGGAAAACCTTTCGATAGAGTAGCCGTCTAGTCTGCTGTTGATAGCTCAGATGCAAGGAAACAGCCTTCTTTTAATTTGAAAAATCAAAATGTTCTCTTCTCCCAATGGGCCGAACTGTGGTCGGTCCGAAGAGTCCACCCCCACCACCATCACCCTGTTCATACCATTCTTGCCGAATGAGTGGTAAAGAAAAAAAATGCCATCGAAATGTCCTCTGTGTGAACTGCCATTGATCTCTCAGATGCAAGGAAGCTGCGTTCGTTCAGTTCGAGATATCAAAATTGTCTCCGGGGTCCGCCTTGATGCTTTTCCCGGTTACATTTCTTGGCCCAGTCAGCTTCTGTTTGTGAAAGAAAGAAAACTTGTAATCAGAGGTTACCTTTCACACTACATTCCGAAAAGTGAAGTCGTTTGATTATTAATGGTAAATTATCTGAAAGTCTCTGTTCGTATTTTTTCTCTCATTCTTTTTGGTTTTATTCAGTGCACGTGAATAATTTTGAAGATGAAATTGATGACCTCGAGCTGGAAACAACGACTCAATCAACTACTTTTTGCCGATAACCTGGTAATGTATCAGAGTCTCCATGAGGATTGAATAAATGTGTTCACAAGTCAGAACACTATGCGGATCAAAACAAACTTAGTGTCAATATTAATAAAACAAAATGTTTGATTTTCAAACTTAGAAAACATAAAAAAGATCCGACGTTTTGTATTGGAACAGCGAAAATAAATATCGTAGAAAGCGAACTTGGACTTGAATGGCTACCCTGGAATCAAATCGAATGGTTTGATGCAGCGCAGGAATGGTGTGGTGAAAGTCCATTTTGACACTCGTTAACGGTATATTTTATGTTTTGTGACATGTCCGGGCCTGGAAAAGGAGTAGAGTGTCAGGGTACTTAGCGACACTTGTGTCTTCTGCTGTTCTCCTTTATATTTTGTGGCATGTCCGGGCGTGGAAAAGGAGAAAGGTATCAGTTCGAGATATCAAAATAGGCGATTGTGTTTTCTGTGGTTCTTCTTTGGAGGAGCTGACTGGGATGGGGAGACCGCAGCAGTCGTTATTGGTGATGTAGGACTGTTGTTGCAGGACTGACCTGGATAGTAGGTCCTGGCTATCTCAGGAGTTTCGCCATTGACTGCCAAAAGTACCTTGAGTTGATCATCTGTTTCTTGTGCTTTCCTGATGGTTTCGTCAAGTAGCCGTTTCAGTTCTTCTTCTCGCTGTCTCTTGAACTTCCTGAATTCTCTCGGTTCTTTCCTTAGTGGATCTATAGCAGCATGCGCGTCCGGATGTCTCGTTACATGTACAGATCTCTGATTCAGTAGGAGTCGAAGGGGTTTGCGGAACCTCGTTCGGAACAGCGTCTCGCACCAAAGATAAATCTCCCTCCTCCATCTCATTTTCCGAAGAAAAATGAGTTGGGCTGGAGATTCATCTACCTCCTGGCAATCCGATGCCCTCCGACTGCTGCCCCTATGAGGAGTGTGTCGGGCTGGACATGGATCGCTCAGGGGTGCAAGGTATGGCCCGTCTAATGTATCTCTCTGCCCCCTTCTCTTCCTTTCAGTCTTCTTCCTCTCCAGGAACTCCGACGGGCATCACGGCATCTGGCGGATGGTCCCTTCCTTCTCTTCTTCATACGGTTTGTTAAATATTCATCCGGACTATCCGGGTCACTTGGGAGGGGGGAGGGGGGGGGGCAGTGCAGGGGAAAATCCATCCACGAAAGGTACGACACCTTTCCAAGGACTCTGTGGGTTTTGCCATTGCGCAAAAATGTGGTAGCAAAGGCTGCTTTCAAAATCAAATGGTTTTAGCGCGCCGAAGGCACGCATTTACGTTGTGAGGCGGACTCCGTTTGACCCTCATTAACGGTATATTGTATATTTTAACCTATCTTTGTGAGGAAAATGGGAAGAAGTGAAGGGAGATGGCGGTGTTCTATCGTAGGTGTTGTTTCTTCGCTTTCTTTCTCTTGGCTTTTGTGGTGGCTGGAGAGCATTAGGGCGTAGTGATCTCTTTAGGAAGGTTAAAGATGATGCCGTTTTCACTTTCTTCCTTTTCTCTGTTTTCCCTAGCTTCACTGTATTCTTCCGAGAGCCAATTTACATTCTCTGTTTTCCCTAGCTTCACTGTATTCTTCCGAGAGCCAATTTACATTCTCTGTGGCCTGTTCTGCTTTAGCTTGTACTTGCAGTAGCCGATCCATTAAATGCTGCGTTGTCGTGGGGCCTTGTGGTGGCAATCCCAGGTCCAAAATTAGCGGCGAGTGAGGTTTGGGAAGTGGAGGGATGGAATGGTTTCACGCGCCGAAGGCGCGCAGGGACGCTGTGGTGCAAGCCCCTTTCGACCCTCTTTAGCTGTTTTAGGTTTATGTCTACATGTGTGGGCGTGATGAATGCGGGATAGCGTCGGGTGCTCGGCAGATGTCCAGGTGTCGATGATTTGAGGAGTCATGGTTTGTCTTTATGATGATTGCTGTCTGACTCCTCGGGTGAGGACCAGAGCGAAAGGGGGCCTCTCGCAAAGGTGTTACCTCTCCCCGAGGGGGCTGTGACGTTTTTTTTCGGGCAAGTAAAACCTCCCGCTGAGGAGGTTCGTTATCGTGTGGTAGAGGGCCTCATTGGCAAGTATAGTCTGCCTCAGGCGGTTGATGGAAGCTGGAGTTGGTTCAATTTTTCTGGATTACAGTTGGCTGTATCTTTTGGATCGTGAAGAGAGAGCAACAACGGCCCCTTTCGGGGACCACCCATAGAAAGACCCGAACTTCCCTGGTTCGGAGGCAGGCCTGCTTTGGAACCTATTTGGCTGGGTCAAAAAAATGCATGCTACATATGCTTACAAAAAGGGGTATTTAGCGGGGCACATGAGCAACTCTCGCCTCCCTTGAGGTGGGTGACCACTTCTGGGGATGGAGCGGATAATGTTCAGAGTCCGTAGCGGTTATTATTTCCATGTCGGTTATAGTTTCCATAGCGGATATTGGGGTGCTGGCGACCAGAAAGAAAGCATCTCTGTGTACCTGCTAAAAGAAGAAGGCAGAATTAGTATGATAGACAAAAGTAAGTGGTTACAATGTGGAAGGCAGTTTGTAATATATCAGTTTCCTATCACCAGTTTTTGGTTCTTTAAGGCGGTGAACTGTAGGTGATTTAGCTGAGTCGGTGAAGACAGCCCTTCCAGGTAGAAGGTCACAGCTGAGCCGTTATTACTGCCTGTTTATTCACCTTCTCGTTCCCGATTTTGTTGATTCACAGACGTTGGATTTTACTGGATTACTTGAGTCGGTGAAGACAGCCCTTCCTAGTAGGACACAGCTGAGCCGTTATTACTGCCTGTTTATTCACCTTCTCTAGTCCAGTTTTAGCTTATTTTAATACGTTTGATTTTTAGTGATTTAGCTTGGTCTTTGTTTTTTTCAGTCGAAATGGGAGGGAGGGGCAAGCCTTAACAAAAGAGACACACCCGGGGGTGTTTCCTGCCTTATCCGCCGCGGTTTGGATCCTACTTACACGGTTGTTACACTATATATTGGCGTTTTGGGGTTTTTGTCGACTTTCGAAGATTGCCTGCAGTTCGGAGATTAGTTGGCTGCCGACTAATCGGTCGTGATTTTTCGCGGCTATGGAGGCAAAGCGGTCTTTTATGGTGGGGATTTCGGCTCTGTCGTGGAGTGTTTTGATAGGTGTATCCCAGAGAGCACGGAGGGCGACCCTAAGCGCGTGATTTTGGACACTCTGAAGTTTCCCCATATTTGTTTGATTGAGGTCTGTTAGGATGATAGCTCCATACTCGAGTATGGGGCGCACAAAGGCTTTGTTTCGTTCAAGAAGAATAGTCTGGTTGGTCCCCAGGATGTACCCTTGAGCATTTTTAGTAAATTAACACGTTTGATTGCTTTGCTGGCAATATCGTTGGTGTGTTTATTAAAGGATAGGTTCTGGTCAATGGTAATGCCAAGGAATTTTGCCTCTGTGCATTCAGGAAGGACTTTGTCCAGTAGTTTTAGGTCAAAGTCACGTTTGTTTTTCTTACGGGTGAACGTGGTTCTTTGGGTTTTACTGGCGTTCGGCTTGATTCCATTTGGCACACCAATGTTCTCGGTCGTCGAGGGCGCGTTGTGGGGGGGGGGGGGGGTGAACTAGATTGGCAGTGTTATTAGAGTCCCTTATCGTCCGCAAATTGTGAGATTTGAACGCGATCCTCGGAGATCATTGACGTAGATGATGTACAGGAGGGGCTGAGAACGGATCCTGGGGGTGCCTTCTTCCAGGGAGACGCTGTCGGACATTTCGTTGTTCACTCTGATTTTTATTTCGCGATCGTTAAAGAAGGAAGAGAGTAATCTAAGCATTTTCATGGGGAGTTTCATTTTAGATAGGTTGAGGCGCATTCCGTTGTGCCATAAGGAATCGAACGCTTTCTCAGCGTCTAATATGACTGCCGCGCCTATTTGCTGGTTATTGATCGCGTTTTTCATTTGATTGACTAGGCGGTAGACATGCTCGATGTCTTCTTTACGGTTTCTATAGGCTCTCTGCCATCTGTTGAAATACTCGGTTTTTTCGAGGTGCCCCCTCAGTCGGTTGGTAAGGATTCCTTCGAATACCTTGCCAATGCAACTGAGGAGTCTGATTGGACAGTGGCTGGTCGGATCAGAGAGGTCTTTGTCTGGTTTCGGTAACATGACGCCAATGGCTGTTTTCCAACATTTTGGAAAGTAGCCATGGCTGTGTTCCAACATTTTGGAAAGTAGCCATGGGTGAGTTTGTCAATTAAGGAAGTGGAGACCGAAAGATTCTGCACTTAGGGATCATATGGCTTCTCGGTTGGTCTTCCCGACCAATGAGTGATCCCCAGACAGGGCGTCGTTTCGTCCTGAAAGGTAGTGGAACTCCTCGTTGGCCTTCTCTATCCTCTTTTGAGGGTGTTTTGGTTTTTGAGTCTGGACTGGTTGCATTGTCGCCGGGTTTCAAACAAACGAGCCTTTTCAGGGCCACTTAACCTATCACCAGTTTCCGAATGAGATTTCGCTAGTGTGCGTTTTCGTGGTAGGATTTTCTACAGCGGTTAAAGTTGTTGGTGTGGCACCGGGCAGCGAGACCGAAGACGTTCTCGCTACTCGTTGTCACTGGTTTTGCCAGAACATGGCTGGTGGTTTGCATGGAAACACTTGTTACGGTGTTTCCCACAGATCCATACACACACAAAAACTAGTGGTTTCTGTAGGTACCTGCTTAAGTAGAATATAGGTGGGTTAATATGTAGTTATATTATATTTATAAATGAGTAGACTTGTTTTTTAGTTGAAAGTTGGAAGGGGGGGGGGCAGGTCTTTTCAAAAGTACCACACCAGGGGGTGTTTCCTGCCGGCTACCAGCGCACATAAAATCCCTGAACGGTCTGCTAGCACCAGTGAGACTGGTAAAGGCTACTAGCGCGCCTAAAGACTTTCTTGTGTATGTGTGTAGGTGTCGTGTATGCACGGTCTGCTAGCACCAGTTAGACTGGTAAAGGCTACCAGCGAACATAAAACCCTTTTGTATATTTTTAGACATTAAAATCTTAGTGGTTTAGTTGACCGATTATTAGTTTGCGTCTGTGCATGGGCGTGACAGAGTCCGCACAGATAGCCTGCGTCTGTCTGCAACGCTGCAGACAGTCACCAGGCATCCGTGCTGATTCTGTTCTGTCCGGCAGTTGAGTGGAGTTTAAGGTACTGGGTGAGATGTGGGATTATTTCTAGCTAGTCGCCATTTCGTTTTATCCGACAGGGTCGAGATTCTTTCACTCGCTAATTCGATGTTGCCTTGCTCGTGAAGGCCAGCCATGCTGGTGCCCTACGGAGCTCTGAGAGCCGTGCATAAAGCATAATTTTGAACTCTCTGGAGCTTGGTCATATTAGTTTCGGAAATATTTTCGGTTATAATGGCCCCGTAGTCCATCACTGAGCTTACAAAGCTTTATAGAGCTTGAGTAGGTTCTTTCAATTAGCGCCCCAGTTGGCGCTGCAGAGTTTCCTCTTTAAGTGAATCCGTTTGGTGGTTTTGCTTATTGTTTCCGCTAAATGGGTTTTAAATTTTAGATTTTTATTTATTGTTATTCCTATGAATTTGGCTTCATTTTGGTTTTTTTTAATTTCAGTTCCGTCTATTTTTAGTTTGATAATTGGACAGGAGACCCGACTTGAGAAAGTGACCATTTGTGTTTTTGTGGCATTTAATTTGACTTTCCATCTGGCACACCATGTTTCCAGATCGTCGATATCTTCTTGCAGTTTTTTCCTGACAGTTGCTCGAATGCCATAGGTCGACATACCCATGTCATCAGCAAATTGTGACATGTCAATTAATTGGTTGTGACGGATTTCTATATCGTTCACGTAAATGATATAGAGGAGGGGGCTAAGTACCGATCCATGGGCGGTACCCGCCTCGAGTTTAACTACCGGTGAAATTTCATTTTTGACTTTAACTTTAATCGTTCGATCCGAGAGGAAAGATGACATAAGTCTGACAAGTTTAAATGGAAGTTTTAGGTCGTTGTGGAGTTTGTATTTTAGACCATTGTGCCAAACTGAGTCGAACGCCTTCTCCACATCAAGGAAGGTGGCTTCACCTGCACATTTAGTTTTCAGGTATTTTCGCATGCGCTCACACAGGTTGAACACATGTTCAATACCCTCTCTGTTTTGGTGGTATCCTTTCTGTGTATCCGTGAAGAAGTTTACTGATTCCAGATGATCCCTAAGTCTGGATGTTAGCGCGGCTTCAAAGAGTTTTCCGATACAGTTTAATAGGCTGATGGGGCGATAGCTTGACGGCAGGCTACTGTCCTTGCCTTGTTTGGGGATCATGATACCTACGGCTGATTTCCAACACGTGGGGAAGTACCCTATTCTAAGGCAACTGTCATAAAAAGATGTGAGTTTGGTGATAATTATATCCGGACAGTTTTTGAGGATTTTGTACGATATGTCATCCTCACCAGGTGATGAGGTTGATTTGCATCTGTGGAGAAGGTGTTTTATTTCCGAATATGAGAAGGGTGAGACTAGATCGTGATCATTGCCCGGTTCGGTCTTGATGTCAAAAGCAGGTTTGGCGAATATGTCACCGTGCTTGTTGATAAATTCATCTACCTGCTCTTTCAAATCTTTATCGAATTTTGGAACCCCTTGGGTACGGTGAGCTTTATTGAGAGTTTCTGCGAATAAGTTTACATTTTCGATGTCGTCTTTGGACATATTCCCGTCAGGCTTTTGAAGATTTTTGTGGTTGTCTCTGGAGGAATTTTGACCGGTCAGTCTTTTAAATGTTTTCCAGAATTTACGGGCATCGTTTTGCGCGTTAGGGCTTTCAGTCGCAGAATTCCACGCCATTTGCCTTTCTATTTTTACGGCTTTCTTGACTTCATTGTGGGCTATATTAAATTGGTGTTTGAGCTCGGTTTTGCGGTGTGGATCTTCCTCTTTTTTCCAATATCTGAAGAGTTTACGTTTCTCCCTAATTAGGCCTATTGTTTCTTGTGGGAGCTCAAGTTGGAAGGTTGCCTGCTCTTTGAGCGGACACACTTCATCTAAAGCTTTCGTTATGGTTTTTTTATGTTTTTGCATTCCTCATTTATTTCTTGAGGCGTTTTAGGGGTTGTGGCCTCTGTGGTCATGGCTATGATATCCCTGAACAGTGACCAGTTGGCTCTACTAAGATCGCGTTTGAGATGCGTTGGGAGTTTTGGGGGCCTTTCTTGCTAGAGACGGTGCGGTGTATAGGAAGGTGGTCGCTTCCAATGTGATCTCCCACTCTGAAGTTTTCAATTTTGCTTGCGAGATTTTTGGTGACTATAGCGAGATCCAGTATCTCCTCGTAGTCAGAGTTTACGGCAGAGTGGTACGTTGGTTAGGTTATGTCATTTACGATAGAAAGATCAAATTCTTCAAGTGTATCAAACAGGATGTCTCGATTTTGGCTGCTTTTTCTGCACCCAAAGAACACGTGTCGTGAGTTTAGACCGCCGAGTAGGATAAAATATTTATATTTTTCTGAAAAGTAACGGAAAGTGGCAGGGTCGGGGTTTTGCGATGGTTCGTTCGTTGTACAGAGATATGATAGCATGGGGTTTGCCATCTATCAGTATCTCTATACCCACGACCTCAGCTTGTAAGTGGTCGGTTGGTATTACGGAGTACTGTAGGTTATTTTTTATGAGAAGGGCTACTCCACCTCCCTGTTGGGTCAGACGGTCACGTCTAACTATTGAGTATTCGGGAATTTTAAAGTTATAAGACGGTTTTAACCAGGTTTCATTAATTGAAATTTCTTCCGGTGATGTTTCATCAATGTTTTGATTTAGGTTGATTTTTTTTTTGTTTCGCACATTTTAAGTATTAATATGCATTAATTTTGTGGCAGTATTGGGGTTAATTTTATTCCAGGTTGGGAAATGGTTACCGAGTTTATTTCAAGTTACAGGTAGATTTATTTCAGGTTTTCAGTTATTTCCTTGTGAAACACTTAACTAATATATATCCCACTTTATTTCAGGCATTATTGTTTAGGAGAAAGGGTTAAACTTTATTCCCATATATTTATTGGACATAACTACTTTTATTTCAGCTCAGTTACAGATGATTAAAATAATTCTTTCAGCCAAAGTATTAACATGATTATACAGCATGTTGATATGCTTCCTCAATCAGCAGGCAGTAAGTTGTAATTAACCCATGCTTCATTGGTCAGTTGATTGTATTGTCAGCTATAGTCTCTGTACTGATGAATTGAATTATTGATTTTCCAGTTGTTACCTGTGCCTTTCTGATTGTTCCAAATATTTAGTGGTGTATTATATTGTGTGTAATATTTGAAGTTCAAAGTTATTTTGTATAAATATATTTTTTGGATATTTGGATAGTTCTGGGAGGATATTGGATAGCATGGAACACCAGGTACAGTGGAGGTTTATTTGTTATAAACACCCTTCGCATAGCAAATATTTTGAGATTGTGCTTTGTTATTGTGTTAGTTGGACTTGAGTGGCCTGCACAGTGTTCCATGACTGTGGCACACTGGTCATGCCACTGCAACTATCCAGGATTCTGTCTAACAGGATTGTATTTATTTATTTACTTCTGTAATCACGTATGTTGATGATTATTTTGCGTGGATTGCTCCAGTTATGTTTTATTTGATTAAATGGTTAATTAATTAACCCTTTGAGTGCAGCAACTTGTAGCGTGTTTCATACTGGAGTATTTAGGAGCTAAGTTGTATCCGATAGTTTTATGTTTGTTCACGTGGGCGCATGCCCCAGCCCATTCTGCACGCCTCCAGAATGGGCTTGGACGAGTGCCGCCGAGAACAGCGACATGGATACAATATTTTCGCTATTTTCTGCATATTTCTTACTTGGTGTTTTATTCCATGCAGGTCCAAGATCCACCTACTCCCTGAAATTTTCCACAGGAACTCGTCACACTGAGGGTATGCATGTATTATAGTTATTGCAGATTTTAACTACTTTTTGCTATGCCACATTATCTGTAGTCAATGATCTGACAGTTTTCCTGTGTAGTTACTCAGTCTAGGTTCAGATAAATCTGTATAATAATAATGAGTAACTGGTCTTTTTAATTTGCTGGAAGCGAAGTAACTGATGCATGTATTATATGAGCTGCTTCCTAAATTTACTCAATCCATATCCAGTGTAAATAATTTTATCCATGTAAAACTCTAGGCTATGCTACCATAGCAACATGTAATAACAGTAGTAGCTGAATCATATGAATTGTTGGAAAGTGCTATGTATAGATCCTAATAATGGCATGACATGTGTTAGTAATGGTAGTGACCACTTTACCGAAATAGCAATTATTAGCATGTCCAGTTTTCCCCATGTTACTACAGGTTCTTATTATTTTATTGTATTTTATTTTCAGGGTTCCTTGTTGTTTTGTTATTCTTGATGTTTAAATGTGCAGAGTAATATTCTGCAATGATGTAATAAGACAGTTAGACCATGTAGAATAAACGAACCCAATTATTGAACTTTAAACCGCCTCCGAGTTGTTTATTGGATGTCGCGGCTACAATTTAAGTCGTTGGCCTTTACGATGAAATGAATGAAAGGTTTTAGCGCACCGAAGGCGAGCAGGGACGATGTGGGATTTACAAATCCCTTGCGACCCGGTTAACCTTATTTTATTTCACTTGGATCACACAGGCCTAGTTTTCCTATTGCCTCAAATGGGGTCTGAGGGGGTATGCACGCGGTTAGAATTCCCGTCAGTTGGCCTTTACCCATGATTGGGTGTTAATTAATGGCGGCTCTGTTTACGCCTCACTGGTTTGTTTTTACAACAGCTTGATTGCACTACTTCACAAGCCGTTGTACAAACATCTTCTACATTTATGCTGTTGTGTTTATTTAGACATCTACTAATAATGGCGGTTGTTAGATGGTAATTGTCTCAGGGCAATTAATTTTACCGGGCTCGGTGTATGGTTTGTTTTTGAGTTGTACATACGCTCAATCCCCTCCCTCTGTCGGTACTCCCGGACAGCATGGGCAACATGAGGACGGGCATTATCGTCCATCAGAATGAATTTATCACCCACTGCACATGCATACAATCTGACGTGGGCATCCGGGATCTCATCAATATACCGCTGTGCAGTCAATGTACGACGGTCAAGGGCACAGAGCTCTGTACGTCCATTCCAGCTGATGCCGCCACAGACCATCATTGACCCTCCACCATAGCGGTCATGCTCAGCAATGTTGGCTGCATGGAATCGCTCTCCTGGTCTTTTCCATACCATAGAATGCCTATCTGTGTTGTCTAGGCAGTACCTTGACTCATCTGTAAAAAGGACAGGTCGTCAATCTTCTCTGGTCCATCCAACGTGATCCATGGACCATTCATATCGTGCCTGACGGTGGTTCTGGGACAGCTGAATGCGAATACATGGTCTTCTCGATCAGTGATCACCTTCGTGCAACCTTGCCCGGGTAGTCTGCGTCGAAACATTTACCCCGAATGCATTCTGAAGGTCACTGCGAAGCTGGGTTGCTGAGTCAAAGCGGTTCCTAGGGCCTGCATGATCAAAAACCGGTCTTCACCTGCAGATGATGCCCTGTCTCTGCCACCACCATGTCGTCTGACTGGTGTGCCATACTGCTGAAATCTTGCCCAGGCTCTGGTGAGCGCCGTATGGTGCACACCAAGGGCTTCACCAACCTGACGATGGGTAGGCAGCCCCTTGTTCCGCCATCCCTACAGCCCACCACATTTCTGCCTCAGACAAATGTCTTCTTACATTTGCATTCGCCATATTCAATCATAAAATCACAAGGGTTTGTGTTAAAATGTCCTACACATGTCATGTACATGTAGACAGTACACGAAAACATCATGGAAATCAAGGGGTGCATGCTTTCCATGACTGTCACGAAAAGTCTGCCTGTCAAGAGAGCTAATGTAAACGCTGGGGACCGGTATCCAGTGACCTCGACCCATGACGATCTCGTCCCAAAGTGACCTCGACCCGATTTGGTGACTTCGACCCACTTTTGGTGATCTCGACCCAGAGTGACTTCGACCCACTTTTAGTGATCTCGACCCACTATTTTTCTCGTTCAGAAGTGCGGTACTGGTCAGGGGGTGATCTCGACCCACTTTGGATACTCGCGGAAATGCCGGTTGAAGCTGTCGAATGAATGAATGAATGAATGAATGAAAGGTTTTAGCGCGCCGAAGGCGCGCAGGGACGATGTGGGATTTACAAATCCCTTGCGACCCGGTTAACCTTATTTTTTCCCTTGGATCACACAGGCCTAGCTTTCCTATTGCCCAAAATGGAGTCTGAGGGGGTTATGCACGCGGTTAGAATACCCGGCAGTTTACGCTGGAGTGTTAGATGGTCAATACTCAATCCCTCAACGCCTTTAAAACTATTAGAGAGCGAGCTCTATTCGGTTCCAGTTCGGCGATGGTAGAGGTTTGAGTCCCACCATGGTGGCGAGCCAGAATGTAATGTTGTGCGATGGCAAGTTTAAGGGAAGAAGAGAAAAGAAAACCAAACAGCAACGCCGGTTTGGTAGCGGCCCCGGTATATGACCATAGCGGTTACAAAAAAGAAGTGGAGAAAGCTCCAACAGTTTAGTTTTAACAAACCGGGAGTCATCCATCAAGCCTTCTGGGAGATAGGATGCCGTATGTGATTTTGAGGTATCTGGTTATCCTTCGGGAATTCCAAATGACCTCCTCCACCCCCCCCCAAAAAAAAAACAAAAAAACACTCACTGACACACACCCTCAAGCCCTTAAAAGGGCTGTTAAATCTTTATTCAAATGTTTATTTATATCAAATGTACACTCGTTCCCAGCCAGACAAGCTTGTTTCAATCCTTGCCTAGCGTTTGGTGGTTTCTTGTATATGTTGCAGAAAGGTAGGTTGCACCACTCCCCACACGCAGAGTTGCGAGGCAATCCTCACAGACTCAATCCTAAAGATCTCAATGAGTAGCGAGGTAATCCTCACTGACCCCACGCAGTTTAATTCTATTGAGTAATTTTAATTTACTGTGGATTATTTTGTTTTTCTGTTTAGGGTTCGGTGTTCGTTCAGCTTCACAATTGATTCACTATCCTGGAGTATGTGGAGGGTTTTGTTATATAGATCTTATTAAACGCGTTTCAATCGCGCTTCAGCAGAGTTGCCTTGTCGTCTATGGCCATAGATCCGTCGCTAGTCTTTAGCGCATTATTATTGGCAATTTTGCTCTTTTGGCCAGTAAGAGTTTTAAATGTATCCCAGAACCTCTTAGGTTCTCTCAGCCCATTTAGGTTTTCGGTTGCTTTTTCCCATCTCACGCGATTGTGAAGCTGTCCTTTTTTATAAAAGTCAAATAGTCCATGATGTTTATTAAAAAAAATCATTTAAAACAAACATCGGCACTGACATATCAATTGCATTGCATTTAAAACAAACATCGGCACTGACAATACAATTTTGATAGGAATGCTTACATGTAAATATTATAAGTTTATATAAGAGAAGTGGGTTAGATCGGAAAATGTATTCTTATAAATATTTATATAAAATGAAACAAAATAAATAAAATAAAAATAAATATAAAAAATTATAATAAAACCACGCAAATATGGATGGATCAGAGAAGTTGGTAAGATCGGAAATGTATTCTTAGGAAATTAGTTTTAACTTTATAATAAAACCACGCAAATATGGATGTCACGACACATCAGTTTGAATGGCATACTTATAAATCTTTGTCGTAAATTAACATATTATACAGCCTATATCAGAGAAGTTGGTAAGATCGGAAATGTATTCTTAGGAAATTAGTTTTAAATTTATAATAAAACCACGCAAATATGGATGTCAAGACACATCAGTTTGAATGGCATACTTATAAATCTTTGTCATAAATTAACATTTTATACAGTCCATATAAGAAAAGTTGGTTAGATCGGAAATGTATTACGAAAATTTTTAAATATTATTATATTATTTATTTTTTTGAATACTCTTCACACAGAAAGTCTTCTGGTGTCATTGAACACCACATTGTTATCGGAAAGGAAACTGCAAAAGCGCCAAAGAAAGCAATATAGACAAATACAAAGTAAGCTCTTCGAGGTATGGAACAGTTACATTCATGGTGAGGTGAACACAAAACAATTGTTAAAAGTTTGTTCCAACTTAAACGGACCTACAATGTAAAACATTGACATTTGTGTAAAAAAAATTTAAAAATATTTGCAGAGTGGCACGTTTGTAACCATCTATATTTATGAACATCGCATGTATCAACATGAATAAAGCCTTGATTTTCTTCAAAGATAATTCAGGTTATATTTCGTCCAAATTCCCAACATTACCATATATATATCTAGCCACTCCCGACTTTACCATATCTAGTCACAGGAACACGCTACAAACGATTTTTAAGAACAAAATAATATTTAAAATAACAAAATCATAACTGGATACCCCCATCATACTATGATCGGGGTAGTCAGTTACAATTTTTTAACAAATAATATTTTGTACATAAAAATCGTTTGTAACGTGCGCCTGTGATTATAATATCCAGAGTGAGTCGAGATCACCCCCTGGCCATGACCGCAGTTCTGAACGGGAAAAATAGTGGGTCGAGATCACTAAAAGTGGGTCGAAGTCACTCTGGGTCGAGATCACCAAAAGTGGGTCGAAGTCACCAAATCGGGTCGAGGTCACTTTGGGACGAGATCGTCATGGGACGAGGTCACTGGCATTCCTGGGGACCATCTCAATACATTCTTCAATCATATCCACCAAAAGTATTGCATATGTGTCACAAGCAAATTTCACAATGATGTGTCAAATATGTGGTGCTTAGCAAACTTTGAGTAGTATATTTTGCAATGGGATAAAAAACACGAGAATGAACAATGAGGCACACTATATAAATTCGTGACAAGCTTCAATTTACTGGTTGACCATAAATTAATTAAGACGGTTCGGGGTTATCGCACCTTTTTCATTTGAACTCACACAGAAACCTACCTGGTATAGTGGACTGCGGTTTTAACTGTTTTTACTACAATAAAATTTTTCTTGACTTCAACATCAAAGGGGGAAAAATGGGCAAATGTCAGCTTGAATATTTTTATATGATAAGAGAGGACAATATCAATATTATATTCCGGTATGCTCACAGCATTGCTAATATGAAGCAAAACAAAATATATTAACCATTAAATGTTGACGAAAATGGAATTTTCTATTATTTTACATGGAATTATACAGGAAATAACAGTAGCATTTTAAATCAACTTGGGAAAAAATTGGTCGAATGAAATCATTCGATATCAACAACTGAAAGCATATATATTCTTCTTAAAGGATTAATGCGCACAGCGAATATAACTTTCATAGGTTTAAAACAATTTTGAGAAATATAAAAGTTCCCCATTCAATTAGTGTTAATTTTTGCCAGCCAAGTCTTAGCAATCAGGGGAGGTAAGTCGACGTGAATGACGAGAAAAGTTGACCATGGCAATTTCCCTTTCCGCCCAGTCTCCACATGGCATTCCACATCCGTCGTCTCCGTCGAGGAAGTCGCTAGTTGGATGGGTTGTCCTGTGGGAGTGGAAAGGGAAGTGGCGGTTGTTTTTGCCTTTTTTCCTTCCTCGTGGTTGTCGCCCTTCTTCTCCAGAAAAGCCTCCAGGTTACGATATTTTTACGATATTTAATTCTACTTTGTAATGAATTGGAGGTTGCCTATGAATAACCTCCGTTAATTTATAACAACAGACGTATCGGTTACTGAAAATTTTGACCACCCAAAATAAAGTAGCATTTCAAGTACTGCCATGCCAACTGATAGTATTATCTTTTGTTGGATGGTGCCTATGATTACTCTCCTATAGTTTACTACAGGGCAAGTACTGGCAAACAATCTCTGTGTGATAAAATAATGTAGTTTTCTAAATTTTAAGATATTTTTACAATGTTGTTTCGTGTTTTGCCATTAAATTGGGAGAGTGGCTGCGGGCTTCCTCCAATAGCTTACAATATCCTCGGTGGTAAGTTAGTATTGTTATATTAATTATTCTTGAGGCATGTCGGTGAGTGCCTTTGGGTACGCTCTATCAATTTATTGCAAGGCTGGTACCGTCAATCAAATGATGTCTGCAAAAACAATGTTGAATTACAAAAGACTGAATTATCTCCATAATATTCTGGTGGCGCTAATTTGATTTTTTAAATTTATAGGTGGTTAGCTACGACTCCTGTAGGAGAAAGACCACTGTACTCGCACGGAACTAATAATTTATAAACAGTATCTGTCTAGATCATATTAAATCCGTAATTGAATCACATCTTTACTCCATGAAACGCAGTTTTATAATGGTTGCCCTGCCTTGCAGAAGCAATATAACGACAATTAGTACTTGTGTCGTCCGTGAAAATCAAAACTGTTTATTTGCCAATGTGTGACCTGCATACCTAGTTTTTACGATAAATTTTATTCGATGTCCTCGGGGGAAATCACAATTTCGTCTCCAAGAACAAAGACGGATTTTCATGTCAACTGGCGACACTCTGTTCTTAGCAAGTCGAGCGGAACATATTGGTCAGTACTTCAGACATTGCGGCTGATCTCATTTCGAAATAAAGGCAAAAGCTCGATCTCGGAGTTAAACTGTAATAATTTAGCAGAATGTGTATCAGAAAGTTAGGCCACAACAAACGGCATGTATGTTTCTCCTCGCTTCCAGTCAAGATTAAACCTAAGTCACCCAAAAAGCCTTTACTATGAGAATATTCAAATCATGCTTGAGACCCTTTCGGTGACATGGGTATGTCTAGCTTTGGGCAAATCCATGTCACTTGGAGGACCTCCAGTACGATGTATCAGGCTTGTCCCTCTGTGTCGTTTGTAAATCTTAAAGCAGACAAATCTATAGGCCTACCATGGTGTGGTATTCAATTCAATTCCAACATTACCCCTACCTGCAATATTTTATTGGAGTGTATATCAGAAACATTAGGCCACAACAAATGGAATGTATGTTTCTCCTCGCCCTCAGACAACATTAAACCATAATTACTGAAATTCTTTACTATCGGAACATTCACATTATGCCTGAGACGTCTTCCGTGACATGAGCATGTCTAGCTAAGGGCATGTCCATGTCACTTGGCGGGCTTTTGGTACGGTGTAAACTGATTGCTATTCTGTCTCTTTCGTAATCCGTACAACAGACAAATCTATACCACGGTACGGTGCTTAATTCCCAAATTAACCCTACCTTTCTTTAAATATCGATCGTGCTTCTGGCCCATGTGTACCGTCTCGCTCAAGACAATTTGATCAGCAAAGTAATAAGTGAATAAGAGCATACCTGGCACCTATAACATAATAATAAACCGCCAGCCTCGACGAACAATTTATCATTCTTCTCAATGGTATCCCATATGAATACCAAACCAGTCTGCATCTGTACATATCTGTTCTTGTTTGTTTTCTTATTCGCCATTATTGGCATATGCCGACAATGTTCCTTGTCTTCTCTCTCAAAATTTTCTAATTTCTCAACTTCTGTAGTCAATCTTTTGAACCATACCCAAGGGGAACAGAAATTTAAATACCTGCTGCTTAATTCAATAGGATCCACTCTAGAATGTTGCTGTATGCACCCAACATAGACCAATATGATTGATATCGCTACTTACAGATTAAGAGTGGGTCTGTTCACAGCAGATGCCTCACATGGGATGCATTGAAAAAAATTACTCGACTCCGATGACATCATATTTATACTTCTTGTGAGACGCTACGGGTTGTTGGGTGTCACACTTACAATGATTATTCTCACTACCTGTAAATCTGATGACCTCCTGTCTCACATTAGGCACATAAACCCTCGCATTGGTACTATCTGTCCCATGAACCAATGCACTTCTTATGAGGAGATAATATTGAAGAAAAGTCGAAATGTATGCTTCTCCATCAACCCTGGGCGATCCTTATTAAATTTCTGTACGTGTATCAATCAGTAGATACATAAACTGTTATATTTATCAGGTGATGTAGACGTCAACCCGGGCCCCACTAATGATAACTCTGATGATGATGTATCACTTAACTCCTCAGAATCCAGTCTAACGTCTAGCTCCATACGCTTATTACACCTGAATGTGCAGAGCTTGAAACCCAAAATAGACATTCTAAGGTGTGAAGCGATAGAGTACGACATTTGTGTTTTCACGGAATCGTGGTTGAACGAAAGTACGAGTAACTCGGATATCGAAATTGCAGGTTTCCACTCACCAGTAAGGAGGGATCGTCCCACTAGAGGTGGTGGCATAGTGATCTACATACGAAATTCAATTATATTCCGGTTACGCGATGATCTTGAAGTAAATGATTTGGAAGGCACTTGGCTTCAAATATACTTGAACAATCAGTCCTTTTTACTTGGGGCTTTTTATCGTCCGCCTAACTCGGAACCCGATATCTGGAATTCGATCGCGACATCCGTAGAACATGCAGGGGATACTAATATCCGAAATATTGTAATTACTGGCGATTTTAATAACGACCTCCTGACATCTAATAATGGCCCTATTCAACAAATAATGCAACAATATGGCCTCCACCAAGTCATCAGCCAACCAACATATATTACAGAAACCTCGGCCACACTCTTAGACTCGATTTATTTACGAAAGATCCATCTTTCGTTACTTATCAGTATGTAGGCGATCCGTTTTATGAAGAACTTACACGCTACCATTGTCCTGTTATTGCTGAACTTAAATTCCAAATAGATCGGACCAAGTCAATTAGGCGTAAAATTTGGCAGTTTGATCGAGGTAATTTTTTAGGTTTAAATCACTCTCTATCTGAGACAAGTTGGGAAGAATTATTCAATAATTGTGATAGCCACTCCCTTATTGATCGATTCCATGAAATTATAGAGACCGAAACTCTAAGATACATTCCAAATAAGGTGATCTTAGCTCGAAGAGACCAACCTCCATGGATGCATAACGAAATAAGAAAACTAATGCGGAAACGCAAAAGAATCCATCGTTTGGCTAAACTAGACAACAAACCGGAGGCCTGGGCAAAATATCGGAGAACAAGAAACCAAACTATTGCACTAATAAGGAAATCTAAGGATCGCCACTTATCGAATATAGAAAATATACTTAATACAACATCATCTGCTTCCCATAAGTGGTGGAAAACTCTAAACAAACTCATTCAGAATAAAAAAAATCAGATATCCCAACTTTGCAATATAATGATCATATACTTTCGTCTAATGTTGACAAGGCAGAAGCCTTCAACGGGTACTTTTGTTCTATTTCATCCGTAGATGACTCACATGCATCGCTCCCACTTCATCAAGTAAACGAAAACCGCCCTGTCCTCGACAATATCTCTGTAGAGGAAACAGATATCTTGGACAACCTTAAATCTCTTAAAGTGTCCAAGGCATGTGGCCCGGACAACGTCAGCCCTTGAATTCTAAAAGAATGTTCCCGCAGTTTGTCTAAGCCCTTAACATATATTTTTAATCTTCTCCTTGATCAAAGCAGCTGTCCTACTAGATGGAAACAAGCAAACGTGTCGCCTGTTTTTAAAAAAGATAGCCCGAGCGTTGTCAGCAATTACCGACCCATATCACTTTTGAGCTGTGTTGGAAAAGTTTTTGAAAAATGTGTTTTCAAAAAAGTTTTCCATTTCTTAGAATCAAATGCTTTGCTAACACACTTCCAATCAGGTTTTACACCCAAGGACTCGACAACATTTCAACTTACCGAAATTTATAACACCATCAGTTGCGCACTGGACGAGGGGAAGGAAATACGATTTGTTTTTTGCGACGTGAGTAAAGCGTTTGATAAAGTGTGGCATTCTGGATTGGTATACAAGCTCGAGAAAATAGGGATAAGGGGTAAACTACTGGGGTGGTTCCGGTCATATCTGGAAAACCGGCAACAACGTGTAGTGATTGAAGGCGTTGCTTCGTCTTGGATGCATACAACTGCTGGAGTACCACAAGGTTCAATACTTGGCCCCCTACTTTTTCTTATATACATAAATGACATTGTGGATAATGTTTTGTGCAACATTCGCTTATTTGCGGATGATACCACGCTCTATCTTATTGTTGAAAATCCAAACCAGGCCGCCGATCTCTTGAACGACGACTTGTTGAGAATTGAACAATGGTCTAAACAATGGCTCGTCGACTTCAACCCTTCAAAAACGGAATCAATGCTCATATCGCGTAAAACGGGAACAATTCAACACCCCCGCTTCGTATGCAGAATAAAAACATTAAAACAGTGAATAACCACAAACATCTTGGAGTTAGCTTTAATAACCATGAGTCCTGGTCAAATCATATACAAGACATTACGACTAAAGCTTGGAAGAGAATAAGTCTCATGAGAAAATTTAAATTCATCCTTGATCGGAAAACACTTCAAACTATATACATATCATTCATACGCCCGGTCCTTGAATATTCTGACACAGTATGGGATAATTGTACAAACGCCGAAGCCGAAGATATTGAAAAAATCCAACTGGGGGCTGCGAGAATTGTTACTGGCGCAACGCGAAGTGTAGGCAGGGAACTCCTCTATGCGGAAACAGGATGGGAACCCCTGAAAATCAGAAGAGAAAAACACAAAACTGTGCAGTTTTTTAAAATATATCACAGACTCTTACCAAGATACTTATCAGGTTTAGTTCCCCCGAGGTTATCTGTTTCTCACGCGTATGACCTCCGCAACAATCCAGACTTGTCGGTACCGTTTTGTCGAACTAATTCACACCAAATGTCGTTTCTGCCGAGTGCGACGAGAATGTGGAATTCCTTATCCAACGAAGTTCGCGAAAACTACTCATTACCCCAATTCAAACAGTATCTCAACCGGAACAGGCTGTTGGTGCCAAGTTTCTTTTTTTATAACAAGTCACGCAGAGCACAAATCCTTCACTGTAGATTACGGCTGTCATGTAGTAATCTTAATGATCACCTCTTTAAAAACCACCTGTCCACCACTACACTTTGTAGATGTGGAGCCCATGAAACAACCGAGCATTACCTTTTCGATTGCCATTTTTATGTGAGAGAAAGAAATAACACAATCAAATTGTTGAGTCACTTCATTGATGTAGACATTCTACTAAACGGCTGTGTTTCATATACTAGCGAAATTAATAAAGAAATCTTCCAAAGATTACACGAATATATTCTTGCAACAAAAAGATTCTAAACTGTGATACATCCCACCCCTTGCTTCTATGAATACTTTGTCTTCGGTGATTGCCTTATGTGCATATCATGGTATTCCATCGTGTTGCAGTAGTCAGTAGAATGCCAAGCATTGCTTTTCCCCTTGGGTGAGTTCATTCCTTCTTTCCCTATTTTCTTTAATTCCAGTATGAATATCATTACTTGTAATTTCTCCTTTGCACCTCTTTCCTTTATCTTTCTCTCTCTTAACACCAATATTTTATTTCAGCTACTAAAACTAGATTTTGAAGCATACAGCTTTCTAGTCATATCTATTGTATGGGTAATTCATAACCGGAAACAGCTTACATAAGCTTCTAGCTTGCTGCTGAATCCGATATCATAACAACCAGTATGTGAAATGTCAATCTATTTCTTATCTGTATAATAATGTGAAACTGAGTTATGAAATAAAATATTGTTTAAACTAAAGCCTCCAGACGCCGGGCGTCCTTACGCTTGGTGGATGGACTATTTTCCTTTTTCTTCTTCCTTTTCGCTGCTGGTTCAGACTCCTTCGGGTGAGGACCAGGATGAGAGGAGGTCCTCTCACCAAAGGTACTACCTCTCCTTTTAGGTGGTGGAGTGTTGTCTTCCGTTTCATAAACCAAGGTCAGGTGGACGCTGTAACAACCAGTAGTGTAATAATCAGCCAGTAGTGTAATAATCAGCCAGTAGTGTAATATTAACCAGCAATGTAATAAAAATTAACCAGTAGTGTAATAATTAACCAGTAGTGTAATACAAATCAACCAGTAGTGTAATAACCAGTAGTGTAATAAACTTAACCAGTAGTGTAATAAACATTCATGAAAACCAACAATTTTTCAACAAAATTTGAAAACTTTCTTGGGGTGGCTCAAATCATAGTTTGGGTACATCTTATCAATTTTTAATCACTTTATCGTACACTTAAAGGCCTTTTGCAGGTCAAACATCATTTCGTGGGTTCAATACGGCGAGGAAAGGTATTTTTATGATTTTTATGTGATGTGCGTATTTTCAGGTGTTTAATGTCACTTTCTGAATTTGTGACTTTATGTAAATTCAAAGTTGGCCAATTATTTATAGTATTGCTGTGCTTTTGAGAGCTGCCTACCCCAGGCATAAGTTGTCAAGTTTTATCAGATTATAGAATAAAATACCCTCGGACAAAATACCCTTAGGACATAATACCCTCAAAAAAGTACCCTTAGGACATAATACCCTCAATGGGTAGGACAAAATACCCTCGGATAAAATACCCTCAGATCAAATGTATATAAAGTTGGATTTTTGGGGGTGGGGGAGGTCATTTGGAATTCCCGAAGGATAACCAGATACCTCATAATCACATACGGCATCCTATCTCCCGGAAGGCTTGATGGATGACTCCCGGTTTTTTCAAACTAAACTGTTGGAGCTTTCTCCATTCCTTTTTTCATCCGCTACCAAACCGGCGTTGCTGTTTGGTGTTCTTTTCTCTTCTTCCCTTAAATTTGCCATCGCACAACATTATATTCTGGCTCGCCACCATGGTGGGACTCAAACCTCTACCATCGCCAAGCTAGAACCGAATAGAGCCCACTCTCTAACAGTCTTAATGGCGTTGAGGGATTGATTATTGACAATCTATCACGCCAACGTAATCTGCCAGGAATTCTAACCGCGTGCATATCCCGACAGACCCCATTTGAGGCAATAGGAAAGCTAGGCCTGTGTGATCCAAGTGAAATAAAATAAGGTTAACCGGATCGCAAGGGATTTGTAAATCCCACATCGCGCTAAAACCTTTCATTCATCGGAATTATCATTTCAGTATGGAGATCATAAAAAGTAACAAGGGAGGCCAAAAATTATGTTATGGAGGTTACATGTATACAAAAAAGGCAGCAAATAAGTCAAGCATTCGGTGGAACTGTTCTGCCAGAATTGCATCCACTTGCAAAACACCTTTAAACGTACGATTAAATGATTAAAAATCGATAAGATGTAACCAAACTATGATTTGAGCCACCCCAAAAAGTTTCCAAATTTTGTTGAAAAATTGTTGGTTTTCATGGATGTTTATTACACTACTGGTTAAGTTTATTACACTACTGGTTGATTTGTATTACACTACTGGTTGGTTATTACACTACTGGTTAATTTTTATTACACTACTGGTTAATATTACACTACTGGTTGATTATTACACTACTGGTTGTTACAGACGCTCTTGCCTTTTACCCGGATAGTCCAGGTGAGAGGGCACGAGACGCCCAGATCTGATATGGTTTTCTTTCATTGTACTGGGATGCCCAAAGTAGCCATTGAAAGCGATCAATTAATGCGTCTCTACACTCTGAAGTTAGAGGTGCGAAAAATCTATTATCCGGTCAGTGACAGATCACAGGCAGCCTTCAGGCCTTGCAGTGTTTCTTGTATCTCGGTAGGTAGTTCCATGTAAGCGGTAGCTGTTCACACCTCGAAGTCCAAGGTGCGAATGAATGATACCTGGAATGCTTCACTGCCATCATAAACACCTTAGGAAAATTGACGAGTGTTGTTATACCCCGTGGCTATAATCTCCCGAATGATCTAAAGGCGGTTGTTTTGTGTGAAAATAAATTATCAAGTTTTCGGTTTTGCTGTGATCATCAAGTAACTCTTAATTTTCTCCAGTGGTTAATTTGTTCATACAGGAGATATTAAACAAATAACGTCTCTGATTTAAAAATAAATGAAAACACTCTTGTTGACCCGTTATGCAACCTGTGTTCAGATTAGAAATGATAACCGACAATTTTTGGATCGTTTCAATTGAATGCAGGAAATGACGTGTTTATTGCCCTGGTTGTATAACCATGATCACAAAAGCGATTTATTTAGTGACCACATCACGATAACATCATACAGTGTCTCGATATTTCAGAACCAAAATTTCCCGACACCAAGAAACAAGAATAAACAGGTGAAAAGAGCATCTGAGATAAAAAATTAATATTCTCGTATTTCTTTTTCGACAAGGCGTTGTTGAGAGGTAAGCAGATGTAGATTATAGGACAAAATCTCCCTGGACAGAATTCCCTTAGGTCACAACCCCCTCCAAAAAAGTAGCTTAGGACTTAATATCCTCACATTAATTATCAATTTAGAAAATAATATTAAAAGTTACATTGCCTCGAAAACATAGCTTATGACTCCTCATTGGAGCGAGCTCGATGATCTCGTCCCAACGGGGGGTCATAAGCTATGTTTTTGGAGCCAGAAATGAAAATGTTTTGTTTTTCAGAGAATATTTCGAAAATGTCGACTGCTAGCTTTAATTTATTTATTTATTTATTTGTGTTTAAGGTCACATATTTCTGCACAATGGCTAATCATGACCATGACAGTTTAACGGGTGGAGGAAGCCGGAGTACCCGGAGAGAACCACCGAGCAACGGCGAGCAACTGTCAGCTCCCCGACATACTAACTCCACACAAGCGGTGTTAGCATTGGTTGAAGCTAGCTAGCTTTAATTTAATGAAATAAACAAATCTGACAAATGTGGTGGGATTTTGTCCGCTTCTGAAAATCAAAGTGAGGGGATTATGTTCAACGGGATATTATCTAGAAGATTTCATCCTGAGGGGAATTTGGCTAAGGGGATTTTGTCTGGATATCACAGATGTAGACACGGCCGCGTTCCTATTGAAATTATCTGTCCCCATATGTGATCACAGTACTGCAGCTTGTACAGTGCCCTGCGAATCTCAAATTTCGGTCGAATCGAATCTCGAATCGAACCAGACATCAGATTTCGAATCCAATCTCGAATCGAATCTCACCGCTTTTCAAGTTGTAGATGTTGCACCTTGCTTCAGCAGTAAATATTGTCAGCCTCCATTCAAAAATAGTGTGTGACGGTGACTCCTGCAAATGAAGCAAAAGTCGGAATATTTCATATTAGAATAAATGTCATTTCGAATGCGGAACCTACGTAAACTCTTCTTCTGTCATCAGATCTCCTGCACAGGAGACGTGATGATAGAAGAAGAGGTCAAGAGGAGACATTTTGTAGAATTTTGTAGGATTTTGAGAATATCTCGACGATTCGAAAATGTTCGATTCGCAAGGCCCTAAGCGAAACAGTGTTCGAAGGGGTATCCAGACACAATGTCTATGGACATAATGAAGTTAATTTAACTTCAAAGTGCATGAACATTCTATCTAGCAAAAATTTTAAAACTGCGTACATTTGAAGATAATTTAAATTATAAATGTGAAATTTGAAATTCCATTAAACTTTACCCTTTTCTCCATTATCATACAAATGATACCGTAGTTCAATAGTAAATGCATTACACCATAATGACAGTTGCACAATGCAAAATAACAAACAAGAATAAACATGATGTATAATATACACCTGGAACGTAATTAAGCACCCCCGAAATGTTTCATGATAGTGACGTTGCTTCTGCTGATTTTTATGTTTTTATGAATGCTATGTCTTGTAGTACATTTCATCTAGTGAAACATCATGTTTCTTGTGATAGCGTACCCCAAACATATCCTCTCGTCCACGTGAAGCATGCTTCCCGCGAATGTTACAAAAACACTATCATCCACATGCAGTATCTGGGTATAAAACAAGAAAATGAGTCTTATCAGTAAATGTTGACATGACAGGGGGGGGGGGGGGGGGAGTGTCAGAGGCACTAAGATGGCAAATCGTTGGCATGCATGCAACATGCACGTCATTCAAAGCTATTGGAAGGCAACTTGGCTCAAGTCATTCTGTCATCGGCAGACTTGTCCGAAAACATCAACAAATCAACGATATTAAGGACCGACCAGCGCCTGGACAGCCCCAAAAGACCTCTCCCCGGGAAGATTGGAGTCTGGCACGCCTCGTTAGTCGTGAACCCTTTGCTTCAAGCGGGGTTTTGAAACTCCTTTGGCACCCCAACAGGCCTTTGTGCAAAGCAAAGCACTAAGTAGCAGATCCAGAAGGGCCATTAAACGTCCAGCTCTGTCAGATCAGCATCAAAGACGACGTTTGGAGTGGTGTATGGCACGACCGACAACATTGGAATCTCAAGGACATGGAGGAGGGTCCACTTAGTCAGACGAGAGTAGATACCTGCTTCACGTCACAGATGGTCGCATGAGAGTGTGGGAGCATAGAAATACTGCTCACGTGCCCAGAAACATCAGACCTCCTGTTTCTTATGGTAGAGGTATCACAGGGTTGTTATTTTAAGGTTAGTCTAAATTTTAAAAATAAGTAAACAATTCGAGTTATTTAAAATGAATGAAAGAAAGAAAGTTTTTTATAATCAGTGTGAGTAAACTGGGTAAGCGCATTAATTTAATTAAGTTCGTATTCGGAAAGTGTTCTTTGTTTTGTCGCTGTCATGCAGGGACTGTGTAAACAATGCATTCCAAATTAGAACTTATTGAAAAGTCAGTTCACGTCACTGCAAGTCATCAAAGCCGTCTTTTCTAAATTAGCACCTTTGCCCAAATAAAGTTTTTGATTGGTGATGCGCGCGCCTATATAAGACCCCTCGAGTTAACTTCAAGACAGACTCGCTAGGATGGAATAATCGTTAGTTCACGCGGTGCAGTAAAGAGTTAAGGTTTTTGTGTGGTTCCGGTAAGCCGTCATTTGGACGACAGGATTCCCGATCTGATGATTTGCATCGAGGGGAGACGCCGAAGAAGAACCGATGGGTATATGCAGTATTTAGTTTATAGTATTTAGTTGTGATAACACGTCGTAGTTACATAGTTATTAGTTAGCAGTTTTAAGTGTATTAGTGAATCTGTGTTATTAGATGATCAGTTGTTATTATTGCGAGTTAGAAGCACTATTAGCAGGAATTGTAGGTGATAAGATATTCTAAAGGGTGAGATTTAGTATTAAAGGTAATTCCCCATAACGTGGTAGTCGCAACAGGATAAATGCGCGCATGAGCGGTTGAATGAAAGATTTCGTGATTTCTTGTCAGTTGTCGCAGCTTCGACCTTTCTCTTCGAATATAAATTTGGGAAACAACTTAATTTTAGATAATATTTTAGTACTTGTTTTCGGTGGGATTCAGTGACTAGTCACAAAACTCATTTCAGTAGTGTTGAGATTATTTATTTAGGATTTGTTGGCTATTTGTAAATAAGAGTGTAGAAGATGTATATATAAAAATTGTTGGATTGTTAATAGTCTTTATCTTATTAATGAAGAAGCCCTCAGTACCCTAGGAATTGATGGAACCTCAGCCCCGCCAAGAAATTAGCCCATGCTAGTTCATTACCGTTGAAAGCAATTGATTAAAACGCGGCGCTACTCTGTGGCTTGTGAATAAGCAATTGCAATCTACAAAAGTGAGCTAGTGAAAATCCTCTGTCCATCGTGAAAGAGTATCTTAGGTCCCCAGCAAAGTTGATCAACCCCAGCCTTGGCCCTCCGCTGACAGGCGCCCTCTGGCAAATAAGTATTCACTCTCTCCAAGACGTTGCCACGGCGGCGTTCCAGGGGACAGTAATTTCTATTTATCAGAAAGTGCTAACACCTGTATAGACACCTGAATGAGCGATTCCCCAGTGGAAGTAACGCGTGGTTCCACTTTACAGGCGGACCGTTTGGTTATAGAGGATCAGTAATGATCTGGGGATGCCTCTCTCATGATTGTAGATTTCATATGGTGACTGTACGTAGAGTCTCAATGGTTATCTCTAAATCCGGGACATTCTCAATCCGGTTGTCGTGCCTAATTTTGACAACCACCCGTTTGATACTCTTTCTATATCGTTCCCTTGCTGTGAGGGCATTCCTTCAGAACAACGCTATTACAACACTACCGTTGCCTGCAATGAGCCCCGATTTGAATCCCTTAGAACACATCTGGGACTTTCTTGGACGTCGTGTGCATGCAAGGGATCCGCCTGTAGAGAATTTGGCTGATTATGAAGGTGCATTGCACGACGAGTGGCAGCAGTTGCCTCTGGACCGTATCAGAAGGCTCACTGGTAGCATTAGGAGGAGGGTTCAGGCTGTCACCCAGGCAGTTGTTGCATACACTCGCTACTGACGTCAGACACTACTATTGTGTTCAGGAGGTCACAAGTAACATTTTTTTGTCAGTAATTACCGGCATTGTGTCATCATGGACTGTTCCAGCACCATACCTGTCGAGAGAAATTTTTTCCATCAAAAGCATTAGTGACAGATATGTGTAATTATCGCCATTAAAATACGGCATATTTTCATCATTGTGTTGTCTTTCATTTGTCAATAGACCATTCATCATTGTGTTGTCTTTCATTTGTCAATAGACCATTCTTTCCACAAACAATCACTTTTGGTCATCTGAAGGATAGCATGACAGTTTCTGTTAACACCACTGCGAAACAACAGGGTGTGCTTAATTAAGTTCCAGGTGTATATAAAGTACAAATTACATTTTTCTTTAACAAGGTGACCTCGTTTACAGAAGAATAATATGAATCGAATATGATATAAATTGCAGTCACAGAACTAGAATTTATCACACGAGTTACTTAGTGGAAAATTATTCTACAATAATAAAAAGAATTGATAAGTTTTCGCGTAACATGAAAGATTTTGTTGTGCTTTTCCAAAACAAGAATTGTTGACAAATTTTGCTAGAGGGATTTTGAGAACATCACGACGATTCGAAAATGTACGAATCGGCGCGATTGAAATCGAATCGAATCGTATCATGTGGACTACTTCGAATCGAATTTTGAAGCTTCGCAGGGCCCTAAGCGAAACAGTGTTTTACATCACTTTTTTGATCGGGGCCCTTGGAGGATTTTGTCCGTAACCTCATTGTATACACCATTCCCTATTTTTAACCTGCCGCTCGAAAGTTTTTGTAAGGGAAAGATGTTAATATAGGCTCGGACCGGGTCATCAATCCCAATCTACTTTTGTAGTAAATAAATATGTTTAAATTCAAAAAGCTGCAAGTTAACCCTTTACCTAACATGAAAAGCAGACGACACTTGCAAAACAATTCTTGAATAACTATTTTGTTTCCTTTTTTGTCTCAAAAACATAGGTTATGATCCCTCATTGGAACGAGCTCAACCAGCTCGTTCCAATGAGGGGTCATAACCTATGTTTTTGAGACAAAAAATGAAAAAAATAATGAAAATTAACTGGCAATTTTTGAGAATACCGCTGGCCGGTTTTTGTCGTTACGTTGGGTAAAGGGTTAAAAATATTCCATTTATCTATACCAAACAATTTTTTTTCGTGAAGCCAAAATAAGGTGTCATCCCAACAAGACGAATGGGTAAAATATCCCAAAAGACGATCCCAACTAGACGGAAACTTTGTTTTCATTAATTATTGGGAAAATTAATAAAAATAAGAATAACATGTGTATATTAATGCTATTTGAGGCACTTAGGAATGAATTTGAATATTTTTTGGAGCAGTTGCTGTGCAGTTAACACTTCATGGTACATATTCACTATACGCAATGCAAACTGTCGGCAGTCTTTGAACAGACTCACCAGTGACACAGAATTGAATTTTTTTTTGAAAAAGAGATTTTTATATAAATTCTGACATTCTCATGTTTTTTCTCCATAGAGAAAAATTAAAAGGTTCAACGCCATTCATTATGGTAGACTTATTGTATATTCCTGTCATAATTTCCATCTGCGTGTAATTTACACTTTGTAAAATTGAAAGGTTAATTCGCAGTTCAACACCGTGCCTTCCGATGCCCTATCTTTGATGAACAGAACATTTTCCTCACAATTTTATCAAGCATAAATAACATGCATATGAAAATAAAACTGTTTAAAATTATTATATAAAGTCTTTTATTTTTATGATTCAAGAGTGTGATTTTAATGGGTTTTTTGAGCTGGTTTATAATAAATGAAATATCTCAAATACATTCATATTCGTCTTGCTAAGGTTCGTCTTGTTGGGGTTCGTCTTGTTGGGATTCGCCTTGTAGGGATTCGTCTTGTTGGAATTCGTCTTGTTGGGATGACCATTTTCGACATTTGTCTTGTTGGGATTCGTCTTGTTGGGTTTCGTCTTGTTGGAATTAAACCTTAATTAGCTTACACAGTCACCAACTGGTCAAATTATGGGGCAGCATATACATTATTCCGTTTTTTAATCTGTACCTTTAAAGCTACACGTTAAAAATATTAAAAAATTTGAACAGTTATACACGTAAACATGTTAAAAAACAACTCCTAGTTTATTATTCAAAATGATATAATAAATTTTCATTTTTTTTTACTCCAAAACATGGCTTAAAACTGTCATAAGCAATATTTTGTGAAAAAAACTGAAAAAATACTAAATTTTTATGACTTCTTTTGGAAATGAGTGTGGTTATTATAGCGTTACTTTATTGTACAGGGTCAACAATCATAGTGTAAAGGTACCACCCTAAAAGGTCCAAAAAATATTACCCAAATGAAAATTTTTCAACATTTCGTCTGCTTTTTTTTTTAATTCTGCCCAAAAACGTCTTATGGGAGGAACTAGAGGAAAAAATAAACTTACAAAGATACAAATTTGATGAGATGGCCACCAAACAACGAATGAAATGGTGCATAATAATATTACAATTTGACCGACTACTGATTTGCGGCGTTTCTCAAGTGAACAAACCTTAATTAACTCTTAACCTGCTGAGTAATCTCATAATATTTTTCATCAAATCTAGTCATGGCTGCTGTAAAGCAGCCATGACTAGATTCGATAAAAATTTCATCTAAATCAGTGGTGACAAAATTCATACAGCTTACACGGGGGGGGGGGGGGGGGGGGGGGGGGGGGGGGGTTATTAAATGTGCCCAAATTATACTTATTTCAAGAGAAATCCTGGTCTGGGCAGGAATATCTTCCAGCAGCATGCAAGGAGTTAACCATATGCTCCTAAATGCCTCCCCATCCCAACGCCTCGTCTCTCCCCCTAACACCCGGAAACGAACTGTTTGATGACATCCTGTACCTCATTCTCCCCAATCTCTCCGATAAGCATACTAACCCTCTCCTTTGAGTCACCCAGTATCCACATAGCCTCCATTCTCTCATTCCACTTCACCATTATACTCCGGTGAATCTTATTCTATGAGATTGTTATTTTGGAAATTCTAATGGAAAGTGTTCCAGGGTCTCCTCTACTCCTAAATTACACATTTGGCACCCCTTTTCATTGTCTTTCCGAATTTTTTCTAAAGGTCCAACAACTGCGACCTCAGCTTAAACACTAGTGACCCTCCAAATGTGCTATCAAGGTATTCTTCAAAACCTGGTTTCCCTTTGTCACGCAAACTACCCAAAGACCTCTCTGTTTTGAACCCCCTACCCCTCGCCAATTCATGTTACAATCCTCCATGACTCTTTCTCTGGCGATTTTATTACCCATTAACTGGGAGAGTGCTGAACTATTTTTGGTCATCAACATTTGTTCACAAGTCTTTGCCATGTTACAATTAATGGGAAAGTGCCTATAGGAAATTCCATATGGACTAAATAATTTAGATTCAACGATAATATGAAGGACATTCACTTAATTTGAAGCCTTTGAGTTGCAGTACCTACACTCTGGAGTAAAGCCCAAATATGGGCTTCCAACACTCTACCAGTTAAACTAGTTGTGATCACTACGCATCTCCATAAATCGGTATCTGTTAGAATATAGTTGATTATCATTCTTCTGTCTTTCCTCTCCCTTTGGTCCGTTTCCCCTTACATCTCGCATCCCCATTCAGAATCTTCAAATCGAGCCCATATGTGAAGTCTTCCATTCCTGTTGGTTTTCCCATCCCCGCCCTGTATTCATTCTTCCGTATCACCCATGTGTCCATTAAAGTCTCCAATCAGAATTATACCGAGTCTCCTGTTTTCTAATTCCGCGATATTGGACCTAAGTGTTGAGTATATTGAGTCATTCCAATCAGGTTTGCTTCCCTTCACTGTGCAGTACACAATCCCAATAGCAACAAGTTTTATTTTTGATTAAATATTCCCCACTCAATTTCTTTAGATACCCCAGCTGAGGTAATGATAGCTGCCAGATTTGTACTCAACGACGGTTTTAAATCCCCCTTAATATGTAGGTCTATCCCTCCTCCCCTTGTCCGACCTTCAGTTCGTCCTACACCTATCCGTTCCTAACCCTTACTTAGTTAACCCGCTCATCATGCCTTAACTACATTTCGCTTAAACCCATGACACCAAGGTATCCCTCCTTGATCAATGTAGCTATTTCACTTACTCTCCCGTGGAGACCCTGGATCTTGCTGTACCCCACTTTCAGAGTAGCTCGTTTCCAAACAAAGCTCTGATACCCAATTTTTTCTCTCAATACGTGTGTTCTGATCCTGCCAAGATGCTGCCCGTCTCGCCAGTACATGTTCCTCTTATCCTAAATATTTTGTCCCAGTGGTCAAAAAAGGGTATTCCCAAATTAACACAGTAGTCCTCTTACTGCTTGTTCAACGCTATAATCCTAGAATTCCGTTCACCTCCACGCACTAGAACAGGAAGAATACCCGATACCACTACCTTTACACTCCTACTGAGCAGTTTAACGATTAAATCCCTATATGTCTCCACCAGCCTTACTGATTTTCTCTCCCTGATGTTGTTGGACTCCTCATGAATCACCACTGCTGTATCCGAAGTTGACCCCGCCAGAATACCATCAATCCTATCCCTCAAGCCTCAGAAAAACACAAGACGGTTCGATTCGAGCTGTCAAGGTCAAAACCCCCTGTAAATTCCGCGTAAAATGCTACTCCCCGCTACATAGAGGATATCTACTGTTTGGGGTGGATACCGAAAATTATTTCATGAGTGATCGAGACAAATGTTTATTTTTCGCTAGCGCTTGCGCGAGCGAAAATTGCCATTTATCTCGGTCACAAGTGAGATAATTTTCGGTATCCACTCAAAAACACTAGATTTTCTTTTATTATACGCTTTTTATAAGAATCTGATAATTCCACTCATTTCAACCTTGAATAGATGCATGGAAGTAAACAGCGCATTGAATCATTGAAACGCGGATGTGATTTGATTAATACTCGGAACAGAGAGCGTCTTGCAATCTGATTCAGCTGACGGGTTTCCAGTCCAAACATGGCCTGAAAGTACGTAATATAAGTTTTTGGTTTGGTACGTCCTTTGAAAGGACGTACCAAACCAAAAACTTATATTACGGACTTTCAGGCCATGTTTGGACTAACTGGATTCATGCATCAATTCAAGGTGAATGCGTGTTGAATTACCTCTGGAAATTATTGGTAGCCACTCAAAATCGCTAGATTTACTTTTCATTATACGTTTTTATAATAAATTGTTCATTTCCTGTGATAATTTGACTCGTATTCACCGTGAAGTGATGCTTTGAAAGCCGCCATTTTGATTGATGCCATGAAAGTGAAAATTTCTATATCTTCACAGTGGGGGATACGATTTCTGTCTTTCCGCAATTTCTTCGATAATCTATCGTTTAGCGTATAATAAAACTAACTTTCTTTTATTCTCCTTCCTACTTCTCTCCTCAGGCTCTATATCACAACTTGCATAGTTTGACTGGCACCCGAACTCTTCTTTCTCTTTACCGTTCTCCTTACCCTATCTGTCCTATCGACACCAGCAACCACCCCCTCTCTATCATTTTCTCTCTCACCCCCTCCCTAAAATGCACCCGAATCTAAAACACTGAACCTATTTTTTAAACACCGCTTAGGAACCTTACGTCATCTCAGACCTCTTGACTCCTCCCAGTCCTGCCCTGACTCCACTCTCCGAAATTCCCTACTGAACCTCCCGTCCTCAATTTCATCTTCCACACCAAACGTCCTTCCCCCTGTGGCATAGAGAGCGTTAAATGGCCGTGACTCAATGTTTGTGTAGTGGTTTTGAAATACAGTTCGGACTTCAGTCTCTTATCACAATGTCTAAGAGTTTGAAGGGTTGGGTTTTTTCGGTGGCCTTTGACATCCGTGTCCTGGTGACTTCGGAATAAAAGTTAACTTCGACAAGCCGCTTCCCCTTCGGGTAAGCAATACTTTTATTCAACTGTAAAGTATTTTAAAAATTCACTAATTCCTTGTATCAAAGTAATTCGGCATCAAACAAAAATACTGCTAACACCAATACATATACTGAGTCAAAAAGAAAGCATAATAGAAACAAATGTGAAAAATAGCATAAAGGATGAAATATAATAGTTCTAAGTTCTAAGAAGTCGGGCAAAGAGTTTAATGACATGCTGTTGTTGTCCACCCAACCGTATACATTTTGCTACGGATTTCAAAATAGTACGTGCTACCCGAGAATGTCAAATTGAATGGGTGGCCGACGAGTGTCGTTGTGTTTGTGTTGTGCTAGAGAGCCTGGGTTATTGAGAAAACACGCTAGTTTTTGTCTCCCGACATTTTAAAACATTCCAAGGTTACCGGAAAATCAGAGGTTGCGTGCCATTGGTATGCATTAGGCTGGGATACCTCCTGATGAGCTCGCTTCTGAGTTCGGAGTCACTGTGGCGACTATTTACCGTCTCATTGGAAGGTATAGAACCACTGGATCTACTGCCGACCGACCGCGTTCAGGTCGACCAAGAGTTACGACCCCTGTACAAGACCGACACATCAGGACGTCTCACTTGCGGGATCGCTTCCTTCCGGAGACGAGGACAGCAGCAATTACTCCTGGTAGAACTACCAATAGAATCAGTGCACAAACTGACCGCAACACACTCACTGAACACGGCATCCGACTTAGGCGTCCATACCACGGACCAATCCTTACCCAGCGTCATCGTACCGTCAGAATGGAATGGGTACGTCAGCATGTTCGCAGGACACAGCAGCGTTGGAGCACAGTTCTTTTTAGTGATGAATCACGATTTTGTCTACGGCGCGCTGATGGCAGGGCAAGAGAGTATCGCCGACGAGGAGAACGGTTTCTGATGTTTGCGTGCGGAAATTCGACCGTTTCGGCGGGGGTAGTGTAATGGTTTGGGCAGGAAGTTCCTTGCACCATCGAATGCAGTTGATCTTCATTGATTGTAATCTGAATGGACAGTGATATAGGGGCGGAATTCTTAACACTGTTGTTGTCCCGTTGTTCAACGCTAACGCCGGATTGCAGTTATTCCAGCAAGACAATGCCCGATGTCACGTGGCGCATATCTGTCGTGACTTTCTTGAGGAGCAGAGCATCGAACTTCCTCCCTAGCCCCCACTTTCGCCAGATTTGTCGCCAATCGAGCATCTTTGGGATCAATTGGACCGTCGGGAACGACTTCATGATCTTCAGATGTTAGGCGATTCACGTAATGTTCTAAGGCAGGAGTGGAACGCAATACCACAGGGTGACGCCCAGAGACTTATCAGGTACATGCGCCGTCGATGTCTTGCCATCCAAGAGGCAAACGGTGGGCATCCACGCTAACTCGAAATATGAATTTACAATAGTTTGTCTGGGATTAAAGTCGATAATATAAAAAATTGCTCCTCGAAGTTTTTTATACTTTCTTTTTTGACTCAGTACATATTAAGTTGTAAAGTCTTTTCGGAATTCACTACTTCCTAACATCAAAGTAATTCTGCATCAAACAAAATATTTCTAACACCAATACTGGAGTGATGATAGCTTCCATTAGAACAATATGACCTATATGACCCCATATTACACTGCCGGCAACCCCTCTCCTAACCATACTCACCCCCTTCTGGACACCCGTCGAAAACTTGCCACCCATGTTTACAAATATAATAACCGAAAACAACCAAAACACAGCGAAAAAGGCAACATAAAATAAAAGAATTAAACTCTCCTCTAAAATCTGTGGCCTAAGACTACTGATATAGCCTAACTTGGGGGTACGAGGACAGCCCCTACAGAACCCCGTATTTCGTCTTATAAACGACCCCAGCTGCACCCAAACTGGTATTCCAGAGGGTCACAACTCCACTGGACCGAATTTGTTCAACTGCAAGTTCAGCGTGACACAAATTACTCCTAATGGGCTACATCCTACATATTCACCAGTATTATCTATTTAACAAAAACAGAGATGACAATATACGACCCACACATAGTTACAAAGTCCACATTTTTTTACCAGAAAACAGCAGTGCATTTCACCACAGATAAGTGATAACGTTTGCTTGGTTAACTCTTTGCATATTGAGGGTACTAACATAGTCCTCTCTAAGGACCTTCAAATCGCTACAAGACAGCCTCCTCATCAGTTCCCACACTCTTCAACTTCTGTATTATTCAAGTTTGAATCTTCTTCACATGTATGGCGGCGGTGGCTGTCTGGTATACGGCTTTGTAAATGTTACTGAGATTTGCCACTTTTTAACATATTCTGGAGGGCATCCTGCACGATGTGTTTTTTTGTGCTCCAGACAGTTTGGCTGATTTAGCCTTCTTTTGTATTGTATTTTTCATTTCTTGATATTGCTTTTGTTCATTAGTGATGGATGTTTCTAAATTCCTCGTCTGTTATGCACCCATCCTCGAATGCGCTAGCAACCTTCACAGCTATTGTACAAAGTTTTGCTTGTGCCAAGACTCTTATTTCATCATGTTTTTTAATCTTGGCGCTAATCTTCCTCTCTGCTGCCTTCCCAATCATACCTAACGCCCATGTAGCAATACCTACAGTACATGGAGAGTGGACTGTAACCAAATTACACGCGGAGTGGAGTTATCACCCAAAATATCACTTTCAAATTCTGGATATATGGACAAAAAACACAAGCAATGTTTCCGCCAATGGACCTCCGGGTTTAACCCGGAGGTCCATTGGCTAGAACTTTGCTTGAGATGGTTATGCTTTGCAACAAATTTGCAATTATTGCTTGGGTGAAATCTCCACTCTGCGGGTGATTTATTGACAATACACTCTCCACGTACTGTACACCCTGCAATGCTAAAGCACGAAGGGCACCCAATCCAGTAGCTAAAAGACCAAGACTTGCAGCTGTAGAACCCACGCCGAGACTGAGACATACACCATCAACAGTCTGTAAAGCATTCAAACCCTTTTGTATTTCTAAAACAATCCCTTTCTAATGTTTACTTCATTTTTCAACAGCTGCTCGATCTTACTAATTCTCTGAAGCCTGTAATCATCCTCACTCAGTGGAGCACTCAGGACGGGATATAACCTCTGGTTTTCTTCCATGATATTCTTCAATATATAATAAGACAGACTAAAACTACATATTCAGTTCTATGAAGGCAGACGCTATAGTGATTAGGCTAAAATCACTGTCACTTCTACTGTAGAAGTTTATTCTATCGCCAGCATTTACTGACAATGGAGGAAGGAATTGTTTATCTGCTGCCCTGTTACCCTGTTGGATTCTTGCTGTACACCGAGAATCGACATTCACAATACCATTAATCGCTATAGAAAAACTAAGCCCTTTTGTCTTTTAACAGAATTACCACTGGTGTCGGTTGAGCATACTGTAAAATATTTAATTATACCAGATGCAGGCATCACTACTCCATTTTTACCATGGCCTGCTTTATTTGAAGTTGCGTAACGATATGATTTAGCTCCAAAAGAAAAGTTGAATGTCTCGGCACTAATGTTTCCAACAGCTTCAGCTGTTATGCATATCATTGGTTTTGAAAGTGATTGTGGCGACTGTTGGGGTAATCTTTACTGGCCACATCTTTAGGCTCCCCTGGAGCAGCAACATTAGCTATTTTATTGTTACCCATATCAATGGGGCCTGACATAACGCCATCCGACTTCAAAAGGGCTACAGCATCTACGCAGTTTTTAAGTACCTCATCTCCGTCATGCGTAGGCTGTGGGAGGTTTAGTAATTTGTTGTAATTCTTGTTTATAACACTCTCTATAACGCTACCACCTTTTTTGCTTCTCTCTCCCTAAGCTTCCCATCCACATATTTCTTATTTGTCGCGTCTTCATGATCAACAGGAAGAGCTAATCCAGACAGCTTCATACCCTCCAGATGAACGGAGCCACCAGCCTCTTTTTGCATACAGTTAAGCAGTTCTGTCTTGGTAGCATATTGATCCGAGTAAGTTTTCCATTAGTTTCCCACTCTTGTGGTATAAACACAAATACATTCATTGTACATATATTATTAATTCTGGTTAAATTTCACAACTCCTCTTTGTAGAATGAACCCAGCACAACATCCCCGTTAGCATCTACTATCCTGTAAGTTAATGGGACTGTGGAAGCACTTGACTGATAGTAAAGACCTCATCCGTATAGTTTGCTGTACAACCCCTCTTGAACTTGCCTCTCGTTTTGAAGATTCTTACTTGGTCCCCAACTTTTAACAACCCTCGGGGTATTGGAGGCATATCTCCGTATAGATTTTCCCAAACGACAGCCTCATTTTTCTTTTTGCTGGCTTCTATAGGTGTCATCTTGATTGATCTGTGGTAGGAGGTGCTGTAGTTCTCGATAAGTTTAGGTAATACGCCAAGCCAGTGCTTAGTCTTGTAAGCAGTGAAATACCTAAACATTCTGTCCTTCAGAGTTCTGTTCAACCTCTCAACAATCTGAGCTTTGTTTTCATTCTCTGTAGCAAACCAATGTATGCCAACCTTTTTAAACAGTTCTTGTGTCTCTTTATTAATAAACTCTGTTCCCTTGTCTGTCTGCAACCTTGTGGGCTTTCGTTGTTTGAATATTTTGTGGAATCCTTGAGAAATCTTTTCCCTGTCTGCTTTTTGGTAGGGAGTCCCATGCATACTTGCTAAATACGTCTATAACTGTCAGAATGTAGGTGGTGTTCTTGTTAGCGGCTGAGAGGCTCCTCAAATCAACCAAGTCAGCCTGCCACTGTGCACCAATGCCTCTTACCATCACTTTTCTAGTAGGGTGCTTGCCTTTGTAAGGCTTGTGTTTGGTATAAGTCTGTTGTTCCTGCAACCAGCTAAGGACATCCCCAGGTTCTTCGGGAAAGTTCAGCTACCGAAGAAAATTCCTGCGCTGGGTCGTTATAAATTTTTTTCAGTATGATTCTACCTGTTCTTTTTAGACCCTGCCCTAGTTGAATCTTCGTCTCAAATAATTTACTAACAGCAGCAGCAAGTGTTCTCTGATAGCCATCTAAACTGGTGTCATTGGCAATTCTCATAGTCTCATCCATTAATGTTTTATCAGCAATCTGCCTGTTTGCTACATCCTTATATGCACTGTAACCGGCATCATGGTAAAAGCACGCGCTATCTAATTCATTCTTGAATATGTGGCTTGTGCCCCATGTTTGTAAATACCTTTCAAGGCGAGCTTTAGGCTTAGTGCCAGGACCAGTCGCCGAATACGTCCCCACGATAGGGTCCCATAAGTGCATCTCAAATGGGACATTATTCCCAAACCTGTTGATTACAGAATCATTCATCGTATTAAAACAGAGCGCCCAACAAAGGAAAATCACCCAACATAGGTACTTTACCAATTCCCAACGCCTTTCCTAGTAATCCCTGTCCTTCTTTGACAGACACAAACTTGCTTTTTCTTCTACCACATACACTACAGACACCTTTGGAGAGATACTTTCCGTTCTTAGTTCTTACAACTTCTGACAGTAGATGTGGGTCTCTTACACTTCACACAGTATGAGTTCATTTTTTTCTATATATATGCGCTGATTAATTATCATTTTTCGAGTAATCCCTTGGGTTGAAGTTGGTTAGAACATCAATAAACTGACTTCCTTTAAGTAACTCATCAATCACATACACACAGAAAAAGTCACAGTTAATTGAGTTGATATCTTGGATTCTATAGACGTTTTCAACCATTTTCTTCCTTGTCTGTCTCATCCTATCCAAAACCTCTTCTGGTGGGTAAACACCTAAGCTATCAAAGTACGTACAACAGGAACCTACATTGAAGACGACGACCCAATGAGTGCCAGGACCCTCCTGGTCATCTAAAGCTACTATGTAAAATAATTCCTCTAGTTCAGACAGGCTGTCCTTTGCAAACACATCCCCAAAGTAATCATTACCTTCGTAGTAGTTCATGAAATCAAAGCTTGTAAGAGTAGTCTTCATCTTTCTTTAGTTGCTCCGCCCTCCTCAAGCATATTCCATTGGGCCGCCCCATTCTTCCTAAACCTTTACCACCTAAACGTACGGCGAGTGATGCTATCAGAGTACCAATGAACCCTCCTTCTTGTTTTGAAATGGAAAGCATACACTTTTGGCAGGTGTTTGAGGGTAGCACATCCCTTCTCCCCAGCTCTTTCACAACACCTAAGAGATCATGTGTGTCCTTTATGGTGGAGAATAGAGGTATTACACCATTTCCAGCAGTAGCTTTGTGTGTAGCTCCTGATAATGCTCATGATTCCGCACTGAGCCCCAGTGTGTCAAGCACAGGCAAAACTTTGAAAAGCAAAGTCTTAGCAACGTTTAAAATAGCTCCAAGAAAGCCTCCCGTCTGTGCCCTCATCTGCGTTTTTGAGAATGTAATTCTGACAGCTTCAGGCGCTTTCCGAGGTTTCTTGATTTGCCTTTCTGTCAAGTATAACTGATGCTGACCACCATTTGCTGTGAGGATAACTCCAAGGTGACAGCCTCTCCACTTCTTTTCACCTTTCTAAGTTTGCCAATTTGGCTTTCTGTTAAAGCAAATTCAACTGGGTTATACATGCTTATGCGCTATAATAATATTCAGATTAAACAGTCCTGGTAGCTGAGGGATTTATGAAGTCAAATGTAGTCTTTTTTCTCTAGCTATAAAGAACAGCAGCCTTGAGTTACCCGACAGTGTGCAACCTAGTTGTTTGAGCCTTCCTTGGGTCGCCCTCAAATACCTTCTGCCTTGACAAGTCAAATTCATAATACCTGTAAATTGCTAGCCAATCATTGTAGTCAAGTATTGCACCTGTATTTTTGTCCTTTCCTCCCATGTTGAAAATCCCCGCCACCATTTCATACGCTTCAATGTCGTTTTGGATATCCTGTGGGAAACAGTTCTCACTATCTATGTCAATGTTTATGGTCGTGATTGATGTGTTTGACATGCTCTCAATGTTCTTCTGGCTATTCCATCTTGCTGTTGGTACTGCTACAAAATACAATTTGCTGATCCCATCCAATGACGCCTCCAACTATATATCTTGTTGACCATTGGCCATTGGCACCAACAATCTCTGCCGGGTAATGAATCCGGTTCCATACAAGAGTTTTTGTCATTGATCCTGCTTGCATTCTCTCGAACAGTTTTTCCTCGTACTCCCTGGGTAGCTGAGCCCTTGGAAGATACAGAACAGCAGAGTTAATTACGCAATCAACAGCATTGGCATCCTCTCTTAACAATGCATTGTTAGTGTGGTATGTGATATCAAACTCAAACACTTGATTAATCAACGGGAAGTCTAATGTCCTGAAGAAAGTTGATATGTAGAACAAGGGGATATCCACACTAATTGTATTTGTTTGTTGTTTTGTGTTTGGGATTTGCACCTTTCTGGAAGTATGCCCAGTATTTTTCTCATGATTTTTTGATGTGTCCTTACTAAAACAATACTGTGCCGCCACTCTTACATAGTCGTTGGTGTATTCCAAGCTGTTAAGAATGGGGACACTGACAAAGTAGTTCAGCATGGAATTATCCACCTCGACTCCATTAATTCTTACTACCGTTTGTTTGATGAAGGCGAACGAACCTTTGGGTGCCACAGTCTTAGCAGCAAGAGCGTCTCTGGAAGCCGTAGCAGTGAGCAAGATATAGCCATAATTCACCAGCCTGTCCGATGCCGTCTTACAGTTATAGTTGATAGCATTAGTCAAGCCATTTCCATTATCGTTAATAGCATTCTGAGTGGGGTTTATTTTAATCCACATTTTGTGTAAATATTTAGGCAAACTAATTTCTTTGTCAAACAAATTAGCAAGCTCTTAGTAGTCCATCCTTGATTATTCTTTTAGTTCTGACTAAACCCATTGCAGGATTTTGATCCCCTTCCCTTTCATCTTTTTTCTTCGTCCAAACCCATATTGGTCAGGGCTTGGTGCATACTGACCAGAGCTTGGTATCACAGCTAATTTCAAAATTTTTAAGATCTCATTTCTATCTGGCTGCTTTGAAGATTGATTCTTTGAAGCAATTCTGTTCGCTAATTCACTACCAATTCGATCACCAGCTTCTTTGATTCCCTGTGAGGCAATTGATGGAGGTAGCTGACTGATACCTGTTCTAAGAACTCTAATCACATCACCAACACCTTCGCCTGTCTGACTTATAATATATCCATAGTTGCTGTGATACCTTGTGTGCCGCATCATTAACTTATAATAGCTCCAGACTAAATCCTAACGAGGTCTTTATTAGCCACTTGTAAAACTACACCCCAGTTATCCTCCAGAGGTAGCAATTTCCCATTTTGATCAGTGAGCCACACGTCCAACACATTCTCCGTTGCATTTCTCGTGTTCCTCCACTGTAGGTATCTTGGTGTGATTGTTAGAAGAGAGCCAAAAGAACTATTAGGTGAAAAGCTATAGAGGAGAGATGAGTCAGTTTGATATTTATTATATAAACCAAATTACAGTGTACTTGAACACTGGTCACATTTTCCAGCTGAGGCACATTCGGAAAATTTTCTGTTCGGTTGTAGAACATATTGCCATTAGCACCCAGCACCTTACTCAGGCCTTCACCGAAACGTATTGTATACCCAGACCAAATTTTAAGGGTTATTCGGTTATAGGCAGCATTTTCATAAAGATGAATCGCATATCTCTCGCTTGATTGTTTGCTTTTTGTGGTGTCAAAATGTCCATTGTTTTTCATAATGCGATGTAGGAAGTTGTTTAATGGACTTCACTGTGTATGACCCATCAGGGAGACTGACCTGGTATGAGCCACTCTCAGGCGTCTTATGTGTGGAAGTATTATTGTTCAGTTGCAGATTAATATTCCGCCAATTATACCATATATCTATATTGATGATAGCTATATAGCTGTCAAGATTCACGGGACTGTTGAGAGCATACCCGAAACTGCTGTTTGAAACAGTCATTAACCGTTGGGATTTACAGAGTATTCATGCTTATATCTATGTTCTGTCTAAATGCCAAAGTTAGTGAGCATTGACTTGCAATCAGCCTTCTTGATTTTTCTATGTTTGAAGAGGTAGTGAAGCAAGTCAGCTGGCTCGTTCTTCAGTTTGCTTGATGTGTTACCTGCCCCAAGTTCACAAAACAGCACCTGAATCCTCTCAGCTGCCCGTTGCACTGAAGTGAAGACTCCAGAACCTCTGATTGCTTTGGCTTGGGAAGGTTATAGATTTTGCCCTGCATTGATGTAGATTTTGCCCAGACATTCATTCTCACCAACTGTCAGGTTTGGATGCTGCTTAGCAGTAGGTTTTAGCACCATATTCTTTACGTTGTTGGACACCCTCTTAGCTCCAGAAGCAGACACCATTTTATTGGGCTCCTTGACATATCTAACGGATAAAATGTTGTCTCTTTTAAATCTTTTTAGTGGGATAGTGTAATTCCCTATGGGTAGTCCCTTCCCTGTCGTCTGTTGTCTCTTCAACACATTCCTGTATTTGTTTATGGATGCCAATTCTTGCTCAATGGTAGCAAGTCTACCCATATCCTGCTGTGCGGGGTGGTGTCTTCGTCTGATACCACTCTTCTGATCTCCTAACATCTTCAAAAGCCTTGACAGTCGCTGAAGGGATTCTTGAATATGTTTTGGTCATTGTCTCTAGCTGAATCGTTCAAATTCCTAAGATTCTTCTCCTCATAATAATCCTTATCACTCTCTGTTATATTAATCCTTTACCTAACGAATCGCCCGCATCCTCCCGCGTAATATGCAAATTCAGCAGTTGAAAAAATATTAGTTTTAAAAAAATTTTAACAAAACCATATCATGTGACCCCTCGTTGGGACGAGCTCGTCGAGCTCCAACGAGGGGTCACATGATATGGTTTTGTTGAAATTTTGTGAAAAATTTGAAAAAATGATATTTAAAATAATTAATTTTGATATCGTCTGCGTTAGGTAAAGGGTTAAAGCACTCATAAAGGTGTATTCCTGGTTGTGACCCATCTATTGCCGGCATGGCTGTTGGTGGTGCTGGTAATTGATGCTGATCCTCCAAAACTGTAGTTTGATTGCGGATTTCATCTTTCAAAGCATCTATCTCAGCTAATACCAGAGCCAGACTTTTCACAGCCTTTTGCTGGCTGATTAGCTGATTGATTGGATGGGCTTTTGGCTGAATGGACTTGCCTGTAACGAGCTCAACTCTGGTTATTTTTTTCACTGGGATTCAGGGTAGATTTTATAGACTTATTATTCACTGCTACCCTTCTCTTTAGCGCTCTCTCCAGCTCTCTAGACTGGTTGAGCTTCTTGTAGTCAATATCCTTGAAAGGCATAGTTATGTTACACTATATGCTTCGACTAAAATCCCTGTATGTTTTTACCCACTAGGTAGTTTTACACAAGAAATTAAGACATGTCTTGCTTTTAGCTCTCCCCTATTTTTATGTATAATCGTACCCACTATGTAGTTTTACACAGGAAATTAAGTCCAAACTTGGGAAAAATTCCTCCTCTACCTAACTTCTGGATGCATGGGGTCAATAACTAGAACAGACTGATCAGTAGTGGCTTCTCGAAACAAATCCTTAAAGGTTTCAAAGTCCATCTCCCTCGCTAGATCCTGAGGAATCTGCTGTAAATCTTTTTCTGATGTGCTCCTGGTAAATATAAAGACATTACAGTTCCTTCTGATGGGTTACGATGTCTAGAAATAGTCCTGCCCAATGAAGACAAGAGAGCATTTTTTCTTTCTCATTTTAGTAAAATAGGCAGAGATTTTCTTCAGGCTGTTGGTATTCTCATCCAACACATCAAACACCATCAAATTCTGAAAGGCACTATCAATCTCGGTAGACGTCACATCAGGAAGGTCATCCAATTCACAACTATATTCTATTAGAATAGGCACACCATGTCTTTCTTTGGCCGCTTGTAGCTTAGCCACTAGCACCTCATCGTACAAAGAACCATAATCCATCAACTTAACGAACAAGTAGAAATCTTTCAAAGCAGTTCAACTTGTCAATCAGATTGAGCAGAGTATAGGTTTACCACCCCGAAGCTCCACTGACGAGACACCGAAAGGGGTGCTTGATTAGGTACTTGTCATTGTTAGGGTTATTATAAGAGACCACCCCCCCCCCCCGAACTTGCTTATAGAAATACGTTAGTGCAGACATCCTTCCGCTTATTTTATACATCATTACTCAGTTTAAATGGTGTGTATATGAATGGTTTGATATAGCGTAGAGCTTCGCAGCAATCAACTACGACTTTCAAGATAAGTAAAGCGCAAGGTCTTTTCCTCTCTAAATTACAATATTCACCATAACACCTGGAAAACATTCTCATTAGCAACTCTCCATGACACAGCTCTATAAATAGTTTCTCACCAGTCAGCTTAAAGTATGTGTAGTTGAGATATATCTGGTCTTTGTTGAGAAGGTCTGTGAATGTCAGATAGAGCGAAATCATTTTTCAACTTGGCTTTCAGCGTCTCCATATAGTCAGCATCAAACCGTGAGCACGCTTTGCTCTCTGTGCCTTGCAACCTTTTCAGAACAGCTTCAAGGTGTCTATATGGGTTGTATGTTGGTTTTCTAATGTAGTCCTCACCGTATTCTAGGGCTACCTCTTCATAATTAGTGTCCATCCACCCACAATACCCACATACCCTCTCATAGTCATCGATGGTCGTCTCATTACCACATTCTTGACATTTATCATCCCTCGCTATTAAACGTGCTTCCAAAATTCTCTCCTTATGAACATCTAGATCCATTGTATATATACATATATATACATATCACTAATTTGGGGTCTGTCACATATATGCTGACTAAATACACTTGTAATGCACATAGGCCAGCGTGTCCACCCCATCGTCCAGTATGTATCGCTTATCATCAAAGCAGCTCAGACTGGTCTTGTTGATTTCGTATGAATGAAGCTGACGCTTTTCTGAACTAATAGTTTTCATCTTGTGATGGAGCTGCAGCTGTTGGAGTGGCGTTTCCTTGTAGTTCTCATTTGTGATACCCCTTTTGATAACACCTTTCTTCACACCCTTGGCTTTCTTATTACCGCCTCCATCCGCCATAGTGTAACTTTTCATCTTACACCTCAGTCCCACATGCTCAGTGATTGGCACGTCGCCAGCCTCATCTTTCATTTTGCCTATGACCTTCTTGTTGGTGGGGTCATAGAATGGAGAATTTGGTGAGTTGTCAAAGAGATGTTTATCCTTCCACAGGTCAGCATACACACCTGTTTGTATCTAATATGGCAGGCTGTCAGTGTCTGTGAATACTGGGTTAGCTTTGTGCTCGTATTTCTTCTTGGTGCAGTTGTGATGGAAGTCATAAATCAGTGTCTTGCTCAGGTCCAGGATGCTCATTCCCATATACGCTGGCTTATTCAGAAGAATGCATGCCTTGACCTTATGTACTACAACAAGATCCTCGTTGATGATCTTTGATGAGACGAAGGTAGGCTTGCTAACCAGATTTCTCAGCTTTCTTTCATTTACAACAAGTTTCACATCAACCCTCTTCCTCAGATTCTGCATAGTCTTTCCAAACACTCTGTTGTTCATCAACTTGAAGAAGTCTTTTTCAAAGTCATTTTTCGCTGCAGTTCTCTTTACAGTGTTGAAGTCAATGTATTCCTTAAACAAGGGAGACTGGTCAAACTCAAGAATTTTGTGAACTCCTGCGAGCTTCAGCCCCAAGGAGATTTACAGCTGCAAGTTCCTGTAGTTAAGCACATACTTCTTCTTAGTAGCCAGAGATGGTATCAGCTTGTGAACACCAGCTACTTTAACATTAACTTCTTCTTGAGGGACATACAGTAAGACGATAGCATATCCTGCTTCATCTCAATCTGCTCTGGTGCCAGGGGATAGTCGTTTAGCAGATCATGAATCTCCACTGGATATTCAATATCAACTTCCAGTATGCAACCTCGCTCTGACTTTTGACTGTAGTTTTCCAAGTTGGCAATAACTGCCCACTCGATGCCATGTAGTAAATAACAAGCAGATGGGATCCCGCATGCTACAAGATCTGTCACGACCATCCCCGGGACGACAAAGGCAATCTCGTGGCATTTCTGATCATCTGACGGCGTATAAAGTCAGCAAGCTGATGTATCATAGCCGAGTTCTTGCTCCTATGGGCAATATCCTGATGAATAGAGATGAAGCCTAAGGAACAACAATGAGACTATGTTGCAGCAATTCAGATACAAATTAGTTGCAATTATAGCTTACTCTTGGCATGGACTAGCAGGCTGCAAAAGAGTATGACATCTATAATCATTTTTTGGCAGACATGAATTATTGCCATTTCCTGATTTTGTACCTATCTTATATCTTAACATGATCAACAGCTTAAAATGATGTGGAGCATCAACCAATCAGCAGCATAGGTGTTTGCATCAGCCCAAAGTGACACAAATAATACAAGTAGGGCTGCACGGTATATCGATAAACCGATATATATCGGTATCCAAACCAATATCGTTTGCATACCGGTGTAATTACAAAAATATCGGTTTATCGTCATTATTTATTTATCCACAATTTAATTTTCAAGATGGCTTGAGTTTTTTAACTGTAGCCCCGAATGAATAATATTCTCCCTTTACCCAAGGAATCGTCTTCATGTGCCCACGTAATATACAAATTTCCCAGTTGAAAAAATAATTTTCAAAAATTTCTACAAAACTATATCATGTGACCTCTCATTGGAACGAGCTCTTTGAGCTCGTTCCAATGAGGGGTCACATGATATTGTTTTGTAGAAGTTTTGGGGGAAACTTGATATTGTTTTGTAGAAGTGTTGGGTTTTGGGGGAAATCTGATAAACAGATTTTTAAAATAATAAATTTTGATATCGTTTGCGTTGGGTAAATGTTTTTCGAACCGCATCATCAAGGCATGCGATTGTGGTACCTATGTTCATATAATTGAACAGTTTTCGATATACCGGTATACCGCGGTATGTTTTTTGAATACCGATTCCGGTATTCATTTTTGAATATCGTGCAGCCCTAAATACAAGTTCCAAGATTTTAGACTGAAAAACTGGATAAAAGCCCGAAATTATTTTGGCATCAAATTTGAATATTGAGAAAGAAAAAGTGGATGATTCGATGATTTGTGGGAACTGGAAAATGAAGATAAACCATTTGTGTATATAGTTGTTGTGAATTTCGTGTCGGTGATTCTGGGACACTGTGAATTGGAAATCTGACTTCAAATCGATTCTCGAATAGAATGGGGCAACAGATTCGCGAATCGATTTCTTTTTCGAATCGAATCGACGAAAAATAACGTTCTGCAGTTTTCACCAGGTTATGCAGTGAATGCGATGGTAATTTCAATGTTCAGACAATGACTTGCTTGCAGCGGTTTCTTCAGAGAACAATTCACTCTCTCTCTCTATCTCCTGCTCTGGAAATTGCATTTCGTCCCTTGAGTGTAGCAAGGCTTCATCTGCAAAGCACCTCGTTGCCCTAAAGGGGCCACGTATTCCACTATAAAATGCCGCGCGAGTCTCGCAAAGAAACTGTAAATCCATATGCACCGTGCATACAAAATCTTCAGAGATATTCCGTGTTTTCAGCTTTATATAATGCTAAATATGTCACAAAGATAATGATGAAACGAATTGGGCCACAATTTGATCGCTGTTACGTTGTGTCGGTATTTGTGTATCATGCGGGATGAAGACTTATTACACGCATGTTCCTTGAAATCCTCATATACTGCAACACTGAACCATGCGGAAATTGAAAATCTGTTCCGCAGATATATGCGGAACGGAAATCGTTGACGGACTATTTTAAAATTGAAGTGAAATTTCACTGGAATTTCTCCAAATCGTGCGCCGCAAGTAGAATTTGAATCGCTAGAGATAGCTAAAAATAGTCCCCCGAGTTCCAATGTGTCCTATGTGCCAAGGGGCGGCGGAACGATTTTCAAAGTGTGTGTGTGTGTGGGGGGGGGGGGGGGGGGGGTGGATCGGGCGATGGATGGTAGTCGGTATGAAAAATTTAAATTCCAGGGTCCCAGAACCCTCATTTCCATGCATCTGAGTGGATATTTTGAGATTTTTCAGGGGATGTATTTGAAAAATTTCACACTTTGAGAGCCATTAAAAACGTCGGTAAAGCATACAGGTGAGGTCTATTTATCAGCTTTGGTCGTAAGGACCAAAGCTGACAAATGGACCTCACCTGTATGCTTTACCAGACGTTTTTTAACGTTTATTGTCTGTGTATTATCTTGTCTGTTTCTATTTAGTTAACCGATTTTTTAACAGACTGCCACTTACTGCAAAAGATGATCTGAAATCCATCGAAACTGAACCAGTACGAGAGAAACATAGCCGGCGAAAATATGGGGGAGGCTCTGGATCTGCCTCTTGTTTCAAAATCATTGGTTGTGTTAAAATATATGCATACAAAAAAACATGGCCCGGCAAAAAAAGTGGAGGGTCTGAAGCCCCCCCCCCCCCCCCAAACCTCCCCCGCCCCCGGTTCCGCCGGCCCTGACTTACCTTCACATTCTCTGTACCCACTATGCCATTTGGATCCTGCATGACATGGACACGATATATTGAATTTGTTCTGTATAAGATCACGGAAGTTTTGATTTTCACGTAAACTCCACTTACAACCTTTGTGTTTATGCACCATATCTGAAAAAAGGCAAACAAAAACATTTAGCTGGGAATCTGGGTGGACGTCTCAGTCTCAAAATGAATTTACAAAATTTTGTCTTGACATTTTGTAAGATAATATTGCTTTTATAAGATAACAACTGTAACTAAACACTTCTCTTTCTGACGCAAAACCTTCTGACGCATCTAATGAGCACACTCATTAATTTTTAAGTAATCCCAACAGGGACAAATACTATAACACTTTTACACTTGTATTATCTAAAATTATATTTTCAACCTAGTAATATAATTGGCTAAAATAAATCATTAGCATTTTAAAAGATATGGCATTTTGCCAATTGGCAAATTGCCACATCTTTGAAAATGCTAATGGTTCACTTCAACCCATTTATAGTCATAACTAGATAAATACAATTCAAGAAAATACAATTGTAAAAGTTTTATAGTATTGGCCCCAGGTTGTCATCATTATTTCATAAGTAACAACAACAATATCAGTTTCAAAAAGCTTCATCCTATTTAGCCCCCCCCCCCCCCCCCTCTCCCACAAACAAAACAAGAAAAAAATGAGAGAAACGAACTGTAAGGTATATTGTATAGCCACTGATAATCCCTTTGGCTATTTATTTATTTATTTTTTATGTTTATGGTCACATACTTATGCTCAATGGTTAATCGTGACAGTTTTACGGGTGGAGGAAGCCGGAGAACCCGGAGAGAACCACCGGGCATCGACGAGCAACTGTCAGCTTCTCAGCATTCTAACTCTGTTCAAGCTCCGCTCAAGCAGGTTTACAGCGGTTGAAGACATGACTAGTTGAACTTTTTGAAAAAATTTCAACAAAACCATATCATGTGACCCCTCAATGGAGCGAGCACGGCGAGATAATTCCAATGGGGGTAAGATGATATGGTTTTGTTGTATATTTTTGAAAAACGTTGAAAAAAAATTAAATTTTGGTTTCGTGCACTTCAAACATAGGGAAAATCTACTCCACTTGCGCACACTCCGCCAACATCAGCTCAACTACAAACACACACATGCAGTCAGTCATGAGTGGATACAGATGGGCAATAGCAACGAGAAGCATACACCCTTTCCGATGCCCCCCCCCCCCCCGAACAGATACTAGTATGGCTACTGAGTGCTGCTCGTGGCTTGACCCGGCCCCGAACGCCTCACAGCAAGAGGTTTATAATCACAGCACCTGTAATCCACACCTAGAATGATTTTTTGATACTCACCATTGCACAACGCCTGCACCCCCAACCTCATTCGCTGGTCAGAATATCACTCATTTCATCGCATATAGCTCTATGGTATCCAGGTAACGGGTAGGACAGTGACTCAGTGGTTTGAGCACTGGACTTTAACCCTTTACCCAACGTAACAGACAAAACCGGCCCCCGCTATTCACAAAAAAAAAATCACCATTCAATTTTCATTGTTTTTTTTATTTTGCCTCACAAACATAGCTTATGACTCTTCATTGGAACGATCTCGTTGAGCTCGTTCCAATGATGGGTCATAAGCTATGTTTTGGGGGCAAAAAATGAAAAAAAATAGTTATTCAATAATTTGATTGCAAGTGTCGTCTGCTTTTCATGTTAGGTAAAGGGTTAAAAGGAAAGGTCGACGGTTCTGTTCAGACCAGCAGTAATTCTGTTGTATCCTTTGCACTCAAAGAAATCCGCGCCAAATTTGGTTCCAAGTGGAACCCAAACCCGTCGAAGAACCTAAATAAATGCGTCTTCATGTGATCTAGAACCAGACATTTTCATATAGAATTACCTGTCTTGTTTATATAAAAAGTGCCGTTGGCGCGAACTTAACGCATGCATGATGAAACAATTGAGAACACGTTTCTGACGGCACTTCGTCGCCATTTCCAAACTTAAACTGAGCGCGGCTTTATATTTTACAATTCGTCTAGTTGATGTGAAAGATTGAAATACCAAAACATGTGTATGCTTGATTCCATGTAACCAAATTGTGTTCCCCTACCAGGACAAACTGAAGATCCAGTTCTGATTCCCAGAGGAATAAAAATTTCTCTGTGTGAATTGAATAAAACACTTGACTCCAGCTGCTCATGTGGATGAACATTGGTGCTGTGTGCCAAGGCATACTTCTCTGCTTGTGCAGAATTCGTTCGTTGGAGAATTTGATATTTGTTTACCACTGTTCTGTGCGGAGACTGTAGAACCGAGGGGGGGGGGGGGGGCAGGGGGGGGGGGGGGTTGGGGGCACAGTGAGCACGTGCGCATCCACTTTTTTCCACGGACATGTCACACGGTCACACAATGAGTTAAAATTGGCGCACGAGGACGTGTCAATATACAGGCATCTCTGTAAAATATCATTTGCAATTTCAAGCAACATTTGGTCAAAGAATCGCAGTTTCAGTCGATTCGGTCCGTATCTTCTACTTCAACCATCTTCCAACCCGAAGGCTAGCCTTCGAGTTGAAAGATGATTGAAACAGAAGAAATGGGCAGGGCATTGGCCATTCCGTGACATGCTATTCTAAATAAGAGACTAGTGTGTCATGGTACATTTACCCATATACTATTGTAACTTTTCTCCCACAGGGCCGAACTATGATGGGCCTTTGAAAATTGTGCCCCTCCGTTTTTATCGAGTTTCCACCGCCTTTGGTTCGATGTAGCTCCCCGGGTTCTCCGGCTTCCTCCACCCGAAAAAAACATGCCGACACGATGTGACCCTTGTTGTTGAAAGTGTCGATAAACCCCAATAAACAATAAATAAACACACAAGTGATGACAATATTATTTCTTGCTTTTTACAGGACTATCCTTTGATAACGAACAAGCCATTACTTCTTTGGAAGCTGCCACGTCTATTGTGGAAATCTTAATCAAATCTGAGCACAGTGCGGATCACTTCGTCAGTCAAGAAGACATCGATTACAGAATCAGTTCGACAAATGTTTCGTAATTTCACTTTTACGTAGACTTCACGCAAATTCTGAAGTGAAAGAATACGTAAGGCCAGCTATGTTTTGAAGTGACAGGTCATCAAGTCCGCTTTCGTTTACTGTTTGGCTGCCCATAAAACCTGTACAGAAGTCATCTCTACACACGAAAGTAGCTACGTTTTCATGAGCATGACGTTCGTAAAAAGGTCCACTGTAGGATTACTGAAATTCTACACAATGATTGGCGTGGCTTTATTTTGTGTGTATGGAGTTATACAATACAATAGACCTAAAACTGTTCCCAAAGAATTTAATTTTGGAGTTTATTTAGAAGAATTGAGCACCGGTAAAGTCAAACCGTACCAGATAAGATATTTCAAATCAGAAAATTGGTTAAGTTTGACGTTTCCTCAGCCGAGAGAACGAATCGATAAGAATATTTGCCGATTATATGGACAACATCAGAAGATAGACTTGTTGCTTCTAATAATTTCTCGAAAAAACGAGAGTGCATTCCGTAATTCTGTTCGAACTACCTGGTGTTCATACTCTAAACAAAACACAGCTAATGTGCGGTGTGTCTTTCTACTCGGAAACAACGAGAATGGTAACATCTCGGCAGATCTTGAACTGAATAGGGAAGTAAATGAATTCCAAGACACTGTGGTTGGAAACTTTAATGACCATTACAAAAACTGTACGCTTAAAGTAATAATGGGTTTCCAGTGGGCTAAGAAGTTCTGTAGTGAAGCAAAGTTTGTTGTAAAAGCCGACGTTGATGTCTGGATAGATATACCATATTTACTCAAATTATTAAAAACACACAAACTTGATTCTGCGTTGGCTGGTAGACGTTTTGAACCAAAAGTAATTAGAGATGAAACTGATAAATGGTCCATATCAGAAGAAGAGTGGCCTGATGCAACGACGTATGGCTATACTTGTGCTGGGGCCGCTTATGTCTTAACAATGCATAGCATGAAGCAAATTCTAAAAATAGCTGATCTAGTACCGTTTCTTTGGATAGAGGACGTCTATGTTTCGGTTTGTGCGAAAGCTCTTAAATACACAATTGTTCAGTTACCTGGCTATGAAGATGACAATGACATGTTTGAAAGTGAATGTGCTTTCAAAAACGGTTCAAGAGCTCTGGCACACATTAGAAACGTAACAACATTGGAATCAATTTGGAAAAGTCAATGTCATAAACAACTTGTCCGTTGAGTGCACAAAGATGTCAACCTTAATGCTTTAGCACTGCAAATGACACGTTGTTGCTCTCAAAAAACGAACGGTCGATCCGACCCAAACTCGCGAAACATTTCAAGCCGAGCCTTCGTAGCGGGAACTGACTAGAGATAAATACAGTGGAACGAATATTACATTGTTCTGCTGCTTTTTGATACATGGCCCTGTCCTCGAAATTACCAAAACTAGCTATGCTTAGACCCGTATCACGCGGCTCTGTCTAATCTATAATTTCTGTTTTATATTTTAACAGAATCTCCCCTTCACCATATCAAGGTGTGGTGCACCATCATACGCTGGGACATTTGTTAAAACATTGTGACAGTTGTCAATTCGTTTCAACGTGAATGGACCAGTGTGTGAGAAAATCCCCCACCATTTCTATTTCTTCATCATTGCTAAATATAAGCAATGGTGGCGCCTGGATTCTCCCCGACAAGATGGTTGTGCTCCCGGACAGGGTGGGTAGAACACCCCCGACAAACCCTCAATAAAGGAGGCAGCTTTCCCGACAGGAGGGGGTGTCTAGGCCTCGAGACGGGGATCTGTAGCCCTCACTGACACCCCTACCCTCTTGCGTAGCCCCTGAACATAAGTGTAGGTATTCAACGCAAAGCCAGAATCAGTAGTCTCGCCTGTGGTGACAAAATACCTCAAAAGCGAAAGAAACGGGTCGGGTGATGCTGAAAAGGTAACACATTCGGCACGGACCCCTGGACACCTTTTGGCCACAAACATACTACATGTTTGATTTTGCAAATACGCCAGTACACACGTTTCTAATGTTATCTGACAATGTAAAGAAATGCATTTGCATTCGGTAGATCAGTTACACGTTCAGTCGGTTTGGTTAATTCTTTCTACTTCAAACATCGTTCATCTCGAACTTTTGGTTGGAAGATGGCTGAAGTCGAAGAAACAGACCGAGCCATGATCGGCCCGTGGTATGTATAATAAAGAGAGACTTACGGGTATTCGTAAATTAGCTCAATCCGTTAAATCCGGGTGGCACCTTCTACGTCTGTTTAATTGCTCCATTTGAAAGAGTCTTTATGCATTATTTGGGTATGGAACAATTAATATTGATTGGTCTATCCACAAAAAATCACCGAGTAGCCAGTTACATTAGAAAAGTACATATTACGAACCTTGCATGAAAAAGCGGTCTTTCGGTTCAAATGGTTAAATTGCCAAATTGTCGTTGAGGGCGTTGTCCACAGGAGCGTTGCGAAGATGACCGATGGGGGGGGGGGGGGGGGGGGGTCACACAATTTGTCTCAACTGTCATGTCCGAAAGAGATATTCCAACTACATCGTCAATGCATTCCTTCTTCGTTGGTATGGCTTCGTGATGTAGTTGAAATATTTTCCAATGGGGATTATAGTTTAACCCTTTAGCGTACGTAACGGCCAAAACTGACCAGCGCTATTCACAAAAATCGGTAATTAATTTTCATTATTTTTTCACTTTTTGTCTCAAAAACATAGGCTATGACTCCTCGTTGGAACGAGCTCGTCGACCTCGTTCCAATGAGGGGTCATAACCTATGTCTTTGAGACAAAAAATGAAAAAAATTAGTTATTCAAAACTTTTTTTTACAAGTGTCGTCTGCTGTTCCTGTTAGGTAAAGGGTTAAGACCAACAGTAAGATTAGACGTGCTTATTCCTGTGTCATTGAGCATAATTCTGAGTGTGTCATAAGTGGCCAAATTAACAAAACTTTCCCTATTGGAACTAAGGCTGCACGGTATATCGATGTCAGGGACACCTGATGCCCCGTAAGGCCTGGGCTGACGTGGGGTTATTTAGTCCCGCTGATGAAGTTGCGGGAAAATTAGACCAACGTGGAGGGTCGGAATCCAAGTGTCGCGAACTCGGCGCAGGGAGCGGAGTTAGGCCGACGCCGTGATTCCTTCTCTGCCAAATTGGCCTGAAATAGGTTCGATTTCCGTTAGGTGTGATTCCTAATCACTTCAGGCTGTGTAATGGAAAGAATGACTTAAAGTAACAACGATTCTTTTATTTACACATAAAAATAAAGCCGTTTCAATATTTCAACAATCAACAATTCGATTCTTTTCACAGAAATTTGGTTGCTAGAGTTAAATAATTCTCAACAATCATATAGTCATTCTATAGCACTGTACTGGCACTATAGTCTACACACTGGAAATGCTACTACCGTGAGCTCGCCATAAGAGCTTCACAAATCTGAAATGTTACTACTGTGAGCTCGCCATATGAGCTTCACCCGCTTAGGCTCAAATGTCAACGTCTGCGCGTAACTGTACCTCGGGCTGTAGGAGGGTTCCGACCAGCAATGTTCGTCATCTATAAAGCCACCGTACTTCTGATTTGGGTCAGATATTGTCTACTCATACCTTATGTGCCTTTTGAAAGTCCTCCGTGAAAGTCCTATTGAAATATTCACCGTTCCTGGTTGAATTCACGATTCACAAATGCCCCTTTTTGTGCTAGGGCGAAATTGTCACTCACACCGATCTCCAGTCGGTATTACGATGCTTCGACAGCAAAACAAACTACTCAGAACGCAATCAGTCTGACGCTTCAAAGGGTTAATACGCACAATACAATTAACCTACACTTCTGACTATTGCAGGCTGATACCTGCTACTCGACAATCTAAACTTTAACGTGTCACCTTGGGTGTTCTTTCTCAACGAATTTGGCACTGGAGCCGCCTATCAACCTTAAGCTAAATCAATCGTGGAATGCCCTCTGGCGATTCCAGCCGTTTCAGGGTCCTGTGATCGAAGGTACCCCTATGCCAGGAAACAGAGTCCGCCTGTCCTGGACTTTACCAACGTGTGTGTGACCCCAAGTGTGTGTCTAATGCTCTGCTTTTCAAGGTATATATACTTTTTACCCTAAACTGTCAGGTGGACAGACGCTCATCTGTCCACCTGTCAAAACGGTAGGAGATGACGTATATCGAGGCAGAATCAATCTCGCGCGTGACTTAACGAGAAAACCGATTCGTTCCTGCCATTCATTGCTACCTAATGATCAGGTGACGATACGATAGACATTTCTATCGTTTAGAATCTCGTTTCTCAATTGGCCGTGACGATATCCTACCACCAACCGATTACGTCTCGTAAGACTCGCGACTACTGTACAAATTAAATGAGATTAGACCTTATCTAACATACCGCTTCTCCCCTGGGTCCCTGCGCTGAAGCTGGATATACACCACGTGTGTTTTTTCCATGTCCAGCTTCACAGAGAAGTGAAATTCACGTAGGGTTTTTCGCCTTGATGCGGAATATCTTTTGAACTTACAATATCTTTATATATGAGGCCCCTTTCCCCTATATTTAGGCTGGCTTTGCCCTGCCAACTCCCTTCCCGAGAGAAACACCCTGTGTATCTCTTAAAACACAAGGGACAAAGCCACGCACGCTCGCCTCTCACACCTTTTTACAATCTACCATCATGTTCAAGACTACAAAACTGTACCCTAGTAGTCGTGGGGCTCATGACCGGGCTCATGCGTCGGCCATATCGATTCCCACGACACGCACGCTACCACATGCTCCCGTCTTGCGAGTTTACATATGGAGAGTAGCCTTATCCTTAGATTTGCAGCACTCTCTCTCGCTCTAATACTATATATTTACACCTAAACATACACATTTTTATACACATTCGCCCATTTTGCAAACAGTTCACTTGGCACTCACTCCGACGAGTAACACCGTCCGCGCCTTTGCGTCAGATGGGTTAATTCCAACGGAGTGTAACTTCGCCTCCCATTCCCCTATGTCTTGTGAAGGGGCAAACGACCCCTGCATTATGTTGAGCCTCACCCTCGCAAAGCTCAACCAGGGGATTAAAATTGTGCCTCACACACTCACACATTCAACACACAGATTTCCCGACCGCGCCTTTGCGACAGACGGGGTTAGTGTGCCTCACACTCACAACAAACTCTCGTCAATAAAAACAAGCGCGGTTTCCCCGGGCCTTAACACCGGGTTTGTGCATCCCATACTTACAAAACTCGACACACAGTCTCCCCACCCACGCACACGCGACGGACGGGGCAGTGTATCTCACATTCGCACTCACAACCAACTCCAGTCAGCAGTCAGCAGTCAGCAGTCAGCAGTCAGAGCAATAATAATACTAAAATAAGAAAATTTCTTCCGGGCCTTAACACCGAGTTTACGAAACCCATCACCTCACCCACAAAAATATTTGCGACTGGAGCCCCCGTCCCAGACACCAGGCCCACAGCCACCCAACTATTGCTTCTTTATAACCACCGACCATTGGTAGGGGCCCGGTTCCCAGTATCCCCTTGGGTAACCCTTGACACACACCCCTACTTCTCGCCCCGTTATTCCTACGGGTATTCCACCAGGGTCCCCATACCCTATCATTGTCGCATTCCAAGAGTATCCCTTGGCGCTATATCCCCCAGGCTCACTCGTCCCGGCGATTACCTTCGTTAGAACGACACCGGCCGCCCTTGGCCCTTGTGCCGTCGACCCCCCGGTCCATTGCGACGACTTCTTGCGCACCTTGGGCGCTGTGTGCTCCCGGCACTCACTGCGTGGGCTCCGCCACCTAGGATGCTTCTCCTTTGATTTGTGGACCCTTTCCTCAGCCCCCTGGGAGCCCACGTTAGCGGTCCCATCCACTTTAACACCCTCGACTTGTGTTGACTCGTGCCCTCTCAATTCTGGGGAAGTTTGCCCAGCCATTTGCGTGGGTCTGGCCTCCCCTCTCCACGCGAGTGACACCGACTTCTTGGGGCGCTCAACTCCCCCACATAACTTTGCTTGAGGGTCTTTCCCCAATGACCCCATTGGGTTCCCTCTCTGTTTGGCGTTTAGCCTGGACCGCCTGCGGCCCCTTCTCCCTAATTGGACAGGAGTCGTCCCTCCTGAAACTTTCCGACATTTCGTCGTGTAGGGGCCACCACCTGGACCATCGGCCTGGTTCCCCCTGGGAACCTTCCATTCCTTACTCGGTACGTTACCGAGTGCAACCGCCGGGGGTCCTTGCCCACCGACTTGAACTTCCTTTGCCCTCGTTGGGCCCTCACTTGGCCCCCTACCCCTGGACCATAACTCATCAGGGCTTGCCCTCACCACTGGGATATTACCTATGACCAGGTCATACACAGGTAATTCAATGCACATGGCTTCCACTTCGCCACAATAAAATGGGGTATCCACCGTTATCCTCGCGATGGGGAACCTTCTAACGGTCCCATCTATCAAAATACACAAATGGTCACGACCCAACAATTGCTTGTCGTCAACAAGTTGCCTTCTAACCGCTGCAGAGGAGCACCCAGAATCCCGGAGCAGACGGATCTCCCTTTGTCCCACATACCCTCGGTACACTGGCATATTAACCTTCTCATGCGAAGTTGTGAGCCTCTCACACATGCCACTTATTATCGGGACAACCTTCCCGCCTTCCAGCCTTAATTCTCCCTCTTGTATACATTCCCGGAGGGGACTGTGTTCTGGACCGATAGTTTGACAGAACGCTGCCGTCTGTCTTCTGGGCCCTGGATCTACGCGGTCACCTTGCTTCCAACCCCTTGGTGCTGCGTTCCCGGCCCCCAGCTGAGGTGATCTAATGTTCCCAGTGGTCTTAACCTGCTTCTGCCAGCAGTCCCTGGCAATATGACCCCGCTTGTTGCAGATAAAACAAGTGGTGTCCTTGGGAGTGCTCCCCTTCCGGCTGGTCTGCGACGCAGGCGGATTGGGGTGGTGTTGCCTTACAGGTGCCATTGCCAACCCGTTTGCCCCATCCTTAGCCGATTTGGGTGCGTTTACACTCCCACCGTGGGCCTCGATGTAGCGTTCTGCCACAGTTGCCATCTCATCATAGGTGGGCGGACCCCTTTCCTTGATGAACAGGCCCAACTCCTTGGAGCATGTAGTTAAAAACTGCTCCCGGAGAAATAGATCTCGCAGGGCTCCATATGACTCATTCACCTCTGCGAGATCAGTCCAGCGGTCAAAGTACCGCCTAGCTCAGGCAAAATACTGAGGTACTGTTTCTCCCTTCTCCTGCTTAATTTCTCGGAACTTGGTCCGGAATCCTTCTTCAGTGAGCTGGTATCTCCGAAGGATGGCATTCTTCAGCTCACTGTAGTCGTTAAGAAGTACAGGAGGCATACTGGTATAAGCCTCGAGGGCTTTACCTGACAACAAAGGGCTCAAGCACATAGCCCATGTGTCTTCTGGCCACATTTGACTGGAGGCAAAACGCTCGAACCTCTCCAAGTACGAGTCCAAGTCATCTGTGTTTTCATTAAAATGAGCGAGGTGGGGGCATGGGGCATGAATTGCTACCCCTGCACTCCCATCCCCTGAGCGCCGACTTTCATTCTCCACATCGGCCCTTGCTCTGAGGAGCTCTAATTCTCTCTCGTGCCTCTGTTGTTCGAGCTCTCGTTCTGCCTCCCTTGCCTCCCTTGCTAATAGGGCTTCCCTCTCTCTCGCCTCTCTCGCATCTTTCTCTCTCTCCCTTTCTAACTGAATCTCTCGCTCTTTTGCCTCCCTATCTAATTGAGCTTCTCTCTCCCTCGCCTCCCTTGCATCTTTCTCACGCTCTCGTTCTAATTGGGCTTCTCTCTCCCTCGCCTCTCTTGCGTCTTTCTCACGCTCTCGTTCTAATTGGGCTTCTCTCTCCCTTGCGTCATTACGTAAGGCAATCTCCTTAGCCTCACGTTTCTGCTCATCTTTAACGAACTTCTGAAGTTCGGCTCCCTCAAGGCCCATTTCCTTGCCTAATGATACCAGTTGGGCGTGGGGTGTAACAACATCCATTTTGATTTTTTCTTTCTATCTTCAACACTCGTCAGAAAGAATGAAGAAGGAAAAGAAAGAAAGAAGAAAAACAAATATGGCAATTAATCCTAATTTACCTCTGTAATTTAACGTAATTAAACGCCCCAATATTCTGAAACCTACCGCAGTTATAGTGGCTATTAAGTATCCTCTTGGGGACTACTGTATTGCGATATTAAACCCTTGAACGGCATCAGCTGACCGAACGCGTCAAAACATAAACAGAACCGCCGTTAAAATAAAACAAAATTTCCATATAGCCATTTTTTACCTTTTAGAAATATCCTGGTTAGCGCTCGCCAATCAATGTCAGGGACACCTGAGGCCCCGTAAGGCCTGGGCTGACGTGGGGTTATTTAGTCCCGCTGATGAAGTTGCGGGGAAATTAGACCAACGTGGAGGGTCGGAATCCAAGTGTCGCGAACTCGGCGCAGGGGGCTGAGTTAGGCCGACGCCGTGATTCCTTCCCCGCCAAATTGGCCTGAAATAGGTTCGATTTTCGTTAGGTGTGATTCCTAATCACTTCAGGCTGTGTAATGGAAAGAATGACTTAAAGTAACAACGATTCTTTTATTTACACATAAAAATAAAGCCGTTTCAATATTTCAACAATCAACAATTCGATTCTTTTCACAGAAATTTGGTTGCTAGAGTTAAATAATTCTCAACAATCATATAGTCATTCTATAGCCCTGTACTGGCACTATAGTCTACACACTGGAAATGTTACTACCGTGAGCTCGTCATAAGAGCTTCACAAATCTGAAATGTTACTACTGTGAGCTCGCCATAAGAGCTTCACCCGCTTAGGCTCAAATGTCAACATCTGCGCGTAACTGTACCTCTGGCTGTCGGAGGGTTCCGACCAGCAATGTTCGTCATCTATAAAGCCACCGTACTTTTGATTTGGGTCAGATATTGTCTCCTCATACCTTATGTGCCTTTTAAAAGTCCTCCGTGAAAGTCCTATTGGAATATTCACCGCTCCTGGTTGAATTCACAATTCACAAATGCCCCTTTTTGTGCTAGGGCGAAATTGTCACTCACACCGATCTCCAGTCGGTATTACGATGCTTCGACAGCAAAACAAACTACTCAGAACGCAATCAGTTTGACGCTTCAAAGGGTTAATACGCACAATACAATTAACCTACACTTCTGACTATTGCAGGCTGATACCTGCTACTCGACAATCTAAACCTTAACGTGTCACCTTAAGGTACCCCTATGCCAGGAAACAGAGTCCGCCTGTCCTGGACTTTACCAACGTGTGTGTGACCCCAAGTGTGTGTCTAATGCTCTGCTCTTCAAGGTATATATACTTTTTACCCTAAACTGTCAGGTGGACCGACGCTCATCTGTCCACCTGTCAAAACGGTAGGAGATGACGTATATCGAGGCAGAATCAATACAAGTCATCTCGCGCGTGACTTAACGGTGGTTTCACTTGTCGAGAAAACCGACAATATCTTTATATATGAGGCCCCTTTCCCCTATATTTAGGCTGGCTTTGCCCTGACAATCGATAAACCGATATATACCAGTATTCAAACCAATATCGATTGAATACCGGTGTAATTACAAAAATATCGGTTTATCGTCATTATTTATTTACCCACAATTTAATTTTCAAGACGTCTTGGGTTTTTTTTTTAACTGTAGCCCCGAATGAATAATATTATCCCTGTATCCAAGGAATAGTCTGCTTGTGCCCTCGTAATATACAAATTCAACAGTTGAAAAAATAATTTTAAAAAATTTCAACAAAACTATATCATGTGACCCCTCATTGGAACGAGCTCGTTGAGCTCGTTCCAATGAGGGGTCACATGATATAGTTTTGTTGAAATCTTTGGGGAAAATGTGATAAATTAATTTTGAAAATAATAAATTTTGATATCGTCTGCTTTGGGTAAAGGTTTTTCGAATCGCATCATCGAGGCATGCTAATTCGTTCCGACTGTGATGCCTCGAGTCTCGACTGTGGGACTTGTGTTCATATATCTGAACAGTTTTCGATATACCAGTATACCGCGGTATTTTTTTGAATACCGATACCGGTATTCAGTTTTGAATATCGTGCAGCCCTAATTGGAACACAGGGAATTTGTTTGGTACGTTCTGACATTATTCATAAAGGTTTATTTCTAGCCACAGCCATTGTTACAGTAACGTCTAACTTTTCTGTTCCCGTTAAAATTTTGAATACGGGTCATGATAAAGTGTACATCAACAAAGGAACTAATCTTGCCACATTCAAACTCTGTGACCATGCCATTGATACAGATACATTATATCTTCCCATCAAACAGACTACATGTACCGATGTCACTAATAAAATGCATGTAAGTAGAACTCATAAAGTTGCCCCTTTTCCTGCAGTTGGTCTTGCAGGTGACAAAGTTAGTAAGTTCGATAAGTTATAGTTTAAATTCTGTTTAAAACCTGTTTAAACGACAGTGTTTCTTCGGAGCTTTCCGAGAGCCAGGCCGAGGAATTGCTGCAGTGTTTATATTCACATGCGGATGTTTTGTTTACGCCACAGAATCCAAGACTTGGCCTTACACTTTTGGCATTTATTATATAGGACCTTATGTTGTAAAGGAAGTTTGTAGTCCGCACATGGTCACTCTGACTGATCCTGTCTGAAAGAAGAAGTTTCATGCTCCGATCCACTTTGACCGACTTGAAGTGGCATATGTTGGGAAGCCAGCTACTTAATTTTTTTTAAAGTGTGTGAACAGATATGCATTACTGTTAACTCATTGCATGCTGCTGGTGGTTATTCCTGTCCAGGATATAAAATCTCTTGCCGCTGAAATATGTAGAATGTTGGCACATTTAACCAAATTTCTTCCCCGTAGACGGAATAGAATTTTTGACCAATGATTTCGTGAGTTGAATTTAGATGAATGTTTCATTAAATCTAGTCATGGCTGCTTAATAGCAGTTAACGCTTAACAATGAAAGCTATTTTTTGTTCGGCATAATAAAATAATCAGAACGTTTCTTTTCATCTTCTATCGGGCGATAGTACCTGAGCTTCGCTGCTTCAGGTTTTATTTCAGAAATCACACAAACTCAGGTACTATCGACCGACAGAACATGAAAAGAAACGTTCTAAAATTTTAATATGTATGCTCATTTGGAAAAGTGTGTGTTGTGGCCACAACACACACTTTTCGCAAATGAACATACATAATATCACATTACACTTCAAGGATATTTAAGACACCGTGATGTTATTGGCACACACATTTAACCCTTTACCCAACGAATCGTCCGCATCCGCCCGCGTAATATGCAAATTCAGCAGTTGAAAAAATATTGTTTTTCAAAACATTTCAACAAAACCATATCATGTGACCCCTCGTTGGAACGAGCTCGTCGAGCTCGTTCCAACGAGGGGTCACATGATATGGTTTTGTTGAATTTTTTTGAAAAAATTTAAAAAATGATATTTAAAATAAAAGATTTTGATATCGTCTGCGTTGGGTAAAGGGTTAAGCCATTTGTATTTTATGATTGTCTTCTATTTTTCTTTAAGTCATTCATTAAGGCTAGGAGTTATTGAACAAATATATATAACTAGGTTGCTGTTTGCTTCAGGATTTTTTGTTTGGTTTTCATGGTTCATGGGAGTGGCTGTAGCATGTCTGAAGTTATTTATATTTTGGATACGTTTGTGCCAAAGATCCGGAATGTGTGTTTGTGTGTGCAGATGTCTTATCAATCATGAATATCGGAGCTCATGCTTATAACATTGTTTATATCTGATCGATATGGATCCGTAAAAGCACAATTTGACAAAGTAATTTTAAGTTTCTCAAGTAATTCCTGGGAGCAATACTATAAAACTTTTGCAATTGTATTTTCTAGAATTGTATTTTCCAGTTATGACTTTAAATCGGTTGAAATGAACCATTAGCATTTTCAAAGATGTGGCAAATCTTTTAAAATGCTAATGATTCATTTTAGTCAGTTATATTAATAAGTAGAAAATACAATTCTAGAAAATACAATTGTGAAAGTTTCAAAGTATTGGCTCCAGGTCTCAGATTTATGTTATGTAGAGTTAATTCCCTTGGATTGTTGAAAATAAAGGAAGAGAGAAAAAAGAGAAAATGTTGCTAAAGTTATCACAGAACTAAATATTTTCCCAAAGGCCACAATTATAAGGTTCAGACGAAAGAAAATATGATCGCATCACTTTAATTTTGGCATTCAAATATCTTTGTCAAGTATAGCTCGTCAGACAACCTTTTTCTGACCCGAATAATTCTATTTTTAAGTCCAAAAGTCATCAAATCGCCCTTTTTTATCAGGAATATTCAACAATAATGCAAGATGTCAATAGAATGCTTCAAACGTTTATTGAAACAATATTTTTCCCCAAGACTGTTTATTTTTCGAGACTGCATCATTTCCGAGTGTAGCAGTTCAAGGCGGGTAATTTTAATTCAAATATTTAGTTCAGCGATACCTAAAAATAAAGAAGATTGTGCTTGGAAATGAAGGATGGTTATTTTGAATTTCATAATTTTAATTGCAGAAACCTTTCCGATTAAAAAGACACTTGCGACATCGACGTGCAGTGTGACCTATTTCACAGCACAGCCATGCCTGCACGTGGACATTTTGGATTAATTGTCTACTAAAGGACAAAACTTGACACAGATGCTGCCATTAAACATTGCTTATAGCCCCTCATTGGAACGAGCTCAATCAAATGACGCCTAATAAGCTATGTTTTTGAGTCAAAATATGAAATAAAAAAAAAATTAAATAATGTTTTTTTTTGTGAGGAGAACAGGAGACAATACCGTAAAACTTTTACAATTGTATGTTCTGGAATTGTGTTTTCCAGTTATGACTTTAACTGAGTTGAAATTAACCATTAGCATTTTCAAAGATGTGGCAATATGCCAGTTGGCAAATTGCCATATCTTTTAAAATGTTAATGATTAATTTCAGTCAGTTATATTAATGGATAGAAAATACAATTCTAGAAAATACAATTGTAAAAGTTTTATAGTATTGGCACCTATCGATGTTTGCCGTTACGTTAGTAAAGGGAAAACAAGTAAGAGAAAATAATAAAAAAGACTAGTCAAGTAAGAAACACTGTTTGTTTCCAAAATAATATATGCTCCCTCAACGGTAAAAAACAACTCTATGAACAAATTCCACTAAGAGGTTATAAGTTATGTATAGACAGCAAACCATGGAAATATATTTTCTGCATATAGCATATGGTGGTTTCGTCAAAAGGTGGGGTCAGTGACAGATCCAGATTTTTGGGTTGGTACGCCACTGCCCGCTGGCCATGTATATGGAATATGTAGCGTTTCTTTGTAAGCATGAAACCAAACGCGTCTATAATTGTAGAAAACAGAATAATATTCTGAAATGGACAGCGGATAGTGATAAAAAGCAACGGAATTTCAACAAAGCTCTCAAGGCCAAAATTTGCTGACAGAACTCAGATCAACAATTTTAAAATCTGGTCATGATAAAGCAAGACTTAATGACGTTCAGTTGTAAAAACACATGGCAACTTTTATCTCTCTCACTGATTACAGGGCCTCAAAAAGCTGATACCAATTGAGAAAAAGAAGAGAAAGAAACGCCCGCTGAGCTCGTTCCAAAGAGGGGTCATAACCTATGTTTTTGAGACATAAATGAAAAATTATCGGAATATTCAATATTTGTCTTCCAATCCCATCATTACCCAAAAAATCTGGTGTGAATCGCTGCTAAAGCCAATCTATTAGAAGGGTGACCGAAGGAACCCAAACAATTATAGAGCCTTTGCTCCCGGCAACTCTCTTGGGAAGCTTTTCAATAAAATAATTAACAGAAGACTACCAAATTACTTGGAAGAATACAAATTGATCAATGATAACGGATTTGGCTTTATGAAAAACGCACAATCGGCAATGCTTTTATTTTGTAAACATTTATTAATCGGTGTTAGAAAAATGGAAAAGTTATTTATGCAGAATTCATAGATTTAAAAAAAGCCTTCGATAAGATCAATCGTGAAATACTTGCCAAACATTAAATCATATCGGTGCTGTGGGAAATGTTTTTAAAATTTTAAATCAGTGTATAGTAAACGTACACATATGCTATAGCCAAGTGCAGATTGATGACCAGCAAGCTTTCCTGCGATCGGAGTCAGAGAAGGATGCATAATTTCACCAAGTTTGTTCAAACATTTCATAGAAGATATTTGAGTTTGACGGTTCTCGTTTTCCAATCGGCAATAACCCTGGGAAGAGAAAATGTCAATCACTAACTCTTCGCTGATGACCTGGCATTCATCTTCGAAACAGAAACAGACCTTCAGAACTATTTGAATAGACTGCATGCATACGGGGAGTACAATGGCTTAGCAGTAAATACTGACAAATGCGCAAAATGCAAATTCTCTATTTTGGTAGAAATGAAATCGATATATAGCACTGATCTTTATGCCTCTTTTTGTTGTCTGCCATGGTAAATATCTTTGCACAATATCTACAGAGCCGAGAATTCCGCATGTCTTCACTCAACAAAGATTAGGAGACAAACGGGCTGAAAGCAAAGCTCAGAACCTTTTTATACCTTTCCCACAGACGTACATGGATGTAGTGTGAAGTACACGGATGTAGAAACCATAAACTTCTACTACAACTATCCTCTAAAGGTACCCTCCAAAAGGTATCCTCTAATAGTACATCACCATGTCATAGCTATCCTCCAATACCCGTATGTGCATATGTGCTGCAAGTGATATGCACACATTGTGCACGAGCACACATGTACATATCCACACATCTAGCATGGGCCCATGTGTGATGTGCGCACATTATCCATTAGTACCACAGCCACGTCCCACCAACTTCCTGTCCCACGTTCGTGCAATCCCTTCTACGGCAGTGACTATCACATCACTTCCTAGGTCCGGGGTTAGGTCCGATCAATGAAGCATGTTTATCACATCTGCTACTTATGATGATAAAACAAATATTTAATAAATCCCCCAAAGAAAATAATTCTAGACTTCGAGAGTGGCACTTGAAAAATTTCAGAAAGGAAATGTATAATGGTGAAATAGCACCCGGTTTGAACAAATTGAAACATATCTGGAGTTTAAAATACGAAATAAACAGAAAGGATAACTTGGCATAAAGAATGGTGAAACCAGAGTAATATTCACATGACTAAGAATAAGTAATCTTATTTCCAAATGAAACAAAATACTGCATTTTGATTGGCTGAGAGGTACGGTGTAACCACGGTGTAAAAACAAGAATACACAATAGCAGGCTATATGGCTAAAAAACAATTCCCATTTTTAATTGTTAATTCATACCTTCTGCTCGGTTATTTTAGAACAAAAATAAAAATACAGGAAATTTAATATTTATATGGAATAAAATATTACAGATATAGATGTCATTGAAACTGGCTTATTGAGCCAGTTCCAATGACATCCATATTTGTCTGGTTTTATTTATTAAGAAACTTACCAAGTACAAATATTCTGTCAGTTTTTGCCCACCATGTAGGTTAAAGTATTAAGTACACAAAAATTCTTGGAAATAAATCCGTTATCCTTGTGTTTTCCAGGGTGTATGGGAATTTACACCGGTTTGGGAACTCATACACCCTTCGGCTTCGCCTCAGGGTGTGTGAGTTCCCAAACCGGTGTAAATTCCCATACACCCTGGGATAACACAAGGATAAATAATAATATTCTAGAAGTTGAGAATGTATAGCAAATATTCATTTACGTCGCAAATATTTCGATGAAATAGCCTCAAAAATCTCCACTTTCAGTGAAATGACCGAGAAGTGAAAAATTTTTTTGTTATGCAAAACAGAGCACCGGAATTATGTAATATTACCTGCAACATGGTCCGAGCATTTTTCAAACATAGATCTCATTTGTCCACAATCAGCTGATATTGCAATAATGGGATCAAGATAACAGTAAAGGAATTTAGAAATAAAACCTATTGTCTTCGTTTTCAGCTTTAACAGACATGCAGAATGATTGTTGCTTTTGTTTTTATTCTCGTGACATCGGTCTTGTGTGGAAGTGTTTTGCATTAAACTTATCTATTTCAGTTATAGTCGCTGGTTTTTGTGGGCGTCCCGGGAAGCAGATTAATGACGCCTCGTACAGCTGAGCACAGCACAGAAGCCAAAGATGTACGCATGGGGTGCGATATTATCCGTGATATCACACAAACACCCACCGCCTGAGGTAATGGATGGCTATGTTTTATCGCAGATAAAACAGTGTTGTCTGATCCAGAATCGTGTGCAAAATGAGTTATAAAAATAAAGGGGTGGGGTAGGGGCAAACCACGTGCTCTCATCCCTTGGATCCGCTCAGGTAGACAGTTATCGCAGTTATTGATAAGTTCTTTACCTGGACAAAAGTAGATCTTTGCGCAGTACCATCGCCAAGAATTCTTCCCCTTTTGACTGTCAAGAAACTCTTTGTTGCCTTCCGGAAAACATTCTTCGCTGAGAGCCTTTACCATGGTTTCGGCATACCGGGTTGTGTACATACATAGGAAATAGAGAGCGCTCACCTGTAGTGAATAGACATATGAAGCCAACTGAACTGAAGATCAGGTAAAACGAGTTTGAATGTTGACGGTTAACCCTTTACCCAACGTAACGGCCAAAACCGGCCAGCGCTATTCTCAAAAATCGCCAATTAATTTTCAAAATATTTTCATTTTTTGTCTCAAAAACATAGGTTATGACCCCTCGTTGGAACGAGCTCGTCGAGCTCGTTCCAACGAGGGGTCATAACCTATGTTTTTGAGACAAAAAATGAAAAAAAATTAGTTATTCAAGAATTTTTTTTGCAAGTGTTGTCTGCTTTGCATGTTAGGTAAAGGGTTAATATGCATATTTTCAATTGACACTCAACCGGATTGCATAAACATCATTAAAATACTTAGTTACTTATTTCTAGTACCAACACAGAGATATTTTGGTTCCCTCGGAAACCAAAATTGGAAATTCAGTTTGTCCTGGACGGGGAACCAAATTTGGTTGCATGAAACTAAACATACACATGTTTTGGTTTCTTCCATGTTGTCACATTAACTGGACTGATAAAGCTTTTGAACATTGTATAAATTGCAAAATATAAAGCCGTGTCAAGCTGGAAATTTAAAATAGGGACGAAGCAACGTCAGAAACACGTTTTCAATTGTTCCATTACGGATGCGTTAACTTGTGCGACAATGGCATTTTTTATATATAAACAAGACAGGCAACACTACATGAAATTACCCGGTTCTAGGTCAAATTAAAACACGCTTGTTATCGTCCTTCGACGGGTTTTAGTTCCACATGGAACCAAATTTGGCCGGGATTTCTCTAAGTGAAGGACCTGAGAATTTTTTGGAATTTTTGTTTACTCCCAGCACTGAAAAGACGCCCATTCCTCGCATCTGAGGCAAATATCGACGCCCCTAGCAGTATGTTACAACGAAAGAGTTTTGATAGCACAGAGCCGACCATGGTTCTGACCCAGTCTGAGAAAATTTTGTTTTGCGAGCCACAAAATATACCCCATCCCCGCATGTAAAGCGACCGACGGCGCCGGATTTGTGTTTTGTAACCAGAGACTATCACTGGTGAGAAAACACCAATTAAGGTTGGACCCCGTGTGCGAAAGGTTTGATTTTTTAGACCGACAACACACCAAAATCCCCTTCCCTGGAACATTTCGTCCCCTGAGTTCTAATTGTGTTATGTGCTAGTAGGAAAACATTGGATCTCAGGGGTCGATGTCACAACGCTCGAGTAGTGTGTTACAACGACACAAATTCAACGAGGCTTACCTTGGTCTAGATTAGGGGCCCCAAACGCCGGGCCAACCGGGAAAGTAAGTAAAAGTAAGTTAAGAAATAAGAGTCCTGATATTAACAAAATAAACATCCGTATTCGGAAAATAATGAATTAAAAGTATGTGCATTCCGCCAATTTTAGGAAGCTTGCCAAGATTAACATCGAAACACTTGCCAGCGAATATAATAGCCGCATCACTTTTTGTTAACAGGGACCCTATAATATAAGCAATGAGGTCGGCGAGGGACACAAACTACCCCCAGTGTCCCCGTGAATCAGGCAGCAGCTATTCCGACCCGTGGTGATGGGGCTACTGAAACATTTGCCCCAGACCCCGCTAATTGTGGTTTAGGCACCGCTGTTCGTTGGCGAGACCAGATCAAACTGGACACCTGCGAAATTATGTTCGAGCTGGCTGACCGGTCTTCTCTAGTCTGCCAGAATACTTCGACCCAGACCAATTGACTGTTCTAATAATATGCTTATCCCAAAGCCTTCATTTACCTTGTCGTTGAGAGTATTGTGATGCAATATATTGTAGAAAAGTGCTATAAAGTACTTTTACCTTTGCTTTATATCACAGCAATTTAAATCTTTACGTAACACAACTAGACGAAGGAATATTTAAACCGTTCTGATGAGGTGTTACAAGCTATATTTTGCAGGAGTTGCAAAAAATGGAAAAATGTTCATAGAATTTAGTTCTGCGGATCGTGCCATAAAATACCGGTCCAGTGCCGGCCCAGGATGGACCCCTGTTGGAGTATACCACCCTGCTGTACCGGTACAAAAACGGACTAGCTCGGTCCGAGCGGCCCAAGGCGGTCCAGACGGACAATGTAGGGTATCAGATAATCGCTACTTCAGGGACACAACTCTCATTTCTGGACTTTCCCTTCCGACTTAACCTGTGAAATAACTTGAAGATTAGTTCCGGGAAACGCTCCCCTCTCAATCCAAGGATCCATGTCGTCCCAGAAAGGAGACGCCTGCTCATTTCAAGTGAAGGCACAAGTGATACAATATATTGTCCTTCAAGTGCAAATGGCGCCGTTTGCAATGCCCAAGCACTCAATGTCTGCACAAGAATATTTAAATTCTGCTTGCTACAAAGCCATAATGCATTGTACAATTCTTCATTTTGCTAGCTATTTATCAAATATACCTGATATCCACCAAAAAACCTGCAGTCACCGTCCATCACCGAATACATACACAGAAGGTGTCAGAATGCCCTATATTGGCTTAAAAACGAAAACAATGTAGTGTACCACCGTGAACAGGTCCAGTGGGAAAAAATGGCCGCATATTGTTTGGACCGAACCACCAACGGCGGACCGGTACGGTCGCATCACTAATACAATTGTTTGTCCACTATCTTAGATAAAGAAAGAAGTGAAGAAACTACAGAAATAAATTACAGTGTTCTAGATTGCCCATACACGCCTTTGCCATAACCGTGGTAAACGAATAACGGTGCTTCACTTCTGAAGTGCACCTATGACTCACGTTGTTTGCAGCTGAGGTACAGTTTTTCTCGCCCCTCGCCCCAAAAATAGCAGTGGGATATATATAAAAAATTCTTCGTCACACACTAGGCCTACCTGGGCTCTAAGCCCGGGTAGACCTGATGTGTGACGCAGAAATTGTCATATATACACCTTTATGAGGTCGAGAACGGATAGATATGGGCGTGGCGTAGCACAGTATTACAGAGACTATTAGTAAATGGACATAGCGATATTGCTGCCTTGAATGGGAAGCAACATTTTGTTTCAGTCGTTAAAATAGGAGATCATCATTCTACATATTTGATCACGTGATGGAGATGGGGTGACACACGTCATCTTTGTTTCCAAAACAAATCACACATGGAATATTAGACTGGCAGAATCGTTGTTAGAAAATGGCGAGCATTAACTCGACTCAACATTAAGTAAATAGATATTGATATATTACGTGCTTGATCATTTGTGTGAAAATTAGCAAGTATCAATTTTAATATTATTAATAATATGGTAAGTCCGAATTGAAAACGAAGATTTAGGTCAAGGACTCATTGAAATGTGACTGCGTAAAGTTTGAATCGAGTTGCGTATCTTCGTTGCTTTGCAAAGCGAAACTGAGCTACTATTGTGAAAGTTCAACATTTCAAATATGTTGATATAAATAAAGTACTGCCAATACCAGTGGCATAGGTGATTGCACATAGTCGAGTTAAAATGAGTTAGATATGAAGCGATTGACGGCAACCACCATCGTTGGCTCACTATTTCGCTCCACGCGTGTTTGTTGTTTTGGAAACAAATGTGACATGTGCCCATCCTCAAGATACATAAAACATGCTGATAAAGTCTATTCAAAAGTCCTGACAATCCCGCCCTTAGCTCGGAATGAATGCTAAGATTAGTGACAAGAATAAACTCAGCTCAACCACCCCCTAAAAATAGTAAAAAAGAAAAACAGATATAAATTTTTTGAAACTCACGTTAAACCTGAATTGATCAAGTTCTGTGGAAAATTGGATTCTGATATTTGTGTTCGTTGACGTACAAAGAGTATGCAGTTTTTCTAAACATTCAAAAGCACTTCCACCCTTACAAGCATCTTCAGCTTTTGGATGCAGGACTCTAAGTGGGGGATCTGGAAATCTATCTCTGAAGTTCTACAAAACAAGCAAAAATGAAAAGGTGGCTATTATTTTGTTTATTGAAGAAAGTGGACACGATGATGAATTTATTATTGTTATTATAACCAAGCCAGAAAATAAGCAGAATGACATCTGAAAAATGAGGTCCGCAGAGGGTGAATTTAGTGATGCTACCCTGCATAGCAGGGTAGCATCATTAAATTTACCCTCTGTGAATCTCAATCTGAATCAGGGTATCAAAACTAAACAGAAAGAGGTACCCAGAGGATAAATTGGCCCACTGTATGGGATAGCATCGTCAAATCCACCCTCTGGGGACCTCATTCTGCAAATGTTAGACTGCTTATTTTCTGGCCTGATTATAACAGAGGTTTTTCTAAAAGGTCACGTTGGAGTTGTCTTGTGATGTTTGACCTTCAGTCTTTTTTTGGTTTAGTACCTGATTGGAAGAAATCAACATTTGCTTAGTCTTCTAGTAGTTTTATTTTGGCAGCACGACTCAAGTTTATATGAATACTAGAAAATGAAATGGTTTCGCGAATCGAAGGCGTGCAGGGACGTGTGGGCCATGGCCCTTTCGACCCTCAGCAATAACTTTCGTTCATGTCCGGGCGCGGCAGAGGAGTCAGAAGTTGAGGTGTTCAGCGGCATCTATGTCTCCAACGATTTTTCTTGGGAGGAGGTGGCCGTGATGGAGATATCACCGTCGGTGGTGTAGTTGGTGTCGGAGGACTGAGGGATTGTCTTGGAATGAATGGTCTAGTCCTTTCAGCTGATGGCGGTGTATAAGCTACCTCGGATGGATTAGTTAGTAGATAGCAGTTGCTGGGCGTCCGTGCATCTGACTGTAGATGCTCGTAGGTATTCTAGTACATGTCTACGGTGCTCATGTAGGGTTACTTGTCCCATCAGGAAGTCTCGTGTCCGTCGTCCCTGAACTTCATTCCAAGGAGAGCTTCCACGGATTCCGCGGTACTCACCTCCCAATTGGAGTTCTGACTGGAAGAAGAAGCAAGAGCAGGTTCGGCGACAGGTGCGATGTCAGACCCAACCTCCTGCTCCACAAACAGTCCTTCCTCCACCATCTCCTCTTCCGAGGAAGAGTGTGATGGGCTGGAGTTTGGACTGTTACCTGGCGAAACAGCATCCTCTGAACCATCCATCAGTGTGGAAGGTACCGAGCTGGACTTGGAACGGTCAGGGATAGCAGGCATCGAGTTTTTATCGCCCTGGTTAGCCTCCCACACTTCCTTTTCCCTCTTCTTTTCCATGAACTCCGTCAGTCAGCGGGCATCGCGTCGTCTAGCGGAAGGTCTCTTCTTTCTCTTTCTTTTCTTCTCGATCTCAGCGGCTTCTGCCTCTTTGTCATCATCCAGCAAGTCGGTGTCACTTGGAGGGTGACCAGTACGGGAGGACCCCCCCCCCCCCCCCCCCGTAAAATGTGCTTCGCCTCTCCAGGGACGTCGGTTCGGTTTCTTTCTCAAGATCAACTGTCAGGTGAATTTTACCCTTGAGCACCCGGTTACTCCAGGTGGTAGCAAGGGTAGCCTTCACTCTGACAAGTGTTTCTTGGATTACAGTTGGCAGCTCCATTGTCAAGTTGTTAGCACCTCGGAGTCCAAAGTGCGAATGATTGGCGGACGTGATCGTGTGTGTATGAATACTGATGAATGAAATGTTTCAACGCGCCGAAGGCGCACAGGGACGATTTAAATCCCTAGCGACCCGAATAACTTTATTTGCTTTATAACTTTCTTTGCTTACGAATCCACGAGAGTCGGAACCGAGAACCAATAATCTTATTTGGTTTGAATGTGCGCACTGGAAGTAGGGTAGTGGGTGCAGATCTCCGAGAACATCGAACTAGAAGATGACTCGGAATTGCGCATAACTACAAAAATTCTGTTTTGTGTTTGTTTAGAGACGTGGGCATATTTATGGTGATACTGAAACCGCGGTTTATTGGTTGTTTTAGAAAAGAAAAAGAAACCCAAACAGTCGCTGGTTTGGGAGCAACCCCAGCGTGTTATCCATAACGGTTATAAAAAGGAAAAAATCCAGCAATATGTGTTTTTGAAGCTGGGAATCATCTATCAGCCTAGAAGGGAGAGTGGATGCTGAGACTTGGCCGTCTAGTCTGCCTTCATCTGCGCTCTATGTTTAAAGGGCACAGGGGCCAGTCCAGTCCCCAAAAAATATTATTAAATATTGGCGTGAATTCTCGAAACGATAATTCTGATCTCGTAGTTAAGCAGTTGCGGAATATGCTTAGCGATATCAGGGTCAAGTTTAGATCAGCAAAAAATTTATTTCGCTGAACTAAACTTTTCGCAAAAACTCCCTCAGGCTGAGAGGAGAACCCTGAGCATCATCAACGAAACCATTCGGAAAGTGAAGGACGTTAACGTTATACCTAAAATTGATGACGCGAAGTTTGATGTTGCTCAGGATTTAATCCATTGGACCACGAGAACCGCCAATATTATGTACGATCACTGGTTGAACCACCTAAATTTAAACTAAGTAAAGGCAAAGGTAACAGCCGCCTAATAGATGTGGGATTAGGAACTAATGTGGTTAACCTGTCTGGCACCAATGACCTAACAACCCAAGAGAAATCTCTTTTAGATCGCGGTTTAACTTTTGTACCAGCACCAAAGCCTAAAACTGATAACCAAACAAATTTACCATCATACAACTGTAATTTTCTTAGGCAAATGAAATTAGCAGACCGCTTTAGAAACTCCAGCGGTCGGAAACTTCCTTTTACAGAATCATCTGGTTGGTCACCTCCAGATAGTGAAGTAGATCCCGAAATTATTGAGGCTAGCAAACGAATCATCCAAAAGGTGTTCAGCATGAACATACTCTCCGATAAAGACAATTTAACAGTTGGTGAACGGAGAGCCCTCACGAAACTTCGAAAAAATAAGAAATTAGTAATTAAACCAGCCGACAAAGGTGGGTCGGTAGTTGTTCTATCTCGGGATAATTATATAAAGGAAGCCATGAGACAACTCAGCAATACTAAACATTATAAGAAAATAGATTCACTTATTTGGCCTAGTAATATCGAAAAATTCAATAAGGTCTTAAAATTTCTCCTCGACGAAGGTCACATTACCAAAAAACAATTGAAATATTTAACAGCTAAGCTCAGTGCTCAAACAAGACAATTTTATATCCTACCAAAGATCCACAAGGACCGTTCTTCATGGACGGATGACTTAACTCCATCCGGGAGGCCAATTGTATCAGATTGTAATTCGGAATCTTATGCGATCTCGGAATTAATTGATTATCATCTGAAACCTATAGCAAATAGACATCCAAGCTATCTAAAAAATACACAGGATTTCCTGTCAAAAATTTCGAAATTGAAAATATCGAAAAATGCAATTCTGGCTACTTTGGATATCGACAGTATGTATACGAACATTGATATTGATAAAGGTGTTAAATCAGTTAAAAATGCATTTGAAAAATATCCGGATGCGAAACGCCCGGATGAACAAATTTTGGATCTTTTAGAGCTGAGCTTAAAAGGTAATGACTTTCAATTCAATGGAGAATATTTTCTACAAATAATGGGTTGTCCTATGGGCAAAAGATTCAGTCCTAATTTTGCAAGCATTTATGTAGCGGAATGGGAGGAAAATGCCTTAAGCAAATGTGCAAAGCATCCTCTCGTATATCTCAGGTATTTAGATGACATTTTTATTATTTGGGAACATTCAAAAGAAGATTTTGATGAATTTTTAGAAATTTTGAACAATCACGATCCAAATATTAAATTGAAAGCTACTATCAGTGAAAATTCTGTTGATTTTCTCGATGTGACCGTGTATAAAGGCAAGCAATTTCAGGCGTCCGGTCATTTAGATTATAAAGTGTATTTTAAACCAACTGATTCACATCAATTGTTGCACACAAAATCATTTCATCCTCAACATACATTTAAAGGTATCATCAAATCACAACTCATTCGTTTCCACCGCAATTCAAGTGATAAGGTAAATTTCAATGAGGCTTGTTCTACTCTATTTTGCGCCCTCAGATCGAGAGGGTACTCGCTGCGCCTCTTGCGTAGCCTGAAATCCCAAACCCTGAAAAAGCTCGAAAGTCCAGCTGAAACTACCGATTTCGAACCACTGAAGATTGAACACAACAGACCGTTGCAGAATGGTAGTGGCGCGGTATTTAATTGCAAAAAGCCTCGTTGTAGACTGCATACTTTTATGCCTGATCAGAAAGAGGAATTTTCCTCCGAACAAACGAAAAATCATTATCAGATCCGTAACCCCCTCCATTGTGATTCACCAAACATTATTTACCTTATCACTTGTAAGCGATGTCGGAAACAGTATGTTGGTCAAAGTCAAAATCCTTTTCGAGAACGTGCTACTAGACACAAACAGGATATAAAACATAATGCTGATGCCCCAGTAGCACAACATTTTAACCTTCCTGGCCATTCTTTGGACGATTTCGAAATCCATCCTATTGAACAACCACCAATTAAAGACACATTAGAAGAAACGGATGAATTTAGAAAAAAAACGTGAAGCTTTTTGGATCAATACGCTTCAAACCCTCTGGCCATTTGGTATGAACATATCAGAGGGCGAATGCGAAAGGAGGTCCATCATTCCTTTCACTTTAACGTACAACAGAATGAATATCGAAATAGCAAAAATGTTAAAAGATGAATTCAATTTTACCAATGCTAAATTAAATGAACCTTTGAATCTTCGACCTGTCATCGCCTATAAGAAAAACAAAAGCTTGCGTAACATCCTTGTAAGGACTAAATTAGAGCCCATCAATGAATAACATCAATTATTGCCAGTCAGTTTAACCAGTTCCTAAGCTCATCACTTAGTTTAAATCAAATTTGGTGTAATTTTTTGTCATGTTTGAAACCCATCTGGGTTCAGTAAATGAAAACAATTTTTCGGCGGCATATTAAAAGAAAAAAACGTTTCAGTATGAAATGTCTGTGCCAGTGCGATTTTTTAACCTCAAACACACACACACACACACACACACACACACACACACACACACACACACACACACACACACACACACACACTCACAGACACGCACGTAAAGGGCTGTTAAATCTGTATTCAAATATTTATTTACTTAAAATGTACGCTCGTCCCAGCCAGGCAAGCTTGTTTCAATCCTTGCCAGGTGCTTGGTGGTTTCCTGTGTATGTTAACAGAAAGGTGGGTTTTATCAATTCCTCATATGCTTCGTCTAATATTTCCCCGCGTCTTCTTGATGAGGGTATTGCAAGAAAATTTGAGAATGTTCAATTAGAAAAGTTATTGGTAGAGAGAAAGATGGGTATCCGTTATGCATATTGTGACTATTGTGTGATTGTTGCTATGGATGGGGTGAGGACTGAGGGGTGTGGGGTGGGTTTCTTCGGAGACCACTCCCCACGCGCAGAGTTGCGAGACAGTCCTAACAGACTCGACTCTAGAATTCCTGATGAGTAGCGAGGCAGTCCTCACTGACTCCACTACTCCATTTCATTATTAGAGAAAGATAGAACTGCCTTATTGTATATTGTGACTGTTGTGTGATTGTTCCTATAGATGGAGTGGGGGTGGGTTTCTTCGGAGCTCACTCCCCACACGCAGAGTTGCGAGGCAATCCTCAAAGACTCAGTCCTAAAGCCCTCAATGAGTAGCGAGGCAATCCTCGCCGACTCCACGAAGTTTAATTCTATGGAGTAATTTTAATTTAATGTGACTTGTTTTTTTTCTGCTGAGGGTTCGGTGTTCGTTCAGTTTTACCATTGGTTCACTATCCTGGAGTCTGTGGGGGTTTTGTTATATAGGTCTTATTAAACGCGTTTCAATCGAGCTTCAACAGAGTTGCGAGGCAGTCCTCACAGACTCAATCCTAAAGTTCTCAATGAGTGGCGAGGCAGTCCTCACCGAGCCAACGCAATTTAATTATATTGTATAATTTTTATTATCTGAAAACGTATTTTTCTTGTTACGGGGTTGGTGTTCTCTCAGCTCTACTATTAATTCACTATCCTGGAGTCTGTTGAGGGTTTTGTTTTGTAGGTCTTTTAATCGCGTATCAATAGTTTCTATTTTTGCTAGCTCGTGAAGTCCCTTTAACGGTGTTCATTTGGGTTTGCATAGTACCACACGTAGGGCATAATTTTGAACCCTCTGTAGCTTCTGAATGTTGGTTTTGCTCATTATTGCACCGTATTTTAGTCCCGGGCGTATAAATGATTTGTAGATCTTGAGCACATCTTTGTTTGCTCCCCAATTTTTACGTCTGATCATCTTCAGAAAACTGATACGTTTAGTAGCTCTAACAGTAATGGAGTTTCTGTGACTGTTTAGACTGAGGTTGCTATCAAGTATAAATCCCCCAAATTTGTCCTCGCTGCTTGCTTCTAATTTGTGATCGTATAACTGGTGATCGATACGTGGGACTGGTTTTTCTCTTTGCTTCCTGAAGAATGTAACTTTTTGAGTTTTGGCGGCATTGAGCTTGATGTGCCATTGGGAGCACCAGCTCTCAAGATCGCGAATGGTCTCCTGTAGACGATTTTTGATTATGTTTCGGGACTTGCTGGCCTTCAACATGCCTTTATCGACTGAGAACTGCAATAGTTCAACAAAGTCGTTCCCTACGTTTTCTGTGTAATTCACATATATCATGAAAAGAAGCGGGCTTAGAATCCAATTCTTGTGGTGTTCCCGTTTCAAGTATTACTACATCTGACACCTCGCGGTTAACCCTCACCTTGATTTTTAGGTCAGTTAGAAATGATGACATGATCCTCAGAATTGTAGTGGTTAATCCCATTTTTGCTAGTTTATATCTCATGACATTGTGCTATACCAAGAAAAAGCGCTGTTCTGATTTCGTTTTGACTAAATGCTGTTTTCATATAATCAACCAGTTTATACACATGCTCGATACCCTCTTTCTGACTCCTATACGTTCTTTGCCATTTGTTGACAAAGTTGATTAATTCGAGACAGCTGCGAAGTCTCATGGTGAGAATCCGCTCAAATATTTTTCCAGCACAGCTAAGCAAGCTAATTGGGCGGAAGCTAGAAGGGTTGGTAAGGTCTTTGTCGGGTTTAGGAATCATGACTCCTGTGGCCACTTTCCAGCATTTTGGGAAGTACCCACAGGAGAGACAGCAGTTTAAGAGTTGGGTTAGTCTACAGTAGAAGATGTTGGGGCACTGTTTCATTATTTTGTAAGAGACTTCGTCCTCTCCTAGGGATGAAGATGACTTGCATTTTCTGATTATACCCATGACCTCTTCTACGCTTAAAATTGGTTCGGTTAATTCAGGGTCGTCCCCGTCTTCATACCTTTGGTCGAAGTTCGGTTCATTAAAAACAGAATTGTTATCTTGGACAAATTTATTTATCTTTACCTACAAATCGTTGTCATATCTGTTCCCTTCTTGGGGACGATGCGCTTTCTTTAGAAGTACGGCAAAAGCGCTGACTTTTGCCTTGTCGTCCATCATGATGGTCATAGTTCCGTCGCTAGTCTTCAGCACGTTATTGTTGGCTCTTTTAGCCAGTAAGAGTTTTACATGTATCCCAGAACTTCTTAGGTTCTCTCATCCGATTTAGGTTTTCTGTTGTTTTTTTCCATCTTCCGCGATTGCCGTTAGCTATGGCCTTTTTACTTCTCCGTGTAGGCGTTTATACGCGGTTTTAAATTCTGCTTTTTTGATTTGATAATTCTCTGATTGGTAAGCCCGGGAGGCTTTTCTTTTTTGTTTAATTATTTGAAGAGTTGCTTGGGTTATTCTGTTTATCCGCGGTTTTACTGTTTGCTTGGGACAGATTTCGTCTAGTGTACTGTTGATAACCTCGTTAGAATGAGTTCAGGCTTTTTCTAGTCCATGAGCATTTAAGTTGTTATTTGCATTTATTTTTACTTCACTAATGTTTCTGAAGAGGTTCCAGTCAATTTTTGATAGGTTCCTCCTGTTCACGGGAGGATACCTTGTGGGAGCAGTATTACATTTCAAATCCCCTACAAATATGTCTTGCATTTGGCTGGTTAGTGATTTGCTGGTGATAATCAAGTCTAGGATATCTGATTGATGGAGTGGGTTGTTGCTTGTGTATGTTACGTCTTGGTCGTTATTTATCACGAATACACCGAGTTCTTCAATGATGTTGAAAAGGGCGTCACCATTAGGCTCAGTCTTATCACAACCGAATGCCTGGTGTTTGGAATTGAAAGCATCCAAAAATATGCAGTGATTGTATTTTTTGGTAAAGAATTCAAATACTTTACTGTCTACTGTTGCTTGCGGCTTGTTATAATATGGTATGATACTTCAGCATTGAGGTGGTCGCATAGCCTTGTTTTCTATTTAAACTCCTGTCTGATTAGTAGAGCAACGCCGCCACCTTTTTTGGACGGGACGATCTCTTCTTATAATATCAAATCCACATGACGAAAATTGTTTGTTTGGTTTAAGCCATGTTTCGCTAATTCCAATTGTGTCCATATTTTTGAAATAATGTGACATTTGCAAGTGTTTCTTTTTAACGCTTTGGGCGTTCCACTGGACTATTTTTAGTGTATCCATGACTGGTTTAGGAATAACTGTACTAAGTTTATTTCAGTTTATATACTATTTGTAATATTATAGTAGCATATGTGATATTAGAGTTTTGTATAACTTAGAGGCTGTTTTACTGATCTTTTTGCATACGTCCGAAAGACTAGTGTCCATGTGTTTCTTCATTATGCTGAAAATAGAGCCAACCATTAGAGTACACGTGGAATAAGGGTAGGATGAGTTCTCGACATTACTTACATTTAGAGCTTTAACCTGGATGTTTGTTTTAACTTTTTTGAAGTGGCTACACCCCGGTAGTTGCTGGGTGTTGATCAAGGCAATTGGGGTGCCTTCGCGATGTGTTTGTCACCGCATTTCATACCTCGTTGCTCCCCGTTGCATTTGTGTGCCCAAATTTCTGACACTCGTGACACTGAACAGGTTGCGATTAAACACGATATTCCTCGGTTTCGAATTTTTTGCCGTTGATAATTACCCCTTTGTTTATCAGATTTGATTTCGTTGCTCTATTAGGGCATTTTACTTTAATCTTCCAAGTATGGTTGCCCGTGGCTTTGGAGATTAATCTCTCCCACATGCATCCTGAAAGGGCTTTATCACTCGAGTTTTTTTTCATTTTGGTGTGAACGCATGCGATTAGGACATAGGGTTTTGGTTGCAATATCCTTCTTAAAAGTGACCAATTCGCCACTTTATCTAACTGTGCTAAAATCAAAACAAAGCACTGTTGTTATGGGTGGTTCGTTGGATTAAATACAAATATATCATTGTCAATGGAGTTTCCGTGTTAGTAAAGCGTAAAACAATTGGTTCCCAATGATGTAACTGGGATACTGGCACTTGAGCCATCACAGTCGGGACAAATCAAGTTTACCACCCCCTCCCCCGCCATCCAATAGGTCATCTTCACAACGTCCCCATCAGTGAAGCGTCTTATTAGGATTGTTGTCTGATTACCAGTCAGAAATTGATGACGAAGTGCATGGATGTTTTCCGAATGTGTCAACAGGGCCGGGTTGTGGTTTAGGGTAGAGGGTAGCTCTTCAACCAAGCCCTGGTCGATTACCTCACCATTGGCGATTCGGACTATCAGAAAACATTCGTTACTTGAAAGAAAGAAATTAAATTAAAATAACTTTCTTCGAGAAAAGGTGAATCAAACGAAAGACATTGCCGATTATCAAAGACGATTTCATTTCATATTACTTGATGGTTTTAACCATTTACCTAACACGAAAAGCAGACGGCACCTGCATACAAAATTCTTGAATAACCTAATATATTCATTTTTTGTCTGGAAAACGGTGTGTGAAGTTTAATAGCGGTGCAATTGATATCTGCGGCTCCTGGAATTACAAATGTATAGTTTTTAATGAAATATAACCACGGTGTGTGAAGTTTAATAGCGGTGCAATTGATATCTGCGGCTCCTGGAATTACAAATGTATAGTTTTTAATGAAATATAACCACGGTGTGTGAAGTTTAATAGCGGTGCAATTGATATCTGCGGCTCCTGGAATTACAAATGTATAGTTTTTAATGAAATATAACCAAGATAGCCTTACGTAGAGACGTCGAACTCGGAAAACACCCCCCCCCCCCCCCCAAGCAAAAAAAAACAAAAAAAAAAAAACAAAAAAATAACCCCACAGCCATCACCTATTTTTCTTTTAGCTTTACAACGTAATAAAATTTATAAAATACCGACCCATTTTATGAGAGTATGACCCCCCCCCCCCCCCCCACACACACACCCTATTCAAGTCCGAGTTCGACCATAATGGCTGGGAATTATCTGGGAGGACACCACATATTTTGATATGTTTTTGGTGAAGATTATATTTCTAGAGGGGGCGGTTCAAAATGAGGTTAAATGTAAAAGATATGGAAAAAAATTAAAATCGGTGTCGCTGATATCGGGTGCGTGAATTTGAAATGAAAAAATAAAATTGCACAATTTCAAATAACAAGAAAATAGTATGTGTAATTCTATAGTTATACCAGTTCTAAATGCGGAGCTACAGGAATCCCAGGCGTAGCTTTTTAATGAAAACTGTCCAAAATCGTTTAAATGATGAAATAATACTCCCGATGATATTATCGTTTCATCTTGGGTGTTTGATGTCTGATTTTAATTTATTTCAATTTTGTGATTGGGATGATGAGTACTTAAGCACTAAAGGAACTAATAGTTGTACCGTTTTCAAATGCGGAGCTACTGGAATCACAAGTGTAGCGTTTTTAACGAAAACTGTCCAAAATCGTTTAACCCCTAGAACTCAGGTAGTACAACATAATTTTCCAATCACTCTGTTTTTCTCTTGTTATTTATTTATTTATTTATTTATTTATTTATTTATTTATTTATTTATTTATTTATTAATTTATTTATTAGGCTTTCCCAAACCCAGTTTGGGAAAGACTATTGTTATTCTTCTTTTTCAAAATTTTTCTTCTCTATTTTTTTTTTTTTTTTTTCCTCCTGAATTTTTTCTGTTGAACTGCTCGAAAACAAGCTGTACGATTTTGACCAAATTTGGCACACTTATGTAATGTCATAAAATCTAGTGAAATGCGGTATCGCCATATCTGTGAAAACGCATATTTTCCAAATATACACCAAAACCTTCAAAATTTCACCATTTTTCGAATGTCTCAAAATTGTTTACAGTTATTTAGCTCAAATTTTCCACACATTTAGAGCATAATATGATACACCACAATCACCACTCAGATCTTTCAACTTTAACCCCCACTGACCAAAAATGACATGAATATAGAATTTTTCTTCAAAATTGACCAACTTCAAGGGCAAATTTCTCTAATAACAAGGTTGTTGTAACAATTATTTTGGTTTGGATAGATGCAACAATGATTGCGGAAGAAAGTTACTATTTACTTTTTAATCTCAGATTTAACCCTCAAGCACAATGAGGGTGAGAATAAGAGTACCGTTTGAAAATGCCAAAATTAGACTACTTTGGTTGCTTTTTCCATCCTTTTGGAAAAGGGTTAATTTCAAACACTTTTCGTGTACGTATTCACAATTGACTACCGAGCATATTTGCTGTTGTAAGTTTGGTTGTAAAGTTTAACCCTATCCCATTCTGGTTGCATAAAAGTAGGTACCGTCCAAAAAAACTCCAATTTTTTCAGAATTTAGTAAGTTTAGGTGACGATTTACTCCATTTTTAATTGCTTGAGCAATGCTCGTTCTATTTGCATAAAGATAAAAGCTGCTTGCGGCAGTCAAAGTATGACAAATTTTGTTCTATATGTTATTATTAAAAGTTTAACCCTTAGCAGATTTGAGACTTCCTATAAGGGCACTGTCGGAATATTTGTTATTTTCGTCAACTTCAAGAGCAAATTTTTCTAATTACAAGATAGTTGTAATAATTATTTTGGTATGGCTAGATGCAACAATGCTTGTGGAAGAAAGTTACTGTTTACTTCTTAATCTCAGATTTAACCCTCTAGCACAATGAGGGCGAGAATAAAAGTACCGTTTGAAAATGCCAAAATTAGCCATTTTTGATTGCCTTTTCTATCATTTTGGAATGGGTTAATTTCAAACACCTTTCATGTACGTATTCACAATTGACTATCGAGCATATTTGCTGTCGTTAGTTTGGTTGTAAAGTTTAACCCTATCCCATTCTCGATGCATAAAAGTAGGTACCGCCAAAAAATTTCCATTTTTTTCAGAATTTGGTAAATTTAGGTGGCGATTTACTCCATTTGTAATTGCATGAGCTCTGAATGTTTTCTATAGCTGCTTGCAGCAGTCAAAGTATGACAAATTTTGTTCTATATGTTATTATTAAAAGTTTAACCCTTGGCAGATTTGAGACTTCCCATAAGGGTACTGTCAGAATAATTGTTATTTTCGCCAACGTTTACATGCACTTTCTCAGCACTGGAGCCATATTGTCTCAAAACCTTTTCCATGAGAGGATTGGGCCTTCAACCAAACACAATTTTGCTGTTATATATTTTATTCAAAGTTTTAACCTTCACCCAGTTTTCGGGCCTTGAATTTGAGTGCCCTAAAATTCTTCATAAAATTGGCTAATTTGGAGCTCACTTTTTTTCCATTTTCGAAAGGAATATCGAAAAATGATTTACATGTTCGTATTTACAATTGCCTACCGAGCATATTTGCTGTTGTAAGTTTGGTTGTAAAGTTTAACCCTATGCTCGTTCTATTTGCCTAAAGATAGGTGCAGTCCAAAAAAACTCGCGTTTTCAGAATTTGGTAAGTTTAAGTGACGATTTACTCCATACCTAATTGATTTAGCGCTGAACGTTTTCTATGGCTGTATGCAGCAGTCATAGTATGACAACTTTTGTTTTATATGTCATTATTAAAAGTTTAACCGTTGGCAGATTCGAGACTGCCCATATGGGGATGGTCGGAATAATTTTAATTTTCATAAAATCACTGAATATTGATAAGCGTGCAGTGGTAGTTTGGAATAGAATATCCGAAAATGCTTTTGAAATTCGGATTCACAGTTCAATTCCAAGAATATTTTCTGTTATAAGGTTGCTGTAAAGTTTAACGCCATCCCTGTCTCAGATGCATAATGGTAGATGCCGTCGAAAAAAACTCATTTTTTCAGAATTTCGTAGATTTAAGTGACAGTTTACTCCATTCCTAATTCATTGAGCGCTGAATGTTTTCTATGCCTGCATGCAGCAAGCATAACATGACAACTTCTGTTTTATACGTCATTATCACAAGTTTAACCCTTGGTATATTTAGGAGTTCCCATGTGGGTATAGTCGGAATAATTGTTATTTTCGTAAAATCAATCCCTGAATATATTGGTAACCGTGAAGTGGCCTTTCAGTGGTGCTACATGAAACCGCAAATAGTTAAGGTTGAAAGGTTCATCAAATAGACAAATATAATACTTAACTCAGCCGGTGACAGGTAAATAATGAATGGAAAAGTCGTTGAGTTGAGAATAAAGTAGGGACGAATCGTGCCCTCGGTTTCCACCTGATCCACGGTATTTCCACGCGGCCTCGGCACTTGACAAAGATACTAAACTGTCGGGCAGGGACAGTAGGAAACATTCTGAGAATTTCAAGTTGCTGCCTTGCATCATCGGGACATAATTGGAATATATCCGACATTGTATCTGCCGGATACATTCCAATTATGTCCCGATCACTTCACCCCGACTGTCCACATGGGGGCACCATGACGCCGTGTACTAAGGCATACTGCATGTCGATGGTGCGCATGTCTTCAACCAGTCTAACCCTGCCTGTGCTACAGTGCGGAGGCACTATGTTGGGGAGCTGGCAGCTGCTCGTCATTGCTCGGTGGTTGTCTCTGGGTACTCCGGCTTCCTCCACCCATACAACTGTCACCGACATAATATGACCTTGGCTGTTAATGTGTCGTTAAAACCTAATAAATAAATAAATAAATAAATAAATAAATAAATAAATAAATAAATAAATAAATAAATAAATAAATCCAGTACCAGTTTTGTTCGTACAAATATTAGTACCGTCAGACAAAATTCATTTTCTGATTAATTTCGTACTTTTCTGTACTCACCTTCCCTGAGTAAGATTGGTATACCTTTTCAATCTCAGATTTAACCCTCAAGCACAATGAGAGTGAGAATAAGTGTACCATTTGGAAATACCCAAATTATCCAACTTTGGTTACTCTCTACTAATATTTAGGAATGGGTTAATTTGAGACACTTTGCTTTGTTATATGCAGAGGTGTTTAATCAATAAATCCGGCTTTAGTTATGTTCTGGGACTTAAAGAAACATGTGCTTTGGCCACTTAAAAATAGCACTGACTGCAAAAAATGACTGAGTGAATACTCACTTGTCCAAAAACAAAAAGGAAAGAGCTCTTTGAGCTTTTCATAACTGCTTTCAAAAATCAATGGGGAACAACTTTTGTGTTATATGTTTTTGGTGTTCCGTGTTATCTAACACCAGTTTGGCCGTACAAATACGAATATCGCCACGAAAGAAAGCACATTTTCTCAGTGGTAGACTGTTTGACTTCTATGATAGAGGTCCTGAGATTGATCCCTATCTGGGACGACCCACGTAATGTCCTTGGGCAAGGCACTTTATCCCGGTTGCCAACATGGGGGCACGATGATGCCATGTACTAAGGCGTACTGCATGTCAGTGGTGCACATGTCTTCAACTGCTGGTACCCTGCTTCAGCGGAGCTTGAACATAATTAGAATGTTGAGCTGACAGTTTCTGGTCGATGCTCGGTGGTTCTCTCTGGGTCCTCCGACTTCCCCCACCCGTAAAACTGTCACGGTCACGATTAGCCATTGTGGATAAGTATGTGACCGCAAAAACACCAATAAATAAATACCGTCAGGGAAACCCTCTGTGAAATCCTTATGTCAATAAATAGCAAAGTAGTAATGCAGTGCAAGAAATATTAACAAGCTGTTCAACATCCCTTTAATCAACTCATTTTGACTTGAACTCTACCCATCACTGTGTATTCTAGCTCTGTAGATGGTTTAAACCATATCAAATAAACAACTAATTTGTGCTGTGACAGTAACTCATATTACATGTATTTCATTGTATCTGAAACAAATATGTTGGAAAAATTGTGAAATCATGGAGTAGGAAGCTTACCCTCGTTTGTTGACAAATCCCACACATTCACAAACAGACAGAATGATAGAGAATAAATTAATTATTGATATTTAAGGTCACTTTCAGCATCTACAGCTATATCATGACCATAATATAGGTATTTATTCAAGTCCAGGTATTCATTGCATAGGCGTACAGGGCTATTTTTCAGGGGGGGGGGGGGAATGGACCCTTTTAGCCCGAAAAAGTTGAATCTCAGGAGGAAATGCCAAATGTGGGTATGGGAGGGAGGGGTGGGGGTCTCCCTCCCATTGAGTACCTGGAGAGAACCACCGAGCAATGGCAAGCGACTCAGACTCCCCAACATACTACACAAAAGCAGGGTTAGCATTGGTTGAAGACAATTACACCCTCAAAGTACCCTTAGTACACATCGCCAGCATGCCCCCCCCCCCCCCCCCCCACGTGGGAAATTAAATTGGGATGAAGTGTCTTGCTCAAGGACACAATGTGGTTGCTACAGGCGGGATTCGAACCGAGGACTTCTTGGATTGCAACAATCATCTCTACCTTCTGAGCCACCGTGCTCCCGTAATATGCAGTAATAGAGCTCTTTATATGTACTTGTGTGATTATAAATGAATAATATTAACGTGGATACGGTTCCACCGAATCAACTTGTACAGTATAATGGTCAGTTTATTTGCTACTTCTAAGTGATGAGATAGGAAAACAACATTTTGTGTGGAAAACCAAAATGTTTTGTAGTCATTTCTGGCAACTAAATTGTCCGAAATTTTCTGGCATATTGGCTGAAAATCCGCTCCTTCCTGACTCGGGGTGGGTTGGGGCACAGTCCTTCATGAAACTCATAATTCATATGTACTAATTTTTTCCAAAGCATAAAGGACATCGCTTGTTTTGCTTTCTATGAAAATATTCTGTAATTATTGAAAAGCAAATTTTGTGTTAAATGTTTTGGTGTCCTGCTGTGTCTCAAATATCTGTTTTGGCTGCATAAAAACTAGTAGCATCACAAAAACTTTGATTTCCACTAAATTTTCTGTTTTCAAAACTGATCGATAGTTTTGTGTACAATACAGTTTGCCTTTTCACATTAAAAAGTTGGGAAAGCCCGTAATTTGTCCAACAAATTACAATTCTCTAGTTTATTTATTGGTGTTTGAGGTCACATGCTTATGCAGAATGGCCAATCGTGAACGTGACAGTTTTACAAAGCCGAAGTACCCGGAGAGAACCACCGAGCATCGACGAGAAACTGTCAGCTCCTCAACATTCTGTTCAAGCTCGCTCAAACGGGGTTACAGCGGTTGAAGACATTGCACCATCGACGTACATTACGCCTTAGTACACGGCGTCATCGTGCCCCCATGTAGGCAACCGGAATAAAGTGCCTTGCCTAAGGACACAACGCGGGTCGTCCTGGACGGGGATCGAACTCGGGACCTCCAGCACTGAAGTCCAACAGTTGACCACTGAGTCACCGCGCTCCCTTTTTCTCTTGTTAGCAGTGAATTTAACCAATTATATCTTGTTTGACAGAGCTCACTGCTTTTTTCCTTGCTTTTTCTCACGACAATACGGTTGCGAAGTTATTTTCGTAAGTGACCTCTTGATAAACGTGTCATCTACACACTAAAAACTAAAGTGTTAAAACTGACACTTTCAAGGTGTTAAACCCATTCTAACTCTTAGGGTTTGACTTTAACACTCAAAGTGCAATGCTTTAAGCACTTAGACATTACAATCGTCAGACATCTGAAACTTGAATGGATGGCACTTCCCATGTGTCTTGCATTGGTGGTTCTTCCAGAATCGTCCATAATTTGATTTGCGATTGGTGGGTACATAATTAAAAGGACATAACGTAGATGACGCGGATCAGGCTCGAGAGTTCGAGTCTGATCCGCGTCATCTGCGTTGTTTCCTTTTAAGTGTCGCGACATTACACTTGTCAAGTGGTATTATTGTAACACCTGTCAAGTTCTGGGATATCTTCACTTGAACAAAGTGCTAGTTCAGCACTTAGCTAGTGTTAAATACAGCACTTCAAGAGTAGTTTTTAACACTTTAGTTTTTAGCGTGTAAGGGAATCAAGAACATAATCAGATGCAGCAAACTGTATAAGGTGCAAGGTGGATAGAGGCTTATATTTTCAGTCAGGTAATGAATCCTGGAACCAGCAGTACTTCGTCGCAAAAGGATGAGATACTCCGGGTTCGTGAGCAGCGAAAAGATAAATGGGGTGGTGATGCTATGAATGATTTGCCTGTGGCAGATGCTTGTTATACCTCGGTCTGTAGAGCTTCATTTTTGAGACCAAGATTTGTAGCGTCCTCCACAAAGCGGTCCATTGACAGTACCTCAACGGATTCAAATCCTGATGCCGAAGTTTAAAATCGGTGGTTGCTTGCATGAGAGATGACCAACGCCTTACTTGGAATTCGGTCAACTTATTCAAATTGTATGGTGAGTGTAGGACTGTAGGGGAACTTGCATTTTCCGTTAAGTTTTTGTTACTAAAATTGCTGAGAAGTACGGTACGATATTTTAGTCCTTTCCTTGCCGGTGATAGCCACGATTTAACGGACAGTTCGAGAGCTGGATCGGCTCTACGAATTACATATGCAGATGATTGTGATGCCGAAAGCGTAATTAACCCTTTACCCAACGTAACGGCCAGAACCTACCAGCGCTATTCTAAAAAATCGCCAATTAATTTTCATTATTTTTTTATTTTTTTTGTCTCAAAAACATAGGTTATGACCCATCATTGGAACGAGCTCGTCGAGTCGTTCCAATGAGGGGTCATAACCTATGTTTTTGAGACAAAAAATGAAAAAAATTAGTTATTCAAGAATTTTTTTTCAAGTGTCGTCTGCTTTTCATGTTAGGTAAAAGGTTAAAGTTTTGAAGAAAAATATATGCGCCGAAATAAAGGATATGGATATAGGTAGAAACACTTATGATCTCAAGCTCAACTTTGACAAAATATCAGAGTTTACAATTGGGACGTTGTTGGATTTTCTGGGTAGCTTCTCACTGAAATTAGATCACACCCTACCCTGGATGCTGACATTGTAACATCACTGGTACATGAGATACCTGCAACCATGCAAATTGGTCTTACTGACTGCGAAGATGAGGGATTCTGAAGACTTTATAAAAACGATGCTGCATGACTTCTATGATAAATTGTTGCGTTTCGAGAAATCGGCAGCAAATACATCTGCTCGCTGTGTTAACTTCACACCAATGTCTACTTCTGACGGTGGGCAAATAATAATAATACTTTCTATGCTGACATTGCATCTCGGAATGGAAAACTTAGTATCCATTCCCTGGCTGTTTTGTTAACTCAAGCAAATAGCACGGTCCAGTCGCAACACAGTCGGCACTTTTGATATACTGGAAACTGTTAGAGGTAATCGGGCTATCATCCAAGATTTACTCGCTGCTCAATCCATTTCGGATTGCGACACACTTGGGAGCCTGTTCGAGATTGGGAAGGGTCGAAAACAAAAAGTCCTCCAAAGCGGAGCTTCGTTGAAATCGTTTGGTGAGCAAGATGTTGAGTGGTCAAATGTACTCGGTCAAGCAACGCAATTCATTTCTCTCTGTTACGGTTCCAAGGTAACCACATCAGTGACTGATTTTCGTATTGATGCGTTGTTTTCGAAAACCGGGAATCACAAGGCAACTAATGCACAGGTACTTTGTTCTCTGTCCCCTACCTTCAAAAGAGCTCACTTCAGACATGTGTGTGAAAGAACGCCCTTCAACCACAGTTACTGGGTTGTGTCACTAACCACTTTTTCATCGATAGCAATGAATGCACGTTACAACCTGACCTCCTGTTACATTTACAGTATAAATGTATATATATAGTCAAGAGATGTGACGCCACTTTGATGTTCAGTGCCTGGCGGCCGGACAAAGACAACAAAAGAAAAAAAAACAAACAACAAGACCGCACAACATCGATAAAACAAGACTGAGTGTGAATGTGTGTTTGAGGCAGGTTGGGGGAATCCCTCGACACCCTCCAACACACTTCTGTTCTAACCTTATTATCATCGCTCTTTCTGATGTCCCGACCAAAAAACTTGAATCCTATGAAGTAATGCCCCAACATTTCGAGCATTTTTCTTGTATGTTTTTCTTCTTGCGTCAGTGCCCTTCTCTTGCGATCGAAAGTGAAATTTTCGCTTCTGTTTAGAATATCTTCATCTCCGATGCTAACCGAGTAAACTTCATTGCAGAATAAAAACACCAGGCTGAAAACATAAAATAGTGCCCACATTGCAGCCATTTGAGTTGTTTAGATCCGTTACGTGAAATAATTACGTAATGACGTAATGTCACGGTGATTTTCAGATTTTATATCATGAGCTGAACTGAATTTTTCGCCCGCTATTTTCATCAGTTTTTCAGATAAATGCGAACAATTTATTTTACATACAAAAATATTGCATTTGAGCATGGGCGTCGCAAAGATAACCGTTTGGTGTGTGTGTGTGGGGGGTGGGGGTGGGTGGGGGCGGGGTAAACCTTATGCATTCCGACTTTGAGGGTTCAAATACCGATTGACTATTATTCGAGCTACATCATTAAGATTTGCCTTCGTAGAAGGCATCCCATGATGATGTCGGTTGATTTTATTATTATTTTTTTTTTGGGGGGGGGGGGGTGGGGGGGAGGGAGGGTAAGTCATCGGCATTTTCGACAGCCAGGGTCACCTTGTGCCAGACAGATTTATGGGTAGAGGGAGCCGGAGTACCCGGAGAGAACCACCGATCAGATTCGAGAAACTGCTAAACTTCCCAACGTACTAACACCGCACAAGTAGGGTTAACATTGGTTGAAGAAAAGTGCACTCCAGCGTGCAGTCATTAATACAAAGCGCCACCATGCACCCACATAGGCAATCGGGATTATGTGCCTTGTCCAAGGTCACAACGCAGTTACCCCTGGTGGGAATTCCGTTTGACGTCTATTGCCGTAATTACTGAGCCACCATGCTCCCTTGTTGGAATATTAGTCAGTCGGAATTATAGTAAAAAGAACTAAGAATTTTCAAGAAATTTGTTTGTGAATAGATAAAATATATATTTAGTTACTGAAGTCGTGATTTTTATTTAATTAATACATAACGTACCAGTACTCCAAATTGGTAATACTGGGCTCCCAACAGACCGCCACTTGTATGACCAACCGTCTGCATGGCACACGCCCAATGCCATCTTTCAGCCCAACCTCAAAGTCGCGTTCAAAGTTTTTTCTCAGTAATTTTTGATAGAAGTCATCTTCTGATTCAGAAAATTTTTCTGGACGTCTGACAGAATTGAGCAATTTGATATATTCGTAGCAGAAAACGGGTACCCTATTTCACTTCGAATAGTTAGTCTAGGCGCGTGAAATTCACATAAAAACTCGGCATTTACTGGAGAAAATCTAGTAGTTTATACTCATATAGACACAAATGACATTATTTATTCAATGCATAAATAAGTGCAAGCTTTTTATGAACAACATTTATAGCCCTTTATCTTGTCGTCTCTTTCCTTCAGATGAGAGGCCGTTATATATAAATGATTATAACTTATTTGCACCTTCTTGACTTATTTTGATTTGAAATCAAGTTGGATTAAACATTTTTCTATTGACTATCGTTGTGAGTTTGACGGCAAAGCTTGCCTTATTCTTTGTTATTTCATTTTCCTTCAGTCCGGCATTACTTGAATTTTTCTGTCGGTTTATGAGCAGAAACTGCCATGACCTATCCTTGCTTTTTCTCACCGAAATACTGATCTAAAGTTGTTTCCGTAAGGGACCGCCTGATAAACGTGTCATCGAAGGGAATCAAGAACATAATCACATGTCGCAAACTGTATGAGGTGCAAGGTGGATAGAGACTTATATTTTCAGTCAGGTAATGAATCCTGGAACCAGCAGTAGTTCATCGCAAAAGGATGAGATACTCCGGGTTTGTGAGCAGCAAAAAGATAAATGGGAGGGGGGGGGGGAGGGGGCGTTTAAGGGATCTAGATGCTATGAGTGATTTGCCTGCGGCAGATGCTTGTTATACTTCGGTCTTTTTGAGACCAAGATTTGTAGCTTCCTCCACAAAGCGGTCCATTTAAACTACCTCAACGGTTTCAAAATCCTGATGCCGAAGTTTAAAATCGGTGGTTGCTTGCATGGGAGATGACAAATCCCTTACTTGGAATTCGGTCAACTTCTTCAAATTGCATGGTGAGTGTTGGGGAACTTGTATTTCCCGTTAAGTTTTTGTTGCTAAGCTTGCTGAGAAGTACGGCAACGAGATTTTAGTCCTTTCCTCACCGGTGATAGCCACGATTTTAACGGACTGTTCGAGTAAACGGCATTTTCAACAGCCAGGGTCACCTTGCGCCAGACAGTTTTATGGGTAGAGGGAGCCGGAGTACCCGGAGAGAACCAACGATCAGCGTCGAGAAACTGCAAAACTCCCAACGTACTAACACCGCACAAGTAGGGTTAACATTGGTTGAAGAAAAGTGCACCCCAGCGTGCAGTCATTAATACAAAGCGCCACCATGCACCCACATAGGCAATCGGGATTATGTACCTTGTCCAAGGTCACAACGCAGTTACCCCTGGTGGGAATTCCGTTTGACGTCTAATGCCGTAATTACTGAGCCACCATGCTCCCTTGTTGGAATATTAGTCAGTCGAAATTATAGTAAAATGTACTAAAGATTTTTAGGAAATTTATTTGTGAATAAATGAAATATATATTTAGTAGCCGTGACTTTTTAATTAATTAATACATAACCTACAGGTACTCCCAACTGGTAATACTGGGCTCCAAACAGACCGCCACTTGTATGACCAACTGTCTGCATGACACAAGTCCAGGTACGAGTCTTGTCTTCTTTAGAAAGTACATGATTACTAGAAACAGGCAATCGATATTTTAGTCTCCAATTCTGAAAGAATTGCTCCCACTGTAAAAATTATTTCAGGAGGAAAGAGGGGAGGGGGAGGGGGGGCACTCACGTAACTCCTTAACTCCCCTTAACGCACCTACATTTTAGTTCTGCATGCTTTCAAAACATGTAAATTATGACCACCCATTGAGAAGTCATTTCATGGAGGCAAGAACAGGTAAATTAAATTATTTAGAAAATAATAATTAACCCTTTAACTAACGTAACGGCCAAAACCGGCCAGCGCTATTCTCAAAAATCGCCAATTAATTTTCATTATTTTTTTCATTTTTTGTCTCAAAAACATAGGTTATGACCCCTCGTTGGAACGAGCTCGTCGAGCTCGTTCCAACGAGTGGTCATAACCTATGTTTTTGAGACAAAAAATGAAAAAAATTAGTTATTCAAGAATTTTTTTGGCAAGTGTCGTCTGCTTTTCAGGTTAGGTAAAGGGTTAAAAATAGTGCCGTTTTTACGTTGCATTTGGTAAAGTGGTATACAAAGATATTTTGATGGAAGGTTTTGATTTTTCAGATTCGGTTTCGGTCCGGTGTTTCTGTGTGTTAAAACAGATAGTAAATAACACTTCAGGCTCCTTAACTTGGAAAAATACGCCATAGTTTGTACAACACAACTTACCACAAAAGTTCTGTTTGTAAACCATTGGATTCAGCCTAACATCCCTTCATCATTCTCTGAGGTTCTAGAGGATCACTTGCTAAGCATATTCAGTAAGCCCCCGCCCCACAAACTTAAATCAGGGCCACAAATGAATTAAGTTCAGCTAATCTATGTTATGTTCTGGTTGTCACATTTTCTCCCATTATTGACTCGTCCGGTGGACGAGTCAATAAGGGAGAAAAGGTGACAATCAGAACACGACGTATTCGCCCATTTGCCGGAGAGACTAAAGGCCATTTTACACTGGAGGCGAACGCGAACGCGACTCCGACCGCGGTGGTCGCATTTGTTTTATTAACACCAATTTTAATGGAGTCGTTCATACTAAGGGCGAACGCGAACGCGGCCCATTTTTTGTTCGCACGGAAAACCGCGGAGATTGCCCCCAGAGCGAATTTTGGGGAATTGTTCGCGCGAACAATTCTCTTCAGCCAATCAGATGGCGAGGACAAAAGGCGTACTGTGACCTATCTGGAGGATTGTTTATTAACCCTTTACCCAGCATAACGGCCAAAACCGGCCAGCGCCATTCACAAATTCTCCATTCAATTTTTATTACCTTTACGTTTTTAGTCACAAAAACATAGCTTATGATGAGGAGTCATGAGCTACGTTTTTGACGCAAAAAGAAAAAAAAAAAAATAGTGCTTCAAGAATTTTATTTGCAAGTGTCGTCTACTTTTCGTGTCAGGTAAAGAGTTAACTCTGCGAATTTCCGCGCGAATCACCGCCTTCAGTATGAACAATAATTTGCGTGGAAAGTCGCGCGGAAATTCACAGTGGTCGCGTTCGCCTCCAGTATAAAATGGACTTTTAATAAGTGACGATAGTCAATAGTGGTCACTAGTTCAATTCCTCCCCAATAAGAAAATTTGATCGGCAGTAGTATGTCTCGTTTGTTTGAGGGAAAGGTTGGATGACCCCGGTGAATGACCCAGGAAATGACGTCATGTCACGTGACCTAGTGGCGCCATTATGTGTTGTCATGGTAACTCGCGTGTGCGGCCATCTTGTGTCGTCATCGCCATAGTGATACGTGGTGTTAGTGCACATGCGCAGCGCGCGTTTTTGGGTGATACGTGTTTCCGTCGTCCAGTTTGCATCTTAGTTTCTGTTGGAGCACGTGGTTGCTATGTTACCCAAAGGCCTACAACAACACAGGAGGTATGTTGGGAGGGTGTGTTCGATTGAATCGGAGTAAATCTAATTACCACAAACAACCCGACAAGTTTTACTATTTCGAATTCTTTCAGACTTCTCTGCTTCTATCTATCTTTACAATAGTGTTCGTCTACGTGACCAGGTTTGTTTGTTCTGGGGTATACTCCAGTAGAGTAGAAGAGCCTATCAGCTGGAACAGCTTGGCTTATTATTACTATATTTAGCCATTCTGGTCTGTTCTTGTTAGTTCTGACCCTATTCCGAGTACTCTTGTTGTTTCATTTATCTAGATACCCAATCAGTTCACTTTACTGGCTCTAATTAACCAATCTGATTGCTTGATTTCCCATAATCTGTATGCAGAGTTACCTCCCTTGTCTTTAACAAAAGCATATATCATTCCCAAAGCCAATAAGCTATCGAGCAGTTACTGGTAAGTCATTGTTCGAACGACTTGAAGCAGATCGAGCAAATGAGCTTTAGAGCAACTGCTCGATCGAGTGAATCGCACATATTTCTCGAACCATTCGAATCCATTGAGCAAATGAGCTATCGAGCAATTGCTCGTTCGAGTGACTCGCACATACTACTCTTAGCCTCATTTCAGAAAAAAGGGATTCCATAGCCACATGCATTTTCGAAAAGTGAGATTACACAAATGGGATTCCACAAAAGGGATTCCATAAGTGGGATTCCGTCTTACCTCGAGTGACTCGCACATACTGCTGATATGACTCGAATCCCATCGAGCAAACGAGCTATCGAGCAATTGCTAGTTCGAGTAACTCGCACAAACGACTCTTAGCCTCATTTCAGGAAAAAGGGATTCTGTAGCCACAGACGATTCCCAAAAAGGGATTCCTAAAAAGGGATTCTGTAAATGGGATTCCTAGCCGACTCCGTAAAATGATGTTCCGTGTTTTTACATAAAATCTCGAGGGTATAAAAGGGATTCCTCTCCCAAATTTTGTCATTCCACGTTTAGCCAGCGATGGATCAACACCACACCTGCGACGAGTGTCAAAAATCATTTAGTCATTTTAAATGTCTCATACTACACAGGCGAACCATTCACGATCCTAAGAGGTATCGATGCTTAAAGTGCGCAAAGGCTTTTAACAGGAGATGATACCACCTATCCAGACACGAGAAGGTCCACTCACCACTGGAACTACGGCATCTCAGCAAAAGAGAAGAATGCAAAGAAATAAACCAAGTTGAACCAATGGAACTGTCAAAACCATACCCGGTGAATACCCATAAACCAACCAGGAACCTGTGGGTACCAATGCCACCAAAAGAAATGCCCCGGACAGTAATGACCGGAACGCTCAATAAACCAGAACCAAATAAACCAACCAGAAACCTGTGGGTACCAGAGCCACCAACAGAAATGCCTCGTTCAGGAATGACCGAAATGGGCAATAAACCAGAACCAGAGCTCAACCCAACAAGTGAAGACACAAAATACGTATTGGTCGAACCCAGTTTATTGGAAAGCTTACTAGATCGACAGCATTTGGTGCGCAGAGAACTCAACGAACGTGCCTCAGTTGACCTGGATAGAGAACTGAGGGAGATTACAGAATCTAGAACCATGAACGAGACCGAGAAGATTCTTCACTACAACCAGAGTTTACAAAGATATAGAGAATTCTACAATAAAGCTTCGCAGCCAACAACGATCAAGATACAGAACCAATGATGACAATAGAGAGAACAAAGTGAACGAAGAATGAAGTGATCGAACACAACGAAGATAACGGAACAAAGAAACATTGAATTATATAACAGTGTACAGAAAAGAATTTAAAATTTTAAACTACAACAAAAGTTCTTGTTTTTTTTCTTCTTACTAGTGGGGAATAACCCTTGAGATTTTATGCGAAAACACGGAACATCATTTTACGGAGTCGGCTAGGAATCCCATTTACAGAATCCCTTTTTGGGAATCCCTTTTTGGGAATCGTCCGTGGCTACAGAATTCCTTTTTCCTGAAATGAGGCTAAGAGTCGTATGTGCGAGTCACTCGAACGAGCGATTGCTCGATAGCTCATTTGCTCGAAGGGATTCGAGTCATTCGAGCAGTACGTGCGAGTCACTCGAGGTAAGACGGAAACCCACTTATGGAATCCCTTTTGTGGAATCCCATTTGTGGAATCCCTTTTTCGAAAACGCCTGTGGCTATGGAATCCCTTTTTCTTAAATGAGGCTAAGAGTCGTATGACCGAGTCACTCGAACGAGCAATTGCTCGAAAATTCATTTGCTCGATGGGATTCGAGTCATTCGAGCAGTATGTGCGAGTCACTAGAGGTAAGACGGAAACCCACTTATGGAATCCCTTTTGTGGAATCCCATTTGTGGAATCCCTTTTTCGAAAACGCCTGTGGCTATGGAATCCCTTTTTCTGAAATGAGGCTAAGAGTCGTATGACCGAGTCACTCGAACGAGCAATTGCTCGATAGCTCATTTGCTTTATGGTTTTCGAGTCGTTCTAGCAATATGCGCGAGTCACTCGATCGAGCAATTGCTCTAAAAGCTCATTTGCTCGATCTGCTTCGAGTCGTTCGAGCAATGACTTACCAGTAACTGCTCGATATTTTATTGGCTTTTGGAATGATATATGCTTTTGTTAAAGACAAGGGAGGTAACTCTGCATACAGATTATGGGAAATCAAGGAATCTGATTGGCTAATTAGAGCCAGTAAAGTGAACTGATTGGGTGATCTAGATAAATGAAACAACAAGAGTACTCGGAATAGGGTCAGAACTAACAAGAACAGACCAGAATAGCTAAATCTATATATTAATAATAAACAAAGCTGTTCCAGCTGATAGGCTCTTCTACTCTGCTGGATTATACCCCAGAACAAACAGACCTGGTCAGGTAGACGAAAACTATTGTATAGATAGACAGAAGCAGGGAATTCTGAAAGAATTCGAAATAGTACAACTTGTCGGGTTGTTTGTGGTAATTAGATTTACTCTAACCGCCCAGCCCTGTAAAGATATATCTTACCTTCAAAAAGTTTATAAGAATTTCATTAGTTTTAAAAAAGCATAAGCAAGCTATATACTATCATACGGCAACTTAGAAACGCCACGTGCTGTTGTGATAGTAATATGTTTAAACATATTAGTAATCCGTTCAAACGGATTAATAATCCATTTAAATAGACTAATAATCCTTTTAAACAGATTAGAAATCCGTTTAAACAGATTAGTAATCTGTTCAAACGCATTACTTAATCCGTTTAAACAGATTAGTAATCTGTTCAAACGCATTACTTAATCCGTTTAAACAGATTATCCTTAAGAATCTGATTGGTTGTTTGGTATTGCGTGGAACGTGGTCATTCTTTCAAACTGACTGTGGAGATTGCATACGGCTATGAGTTGAGGCATCAACTTATCACCCTTATAATCCTAATAGTTCTCACAGCCATGAGGGCTGTGTGTTAAGGCCTCATTTAGGTTTCTTCTGATGGGTCTCACATACTCAAATGGGGCCTTGTGACGCATGCGACCCGATCTCAGGAGCTATTGCTTACCCTCTCCCACCATCCATTCTAAGGGGGAGGGGGCGGGGGTAATGGCTTAGACTCCAACATTGACCCCAGAACCCCTCCCAAAGGGCCTGATCAAGACGAGTGACTCTTCGAACGACTCACTAATTCATCTGGGTTATAATATCACTAATAACGGATCACTGATCACCGATCACCAAGTACCTAACGATCAGTGACTTTTAATGACCCCCACTAATCATCCAAGGCTGACTCTGTCGCTCTTGGTCAGGACGCTGGGGAAGGGTTGGTGGGTCACTAGCCCAAGTAGAGGATGCTAAGGCTTCTGGGTTAAGATCGTCGGGTCACTGGTTGGGTGAGAAAGTGCTTAGAGTGGGGAAGATTAGGGCCAGAGAGAGGTTCTGGAAGAAAGGTAGTGGCGACTGTGTCGCTCTTCAGCGCGCCTTTGAGAAGGTCCCAGGGTCAAATAGGGGAGTTTAAGCTATCCTTTCCCATTTAGAATGGATGGTGTGAGAGGAGAAATCAAGGGCTTCCGAGATAGGGTTGCCGCCATCGAATGCCACAAAATGATATGTGTATAAGAGGCCCAACAGAAGGGAGAGGACTAGAGTCCTCCGGTCACTAGCGCATGTAGGGGCGGCTAGGGCTTCCGGGTAACGTCTCCGGGTCACTGGTGAGGTGAGGGGGCTGGCTCGAGCTGGGAAGAATACGGCTGTGAAGGGCTTCAGGAAGAAGTGGAAGGGAGACTGTGTCGCTCTTTATCGGGCTACTGAGGCAAGGTCTTCGGGTCAAATACTGGAGGCATGGGCGTCGGATCCCCCAGAACCCAATGTGAGTATAAAGTTCCATCAAAAGAGGCATCAATGAGGTCTTCACTCACAGCCCTAGCGATTGGTCATCACTGAACCGTGATTGTGGGACACCCTCGGGGAGAGACTTTTCGAACGACTCTTACAGATGAGTCAGCAGGGAGCTGCACGAGAAGGGACTCTTCGAACGACACGATGCCATCGAGCTGATGAGTAATCGAGGAGTGACCCCCACCGAGTGACTCCCTGAACGACTCTTCGATTCATTTGAGTTATAATGTTAACTAAATGATCACTGAGTGTCCCGCAATTACGGATCACTGATCAACGACTATTGTTAGAGTGGAAGACGATTAGGGCCGGAGAAGGGTTCTGGAAGAAGAGAAAGTGCGACTGAGCACAGGTGTTAAAGAGAGGCCTCAGTGGGGTGGCTATGATGCCTCAACTCATAGCCGTAATGTCCACATCTGGGGGAATTGATCAGTAGTAATCGACTCAGTCAATTATCGGGCCACCATTAGTGATCGATTTTCTATATGACAACATTACTAATCTATTTAAACGGATTAACTAATCTGTTTAAACGGATTTAGTAATCTGTTTAAACGGATTACTAATCCATTTAAACAGATTACTATCACAACAACACGCGGCGCTTCTACGTTGCCGAACTATCAAAATGTCAGCAGCGATAACCTCGTTTAGTCTAAACAATATTTATTTACAACTTTCGGTAAATAAATGACACAGCACGAAAAATATATGTGGATCCGATAGAAAGTTGAAAGCTTGAACAGTGTCGTTTCCAGTCATAGGTTAATAAAATATCAAGTATTCGAGATGACACCTATGTACGGAAACATATTGGCGCCACGTGCAATTTAGTCATTAATCCGTAATTACGAAATAGTAATCCGTAATTATAGATTAGTTAATCCGTAATTGCGTAATGGCTAATTCGTAATTACGAAATACTAATTCGTAATTACGAATCAGCTAATCAGCTTTCGTAATTACGGATTACCTATTTCGTAATTACGGATTAACTAATCCGTAATTACGAATTACTAATTCATAAATACGAATTACTAATTCGTAATTAAGGATTAATAACTAAATTGCATGTGCCGCTAATGTGTTTCCGTACTGTATAACTGTTATAACCCAAACATTGATTTAAGCTTTTGTTCGTAAATGAACATTAATTTCTTTACGAACAAAAACTTAAATCAATGTTTGTGTGAGGAAGTTGAGTAGGGTGGGGAAACACTGATGACTTAGAATTGATGTGGTCTCTGCAATATCTAGAACAGAAACTGGTCCAACCATTGGGTGTACACATTATTGCTCCCGACAACTAACCCCCCCCCCCACCCCACCCCCACCCCCCCCCCCCCCCCTGTGCTCGGCGTGATAGTGAATGGTTCGTGAAGTCCCTCGGGTAAGCTCAAGTGCCATAACGCTAAATGGAAAGGCAGAAACAGTATGGCGTTAAACTAGACTCTGTTTAGCTATTTACATGCAACACAACCACCCCCAAAGAATGCAGAGTACAGGTTTTCTATAGCCAGTTATAGCAGGGTGGCCTAGGTTTCTGGCCAGAATAATACAGTAAATCATATTTCCCGAACTGGAAGATCTTCACAGCTAACAGGTTTACTCATCTTCAGAAACACGTGTTGACCAAAACCATGCAGTGGCGTAATATAGATCTTTAGCTGTTCTCGTGAAATTTTGTTCTGCAGCTCAAGCTGAAAGTAACAAGGCATCTCGCGAAGTGATGCGACGTGACACGACACGACACGACACGACGCGACGCGACCCGACGCGAGAGCTACTGACGTGGGAACAATAATTAAGCTTCCTGTTTTTCCTTGTAATCCCTTGGGACTCCCAACCCCAATCCAGCGCGAGCTCTCTCAACCAGAGCTTTGTCGCACGACCGAGACATCGAGAGTAATCGCTTGACTGGACTGGTTACGTGAAATAATTCATGAGAGGTGAGGGACGTTGTACAAACACGAGTGCGCGAATGAGCACGTGTGTTTTATAATATAGTCCCTCGCCTCGAATGAATTATTTCACTTAACCAGTCCAGTCAAGCGATTACTCTGTTTATTACTTTTCATTATTAACGATAATTATATTATTTAACCCTTTACCTAACGTAACGGTCAAAACCGGTCAGCGCTATTCTCAAAAAATCGCCAATTAATTTTCATTATTTTTTCATTTTTTTGTCTCTAAAACATAGGTTATGACCCCTCATTGGAACAAGCTCGTCGCGATCGTTCCAATGGGGGTCATAAGCTATGTTTTGGAGACCAAAAAAAAAAAAAATGAAAATAATAGTTATTCAAGAAATTTTTTTTGCAAGTGTCGTCTGCTTTTCATGGTAGGTAAAGGGTTATATGAAGTCCCCATTACACTCACGGCAAAGCGTCTTAGTTTGCGCGCACGGATACATGACCCAATTGTTGATTGCATAATTCACTTGTGAAGTTATCGTTTATAATCAAACCCGGAAATCCCAGTAAATCACACTTTGGAAAGTAATAAATTATCTTTTATTCCTAGCCCAATGTACATCGTGGAACTATGAATCAAGATTACAATCCATGGTTAAATATCGTCATTTGAGAGTATAAAGGTGCCAACTACAATGTGTTCGCATTGCAGTTACCACCCTTATGCTCTCAGGGGTCAATATGACGTTTTAACATTATCCTTGTTCCTCACTTGGCAGGGATTGAACAGCCGACCTTTCGTTTGAAGTCCAGTGGCGTAACCACTTAGCCACCGAGCTCCCTTCGAACGAAACGGCCACATCCACCAGCGCAGTTTATAAACTGAGCAGTCGAAGTTTTTTTTAAATATTACAAAACCATATCATGTGACCCCTACCTTGGAATGAGCTCATAGGGCTAGTTTCGTTGAGGGGTCATATGATATGGCTTTTATTGATTTTTTTTTTTGAAAAATATAACAGTTTTGATATCCTGTGCGTTGGGTAAACGATTAAGAAATCAGTTAGCAGCTTTTGTTGCATATTTATTGTCAATGGTTCCACATTTCTAATGTGCACCAATCCTCTTATACCAGATTTATATGAGCAAATACCTTCATGTAGACTAATTGTATCTTTCATATCCGGGTAAGTTAATGGATTTGAAATTAAGTGCTTGTGCGCATAGGGAAATATAGACGTTCTCTATCCATAAAAAAACTTTTGATGCTATTGTGAGGGTTTGTAGCGCATTATTCATTGTCATAACATATGCAACACCAACACAGATTGATCCATATGTTAAAGTTGGCCATTCTTCTTGTGTTACAAACCACTTTTTACGTTGTCCAAATGTCAGTCTACACGGGAGTACAGATTTTATACACCTGTCAGCCAATGCAGATTCAAGTTTATCTTTTCCTGATATCTTGAGTTAATGAGGGATGTCCAACCAGACGTCAACATCGATTTTTTACGACAAACATGGCAACAGAGCAACATTTTTTCGGCCATCGAAAACCCATTATCACTTTCACCGTGTTTAAGCGTGCAGTTTTTATAACTGACAATACAATTCCCAGTTACAACATCTCTGGATTTATTTATTTCTCTGACGATGTTAGCTTCTGTTAACATAGTGTTGTCATTGTTGCTTCCGAGAAGCATTCGAACACCAGGTTGTTCGAATAGCATTTCAGAATTCGTTCTCTTCCTTCCGGGATATTATAAGAATCAAAAGCTCTATATCTTGTTGGGCACCGTACAATTGGCAAGTGTTCTCATCAACTATCTTATATTCGATACCTGAACGTTAAATTCGGCCATTTATTGTCAACATGAACAGTATTTTTAATAGCCTTTGTCATATCTGTTTGTATCTCTGATGAATCCCTTTTGTTGTCAACTCATCATATATTCAAAAGTTCCGTAGAGATATTCCAGATAAACGTAACATATATACATAGAACGACACGAGTGTGTGAATGGGTTATTTGATATGGCACGAGTGCCAGCGCGGAAGAATAGAACGAGAGGCTGCAGGCCTCGAGTTTTATCTTTCCGCGATGACACAAGGGCCATATCGATTAACACATTCACGCACGCGTGTCGTTCAGTGTTTATTACACGCCTTCACGTCTATAAAAACAATTATTAGGACACTCAGCTATTCATTTGACAACTATCAACAAAAAGAACACACTTTATCGCCAACCAAATTTGCGAAGGGAACCCGTGTTAGTATTTCGCCCACTCAGTTGCAATGTGTTCTTTGTGCCTACTGGCACATAGAACGCATTGGAACTCATGGGATGATTATTATCTATCTTTAGCGATTCAGATTGTAATTGCGGTGCACGATTTGTCGAAAATTCCATTCAAATTCCGCTTCAATTTATAAATAGTCCGTCACGCATATGTGCGGAACAGATGTTCATTTTCCGCATGGTTCAGTGTTGTTGAAGATGGGGATTTCATAGAACAGGCGTGTAATAACATGGGAATGATAGAAACTGGGAGAAAATATATCCTTTTAATAAATTTCATGCTTACTTATTAATTGATCAGCAGGATGAATGGAGAACTGGTTAATTGTATACATTCCACGTCGTTTCAAGGGACAGCAACCAAATGATAGAAGTGAATTTTATACTATTGGTAGTTTTGTTTGCGAATTGCGCCAACTCGATAACGACTTTATTATAAAAAGAGAATGCCATAATTAGTACTGAAAGACGATTTACACTTCCAGGAAATGGGCGAAGAAAGCATTTGGAGCGAGGGGTGTGATGGGGGTTTGGTGGTACGGTCATAGAAGGGCACACACATACTCACTGTGACATCAGTAATGGCCCAAGTGTTTAGTGACATCGTAGGCATACAATACACAGAGCTCTACTTGGCACTAACGCACCTCTACATTGAAAAAAACGCACATTTGTAGCTCCACATTTAACAAATGGTCGCCTGAGTGCTAGAATGTCCTATGTCCCCTATGGGACATGGGACATTCTAGCACTCAGGAAACGAAATGTCCGCACTGGGGCCGAACCTTTGTTAAATATGGAGGCATGAATGTGAAATTTACTCGACGCTAAAGACCACCGAAGAGACAAATAATACGAGGGCATCTTTGGTCACATCTCAAAAGAAATGAGCCTGTGGACCACCCTCTTGCAAATAACCAATAAGATTGCAATGATGGGAACTCAACAGAAAAAATAAAAGTTTCAGGTGACTGCATTCAAGAATTGAGCCCCACATCCCACCACCCGATTCTCTGTTGGAAGTGGAATGGTGCAATATATATTGGTAGCTATTTCTGGAAAATGTTGTGAAGCTGTGGACATGTGCGCCCTAGGTACACATCCACTCCTTTCCTATTCCCGATTCCGGTTGTCACATCTTTGTCGGTTTTATCCACCCTGTAAATAACTATCGAGCGATGAATGAACTAATCCTGTTCTTTTTCTAGTTGCCATCCCTTCCTCACCCACAATATCCAGAGGAAACCTGCTGTTTTTGAGAAGATACTAGAATTATCTCATAGGTGATAGCAAGTAAACAGACAATAGTTCATTGCTCGGAGTACCATTTTTATCCTCGAGTGGGGCGAACGGATGCTTATTCGGAAATAATCCGCGCGGCCCACGAGAGGATAAATTCCTACTCGAATCCGAGCAGTGAACTTTGGTATTTATTTTATTTTCTACTTATTTGTGTTCTCAAAACAACCCTTTATAATTGATATCGTGGTTACTTTCAAAACATGTAAAAAATAGTCCGTCATCGCTGAGAGTGGAATAAATGCTGGGAGTGGAATACAATTTCGGCTAGTGTGAGTGGGAATACGATTTGCTTTTGAGGAAGAAAAACGAACGAAAATAAAATAAATATAAGTTTTCCACGACTAGTAAGTATTTTTTTTATATGCGCCGTGGTGATTTAATTTCGGTTAAAACATAAACACGGAGACGCAGTACTTTTGGCAATATTTTACCCCAGGCAGAAATTAAAACATAAATCACATTCTGAGGCCGAACAGTTGAGCTCAGCACATTGCAAACCCTTTGAACACCTTAGACCGCTTTACCGAGCCAGATTCACAGGGTATAATTTCATAAATAAAATGGCTGTTCAGTTAAATTGTGGAGGCTGGCCATTCAATATTTTCAACGCGCAGTCTTAAGGCTGCACTTTGAAAATATTTATTGGTCCATCGCCAAATAGTAAACATAGGGCTGCACGGTATATCGGTAAAACGGTAATTCTCTGTATTTACAAATATACCGGAATTGTTTCAATATACCGCTATATCGTGAGTAACGGAACTGTATCAAACTGGCGACGTCGAATTCGAAATAAATATTGGGAAAATGTTGAACTGAATCAATCATTCTAAATTGTTTTACTCTCCAAATTTCTGATTTTACTGCTTTCAAATTCTGTGCAGATAACCCTTTGATTGTGAACTATGCCAATTGAAGCAATTAAACTGACATGGTTTAACCCTTTTCCCAACATAACGGTTAAAATCGGCCAGCGTTATTCACAAAAATTACAATTCAATTTTCATTATTTTTTCATTTTTTACTCAAAAACATAGCTTATGACCCCTCACTGGAACGAGCTCGTTGAGTTCGTTCCAATGGGGTGTCATAAGCTATGTTTTTGACGCAGAAATAGAAAAATTAGTTATTCAAGAATTTGTTTTGCAAGTGTCGTCTGCTTTCCGTGTTAGGTAAAGGGTTAAAGGTTAATCTATTTGCATTTGTTTTAGGGCAAAGGTCGGTGACGTACATTGCTTAATTGTTATAATACATGCCCAAAAGCCAAAGTGTAAATAAAAGCATGTGTGGGTGCGTTCGTGCGAGTGTGTATGTGTCTTTGAGGCTGTTGTGTGGATTTGTACAGGTGTGTTCCCCAGCTAACATTGATCCTTCTTATAACAGAAATGACATGTAAAGACTGTAGTATTTCAACAATAGATGTGTTTAGTTATCCGTGTCCTTGAACACTAAATGTGGAATGGTGGCTATCGTATCAAAGTATACCACCACACCCAAAAATGGGTACGCGGTTGTATTGTTAGGGTCTTGTAAGTGAGTGTTCGGGTCCTGATTTTGTTAATTAATTGAATATAAATTTTTTAACAATAACAGAAACATGTCTTAACAAATATAACGACATAATAATACTGGATTACGGAAGCGCTGAGGCGTCAGTTGAGTATTATTTCTATCTTGCACGTGCAAGTTAGCTATCTTGCACCTGCAAGTTACTATCTTGCACGTGCAGGTTAGCTATCTTGCACCTGCAAGTTACTATCTTGCACGTGCAGGTTAGCTATATTGCACCTGCAAGTTACTATCTTGCACGTGCAGGTTAGCTATCTTGCACGTGCAGGTTAGCTATCTTGGACGTGCAGGATAGCTATCTTGCACCTGCAAGTTAGCTATCTTGCACGTGCAGGTTAGCTATCTTGCACCTGCAAGTTACTATCTTGCACGTGCAGGTTAGCTATCTTGCACGTGCAGGATAGCTATCTTGCACCTGCAAGTTAGTTATCTTGCATGTGCAGGTTAGCTATCTTGCACGTACAAGTTACTATCTTGCACGTGCACGGTAGCTATCTTGCACGTGCAGGTTAGCTATCTTGCACCTGCAAGTTACTATCTTGCACGTGCAGGATAGCTATCTTGCACCTGCAAGTTAGCTATCTTGCTCGTGCAGGTTATCTATCTTGCACCTGCAAGTTACCGTCTTGCACGTGCAGATTAGCTATCTTGCACCTGCAAGTTACTAACTTACACATGCAGGTTAGCTATCTTGTACGGAAGCGTTGAGGCGCCAGTTGAGTTTTATTTCTATCTTGCACGTGCAAGTTAGCTATCTTGCACGTGCAGGTTACCTATCTTGCACCTGCAAGTTAGTTATATTTGATGAACATCATTATAGTCATATTTGAAGTCGAGTTCATCAAAAATAGTATATAAGGGTCCAACCTAGCCCCAATTTGCCGGACCTAGGTTCGGATTTGCCGGACCCCCTCCCGGACTACGGAAATTCCTACCGCTTAGACAACCACTATAGGTTCATTGGTCATGTCTAGCCACCTGGATATGTACGTTTCGCATCCATTGCATCGCAGGCTAGGTGTGGATACTTTACACTGGGGGTGTGAATGTGAAAAGTCAGGCATAAAGATTGAAAAACGGTTAGAGTTGCAATGATGACGGTGACGTCATGGTGATCTCGCGACGTCATGACGACGTTGACCACAGTCGATGTCCACAGAGGTGAGTGACTGGACGTCCGTAGAGTCTTTGAATAGCCGATGTCTCCCTCTAGGTGGCCGTGCCGTTGGGTAGACCCTGCTGGGCCGGGTCTCAATACCCCTTAATAGGAACAGGGATGTCCCTTTTCAGGCTTTCGGCCCTTCTTCTCCCTGATCGAGTCTGTCCTACTCTGTCGGCTCGAAGGGCTCGAAACAAGGAGCCACTAGAGCAGCCCCTCGAAAATTGACACCTCGAACGACTCATACAAATGTGTAACTGGGGAGCTGCTCCAGAAGCAGCTTTTCGAACGACTCCCTGAAATGAGCCCTCGAGGAGAAAATTAGTAATCAAAGAGTTTGTCCCAGCGACTCTTCGAACGATTCTTCTACATCTGGATTATATTGATCACCAGCAATGACTGATCTATCAGGCGACTGTTCGAGCTTGTTGAGGTAGGGGTACTGGAGGAAGGGGAAGAGTGACTGTGCCGTTCTTAATCGGGTCCCTGGTTCACTGGTGCAGGTCGTGGAGGCCTGGGCTCGTGGAATAAGGTCGACGGGTCTCTGATGTGATGAGGGTATTCGGTCGAGAAGTTAGGGTTAGGGAATCGTGGCATGAAGGGCTTCTGGAAGAAGGGAAAGGGCGACTGTGTCGCTCTTGGTCAAGCGGCAGAGGTAAGATCACCGTGACAAATACTGGAATGTAAGCCACTGGGGCAAGTATGAGGAGCCGGGTCTTCTGAGATAGGGTGGCTGTCAAATATGGGAATGTAAGCCACTGGGGCAAGTACGGGGAGCCGGGGCTTCTGAGATAGGGGGCTGAGGTGGCTGTCGCAAGATAACTAACTTGCAAGTCCAAGATAACTAACCTGCACGTGCAAGATAGTAACTTGCAGGTGCAAGATAGTAACTTGCACGTGCAAGATAGCAACTTGCAGGTGGAAGATAGCAACTTGCAGGTGTCAGTCACTCATCTCCGTGGACATCCACAGCGGTCAACGTCGTCATGACGTCGCGAGCTTACTATGACGTCACCGACGTCATTGCAACTCTAACCATTTTTACTCTTTAGGTTCCGCTCAACAGTTTCGCACTATTGCACAGGGGTGAAATTCTAAACTTAGGACATGTGTTGAAACCAAGGCCATGTAAAATAGAGATATATTTTTAGTATCAGATATATGATTACATTAGGTTTTTTGTTGGACAAGAGAATTTGAAGTTTTGGTCCCAAAGCTGGAGTCTGATACATAGGGGTAAATTACCAGATGAATTATGGGAAACAGTGGCTTCGAAAAATTGGCTATTTTTTCAAATGTAATTTTTCACGGGTTTGTTGCATTTTAGAAACAGGGGATGATCTGCTCCAGGAGTGGGTAGGTGGGGTTGGTGGGAAAATTCTGCTTTTGAGGCTGCTAGGTGGTTGAAAATGACTGGTTTCGGTATTTTGTCAGGCAATTTTTCAGGTTGAAGTCTTGCCTTTGACAATAAATAATTCCACCCACATTCAGATTGTTTATTTCTACTCAGTCAGATAGTGTTATATGTTTTTTGTGGATTTGGGAAATGTAATACATATAATGTGTTAGATAACTAAGTTACAGAATATTTGCATCTGAAGAGAGTGTATGGCATGTCATATTTGGAAAAGCCTGGAAATCTGTGGAGCGGAACCTTAAAGAGCATTCTGCCGTCGGTGTCAATTCTTGAACAAGGAAGTTCCTTATTTGTGTTTGAGTTATAAATACACCATTTTTCAAAAAACTTTTCATTATTTCTAGTTTGTGTGCAATTGTTAGTAGTAGTTAACATTCATCAAGTGATGATCTCAGCACAACTGGAAGGAAATAAGTGGAAATTTTTGGAAATTTATTGATGTATCCTAATTTCGTACTTGTTTTGAATTTTCGAAAAGATTTCGAAAACATTAAGGTTGAGCACTGCCTTTCCTAAACACCGAGCCTTGTATTCATGACAAATATATGCAGTTATGGACAGCTTGGTTGTTATTGTTGACCAGAGATTTGCAGTCATGGTGTCTACTTTTTCATTTTGGTCATTGGTGTCATGTCTGTGTGTCATCCGTCCGTCAAGCTGTAAGTAAGTAAGTAAGTAAATTTTATTCAACAGAATACAATCATTATGGTTCAAAATGTTTTACATTAATTGTTTGTGAAAGTAATTATATTCTGTTGGGATACAGCATGGCCAGATTGGCCGTCTTTCTGCTGACCCCATTAGTATAAACATAAAGCATGAAACATGGATGTCAGGAGAGAAGTTATGTCATCAACGTATAGTTCTCAGGGGAAAAATATGATCTGAGGCTTGTCTTGTTTTTATATGGATCTTCGTCTTTAACTTCAAAATTTCTTCCGAGACCGAGCAGTTCCACCCCACTCAACACAACAACAGAGAAAATTGAACTCCTAACCTCTGATATGGCAACAGAATGGAAACTAACGTAAAGTGAAATTGAAAAGGAAACACAATCTGGGAATGGATCATGTCACACTTTACGAAGATATTAAGTTAATTTTATTGTTTATTGATACGTAAAGTGTGTTGAACGTACTAATGATAAAGTTGGGGATAGTGAGGTTGAAGTTGAGGTTATTAATGTTAAAAAGGATATAATGAGGAAGTGGTTATGTCACGAGTACCTCACCTCTCGAGCACCTTACAGTGACCACAACATGCGTTTCTCCATCCTGTTGCTATACCACCGACAACTATCTTATAATAGCTAGACTAAGCGAGAGGTAGGTTGAGAAGGGAAGATAATGACAAAAAGATGAAAAGATTTAATGAGAATGTGATAAGATAACAGACATTAATATTGAGAGTAAGCCTTCCTAAGTTTCATAACAGTTGTTTTTTATGCCGTTAATTAATAACTGATGCTTTGTCTCACGTAGTGTGTGATTTATTTATTTCTTTATTGTCTACGTTTAAAGTCCCTTTATGCAGCTGTGAAGTATAGTGGCCGCAACAAGGATTAAAGTCAAATTAAGTCGGTCTTTTTTAATGGACTGTATCTCAGGAATTAATGAGCAGGTGCTATTTTGCCATTGAAGCGGACCCATAGTGCCATAGTAAGTGAGCCATTGTTGCGACGGAAGGGGTATTTATTTTGGCTAGACCACGAAGCGGGGATTTATTGTGGGCTTCTGTATCATGGTACCATAGTAAGTAAGTGAACCCTATCGAACCTACGACCTTTCTTATGGCGTTTTGTAACTGTAATTTAGGAGTGTGCACAATCACTACAATGTGGATTATTGCACGTCACGCGGGCTGAATACGAATTTATGAATTTTTCGAGGAGTGCTCTCTTGAATACGCCTTTAGAAGGAATCTCTCTTACCTGTTTTTCGATGTTGTTCCATATTCTGGGAAATGCATATTTAGGTAATTGAGCAGAGAATTGGGTCCGTGGTTTACCACATTGCAATTGACCTAGTTGTCTTGTCATCATGCCTGCTGGACATGTATTGACTTGAAAGAAGTCACCAAAAGTATGGGGAAGGTTGGAGTGATGCCAATCAAACATGAAAAGAGATACATTTATTTTATACAAGTCATTTAATTTTAATATTTTACTCCTTCTAAATAGCGGATCAGTGTGACAATTGTATTTTTTGTTATTTATCAAGCGTAGGGCGCGCTTTTGAAGTGTAAATAATGTTGAGGCAGCACTACAATGACCCCATATTTCGATACCATATAATAGATGACTGTGTATCAAGGAGTAGTACAGAGTTTTGAGGGCAGAGAGAGGTAGACATTCTTTAGCTTTATTTATTGCGTAAAGCCCCCTCGATACTTTGGAATTTATGCCTGACACGTGAAACTTATATTTAAGGTTTTTGTCCAGGTATAAGCCCAGAAATTTTATTACATTCTCATCATTGGAGTTTCTCGCTAACGAAATATCTTGACTGTTGACACTCAACTGTCGATTGTTAATATCATAGGTTTTATTAGGCGGACTGAATAGCATATATTTAGTTTTTTGGGCATTCAAAACCAAATTATTGGCTGCGCACCAATCTGTTATCTTTGAAAGTTCAGAGTTAACTAGGTCAAAGCCAGCATCAAGGCTATGGTTCGAAGTGCGGACTGAAGTATCATCAGCAAAAGATAAAAGGCCCAACTGTGTAGAGGAGCTAAAGTCATTCACATAAATTAGAAAAAGAAGTGGACCAAGAATGGATCCTTGGGGGACACCACATGTGATTGTAGCAATGCCAGAACTTCTCCCATCATATGTGACGTATTGAACACGTCCTTCAAGATAGCTCTTAAACCAGTCGTTGGTAATACCCCTGATACCACAAAACTCTAGCTTTTTAAGCGAAATACCGTGGCTAATTGTGTCGAAGGCTTTTGATAAGTCTAAAAATACAGATAAGGTGTAATCTTTTGTCGCCTTGTCGTTGTTGTTTGCTATACTGTTCAGAAGTTGCAATATGCGGTGTATCGTTGTGTGTTTTGTCCTGAAACCATACTGGTGTTGATATAGAAGATTGTGTTTTGTTAATAAACTGGTTAATCGCTCTAGTGTTATTCTCTCCAGTAATTTTGAGAATGTGGGTAATAGGCTAATAGGTCTGTAATTATTGAATAATTGAGGGTTTCCCGATTTAAAAATTGGTACAACTTTTGCGATCTTCATTTTTTCTGGGACTATTCCACTGGATAACGACATGTTTATTATATGGGTGAGTACTTCTGCTATTTCAGTAATTGAGTGTTTTAAAAGTTTAGTAGATATCCCATCATAGTCTTCACTGGTTTTGGATTTCATTGAATTTGTTATTGAAATAATTTCCTCTGAGGACGTCGGTGCCATGAAAAAACTATTAGAATTTGCCCTGGTCATATATTGAGTGTGGTGCGCATTTGTGTTTGGAATTTGTTCAGAAACTTTTTGGCCGACTGTGGAAAAGTGGGTATTAAAATGATGGGCAATCTCATTAGGATCACTAATTTCAATGTCATCTATCAAGAAGTTGGTTGTGGATAACCTTCGATTGGAGGACTTATGAATAGCGCTCCTCAGAATTTCCCATGTTTTCTTCATGTTGTTTTTATTCATATTCAAGATGTTTTCATAGTATATGACCTTACTTTTTCTTTTTACTTTATTCAAAATATCACTATACATTTTATAATTCTTCTTATTTTGTTCATTGGGAGATTTTAGCTTTTTTTCTGAAAAGTTTTTCTTTATTAATTGTGGACTGTAAAAGGCCTTGAGTTATCCAGGGCTGGCGTTTTATATATTTATTGTCAGGTACTATTTTCTTAAATGGGAAGGCAGCATCGAATGCAGTGAAATATAAGTCTATAAAGATATTGTACGCTTCATTCGCACAAGTTGATTCTAGTGCTGGTGAAAAGTCTGTTAAGGTCAACAGGTCTTTAAATGTTCTTACATTGATTTCATTAAAATTTCTTTTCATGATATGATTTTTAGTTTCTATCTTTACTGGAGTCGTTTCGCAATAAAATGTACCAAAGTGATCAGAAAGATCTGTGATTACTATTCCAGACTTGTAATTGGCTGAGGAACTGTTAGTGAGAATGTGATCTATTAGAGTTGCAGAACGGTCCGTTATTCGAGTTGGTTTGCTAGTGAGCGGGAGAAATCCTTGACTAATAATAGTGTTTATATATTCATTTGTTTTCTTATGTGTTTGAAACTTCAACAAGTCAATATTCATATCGCCCATAATGTAGGATGTTTTATGTTCCTGGTTCACTGTTTCGATGATTAATGACAATGTGGAAATGAACTTATCAAGGTCGGCCTTGGGAGGGCTGTTTACACTTTCATATCTAGAGAGCAACCCCCCCCCCCCCCCCCCCCCCACACACACACAAAGCTATGGTTATTAGTGCTTATTGTTTTACATTTTGATTGTATTTAACAGTGCTATTGGCAGGACCTGGGGAGTCAATGTGGCTGGTGGTAATAACAAAAATAGTCTCTGAAGTGGCTCAGAAAAATGGGAGGGATGAGGTGGTGTGGTGTGGTTGTGAAAATCGGGCAAAAACTGGCTGCAAAAGCGATTCGGCAGACAGAAAGGACATGCTGTATCTTTTTACTGGTTGAAAATAGAGACTTGTGGTCTTTGTTCATTCAACTCAGGATAGACTCCAGATTCTTTTGCCTGAGTGAAATCCAGGGGGAGATCACTCTTGTTTTCTCTTAAGGTTCCGCTCTTCAGTTTCGCACTATTGCACAGGGGTGAAATTCTAAACTTAGGGCATATGTTGAAACTAAGGCCATGTAAAATAGAAATATATTTTTAATATCAGATATATGATTACATTAGGTTTTTTGTTGGACAAGAGAATTTGAAGTTTTGGTCCCAAAGTTGGAGTCTGATACAAAGGGGTAAATTACCATATGAATTATGGGAAACAGTGGCTTCGAAAAATTGGCTATTTTTTTCAAATGTAATTTTTGCACAGGTTTGTTACCAGACAGGTAACTAAAAAATGAGACGGAAACATATAAATTTTTTTTGCATTTTAGAAACAGGGGATGCTCTGCTCCAGGGGTGGGTAGGTGGGGTTGGTGGGAAAATTCTGCTTTTGAGGCTGCTAGGTGGCTGAAAATGACTAGTTTCGGTATTTTTTCAGGCAATTTTTCAGGTTGAAGTCTTGCCTTTGACAATAAATAATTCCACCCACATTCAGATTGTTTATTTCTACTTAGTCAGATAGTGTTATATGTTTTTTGTGGATTTGGGAAATGTAATACATGTGATGGGTTAGATAACTAAGTTACAGAATATTTGCATTTGAAGAGAGTGTATGGCATGTCATATTTGGAAAAGCCTGGAAAACTGTGGAGCGGAACCTTATGCCATTCACTCCCCCAACATAAAGCATCCACACCTAGCCTGCGATGCAAGCGATGCGAAACGTACATAGCCAGGCTACTAGACATGGCCAATGAGCCTATAGTGGTTGTCTCCGCGATAGGAATTTCCGTAGTCCTGGAGGGGGTCCGGCAAATGCGAACCCAGGTCCGGCAAATTGGGGCTAGGTTGGACCCTTATATACTAATTTTGATGAACTCGACTTCAAATATGACTACAATGATGTTCCTCAAATATAACTAACTAGCAGGGTTACCCTGCTTTGCACGGGAAAATTTAGGGGTCATATAAAAAGTACCCCCCCCCCCCCAAAAAAAAAAAAAATAGCGGCCGCGTATTTTTCGTCCCAGCTCGCCCTACGGGCGGCACACTCGGCCCCGCCCTCCGGGCGGTGCCTTCGATCCCGTCACTTTTTAAACCCCCACCATTAGATTCCTGGTAAAACGTTACCCCTAGTAGACCCCTTTGAGGACCTATATCGGTGAAATCCATCAATTTTGCCCCTCCCCACCCCCACTCCCGCCACTTTTTTGAGCACCACCATTAGATTCCTGATAAAAAGTTACCCCAAGTAGACCCCTTTGAAGACCTATATCGGTGAAAAATATTTGGTCATAACATTCGATGCCCTTCCCTGCACCCACCCCCACCCCGCACACTTTTTTAAACCTGATGAGGACCTCCTCCATAAAAAAGTACCCCTAGTAGACCCACTTTGGGCACTCTGGATGGCCCCATATTCATTTCTATAGTGGACAGACAGACAGACAGACAGACAGACAGACAGACAGACAGACAGACAGACAGACAGACAGACAGACAGACAGACAGACAGACAGACAGACAGACATTCTAAAATATAGTATAGACTTGCAGGTGCAAGATTACGGAAGTAAGGAAGCGTTGAGGCGCCAGTTGAGTATTATTTCTGTCTTGCACGTGCAAGTTAGCTATCTTGCATCTGCAAGTTACTATCTTGCTCGTGCAGGTTAGCTATCTTGCACCTGCAAGTTACTATCTTGCACGGGCAAGTTAGCTATCTTTCACCTGCAAGTTACTATCTTGCACGTGCAGGTTAGCTATCTTGCACCTGCAATTACTATCTTGCACGTGCAGGTTAGCTATCTTGCACCTGCAAGTTACTATCTTGCATGTGCAGGTTAGCTATCTTGCACCTGCAAGTTACTATCTTGCACGTGCAGCTAGCTATCTTGCACGTGCAGGTTAGCTATCTTGCACGTGCAAGTTACTATCTTGCACGTGCAGGTTAGCTATCTTGCACCTGCAAGTTACTATCTTGCACGTGCAGGTTAGCTATCTTGCACGTGCTGGATAGCTATCTTGCACCTGAAAGTTAGCTATCTTGCACGTGCAGGTTAGCTATCTTGCACCTGCAAGTTACTATCTTGCACGTGCAGGTTACCTATCTTGCAGTGGAAGTTAGTTATATTTGATGAACATCATTATAGTCATATTTGAAGGCGAGTTCATCAAAAGTAGTATATAAGGGTCCAACCTAGCCCCAATTTGCCGGACCTAGGTTCGGATTTGCCGGACTTTCTCCCGGACTACGGAAATTCCTATCGCTGAGACAACCACGATAGGCTCATTGGCCATGTCTAGCCGCCTGGATATGTACGTTTCGCATCGATTGCATCGCAGGCTAGGTGTGGATGCTTTATGCTGGGGTGTGAACGGGAAAAGTCAGGCATAGAGAGTGAAAGACGGTTAAAGTTGCAATGACGTCGGTGACGTGACAGTGAGCTCGCGATGTCATGACGACGTTGACCGCAGTCGATGTCCACAGAGGTGAGTGACTGGACGTCCGTAGGGTTTTTGAATAGCCGATGTCTCCCTCTAGGTGGCCGTGCCGTTGGGTAGACCCCACTGGGCCGGGTCTCAATACCCCTTAACAGGAACAGGGTTGTCCTTTTTCAGGCTTTCGACCCTTTTTTTCCCTGATCGACTCTGTTCTACTCTCTCGGCTCGAAACAAGGAGCCACTAGGGCAGCCTGTCGAAAATTGACTCCTCAAACGACTCATACAGATGTGTAACTGGGGAGCTGATCGAAGCAGCTTTTCGAACGACTCCCTGAAATGAGCCTTCGAGGAGAAAATTAGTAATCAAAGAGTTAGTCCCAGCGACACTTCGAACGATTCTTCTACATCTGGATTATAGTGATCACCAGCAATGACTGACCTGTCAGGCGACTGTTCGAACTTGTTGAGGTAGGGGTACTGGAAGAAGGGGAAGAGTGACTGTGCCGCTCTTAATCGGAACGCTCGGTGTAGGGTCCCTGGGTCTCTGGTTCACTGGCGCAGGTCGTGGAGGCCTGGGCTCGTGGAATAAGGTCGACGGGTCTCTGATGTGATGAGGGGTATTCGGTCGAGAAGGTAGGATTAGGAAATCGTGGTGTGAAGGGCTTCTGGAAGAAGGGGAAGGGCGACTGTGTCGCTCTTAGTCAAGCGGCAGAGGTGAGGTCACCGTGTCAGATACGGGAATATAAGTCACTGGGGCAAATATGGGGAGCCGGGTCTTCTGAGATAGGGTGGATGTCAAATATGGGAATGTAAGCCAATGGGGAAAGTATGGAGAGCCGGGGCTTCTGAGATAGGGTGGCTGGGGTGGCTGTCGCAAGATAACTAACTTGCAAGTGCAAGATAACTAACCCGCACGTGCAAGATAGCAACTTGCAGGTGGAATATAGCAAATTGCAGGTGCCAGTCACTCATCTCTGTGGACATCGACAGCGGTCAACGTCGTCATGACATCGCGAGCTCACCATGACGTCACCGAAGTCATTGAATTCTAATCATTTTTACTCTTTATGCCTGACGTTTCCCTTTCACACTCCCAACATAAAGCATCCACACCTAGACTGCGATGCAAGCGATGCGAAACGTACACAGCCAGGCTACTAGACATGGCCAATGAGTCTGTAGTGGTTGTCTCCGCGATAGGAATTTCCGTAGTCCTGGAGGGGGTCCGGCAAATTCGAACCTAGGTCAGGCAAATTGGGGCTAGGTTTGACCCTTATATACTAATTTTGATGAACTCGACTTCAAATATGACTAAAATAATGTTCCTCAATTATAACTAACAGGGTTACCCTGAGTTGCACGGGAAAATTTAGGGGTCATATGAAAAGTACCCCCCCCCCCCCAAAAAAAAAAAAAAAAAAATAGGGGCCGCGTTTTTTTCGACCCAGCCCTCCCTACGGGCGACACACTCGACCCCTTCAATCCCGTCACTTTTTAAACCCCCGCCATTAGATTCCTGGTAAAATGTTACCCCTGGTAGACCCCTTTGAGGACCTATATCGGTAAAATCCATCATTTCTGCCCCTCCCCACCCCGCCCAGCCACTTTTTTAAACACCACCATTAGATTCCTGATAAAAAGTTACCCCAAATAGACCCCTTTGAAGACCCATATCGGTGAAAAAAAATTGGGTCTAACTTTTGCCCCTCCCTGCCTTCACCCCACCCCGCACACTTTTTAAACCTGACGAGGACTTCCGCCAAAAAAAGTACCCCCCAAAAAAACCAAAATAGGGGCCGCGTATTTTTTGAACCAGACCGCCCGCAGGGCGGCACACTCGGCCCCGCCCTCCGAGCGGGAGCCTTCGATCCTGTCATTTTTTAACCCCCCCCCCCCCCACCATTAGATTTCTGGTAAAAAGTTACCTCAAGTAGACCCCTTGGAAGACCTATATCGGTGAAAAAATATTTGGTCATAATTTTCGGTGCCCCTCCCTGCCCCAACCCCAACCCCAACCTCGCACACTTTTTTGAACCTGTCGAGGACTTCCGCCATATAAAGTACCCCTAGTAGACCTATTTCGGGCACTCTGGATAGCCCCATATTCATTTCTTTAGCGGACAGACAGACAGACAGACAGACCCCTTTGAAGACCCATATCTTTAGCGGACAGACAGACAGACAGACAGACAGACAGACAGACAGACAGACAGACAGACAGACAGACAGACAGACAGACAGACAGACAGACAGACAGACAGACAGACAGACATTCTAAAATATAGTATAGACTTGCAGGTGCAAGATAGCTAACCTGCATTGTGCAAGATAGTAACTTGCAGGTGCAAGATAGCTATCCTGCACGTACAAGATAGCTAACTTGCAGGTGTAAGATAGCTATCCTGCACGTGCAAGATAGTAACTTGCAGGTGCAAGATAGCTAACCTGCACGTGCAAGATAGTAACTTGCACGTGCAAGATAGCTAACCTGCACGTGCAAGATAGCTAACCTGTACGTGCAACATAGTAACTTGCACTTGCAAGATAGCTAACCTGCACGTGCAAGATAGCTAACCTGCACGTGCAAGATAGCTATCCTGCACGTGCAATATAGCTAACCTGCACGTGCAAGATAGTAACTTGCACGTGCAAGATAGCTAACCTGCACGTGCAAGATAGCTAACCTGCACGTTCAAGATAGTAACTTGCAGGTGCACGATAGTTATCCTGCACGTGCAAGATAGTTAACCTGCACGTGCAAGATAGTAACTTGCACGTGCAAAATAGCTAACCTGAACGTGCAAGATAGTAACTTGCAGGCGCAAGATAACTAACCTGCACGTGCAAGATAGTAACTTGCAGGTGCAAGATAGCTAACTTGCACGTGCAAGATAGAAATAATACTCAACTGGCGCCTCAACGCTTCCGTAGAAAAGCCTAATTGGCGATTTTTGAGAATAGCGCTGGGCTATATTGGCAGTTACGTTGGGTAAAGGGTTAACTTTGTCATATTAATGTGGTTCAAGTACCGGGTTATCAGTGCTTGTAACCTCCCTACCAAGGCCGCGGGTTGTCTTTTTGGTAATAATATACATTTTAATACGACAAGTATATTATTACAAAGCACCAGTTGTTCAGGTTTATCGAATAATATTGATCTATCTTCGGTATCGAATGCTTTCCTGAAGTCAAACAATGTTTCATTCAATGGCTTTTTCAGTATTTTGTATTTATTGATTGCAGTTTTGAGTATAAATGCGCTATCAATTGTACTACGACCTGCTCTAAATCCAAATTGGTTATCATTTATTAAATTGTTATCTTCCAAAAAAAATTTAATTCTTTCATTTATCACTTTATTAAGCAACTTGCCAAGTGCACTACTGACAGCAATTGTCCTGTAGTTGCCTGGATTATAGCGGTCCCCTTTCTTGTATATAGTTGTGAGGACAGATTTGCCCCACCCTACTCGGTAATAATGGGACTCTAATACTTGATTGGATAATTTAGTTATGTTATCAATGATATACAGCCCTCGGGTTTTCAATAGCTTATTAGAAATATTATCTTCTACTGCTTTTTGTTGTTAAGTTTCCTTCGGGCATCGAGGATTTCCATGTAGTTTTGTCTGGGCTATTACATTTCCGGCATCTATCAATGGTATAAAAGTTGAGGAGGGGGACATGCTTCTCACTAACATCTGTAATATAACCAGGCAGTTCTGCGGTGCGTGAAATACAGTCCCCACCGACGATTAGCAAATCATTTTCCCCACACGTCTTCAGTTTCTTTTCAAGATTATGGTACACAGAATCTGGTTTTTCATGGGAGTGCCAAAATGTTGAGTTGTGTGGAGGTATATAAACAGAAATAAAAACTAGACTTTTTGATTCTGGAGAATCATGGATTTTCCAAATGAGATTCCATGATTTTTCAGTGTCTGATGAATTGTTTTTAACTGTCTAACTGAAGTTCCTTTATTGGTGTTATGAGAAAGATGGGTATAGTAGTTCAAATGACTCAGTTTGATAAAAAATGTTTAGGTAAAAACCATCATTAATGGTGGAAAGGGTTAATATCAATATCGTCGACTGACAAGTTAATGACTGACAAAATGAGTTATGTTTGTTTGACACATACCCACTAGGTGCTGGGACTATTTGAAAAAGGTCCATTTTATCTCATATGTATCCAAAATATTGATGTCTGGCAGCTTGTAAAGGGTTAACAAGTCCTAACGGGAATATTTTTTCTTGTAACTTGTAATGTCACACCAAGAACTGCGAATGGCCATTTTTTTCTTTAAAGTCTACAAGATGTTTTCCGCGAAATCCAGGGGGAACATGAATTTTAAGCTTTTGAGGGATATGATTGTTTATCCAGCCCAAAACGGGTTAAGGTTGTTTTTTGAATACCCTTATTACTTCCAAAAATTATTCTCAATAAATTCGACTAACACTTATGCTGATCTTTCCTTTTAACTTTGGGTGCTGTGGGTACGCAAACAATAACCATTTTATCCAAATTTTGATGTTTGATAACCTGCAGAGGGTTAACAAATGCTTACTGGAATATTTTGTACATGCAACTTGTAATGTCACACCAAGATCTGAGAATGGCCAATTTTTCTTGAAAATCTACTAGATGTTTTTAGAGACATCCTCGGATAACATGAATTTTTAACCTTTTGAGGGGTATCGCTCTGTAACCAGCCCTAAACGGGTTAATGCTTGGTTTTGTGGATACCTTTATTACTTACAAAAATTATCCTCGTTGAATTCCACTTCCAATGAAGGAGTTTGTGTTTACCTCGCAGGTACACATTTGGTGCTATGGGAGCCCAAGAACAGCCCATTTTCTCCAAATGTCTATGCTTGGCAGTCTCTGGAGGGTTAATAAATGCTTACCGGAATATTTTGTCCATACAACTTGTAATGTCAGTCCAAGACCTACGAATGGTCAATTTTTTTCGAATTTTTTTTTTTTGAGAAATACACAGAAAACTGGAATTTTAAGCTTTTAAGGGGTATATCATCTTAACCAGTCAAAAATGGGTTAAGACCTCGATTTTTGAATACCCTTACTGCTTACAAAAATGTTTCCGTATCAGTTTTGCGTCCGATAAAAGAAGTTACATTTCTCTGTGGCATCCCCATTTGATGTTGTTGGTGTCCAAAAACAGACTATTTTTTTTCAAAATTGTGACATTCAGCAGCCCACGTAGGGTTAACAAATGCTCACCTGAATAATTTATCGATGCAACTGGTAATGTGACACCAAGCCCTATCAATGGCCATTTTCTCTTGAAAACCCTACAAGATGAATCCAGGGAAAACATGAATGTTTTAAGTTTTTGATGAGTATCGCTACTAACCACCCCAAATGGGGTTAACGCTTGGTTTTTTGAATACCCTTATTACTTACAAAAATGGTCCTCTGGCTGGTTTTAACCATTACGTTAGGTAAAGGGTTAAACAATATTTATTGAAAAATTGAAAATGGTTGGTTGTTACTTTGAACAAATATAATTTATAAAATAGACTTTATGATTCTGGAGAATCATGGCTTTTCCCGATGAGATTCCATGATTTTTCATGACCCCACAGTGTCTGATGAATTGTTTTAGCTGTCTCACCGAAGTTCCTTCATTGATGTTATGAGAAAGGTGAGTATAGTAGTCTCAAATGACTCAGCTTGATAAAAAAAATGTTTAGGTTAAAACCATCATTAACGTTGGAGTGGGTTAATATCAATATCGTCGTCCAACAAGTTAATAGTTAATGACTGACAAAATGAGTTATGTTTGTTTGTCACATACCCACTGAGTGCTGTGTCTATATGAAAATGGTCCATTTTATCTCAAATGTATCCAAAATATTGATGTCTGGCATATTATAGAGGTTTAACAAATGCTAACGGGAATATTTATTCATGCAACTTTTAATGCACACCAAGAACTGCGAATGGCCATTTTTTCTTTAAAATCTACAAGATGTTTTCAGAGAAATCCAGGGAGAACATGAATTTTAAGTTTTTGATGGGTATCATTGTTTATCCACCCCAAAACGGGTTAAGGGTTGTTTTTTGAATACCCTTATTACTTACAAAAATAATTCTCAGTGAATTCTACTTCCACTTATGTTGATCTCTCCTCTTAACTTTGGGTGCTGTGGGTATGCAAACACAGCCCATTTTATCGAAATTTTGATGTTTGAGAACGTGCATAGGGTTAACAAGTGGTTACTGGAATATTTTGTGCATGGCGCTTGTAATGTCACAATATGATCTGAGAATGGCCAATTTTTCTTGAAAATCTTACAGATGTTTTTACAGAAATCCTCGGATAACATGAATGTTTAACCTTTCGAGGGGTATCACTCTGTAACCAGTCCTAAACGGGTTAATGCTTGGTTTTGTGAATACGTTCATTACTTACAAAAATTATCCTCGGTGAATTCCACTTCTAATGAAGGAGGTTATGTTTATCTCGCAGGTACACATTTGTGTTATGGTTGCCCAAGAACAGCCCATTTTTTCTAAATGTCTATGCTTGGCAGCCTCTGGAGGGTTAACAAATGCGTTCCGAAATATTTTGTCCATGCAACTTGTAATGTCACTCCAAGACCTGCGAATGCTCAATTTTTTTGAATTTTTTTTTGGAGAAATCCACAGAAAACTGGAATTTTAAGCTTTTAAGGGGTATATCTCCTTAACTAGTCAAACATGGGTTAAGACCTCGATTTTTGAATACACTTACTACTTACAAAAATGTTTCCCTGTCAGTTTTGCGTTCGGTAAAAGAAGTTATGTTTCTCTGTTGTATTCCCATTTGATGTTGTTGGTGTCTAAAAACAGACTATTTTTTCAAACTTTTGACATTTAGCAGCCCATGGAGGGTTAACAAATGCTTACCGGAATAATTTATCCAATCAACTGGTAATGTGACACCAAGACCTATCAGAAGCCATTTTCTCTTGAAACCCTACCTGATGTTTGTAAAGGAATCCAGGGAAAACATAAATTTTTAAGCTTTTGATGGGTATCACTATTAACAACCACAAAAGGGGTTAACGCTTGGTTTTTTGAATACCCTTATTACTTACAAAAATGGTCCTCGGTAATTCCACTTCCAACATAGGAGATTATGTTTATTTCTCAGGTACACAATGGGTACTGTGCGTGTCTGAAAACAGCCCATTTCAACAAAATTACGATGCTTGACAGCCTGTAGAGGGTTAATAAACGCTCACCGGAATATTTTGTCTATGCAACGTGTAATGTCACACAAAGACCTGCGAGTAGTCATTTTTTCTTGAAAACGTACAGGATGTTTTTAGAGAAATCCACAGAAAATGGGAAGTTTAAGATTTTAAGGGGTCTCTCTCTTTAGCTTGCCCAAAATGGGTTAAGACTTTGACTTTTGAATACCCTTACTACTTACAAAAATGTTTCCGTATATATTGTGCGCTCGATAAAAGAAGGCACTTTTCTTTGTGGCGTACCCATTGGGTGCTGTTGGCGTCCAAAAACAGCCCATTTTATCCCAATTTTGACTTTTAGCAACCCGCGGAGTGTTAACAAATGCTCACAGCAGTACTTTTTCCATGCAACTTCTATTGTCACACCAAGGCCTGGGAGTGACACATTTGTCTTGAAAATCTACAAGACTCGTTTAGAGAAGTCCACGGAAAACACGAAGTTTTGAGCTTTTTGGGGGTATTGCTGTTTAACCAGCCCAAAACGGGTTAACGTTTGGTTTTTTGAACACCCTTATTACTTACAAAAATGATCCTCGGTGAATTCCACTTCCAATAAAGGAAGTTATGTTATCTCTCGTGTATAGTTTGGGTGCTGTGTGGGCCTGAACCGGCCCATTTCATCAAAATTTCGATGTTTGGCAGCCTGTGGAGGGTTACCATATGCATCGCCTAATATGTCGCTTGTATCAAAGGTCGTGTCACAGGCAGGTCTAGCAATGATGAATGTTTAAAACAAATCTACAAGACGTGTTTCGAGAAAGTGCCGATAAACCCCAATTTTGACAGTTTTTTGCCAATTCTGATGAAAAAAGGGTTAAATCGAAATTTCCGCTTCGGTACATTTTTAGATTTTGTGCCTCTCTATGTGTGTTCAAAATTTTGTGAAAGTCGATTCGAAAATGCCTTCAAAATCGTACGGACAAAATGTGTGGGGGAAAAAAAAAAAAAAAACAATAGTCTTTTCCAGAGGGAAAAGCCTAAATATACACGAAGAATAGAAGGTATTGTACTTTTGTATTATTAACTGTAATAACAGGATTCAACATCAAGCCTAAGGCTTGTACATATTTTGAATCGCATTCAGCAATGGTATATTCACGCTGGTCATCCGATTACCACCTTTGCGGTGCAGTACCTCGTTTGCGGTGTAAAAAAGACGGAGACTGTTGCTCATACAAGTTGGAAAATTGGTAAGTACACGCATTTCGACAAGCCTACTTGTGTTGTAAACTCTTTCAGGCTAGGTATTAATCACCAATACTTTAATCCAAGAAATATTTTCATAAGAGAAATAAAAAACAGATTTTTTGAAGTATTTTAAAGTGGAAATATGGAGATAAAAATTTCAGTTGTTGGGTTTGAACTGCGAATTATATTTAAAATATGCTATTGTGAGTCCTTGGAGCAGCATCTGTATAGAGAATTGTCTTATTTTAGCCAAATGTGTAAGTTACGTTTGTGAGCATTTTGTGAAAACATGTTTAAACTGAATTTATCGAGGGGGTAATTGATTTTTATGAATACCTTATTTGTGGTATAAAGTACCACCTTCTGCGGTTTCGGTGTCTGCTGAGTGTACCACAATTGCGGTGCGAAACATTTAATAGGGTCACTCTTTTACTAAAATGTTGCCTTATCTGGACACCCTTATTCTATCTGATCTGCGTACAATTAATTCTAAAGCATTTGTTTGATAAGTCCAAGCATTTATGATATGTTTAGCCCAATAGTTGGACATTGACTCACTTGTATTGTCTTTGAAGCTCCGAAAACAAGTATCATGTATTGGGCCAATTCAGATTTGTTGATTATCCAGGCCGCAAGTTGTTGTTTTTCGCATGCATCTCCAGTGGCTATCAGGTCTAGTAAGCGCTCAAATCTGTCCGTCCGTCAGACAGTCCTAAATACTTTGGGTTGAAATTTCTAGTCAAAGTTTTCTTGGCTGGTAACAAGGGAATGATTTTATATTTGGCCTTGGGATTGATAATGTTTCATTGTACCATGTAAGCAGTTTTCAGATCTTCCGTGTAGCTACTTCCTGATTGCTAGTTGTTTGAAATTGTACTGTACCCACTGAATATAAAAAAATCAGTTGAAGTTTTCTTGGCTTGTATGAAAGGGATTGATTTTATATTTGGTCTGGCGCTTGATATTTTGAGTTGTACCGTGGAAGCAATTTCCAGATCTGCAGCACAGGCGGTTCCTGTTTGCCGAAAATTTGAAATTGTACTATACCCACTGAAAAACTGCATGTAGGGACGCTGTTTCAGACTGGTACTAGTCTTGTTTTTTTTTAGAAAAAGCCCTTTGATAATTGATCACTTACAAAACAAAGACATTTTTCAAATTATTGTACGTTTTATCACATAATCATCGTAACTTACAAATCACCGAGAAACTCTATCAGAGAGCTTTTCTATGAATTGTAAATAGCAACGATTAAGAAAGATAAATGTCATTTGCAACACAGATATTTACAGGATGCCATATCAAAATTGTGAATTCTGGATGGTTAAAGTTTTAATTGAACATACATATTCAAAGTAAATTTCAGAGAAAATATTTTGGAATTAAAGGGCAATGGGAATTTATTTATTTATTCAATCAATCAGCCCTACAAATCACAAATAATGCAATATACGGTCACCTGTAATAAAACACTATTGTCGAGTGGAAAATCCACCTTCCCGCGATTTGGTAGTAATTCACCCTACATGTACAGAATGGCCGCTGGCGATTATCATCAATAATTCAACTTGATGTCTTAAAGAAAATTTCAGGAGCAATTACTATAATTAATTCAGTATGTCACCAAATATTTTCTCACTACTTTCGTTCAAAAAAGCCAATTTTCCCAAACAAACAAGTGAAAACATATTAACATTTTCATCCTTAACAATTAAAAAAATTATCACTTTGCATCAAAAACAGCATTTTGATCCTTGGTATTCCAAAATCGGCAATGGTGTTGTAATGAGGAAACAGAGAGAATAACCTGAGGGACCGGTTACTGTCGAAGCCTTTCCTGGAATCTTAGTCGAAGTTCGACTGAAATGGAAAGGCTTCGGAAGGTGAAAGTTTGTAACTTCGTGCGCAAGCAAAACATTTCGGTTTTGTGAATGCACATACATAGTGTTAGTTTTGGAAACCTTGCCCGGCATTATAGGAGGACCGCCGATTTTTTCTCATTTCGGTTAATTACTTCAAGCCAGGATTCTCTTAGGCAGGATTTGACTTGCAGTGAAGGCCTCGCTGTCCTCACAGGTAAGACCGTAAGGGAATCCTGCTCTAAAGCAATTATGGAAAATCGGTAGGCCTCTTAACGCCGGACTCCAGTGTTACTACCCCGCCCCATCTCGACGGTTTTGCGCGGATTTATTTTACTTGCGATATCAGTTATGGAAATCAGGTTACTCCGAATTTACGAGGCCTGATATTCCATATATAAATTACAAAATATAAATTTGTATTAAAAATATACATCAAAATAGAGGTTATGGTGGATAAAACACGGGAAACTGATTCGTTTACCCCACAAGTGCTGATTGTGGGCACCTGTGGTTCATGGAAGTCTGCGATCGTATTCGTATGAAAACCGACAACCAAACAATATTTCACGAGAACATCTCGGGGCTACATATGCTTCATACATCCATGAACAACGCAAGGCAATCAAACCACCTCACAATGCAGCGACAGAACTTAGTCTGCAAAAATGCCAACAATGCCTGCATTTTTTTGAAGACCTTGTCCATGGGTAGCGGAAGTATTTTAGATGTGGTAACTGTGCAATCTCCACATCATGACAGTAGGTAGAGCGAGGACGATCAGTCCCATTATTTCATTTTGAACGATATTGTTTATCGGTGTATTTTGGTCCCGTTGACCTGAAAGTCCACATTGTGATGAATGTAAACAAACGAAATGGTTTGACATTCATCTTTAAGCAGCTCTGTCGCTGCGTTTTGAAGTATTTCGATTTCCCAGATTCGTTCTTGAATATTTGAAGCATATTTGGCCACGAGTTGTTCTCACGAGTTGTGCTCACGAAATTTTATTTTATTCAAGAGGGAGACGACTTACATAAGCTGTTAGCTTTCCGTCGAATCCCTCTCATATACAGCGATCTATCTTCGTTTACCTTTGTTATTTTGTATACTGTTGTACATTGTGTTGCTTGTTCTTCTTTGTACCTGTTGCGTACTGTATACAAATAACATAATTTCAAATAAATATTGTTTAAACTAAATTTTATTTGATAATCAGTTATCGTACGAATAGGATCGCAGACTTCCAGAAATCACCGATGCCTGCTATCATTGTTGTGTGTTGGACGAATATATTTTTCGTGTTCTATGCATCATAACCTTTATTTTCGTTTATCATTTGTGTATATGTCATTCATATATTAACGGAATATTAGACACAGAGTAAACCGATTTCCACTACTTCCATTACTTATATATAGCACCTTATATAAAATGTGTAAAATACATCCTGCGCATAAACCACTCTTATCAACTCAATACGTCACAACTGTTTCAAATTCCTCGGACCTTTCATTAATTTGATTGCATAAACTAAAATTATTTCGCAGCACACAATGTTGTCTGTATCTATGTACTATTATAAAAAAGAGTAAACTTGGTCCAAACAACGGTCCATCCAGCCCCCAAAGGTAATACTGTTTTCAATCAACACACGGCTAGTCAATAAATGAAACATGGGTTATTCCTCTCAGCTCTCACCAGGCACGGTTGACAAACCATTTCGACTTGACGGAATGCTCATTAGATCACTGGTTTTGATTGTTTAGTGTGGGTGTTTGCACTACGCACGTCGAAATAATTCAAGACGTCTGTACATATAAAACTGAAGGGCCAGGGTCATGTTTCGTTAGTAATCTTGAAAGATTGACACCGCAAAATGAGGTACTGTGAACCGCAAATGAAGGTACTCATTAAAAGGACAACACCGCAAATCAGGTATTCTAAAAGTTCAACACCTCTCGTCGAAGTTGCCAAATAAGGCGAATGCAGGATTTTTTATGAAAGCTGAAGCTGACCTAAACTCAAAGACAAAAGTCTGAAGCAACAATGGAGCGAAGGTTTGACCTTCTATGTCCTTGATATTCATGGAGAGAACAAATTTTGTTGAAAAATTCCGAAAGAATCAGGATGAACGCTAATGTATTTTAATAACACAGCTCAGTTACTTCATAAAACACACCGACACTATGTACACGAATGCAATAATATTCCATAGATCGCCAGATTACATGTTTTGAGTGATATACGCAAGTTAATAGCAGTTATACCACATTTTATGACACCTACCTTCAACCGTTTCCATCTTTTTTAACCCGCAAAGGTGGTAATCGGATGACCAGCGTGATATTTGTCTCCTTCTAGAGAAGCAGTGAAAATAGAATTTATGTGGCTTGTTACTTTTATTTATTAGAGTTTTGAATGAAAGCTTGTGGCGATATTGTTTCACGTGTTACGGATGGCAAATCATTCCAAAGTTTTATTGTTGATGGTATAAATGATTTGTGCCTCAATGCAGTACGGGAATGTGGTATAGGTATTGGCTATTTCATAAGTTGTAATTTTGTGTTTGGAATACATGTCGTGGTACCAATTAGAAAGATAGTTTGGTTTGGCAAATGGTTGTGGTACATTTTGTGGAGCTGGATAAGTTGGTTTTTCTGGCGTCTCTGGTATAATGACTCCCACACAGTTTCAATGTATAATTTGGATTTCACTCTTAGGAGCTCCAGTAACAAGTCTGGCAGCTTCGACCTGAATTTTTTCTAGCTCACCCGATTCCGTGTTAGTACAATTGTTCCAAACTGGCGATTATACTTATCTATATAATAAAACGCAACACCACCTCTTTTAGATTTGGCATTGTTGCGACATATATCCAGACAAATATAACCAGGAATGGAGATATCATTTGTTTTACCGTGCCAAGTCTCTGTCAAAGATATAAATTCGTGCTTACCGAGAAAACCTATAAAAAGGGGGTCCTTCAACTTGTCTACAAGATCCTGGACGTTCCAAATGGTGTACACTATTCTATGAATATTCTGGAATGAAGTTCCTTTGCTCATATTTTATCACAATAAAATAAGGTATATAATCATATAGAAATAAAACGCGGCTAGGGGAATACTGAAAACTGAAGAAAGTATTTACACATTTACATAGTTCATAATTACTTGATGACGTATTTTACTCTTCAGGCAGAGTCAAAATAGCTCGAGGAACCGTTACCGCGTATGTTAACAAAAGTAAAATATGTTAGGCAACACAAAATAAATTAATTTATTATACACTAAACGATAGATTATCGAAGAAATTGCGGAACGATAGAAATCGTTTCCCCCACTGTGAAGATATAGAAATTTTCACTTTCATGGTATCAATCAAAATGGCGACTTTCAAAGCATCACATCAATGTGAATACGAGTCAAATTGTCACTGGAAATGATCAATTTGTTCTAAAAACGTATAATGAAAAGTAAATCTAGTGTTTTTGAGTGGATACCGATCATTTCCAGCAATAATTCAACACGTATTCATCTTGAATTGATGCATGAAAACCGCTAGTCCAAACATGTCGTGAAAGTCCGTAATATAAGTTTTTGGTTTGGTACGTCCTTTCAAAGGACGTACCAAACTAAAAACTTATATTTCGGACTTTCAGGCCATGTTTGGACCAGAAACCCGCCAGATGAATCAGATTGCAAGACGCTCTCTGTCCCGAGTAACAATCAAATCACTTCGCGTTTCAATGATTCAATGCGCTGTTTACTTTCATGCATCAATTCAAGGTTGAAACGAGTGGAATTGTCAGATTCTTATAAAAAATGTATAATAAAAAGAAAATATAGTGTTTTTGAGTGGATACCGAAAATTATCTCATGAGTGACCGAGACAAATGTTTATTTTTCGCGAGCGCTTTAGATATCCTTTATAGATCCTCAAGCAATTTTTTTTCAAATCAGTGAGGAAGGGAGGGTTTCATTTTTAATTTTTATTTTTCTTTTGCAAAAAGTGAGGAAACATGGAGAGGATTTCGGCTGTCTTCTTGCACACAGAAATATAGAAAGTGCATATTTATACAAATAAATTCATTTTTAATTTCAAAAATAAAACATTCCTCTAAAAACAAACTGTAGGTACTGCAGTTCAAAGGCTTCATATTCTTTCCGTGCTCTTCACATTATCTTTTAAGTAAAAGTATTTAATCTATGGGGATTTGCCTCGTTGCAATTTATGGGAGAGTGCACTCCCTTAAAATGTAACTAGGCAAACATATTGGAGACGCAACTAAATAAATATGCATCAATCAAAAAATGTAAAAAAATTCGTTTCTCCCTGTATTTATACTAATATTGGGAAACACTGAAAGGAAATAAAAATGTCCAATGAGGGGGTTCAAATTCAATGAGGGATTGCCTTAGAATCAAAACACTTTTTTTAGTCTTATCGTGTTTTATTCCCTAAACAAGCGTACCGCGGTTAGGAATACCTTGGTCACGTGCATTTGAGAAATAAAGCGTATTCGTTGAATGTGTATCATTGAGGAGATATAATGCAGTTTTGTAGAAAATTATATTAATTCTATGATCAACTTAAACTTTTTGGATTGTGTTTCCGGGTCGATGAAAGCCGTTACGAAATTGAAACCTAACTTAATAAACTATTTTAAAACAACAATAAACGAAATAGGCCCAGCAACATTCATTTATTAATATTATAATTATAAAGAATTAATTTCGTTTATTTCAAATAATTGTAATAGACTAACGTTTTTCGTGTTTATAACCTCTCGATTCTCATAAACTTATAACATAAAGAGAGCGTTCATACAAATGATATGTGAACATAATAAAAATTCCAGTTTCATCAAATAGCCAACGATTTTTTTTCAATTTAGTAGCTATCACAGAAAATGACAGACAACATTCAGTCAACACAAATTTCCAGCTGGCTGGGTCATGGGAGACTGAAACGATTCCCTCCCCATCCACCGACCCCTTCCTAGTGACTAATGCCGTATAATATAAGACGAAGAATATTAGATCATCTGACCATAGCAAGATAGAGAAAATGAGTATCGTTTGGTGAAACGCAACGTCGCTACACCACAAACAGAAAAGTGTACACTCTGACCTAGAGAGAGTCAACCAAATCTTGTGCAAAGTGTTCGGTGTTTCATTCCACCCGGCCCCAAAGACGAGTTAATTATCAAACTTTCTATCTAAGAATGGATCTAGCCAAAGCATAAATAATTTGCCTTCATTTGGTAAACCAGTTGCCAATACGATTTCTTTCCGACTAGTTGAACATACTATATCGATTTTAGGCCTTGCTTTAACTGGTAGAGTGCTGGAAGCCCAAATTGGGCTCTATTCTGAAGTGCATGTATACCACAAGGTAAAGGCTTCATAATCTGTAGATGTGCTTCTTATCACCTTTGAAGGTATATTATTTAGTCTGTGTGGATTTTTCATGTTAGACTTTATGAGAGAGTGAGACGGTGCAGTCGCCCATAAAATGCAACAAGGCAAAAACATGTGAACAAATTTTGATGACCAAAAATAATTGAGCACACTACCAGTTAAAATGTTCCCCGGGAGAGTGGGACATGCTTCTGACCTCCAAGCCAGAAATGGTGCCTTTTCATATTCATTCCCTCCGTCATTCAAATTTATGTCCAATGCCTACGTATAAGATGAAGCACAGAAGCGTTCTGTGCGAATGAAAGAGTTAAATCGCTTTGAGGTGACGAATATACATGGTGGGACGTGCCACCCATCATATCAATATGAGGTTGAGAGTAAATTACGGCTTTTTATTGATCAAAGTGTTGTCGGTGTCGTGAGGATGAGCCGTAAAGATACTTATCAAATAAAATTTGGAATTTCGAATAGTATTGTCTCTTTAGTGCCATAGCATATCTAGCTTCCTTCAATTATAAATAAATCACAATTGTGTTGTATTCTGTATAGATTTAAATTATTGTTCGAAAACAATCGGAATTATTAGAATTGTATTTCCAAATATAAAAACTGAAATATTCGTGTGAAAGATGAGTTCATTTTTATAGTACCGGGTTTCACGATATCGTCGCCTGCGTGCTAGAATGTCCTATGTCCCCTGTGGGACTATATATTATCTCCCCTATGGGACTATATATTATCTCCCCTATGGGACATAGGACATTCTAGCACTCAGGCGACGATATGATCGCAAATTGGTCTCTACAGAGTATTCCACTTTTACTCCCTTCCAAGAGTATACCTCTGTCCAGAATGCCAGTGGCATAACTATGGGGAGATGGGCGAAGGGTGTGTGAAATCCCCCCAATAATTTTCCAGTCGGGACATTTTCTTCAGGATGGGAGTCGAAGATATCAATTATCTCTTGCTAGCAATTAAGTACTTTCTTAAAAGACTATATTTAATACTTGATTGGATACCGGAATTTTCTCTGTGGACCATACGGACAGTCCGCCTCTGTTCATAAAGTACTACGAAATCAAGTCAGAACGCAAATAAATCAAGAAAAAAGATGAACCGAGATAGCATCTACGATTTAATTGTAGTGTTCAACCGATGATCGAAACCGGTCACCACAATCGGCCGACTGTGGGCAATCGGATGACAACGGCAACGGCTCCTGGAACATCGCTTCAACCGATTGTTGCCAAGCATTTTGTGATGATTCATAAACCGCATTTTATTATCTTCTGCAATTGTTAATGTAAAATGATGTCAATGATACCAGTGGTGGCACCAGAGTTACAAAAGTGAGAGGGTACAGTTGGGGATTGTGCAGCGCCGAGCTGGGGTGGGTTTCGGGAGGGGAGGGGGTCCTCTCCCTAAGTTGAGAAAATTTGTAACTGTTTTGCAACAAAATCATGCGAATATGGATATCATTGGAACCGGCTGAACAAGCCGGTTCCAATGATATTCATATATGCATGATTTCATTGAGTTATACCTTTGAGAATTTTTCTAAAATATTAAATTTTATTTATTTTTTAAAATTGCTGCAGGCTGAATTCCAAACGGATGCCTTACACGCTCTCGATTCTAGCATTCGTCGAATACTCTTAAGCACTATGTTTCTGTCCGTTCAAACGCGGCATGCCTTGTTGCAATTTGGACCCTCGACTCTTGTTTGTTGTTTGCAGCTAGCGTGTGTGTGGGGGACGGGGGGGGGGGGGGGGGGGCAAACATAATTTCAAAACTTCTCTGATTTAGTGCACTAGGGAATATGGGATTAAGCATACCGACCATTACACCGCAACGTTCAATACAACAAAAATTAAAATGATAGAACTGTTTTACTACGCTTGGCGAAAAGAAGTGGAGGGGTAAGTACCCCCACATACCCCTCCATGGCGCCGCCATTGAATGATACCATTTAGTAAAGTTGAAAAAAACACCACGATGTGTATTCTTAATCTCTCTAGACGCCCTTTTACGGGATATACAAGTTAAACGACATATAAAGCTTACAACTGAGCGTACTTGCGACAATCGCCAGTTCATACCGGAAAAAGTGAAGGTTGTACTCTATTGACGCAGGTCGCAGTAATAATTACCAGTTGCGCGCACTTGTGTGGTAAACGTGGCTCAGTGAAACACATTTATCACCCAAGTGTGCGCGGCTGGTAATTTGACTGGTCATGAGTCAACGGAGTTTAACATTGTGAGTGAGATATGTTCAATTTAATGTAGTTCTTTCGATTACGACTTATCTAGTAGTGAACGGATCATCTAGTAGTGCACGGTATTATAATCGGAATCGACCGATTGTGAGCTCAAATAACCTTTAATCGGTCAGTGACCATTCAGTGGCGGCGCCAGAGTTACAGAAGTGAGGGGGTACAGTTGGGTATTGCCCGCCGCGCGTAAGTTTTAAAAATTTTCTCAACTTCGGGAGGGGACACCTCTCCAGAAGTTGAGAAAAATTTTAAAACTTACGTTGTAAATGGTGTTCTCTGGAGCATTCTCAGACAATTAGATTAAAACAGTTTTATCCTTTTGAAACTTACTGGTTGGGTCTTTCAGTTATTGAAAACGTCGTACATGGTGACATTTTAACGGAAGAATGCTGTTGTAAAGCGCGAGCACAAAGCACCAAACGACACTCAAATCGAAAATGAAAGTAAGCTGCATTCCAAAAGGATGAGTTGCACGCTCTCGATTCTAGCATTCCGCGAATACTCTTAAGCGGTATGTTTCAGACCGTTTGAACGCGGCACGCCTTGTTGCAATTTGGGACCTCGACTCTTGTTTGTTGTTTGCAGCTAATGTGTGTGTGTGTGAGGGGGTGGGGGTGGGGGTGGGGGGGGGTGGCACACAAACATAATTTAAAAACGCCTTTGATTTAGTGCACTTGGGAATATGGAATTAAGCATACCCACCATTACATCGCAACGTTCAATACAAAAATTAAAATGATAGTATTTTTTTTACTACGCTTGGCGAAAAAAGTGGAGGGGTAAGTACCCCCCCCCCCCCCCGATGGCGCCGCCACTGTGACCATTGTTTGGTAATCGGTTGAACACTATTCAATTGTCTCGACAATTAAGATTATACGATGTAGGGGGTAGAAGGCGGACAGTGAATATCGACCGGAACGCGATTGGGTCGCGATCCGGGCGAAATTCTCTATCCCCTTATTTAATCACAATATACACAAACTGGCCACATTCAGTTTCCCAAATTGCTTTCAATCTCTTCACATTTCTCATGTGCGACAGGGCCCTTTTGCCGTTTTTGAAATCACATTTACCTTGGTGTTTGTTATTTTGATCTTCATAGCCTGGTAACTGAATGATTTTATAATTAAGAGCTTTAGCACAAGTCGAAACATAGACGTCCTCTATCCAAAGAAACGGCACTTTCTCAGCTATTTTTAATACTTGTTTCATGCTGTTCATTGTTAAGACATAGGCGGCCCCAGCACAAGTGGCACCATACGTCGTCGCATCTGGCCATTCTTCTTTTGATATCGACCATCTATCATGTTCATCTGTTACAACACCTGGGTGGAAACGTCTTCCAGACAACGCAGAATCAAGTTTCTGTGTTTCTAATAACTTGAGTAAATATGGTATATCTATCCAGACATCAACGTCGGCTTTTACAACAAACTTTGCTTCACTACAGAACTTTTTAGCCCACTGGAATCCCATTATTACTTTTAACGTGCAGTTTCTATAGTGTTCGGTAAAATTTCCTATCACTATGTCTCTAAATTCATTTGTTTCGTTGGTAAGGCTAACATCTTCTATCATGCTCCCATTCTTGTTGTTCCCGAGAAGGAAGACACACCGCACGTTGGCCGTGTTCCGTTTTGAGAATGAACACCAGGTATTTCGAATTGTGTTGCGAAAGTCTCTTTCTTGTACTCTAGAGATGATTAGAATCAATACGTCTATTTTCTGATCTGTACTATTTAATCGACAAATATTCTTATCAATTCGCTCGTCTGGTAAGGGATGCGTCAAACTTAGCCAGTTTTCTGTTACGAAAGACCGCGTACGGTACGGTTTCACCTTGCCCGTTTTTAATCCTTCCAAGTAAACTGTCAGATTAAATTCTTTGGGACCCCGTTTGGGCGGCTGAACTATTGGGGGAGTATGCCCAGTATGATTAACTTCTTTAGGACCATCTTGAATCGAATTTAATTTTTTCGGATCTTGTGCCGACCGATTAATTTTTTGGGAACTATATTCGGTTCGATAGAATTCTTTGTACCTATACGACGTCCGATGTAAAATTCCAAAAGCACCCAACAAGGCCACTCCGGTCATCAGCCAGAATTTTGCTGACCTCAACAGAGTTCGTCTAATAAAAACCATATTGAATGAATTTTAGCCAATCTCAGCAAAATTGACGTCTTTTCACACAAGAATGGAGAATAAACGATAAGTGTGTTAAACTGCACGTTCAAAACACAGAAATATCAGATTGGATATTATGTCGTTATTTTGGTAGATCAAAACTATGCACGAGAATGAAGTAACGAAAATATGCTTCTTGTTGACTTAATCGACAATGTCATTTCTCATTTTCACAACTGTAGACGAGATGTTTTCTCCAAGTGTTCAACCAATCCGAGTCGTTCTATTTTCCAGTAACAGTTCCCGAGCAAGCAATAATGGTCCTTTGAAGATACTTCTGCAAAATAATTAAGAAGACATTATTATGGCGTACGAACAGGTTCGAAAATAATTATTGAGGTACATACTATATTATTTGAGGTTCATCCTATATTATTTCAGGTTCATCCTATATTATTTGAGGTTCATCCTATATTATTTGAGGTTCATCCTATATCATTTCAGGTTCATCCTAAAATAATATTTATGACCCTCTCGTACGCGATCAATAATTTGTCCGACCCTGGATGGACTATAATTATTGTTTCATGTTGAACCAGGTTCGACATAAATATTTCAGGTTCATCCTATATTAATTGAGGATGAACCTAAAATAATTTGTCCGACACTGGATCGACCATAATTATTGTTTCATGTTGAACCAGGTTCGACATAAATATTTCAGGTTCATCCTATATTAATTGAGGATGAACCTGAAATAATTTGTCCGACCCTGGATGTACTATAATTATTGTTTCATGTTGAACCAGGTTCGACATCAATATTTCAGTTTCATCCTATATTAATTGAGGATGAACCTGCAATAATTTGTCCGACCCTGGATGGACCATAATTATTGGTTCATGTTGAACCAGGTTCGACATCAATATTTCAGTTTCATCCTATATTAATTGAGGATGAACCTGAAATAATTTGTCCGACCCTGGATGGACCATAATTATTGTTTCATGTTGAACCAGGTTCGACATCAATATTTCAGGTTCATCCTATATTAATTGAGGATGAACCTGAAATAATTTGTCCGACCCTGGATTGACCATAATTATTGTTTCATGTTGAACCAGGTTCGACATAAATATTTGAGGTTCATCCTATATTAATTGAGGATGAACCTGAAATAATTTGTCCGACCCTGGATCGACCATAATTATTCAGGATGATGCTAAAATCCCACGATGCAATACGCTCCACGAGCCAATCAGTTGAGTCGTTACAAACGCGAACAATGGGACATAACTGGGGAAAAAAGCAAGATAAACTTGATGCAGGCACACAGCTTCAGACAAAGAAGCCCGCTGAGAAATTGTTTTGTATGCGCTTCACACGATTTTCACACGATTTTTTTCAACCCTTTGTAATTACGCAAAATACATAAGATTTTTTCCCATGAAAATGTCAAATGGGCAGTGTTGATTGTTTACTGTACTGTTACAAACAAGTTGTGTTTTAATATTGAAATAAGTTATTTAGTTGGAAGTAACTTGTCCCTGTATTTCATCTGGTACGTTTGGTTTGGTGACCCTATTAAATTGGACCATGGGGGGAGGGGGGGGGGGGGGCGAGGGGGCGTGTGCCCCACAAAGTTTTTCGTTGGGGGGGGGGGGGCATTACATGTTATGTCCCCCGCGCTCCTCCCACATATATAGGTCCTATACCAGCTGATATTGTTCGAGCAATGCTGGAATAGGCGAAAATCGCGTATTTTCAGCTTGCTTTTTCAAAATTTCCTCCCGCAGGGCCAAACCATGCTTGGCCCTGCGCGTTGTGTGTCCCAACAATACTGTAATAGGCGGAAATCGTGTATTTTCAGCTTACATTTTCAAATTTTCCGCCCGCAGGACCAAAACATGGTTGGCCCTGAGCATCGTGTAGCCTCCCCCCCCCCCCTCCCCACATACACACTCTAAAGAGAGAGACCTGTGCCCCTGAATTGGACCGCCTTGGACCGGTCCATCTAGAAAAAAATGGACCGCCTGCCCGAATATCGGACCGTTATTTCTTGGACCAGACCGGACCGGAACACCATTGGCGGTCCGGTACGGTCCGCATCACTGGTAACCAACATATCGGGAAAACGTCTCGTGAAGTTTAAAAATTTAATGGAGCAGTTCAAAAAAGTGCCTCTGTGAGGTAGGGTGGAGAAAGGCAAAAATGATGGATTTCGTATGTATGTTTGTTTGTCTGTGTGTCTGCTATAGAAATAAATATGGGACCATCCATAGTGCCCAAAATTGGCCTACTTTATGGCGGAAGTCATTGGCAGGTTTAAAAAAGTGCAGGAGTGGGATTGGAGAGGGGCACCAAAAGCTATGACTAATTTGTTTTTTACTGATATAGGTCCTCAAAGGGGTCTACTAGTGGTGACTTCTTATCAGGAATTTTAAAGGTTTTAAAAAATTGCCGGTGGTGGTGTTGGGGAGGGGCAAAACTTGTGGATGTTGTGTGTATGTCTGTATGACCACTATAAAAAGGCATACGGAGCCACCCACAGTGCACAAGCTGGTTCTGCTAGGTTTTTTTTTTCTACACCGGGAGTCATGGATTGAAAAAGTCAGGATTGAAAAAGTGTCGGGGTTGGGAGAGTCGCCCAATGTCATGACAATTTTTCTTTTCACCTCTTTTGATCTTCAAAGGGGTCTACCTGAGGTCACTTTTTACCGGGAATATTATGGTGCGGTTAAGGCCCTAGGCCTGCCCAAGTTACTCTTTTGAAGTCAGGGCTGTGGTTTTATGAACTGTTTTTCTTAGAAATTTACCGTACAGCATCGGGTAACCCTGCTCGTATTTGTTAAAACCTGTTTTGACTCATCATTTTCACACAGGTAACAATGTTGGGAAGCCGTTTAGTATGCCAGAATGCTCGAAATGCATCCCCCCCCGTCCCCCCCCCCCCCCACACCCACAGAATTTCAAATTGCTCTGCCGCTCCTGGGTCAGCATGTTTTCGATGTCATTGTGGGGCAGTTTTGGGCACTATGGATGGCCCCATATTTATTTCTATAGCAGACACACAGACAAACAAACATACATACGAAATCCATCATTTTTGCCCTTCCCCACCCTACCCCACAGAGGCACTTTTTTTTAACTGCTCCATTAAATTTTTAAACTTCACGAGACACTTTCCCGATATGTTGGTTAGCAGTGATGCGGACCGTACCGGACCGCAAATGGTGTTCCGGTCCGGTCTGGTCCAAGAAATAGCGGTCCGATATTCGGGCAGGCGGTCCATTTTTTTTCTAGATGGAACGGTCCAAGGCGGTCCAATTCAGGGGCACAGGTCTCTCTCTTTGGAGTGTGTGTGTGGGGGGGGGGGGGGGAGGGGGTGGCGGGGGAGGGGGGGTGGCGGGGAGGGGGGCAGAAGCGTTATCCAAAGCAGGTAGTAGAGCTCTTGGAGCTATGATTTCAAAAAATCATTCATACAAGGAAGTGGGATTCTCAACTTTTCAGAAGTTATATGACAATTGCGTAACTCCTGTACTTGACTATGCATCGGGAGTTTGGGGTTTTAAAAAATACACATGTATAGACTCCATACAAAATAGAGCCTCCAGGTACTTTCTTGGTATACACAGATTTACACCCACGTTAGCTTTAAATGGGGAAGTGGGATTTTGCCTTTCCATTGACCGCAGGTGGGTTAATATTATACGATTATGGAATAAGCTAATAACATTAGATGAAGATCGAATAGCATATACAATTTTTGAGTGAGACTACGAGAATTGCCTTAAATGGATGGTGCTCAGAAGTAAAGTCTATCTTTAATAGTCTAGACCAATTAAACATATATGAAAATAAATTATAGTGTGATCTGAGCGAACTCCAAGATTCGCTCCTATCACAACATAATTTTAAATGGGTTACCAGTATTCAATTTGTCCCAAAACTGAGAACTTATAAATTATTTAAAAGTTCCTATGAAACAGAAAATTATGTCCGCATTAATTTATCACGACAACAGAGGTCACGTTTGGCTCAATTCAGGTGTGGGGTCCTTCCGATTCGGATTGAAACTGGAAGATACAAAAACGAAAAACCCGATGAAAGATTGTGTACCTTTTGTAATACAAACAGTATTGAGGATGAAATTCATTTTCTATTGAAATACCCTTTCTACTCTGACTTTTGGGAAAACATTGCTGAAATCCGTTAGTTGTGATCATAGGACTGAAATTACTCGCTCCGATGAAATTGGCCTATGCGTTTTACTTCAAACGAACCCCAGACAGTGTGCTACGTACTTGGTTAATGCATATGAGCGGAGAAAACGCGACATTTATGGAAACTAATATATTTGTTGACGACTGTAGGTGGGCCATCATAATTGAATACTGACTACCACATCCTCATTGGTTTTAGCAGTAAGAGATACAAGTTTTAAGTGTGAATTTATATATCACTAGCTGATTCACCCCGCGAGGGGGGGGGGGGGGGGGCTGCATATGTGCTGCCAAAATTTCGAAAAACACGAAAATTTTAACCCGATCGAATCAAGATATAAGGAGATATGAAGCCGCATGAGTTCGTGTATGGCAGGTCCCAGAGAGAGCATGAGTTCGTGTCTCGCAGGTATGAGTGTGTGTATGTGTGTGATTGTGTCGGTGGGTGTGAATGTGTGTGTGTGTGGGGGGGGGGGGGGGGGGGGGGGGCGGGGTATGTGTATGTGTATGTGCATGCAAGTGAGGAAATGTGTGTATGATTGACAAATGTAAGATTGCAGTGAGCATGCGAATTACAAATATTATTGTGACATAAAGGCCAAGTTGGCCGGGTGCAATTTTCTGTTCAAACAATGTTTTATATTATTATGATGCACATGTCACATTAATAAAGAAATACTTACTTACCTACTTACTTACACAACGCGCAGGGCCAAGCATGCTCGAACAATATCAGCTGGTATCGGACCTATATATGTGGGAGGAGCGCGGGGGACATAACATGTAATGCCCCCCCCCCCCCGAAAAAACTTTATGGGGCACACGCCCCCTCGTCCCCCCCTCCCCCATGATCTGCGCCCATGGTCCAATTTAATAGGGTCACCACACCAAACCTACCAGTTGAAATACAGGGACCAAGTTACTACCAACTAAATAGTTTCCATGTGAACATAATCCAGATCGGGGTTTATAGAAATAGATACACAATACACGTTGAAATTCTTTGCCGACAAAGGAATTGAATGACAGCTTCTTGTCACCGAATTTGAGCGTTCGCTATTTTGGGAACTTTTTTGTAGAACCGCTCATCGCTGATACCTTCACCCGTCACCCGTGACAGGAATCACAGGATGCAGGTTGTTAATTGGTGACAGATTGGCTCAATATAGTTGACAGTTACTTCAAACTTACTCGACTTCAATGTATTCACCGTCTATCAAGATGAAATTATCAGTTTGTGTATCAATTGGGAGAGTGAAAAACTTCCCTTAGCGTCTCCCTGGACCGGTCCCTTGGACCGCCCCGGACCTGTTCAGCGTGCCTGTGTACCGGTACAGCAGGGGCGGCCCGGTCCTCATCGGACCGTACCGCGGACCATACCTGGACCGGTACCGGACCGTTTGTTTGCGGTCCGGTCCGCAACACTATTGGTTAGCGAGTCATATTTCAATATTAAAACACAACTTGTTTGTAACAGTACAGTAAACAATCAACACTGCCCATTTGACATTTTCATGGGAAAAAAGCTTATTTATTTTGCGTGATCACAAAGGGTCGAAAAAAAAATCATGTGAAGCGCATACAAAACAATCTCTCAGTGGGATTCTTTGTCTGAAGCTGTGTGCCTGCATCAAGTTTATCTTGCTTTTTTCCCCCAGTTATGTCCCATTGTTCGCGTTTGTAACGACTCAACTGATTGGCTCGTGGAGCGTATTGCATCGTGGGATTTTAGCATCATCCTGAATAATTATGGTCGATCCAGGGACGGACAAATTATTTTAGGTTCATTCTCAATTAATATAGGATGAACCTCAAATATTTATGTCAAACCTGGTTTAACATGAAGCAATAATTATGGTCCATCCAGGGTCGGACAAATTATTTCAGGTTCATCCTGAATTAATATAGGATGAACTTCAAATATTGATGTCGAACCTGGTTCAACATGAAACAATAATTATGGTCCATCCAGGGTCGGACAAATTATTTCAGGTTCATCCTCAATTAATATTGGATGAACCTGAAATATTTATGTCGAACCTGTTTCAACATGAAACAATAATTATGGTCCATCCAGGGTCGGACAAATTATTTCAGGTTCATCCTCAATTAATATAGGATGAACCTGAAATATTGATGTCGAACCTGGTTCAACATGAAACAATAATTATAGTCCATCCAGGGTTGGACAAATTATTGATCGCGTACGAGAGAGTCATAAATATTATTTTAGGACCTGAAATAATATAGGATGAACCTGAAATAATATAGGATGAACCTGAAATAATATAGGATGAACCTCAAATAATATAGGCTGAACCTCAAATAATATAGTATGTACCTCAATAATTATTTTCGAACCTGTTCGTACGCCATACATTATCAGTTATTGTGATGAATTGACGGTAACATGGTCTGATGTTTGGGGCTCGGGGCTCATGTTCAATCGAGACGCCAAAAACGTACATTTTCCAATAAGACCCTACCCATACTCCAAAGCCCATATCGTGAAATGAACAAGGCAACTTGAATGGACAAGGCAACTTTAACCCTTTACCTAACGTAACGGTTAAAACCAGCCAGCGCTTTTCTTATAAATCGTCAATTAATTTTCATTATTTTTTCATTTTTTGTCTCAAAAACATAGGTTATAACCCCTCGTTGGAACGAGCTCGTCGAGCTCGTTCCAACGAGAGTCATAGCCTATGTTTTTGAGACAAAAAAATGAAAAAAATTAGTTATTCAAGAATTTTGTTAGGTAAAGGGTTAACGACAGCAAATTTAGTAAATAAACCTCTCGTGTACCCCACGACGTCACTGGACAACAAAACTCAATAATTCAGATAATGGTCGAAGTTAGTCCATTTCAGTTCAAATCAAGAACAAGTTCCTGACTTGAACTGAGATGGAGTAACCTCGACCTTTTTATAAATGGGTTGTGGGTATGTATGCATTCATAGAATGATCAATGGCCTCAAAAAATGCAATTTTATAGGTAGTATGCACTTTGAATCTTCCCCGTTGTTATCATCTTTTTCAAATATTTCTCTTGGTGGCGTCAGACGGTAGCATATGCCATTGGGTCCGTAAACATAAAAAAAAAAAACTAGGCGAGCTATCGTCCAATCAGGGGGCGAGAATTATAGACTTATTGGAACATACCATTATTTCTCAAGAATGATCGGAGTAGTAGAGTCAGTTGTGTAATACTACGTAAGCAATCGGCTAAACATGTATTCGGCAAATAAATAAACCTCATAATGCTGTAAAGGGGGTCTCTATCAAGATCGGTTTGCGATAGGATTACAATCTGCTCACGATACCTTTTTACCGATACACTGCGATTTCATAAATGAAATATTGTAAAATCAAGGCCGAAACATAAAAAAAAAGAAATAGTGTCTGAGGGTGATCCTTGGTCCGCATTTGTGATCACAGTACGATATCAGAGAAGTTAGAAGAACATTGTTGGGAGTAGATAAACACTCGCCGCATAAAGGCGATGACACCAGAGCAATCGAATCGAGCTCAGCTATGTTGCTCGCAAGCAATATGTGAAGTATCGAAGCTGTGCCGATTATAACTAACGGCTGCCGTGGACTGGTCACTTTCCACGAGTGGCCAATATTTCCACGGACATAATATTTGATTCCAAACACTAATTATAGGAATAATCCTCAAAATTTTAATTAATGAAGCACCGGGTACATTTTACTAATGATGATTTTTATTACCTGGTGAATGCATGCGTGAATATCACTGCCCACGCGTGGATTACGACCAATCCACTGCGGCTGTACAGTATACCGGGCTGTGTCGGTAATAAAATTAGACTTTTTAATGGAAACTGTCCAACACGACCGAAACAATAAAGTAAGACACCCGACGGTATTTACATCATATCTCGGGCATCTATAGTTGGAATATCGGATTTTCAAAAACAATTTCTGCTTTGAATTTGGGCTTATGAGTTCTAAAATGTCACTTAACCTAAAATGAGCTCAAATGCTTACTAATTTCACCTTTATCCAGTGACATTCAATGTTTGATCTTTTGCGATCCTGGTCGACTTCAACGTCATAACGTTAAAAAAAAAATAGTAAATCAAAATCATAACATAATTTGTGGCACGTTTTCAAGTATCGATTGTACGGAAATACGGAAGCGTTGAGGCGCCAGTTGAGTATTATTTCTATCTTGCACGTGCAAGTTAGCTATCTTGCAACTGCAAGTTACTATCTTGCACGTGCAGGTTAGCTATCTTGCACCTGCAATTTACTATCTTGCACGTGCAGGTTAGCTATCTTGCACCTCCAAGTTACTATCTTGCACATGCAGATTAGCTATCTTGCACGTGCAGGATAGCTATCTTGCACCTGCAAGTTAGCTATCTTGCATGTGTAGGTTAGCTATCTTGCACATGCAAGTTACTATCTTGCACGTGCAGGTTAGCTATCTTGCACGTGCAGGTTAGGTATCTTGCACGTGCAAGTTACTATCTTGCACGTGCAGGTTAGCTATCTTGCACGTGCAGGTTAGCTATCTTGCACGTGCAGGATAGTTATCTTGCACCTGCAAGTTAGCTATCTTGCACGTGCAGGTTAGCTATCTTGCACGTGCAAGTTACTATCTTGCACGTGCAGGATAGCTATCTTGCATCTGCAAGTTAGCTATCTTGCACCAGCAGGTTAGCTATCTTGCACCTGCAAGTTACTATCTTGCACATGCAGGTTAGCTATCTTGCACCTGCAAGACTATACTATATTTCAGAATGTCTGTCTGTCTGTCTGTCTGTCTGTCTGTCTGTCTGTCTGTCTGTCCGTCCGTCCGTCCGTCCGTCCGTCCGTCCGTCCGTCCGTCCGTCCGTCCGTCCGTCCGTCCGTCCGTCCGTCCGTCCGTCCGTCCGTCCGTCCGTCTGTCTGTCTGTCTCTGTCTGTCTGTCTGTCTCTGTCTGTCTCTCTCTCTCTCTCTCTCTCTCTCCGCTATAGAAATGAATATGGGGCCATCCAGAGTGCCGAAATTGGGTTTACTAGGGGTACTTTATAATTACGGAGATCCTCGTTAGGTTTAAAAGAGTGTGCGGGATAGGGGTGGGGGCAGGGAGGGCACCGAAAGTTATGACCAAATATTTTTTCACCGATTTAGGTCTTCGAAGGGGTCTACTTGGGGTAACTTTTTATCAGGAATCTAATGGTGGTGTTTAAAAAAGTGGCGGGGTGGGATGGGGAGGGACGAAATTTATGGATTTCACCGATATAGGTCCTCAAAGGGTCTACTAGGTCTAACTTTTTACCAGGAATCTAATGGTGGGGGGTTTGAAAAGTGACGGGATCGAAGGCCCCCGTCCGGAAAGCGACATAGATAAACCAGCCATAGGGCGGGCTGGTTCGAAAAATACGCGGCCCCTATTTTTGTTTTTGTTTTTTTTGGGGGGGAGGGGGGGAATACTTTTCATATGACCCCTAAATTTTCCCGTGCAACGAAGGGTAACCCTGCTAGTTAGTTATATTTGAGGAACATCATTATAGTCATATTTGAAGTCGAGTCCATCAAAATTAGTATATAAGGGTCCAACCTAGCCCCAGTTTGCCGGACCTAGGTTCGAATTTGCCGCACCCCCTCCGGGACTACGGAAATTCCTATCACGGAGACAACCACTATAGGCTCATTGGCCATGTCTAGTCGCCTGGCTATGTACGTTTCGCATCGCTTGCATCGCAGACTAGGTGTGGATGCTTTATGTTGGGGGAGTGAATGGGAAACGTCAGGCATAAAGAGTAAAAATGGTAAGAGTTGCAATGACGTCGGTGACATCATAGTGAGCTCGCGACGTCATGACGACGTAGACCGCAGTCGATGTCCACAGAGATGAGTGACTGACACCTGAAAGTTGCTATCTTCCACCTGCAAGTTGCTATCTTGCACGTGCAAGTTACTATCTTGCACCTGCAAGTTACTATCTTGCATGTGCAGGTTAGTTATCTTGTACTTGCAAGTTGATTATCTTGCGACAGCCATCCCAGCCCCCTATCTCAGAAGCCCCGGCTTCCCATACTTGCCCCAGTGGCTTACATCCCCATATTTGACAGCCACCCTATCTCAGAAGACCGGCTCCTCATACTTGCCCCAGTGGCTTTCATTTCCGTATTGGACACGGTGATCTTACCTCTGCCACTTGACCAAGAGCAACACAGTCGTCCTTCCGTCCTTCCCCTTCTTCCAGAAGCCCTTCACGCCACGATTCTCTAACCCTACCTTCTCGACCGAATACCCTCATCACATCAGAGACCCGTCGACCTTATTCCACGAGCCCAGGCCTCCACGACCTGCGCCAGTGAACCAGGGACCCTACACCGAGCGTTCCGATTAAGAGCGGCACAGTCACTCTTCCCCTTCTTCCAGTGCCCCTACATCAACAAGCTCGAACAGTCGCCTGACAGGTCAGTCATTGCTGGTGATCAATATAATCCAGATGTAGAAGAATCGTTCGAAGAGTCGCTGGGACTAACTCTTTGATTACTAATTTTCTCCTCGAAGGCTCATTTCAGGGAGTCGTTCGAAAAGCTGCTTCTGGAGCAGCTCCCCAGTTACACATGACGTCGCGAGCTCACCGTGACGTCACCGACGTCATTGCAACTCTAACCGTTTTTCACTCTTTATGCCTGACTTTTCCCATTCACACCCCCAGCATAAAGCATCCACACCTCGCCTGCGATGCAATCGATGCGAAACGTAAATATCCAGGCGGCTAGACATGGTCAATGAGCCTATAGTGGTTGTCTAAGCGGTAGGAATTTCCGTAGTCCGAGAGGGGGTCCGGCAAATTGGGGCTAGGTTGGCCCCTTATATACTACTTTTGATGAACTCGACTTCAAATATGACTATACTGATGTTCATCAAATATAACTGACTTGCAGGTGCAAGATAGGTAACCTGCACCTGCGAGATAGTAACTTGCAGGTGCAAGATAGCTAACCTGCACGTGTAAGATAGTAACTTGCAGGTGCAAGATAGCTAACCTGCACGTGTAAGATAGTAACTTGCAGGTGCAAGATAGCTATCCTGCACGTGCAAAATAGCTAACCTGCACGTGCAAGATAGTAACTTGCAGGGCAAGATAGCTGATCTGCATGTGCAAGGTAGCTAACTTGCAGGTGCAAGATAGCTATCCTGCACCTGCAAGATAGCTATCCTGCACGTGCAAGATAGTAAATTGCACGTGCAAGATAGCTAACCTGCACGTGCAAGATAGTAACTTGCAGGTGCAAGATAGCTAACCTGCACGTGCAAGATAGTAACTTGCAGGTTCAAGATAGCTAACCTGCATGTGCAAGATAGTAACTTGCAGGTGCAAGATAGCTAACTTGCACGTGCAAGATAGAAATAATACTCAACTGGCGCCTCAACGCTTCCGTACTTCCGTACTTGTACGGAAGCGTATTAGGGACATGGAAAAAAATTCTCACACCCAGAAAGTCGAAATTTTGTTAGAGTCGATTTCCTGGAAAATAAAACGTCACGAAGCACAACGTCATTTTCTGGGAAGTGGTTTAAATATAGCGCGTCTTCGCTGAAAATAACCACTGCTTTGCAAAACAAAAGATCAATACTGACTTAACATTGAGTGTTTTATTACGGAAGCGTATTAGGGACATGGAAAAAAAAATTCTCACACCCAGACTTTTTATCTCGAAATTTCGACTTAAAATCTCGAAATTTCGACTTTTTATCTCGCAATTTCGACTTTTTATCTCGAAATTTCGACTTTTTATTGTACACTTGGTAGCCTTATCAGCTGCAACGGTGTTGCGTATTTACTGTTTATGCACACAAAGACGCTTCACTTTACTTTTGTGGGATGTGTTCCATTTTGATCTTCATCTATTATGGGTGTCGGGATTCGAAATGGGGAAATGCTGGGTGGGGACGAAGTTGAATTAGATGTGGAAGGCCATTATTTCCACGATCTTCTATTTTCTGCTGTAATTTTGGGGCACTGCACTGGGTGAAAGTCGCATATATTCGTAAGGGTGGATCACTCCAGTGGTGACATTTACCGGCAGCACTTTTCGAGTAGTGTGTGTGGGGAGAGGGAGGAGGCAACTTTCGCAGCATTGCTCATTGGCGGACGAGAGAAACGTGCACTGATATCTTTTGGGTGTATCGCTCGCTCTATTTGTGGTTTATAATGCCGGATGGGGAAGGCATCCGAAGTTGTGGGACGTCTTCACGGAGCCTCATGTATATTATAGATTCACTCTTTGGACTTTTATTGCAACGTGATTTAACGGTACTTGTCAATAACGTGTGTTGTTTGATATTTGATTAGAATGTTTATTAGACGGACATAGCTGTTTGTGCGTGGGGATGGGGGGTGGGGGGGGGGGGGCGATTGGTAAATTTCACGTGGAACAGCATTTGCCAAGCTACATCCTTTGTAAATATGGTTTGGAATAGAGCGTCAGTTTATTTGATCATCAACTTTAGGATGCTGGGAGAGGTTGCACTAAATTCTTATTTACCGCTAGGTAACGGATGGCAAAGTCGATGGACAAAATTGGGCATTTGTATGGGTGAGGTCTGTTGTACTCGTTCGGAAAACAATATTCCACTTGGAGTGGTCGTTAATGAATGAAAAGGAGGCCTATCTGGCAGAAATGTCAAGGTTCGGGTGTTAGGAGGGGTATTATTCGTGTCCGGTCGGTAGGGCGAGAGTTTGTTAGAAATCAGCAGCCAGTGTATTGTCGTGCAATCTAACGCATTGGAAAATTATTTTATTCGTCTTGGGGATAACATTGTGGTGGTGGCGATAGGGGGGAGGGGGGTCAGCTGTATTCAAAACTGGATATGACAGTATAGGGTAGGTATAGCCAGATAACTGAGATAACTGTTGTTATTTCAGCAGAGTTTCGGACACTATGACTGACAGAGCTGCGTGCTAACCATCACTTATGTTGGTGGCACTAATTCCATAGTTTATTTACACTGGTGCCCAGCGTTTTAATGAAACTAACGCTAGAATGCTATGCCCCAGGCCTCAAGCTAAAAGGGTGGATAGAGGGGGTGCGTCCCACGACCCTGTCCGTGCCGAAATTTTTCAAGTTGTCTGCCGGAAAAATTATTGGCCGCTCGCACAACAACGATGCCACAATTTCCATTGTGCAAAACTATCTTTTGGTTTCATATATCCTTTATGTGTAAACGCTTGTTCGTTTATTACTGTTATTTTAAAGAATTACTTTTGTGAAACGAAAGCTTTCTTGAAAATATTAATAATAATAAACGAATGTTTGGAGTTTGAGGGCCGTTTCGTTAATTATTGGTTTACGAAAAAAGTAGTATAGCAGGAGGTTTTCGACCCTCATTACCCGGAATTTGCTGGTGCAGCTAGTGTTAAATTCCCATAGGAACCGGAACCATTGCCGGTGTAACTTTTGCCGGTGTAAAACTTCGGCCCTATCCAGCTAGATCCGGCAAGCAGTGTACGTACAGCATATATAGTATGCTATGGTATGTATAGTGATATATGTACACCCAGGTCTATGGGTATATATTATGTGTATGTGATGAAAAATGGAAGGAGAAGGTGAGTTTTCTTGAAAGTTTTTCTCCTCGAAACGGTTGACGTTGCTATTGACGTCGTGACGTCATGATACGCACGCGACGTCATAGAGATGTTGACCACTGTTGTTGTCCATTATACAATCTGACATAACGTTATTCGGATCAGGGTATGGCGGACTTCTCGTATGGGGTGGCGGTGATATGGTAGTAGCGGTATATATCCATGTAGGCCCCCTATTAGCCCTTGAGCCCTCATATTATCCTATGTCAGCTATAGCTAGGTCAAGCAGTATTGTGGGGATGGGGCCATGTATGGTCGGCCAGTGTGGTATTGCGAGATAGTCCTTGGTGGTTTAGATTGGCAGTATAGGATGAATGGTCTGTTGGCCTATTACCCCCTTAGTACTATTAACCTCCCGACTCCTTTGTATTATCTTATGGCTGATATTGGTAGTTCGTAATGCTAGGTCAGGCAGAATTATAATCGTTTGTTTAGAACTGGAGTGCATTGTATATACCGCTGTAGGTACCCTGTTAGTCCTCGGTATTATTAACCAACTGATTGCTTTGAATTATTCTATGACTGGTATAGGTAGTACGTTATGGCAGGTCAAGTGGTATTGTGGAGTGGGGGGTGGGGGTAATGCCTGGCAGTATAGGACGGCAGTATAGTATGGACGATATATACCTCTGTGACCCTCGTGACCTCATACGACAAAAAGGGATTCCATAACCACATATGTTTTCCAGAAAGGGATTCCATGGGACATGAATCCCCTTTTTCTGAAATGAGGCCTTGAGGGTCATGAAAAAATCCCTCATTGGGGGATTTTCTCATGGCCCTTATGGCCTCATTTCAGAAAAAAAGGATTCCATGGGACAAGTCGTGATGAGAATCGGATAGGACTTCTTTGTAATAGGGGAGATAACTCTGCATAGAGATTACGGGGATGAAGCAATCTGTTTGGTTAGTTAGCGCCAGTAAGGTGAACTGATTGGTTGATCCCGATAGACGAAACAAGAAAAAGAGCACTCGGAATAGGGTAGGAATTACTGGGCATTCGATAGGTTAATACTATCAACGGTTAAGATGGGAGCTACAGGGGAATATACCAACCATACTCTGCTGGCGTTGTGTACTACCAGGCATTAATTAACCCCACCCCAGAATACCGCTTGATAATATGAAGCACCTGGTGAATCAGTTGTACCAAGGGCCAACAAGAGACATACAGGGTATGTACAGCCTATGCTATACTACCGTTCTAAACTACCAAGCATTATCCCCACCTCCACAATATCACTAGACCTACCATAACGTACTACTTATACAAGCCATATAAGAAAACGAAGCAATTGGTTGGTTAATAGTACCAAGCACTAACAGGTTGCCTATAGGGGTATATCTCGCCCGTGCTATACTACCGTTCTGAACTACCAGGCATTATCCCTACTCCGATGTTGGGGAGCTGGCAGCTGCTCGTCGTTGCTCGGTGGTTCTCTCCGGGTACTCCGGCTTCCTCCACCCGTAAAACTGTCACGGTCATGATTAGCCATTGTGCATAAATATGTGACCTTAAACATCAATAAATAAATAAATAAACATATTATCCCTACTCACAATACCCCTATGCCTAGTATTGCATACTACCTATACCAGTCATAGGATAACATGAAGCATTAGGTGGATTAATAGTATTAAGGACTAACATGGGACCTGTAGGGGTACAAAGCGTACATCGTATACTACCACACTAAACTACCATGCATTACCCCCCCCCCCCCCCCCCCCCCCCCCCACACACACACACACAATAACGTCTGGTCTTACATACTACCTAGACCAGTCACATAAAGCATTAGGTCGATTAGTAGTACCAATGGCTTTCGGGGGACCACAGAGGTATATATCGTCCATACTATACTGCTGTCCTATACTGCCAGGCATTACCCCACCCCACCCCACCCCACAATACCACTTGACCTGCCATAACGTACTACCTATACCAGTCATAGAATAATACAAAACAATCGGTTGGTTAATAATACCGAAGACTAACAGGGGACCTACAGCGGTATATACAATGTATCCTATGCCCCAGTTCTAAACAAACGATTATAATACTGCCTGACCTTGCATTACGAACAACCAATACCAGCCATAAGATAATACAAAGGATTCGGTAGTTAATAGTACTAAGGGGGTAATAGGCCAACATACCATTCATCCTATACTGCCAATCTAAACCACTAAGGACTATCTCGCAATACCGCACTACCATACATGACCCCCATCCCCACAATACTGCTTGATCTAGCTATAGCTGACATAAGATAATATGAAGGCTCAAGGGCTAATAGGGGACCTACATGGATATATACCGCTACTACCATATCACCGCCACCCCATACGAGAAGTCCGCCATACCCTGACCTGAATAACGTTATGTCAGATTGTATAGTGGACAACAACAGTGGTCAACATCTCTATGACGTCGCGTGTGCAACATGACGTCACGACGTCAATAGCAACGTCAACCGCTGCTATTCCATTTTTCATCACGTACCTATAATATATACCCATATCCCTGGGTGTACATATATCACTATACATACCATAGCATACTATATATGCTGTACGTACTCTGCTAAGACTGCTTGCCGGATCTAGCTGGATAGGGCCGAAGTTTTACACCGGAAAAAGTTACACCGGCAATGGCTCCGGTTCTTATGGGAATATAACACTAGCTGCACCGGCAAAGCTCCGGGTAATGGGGGTCGAAAACCTCCTGCTATACTGTTGTAGGGTGTTTTTTTGCACTTTACCACCTCTACTTGTCTGGGGAATCTTCAATGAAAAGAATATACAGTCATCAATATTTATTGCATACAGTCGTCAAACTACATATGGTAACTCTAAATAATGCAACTCTTACAATACGCCCCTAAGGGATCTGTATGTTGTACCCTTAGGGTGGAAGCAACATAATCACATGTTATTCCAGTCCCGTCACTCATCCCTCAGTTACAAACATCTTAACACAGGCTAAAGAAGGGGCAGCTATCTTCCCAGGCCAGGGGATAGACAGCACACTTGCTCACCCAACCGGCGAAAGTCACGTGAGCAAATTCTGCACTTTCCTTGACTCACCGAATACAAACTTATTGTGCATAACAATAAATATTGTTGCATATTGTATACGCAGGTCAACTTGCCTTAGAACCTACCCTACATTTGGAGGGGGGCCTAAACGAATAAGTTGGAACAGTGTAATATCTACGAAGTAAAACATAGGCAAGTTTGTTTCCAAACAAATGAGGGGAAGAGAGTCAAAGGGCTCCCCTCGCTTCATTTGCTTCTACGGTTTCCTGGAGTAGCAAGCTCTTAGAGCTAAAGTTATAAGTTTATTTCCAAGAAATACCTTGAGCTACAGTAACATGTTTGTTTCCAAGCAAATGAAGGAAATAGGGCCAAAGGCTCCACTTCCCTCGTTTGCTTGTTAAACAAGACATAAATAATTATCTACTAAGACAAGCTCCCGGAGCTATATTTAGTGGCTAGCTCCTAGTTTTATAATTACATATTTATTCGGTTGTACCTTGACCGACAGAGCTCACAGAGCTCTTTCAATCAAGATATAACAGAATAAATGCAGACTTTAAAATGGGACAAGAGGAAGCTATTTTGACTTAATTGCATGTTCCAGTTAATTGTTAAAGTGGACATACAAGTACCGTGGTTCTGCTGTAGAAGGATTTATTTAGAGTTATTATTTTGTGATTTGACCATACCTTTCTTAACAAAAGTAAATGGACACTAGACGTCATGAAACAGACCCTTCATTGTTTAACCAAACAAGAATACACTTACTACTGTATGTAGTGGGATAAATATTTTAAATGTTATAAGCACACAAACACACTAGATCTGGCTTACAAGCAAATCTAGGGAAAGGAGCGCTGGGCGTTGTTCACTAGATCAGCTTGTATGGCAAGATAGAATAGTTCATACACAATTAAAATAGTTCCATTCATACCGGACTATTTTTGGAGACTGTTTGCTTCCAAGCACATCAAGGGAGCAGGCTTCGCTTGGTGTGCTTGTGAAACAACCCAGAATTAGTACATGTAAAACTAAAAGATACTCTATACACATTTACCAATATACGTATACGTTTTTGTGTAAATCCTGCTTCCAAGCAAACCAAGGAAATGGAGCCCTAGGTCCATTTACTTAGTTTGCTTCTGAAGCAAGATTAATTAAAGTCTATACATCATAGACAAGCTCTTTGAGTTAAATGAAAGCAATTTCACTCTAACATTAAACTGCACTGAAGTGCTTTTGCTCCAATCACTAATCACATTCTAGAACATTACCGTTTACACACAAAAATGGCAATAAGCTCTTTGAGCTCTTAAAGTTTAGATCCTAACCCTTAACATTCACATTTACCGTGAATAACAGCTATTAGGTTTTTGTTCTACACACAATTCACATGAATCGATCACCTAGATCACCTTCTTGTAAATTGTGAAACTCTTAAATACTGACCCTTGGAGTTCTGACTCCAAGCTTTTCTAAAAAGGAATTTTCCCATAATTCCGTGACACTTTTTTGCATCCCAAGTTAACGAACTTGTGGAAGACACAATAACGAGAATACTACAACATTCTACACCCTACTCCACTTGACCATTCGGTCACAACTAATTTACATATACTTCAACTGTATAACTAAATACGACACTTCATTCCACTTGACCATTCGGTCACAATTAATGTACATACAGTTCAACTGATAATTAAATACTACACTTCATTCTACTTGACCATTCGGTCACAATTAATTTACATATAGTTCATCTGTATAAAACAAAATGTTTACTGGCATTTCTAAAGTCAGACTCATACTGTTATTTACATTTAGAATATCAACTGAATTCTATCAAAAGATACTTGTCTCTTCAACTATACTGCTTGTCTAGCAAAATTATGGCATATCTCTATAAAAATGCAATACCCATTACTGTACTTTTAGATGCGATGGGGGGGGGGGGGGGGGCGACTGCTGAATAAATTACTTCACAATATGAGAAACCCCTATGGCATTTTGTATAAAATATCCATTGAGACTTGGTAAACATTTTAATAAATGCTCAACAAGCCTCAATGAGATACCACTATTTTTTGCTACAATTTTAAGCACTCAAAATGTCTAAAAATTAAATAACAAGTTTACTGGACTTACCTTCAATGAAAAGAATATACAGTCATCAATATTTATTGCATACAGTGGTCAAACTACATATGGTAACTTGACCACTGTGAGCAACCTTACATATATTCTTTTCTTGAGGTAAGCAGTGTTGTCAAGTAAACACTGGCTCTATAACGACAAGTGTTTTTCACACTTACTGGCAATCAGCTATTATTTCATAGCCCAGACATTATTCACTATGGGCTAATTGGGGGAAGTGACAACAACACAGCGCCATGTTCTCAGTTAATCTGATGTTAGAATTGGGTATGTGTGATAAAACAAGCTGTTAATCCCTTATTGTGCTATAATAATAACTCTTTGGCCAGCCGCTGATTTGTCGCGGTCCTCATAAGAGAAGGCCATCATTCCCCCTGCACCCCACCCCCTCTTCCCCTCCTCTCCTCCCAGCATTCAGATATAAACTGCTTAATAGTGTCCCTCACTTCCTCTTTTTCAATTTCTTCAATAAGCATTCCTACCCTCTCCCTCGTGTCCCCCTTCAGCCATCTATCCTTTGTTTCTTCACCCCACTTCTGCATTATTCTTCCAGTAAATTTTATTCTATGAGGTATATACTGTGGGCATTCCAAGAGAAAATGTTCCAGGGTCTCCACTACTCCAGAGTGGCACATTTGGCATCCCTTTTCCCCATCTCTCCCAATTTTTCCCCGAAGCTCCAGTGATCTTGATCTCAGTTTGAACAGCAGTGACCCTCCAAAGGTGCCATCTAGGTACTTCTCAAAAGCTGGCTTTTCTTTATATTGTAACCCCTGCAGTGATCTTTTCACGCTAACCCCTGCTCGCCAGTTTCGATTGCAATCTTCCATGACTCTCTCTTTGACAAACCTTTTGCCTTCTTTCATTCCTACTTCTATGTTTGTGACCTCTATAGAGTAATTGTCCATTAGTTCCCTCACATGTTTTGACCACCCCGTTTCTTTATTAGAATTCCAAATGGTATCGAGCATCAATTTGCACCACCGGTTGTCAGGCAGGTTTCTCAAGTAGTTAAAGTAACACAGTTTTCCCAAATCTACCCTGTCCTTGATTTTCATCCACCCAAGCTCCCCCCTTACTGCTTCCAAAGCTGCAGCATTACTCGACCCTGTTATCCATCTGCCGGCATCATTCTGAGTACTTTCCAACTTCTTAATAACGGTTTGGTTTAATGGAATCACGTCCGTGCCATACGTTATACTTGGTAAACCCACCCTCTCCCACAGTGTTTTCCCCACAAAGACCTTGTTGAAACTATTTTTCCCTAAAAGTTTTAGTTGGTTCAGAATTCTTTTCCCCTTCAGAATCAGTTTGGCTGAGTAATTTCTGTACACCCCTCTTCCCGTTATATTTATGCTTACCCCTAGATACTCATACTCTCCCGTTTCTCCTACAGTGATTTGTTTGCTTTCCCCTTCGGGGATTGAGAACTCCCCCACTCTCCATCTCTTCGTCATATCTACCATGCGTCCAACGGGTATTACCTTGCTTTTATTTTCATTTAGTTCGAGCCGCCAAGTGTTCCCATATCTACCAACAATTTCCAGCAGTTTCTCTAGCCCCTGTTCAGTTCTAGACATTAACACCATGTCGTCCGCAAAGAATAAGCCTGGTATCTTTATGTCTCCAACATTTACCCCCTCCGCACTCTGAATTAGTTCGTCCCCTAAATCTTTAACATACAATGCAAACAAAATCGGTGAAAAGATACACCCCTGCTTGAGGCCTATATCCATAGGGACTCGTTTTGTAGTGATACTTCCTAGACTGAGTTGGCTTTGCACATCTGTATACAGTGCTTTCATGATTCCCACAAAGTCAACCCCCAGTCCGATGACCTCGAGCTTTCGCCACATACCTTCCCTCCGCACTCGGTCGTACGCTTTTTTCACATCTAGAAATGCCAGAAACATCTTTTTCTTTTCAGCCTTTGTTGATTCTATCAGTTGGGTGAGTGTAAATAGGTGATCAGTGACTCTTCGTCCTTTCCTGAAACCATTTTGAATTTCTCCTAAAAAACCCTTCTCTTCAATAACTTCCTCTAGTCTACCGTATATGACCTTACAGAATACTTTTCCGATGTTACTACTAACTGATATCCCCCTATAGTTATCTAGAACTTCCTTATCCCCCTTTTTGTGTATGAACGACACCTTACTTTCCCTCCACTCTCTGGGGACCTCTTGCTTTCGCAGAGCCAGGTTGAAAAGGTTTGTCAGGACTTCAATAAGTGCCTCCCCTCCATTTTTGAGGAATTCGTTCGGAATTTCATCAGTCCCTCCCGCTTTACCATTTTTTAATTTCGAGACCACGTTCCGCACTTCTTCTGCCGTTATTTCGCTACAAACACGATTGGATAGGTTCTCCTCCACCAGTGTATTTCTTTTTGGTGGGGACCCACTGCCCCATCGCCTATCGTTTATCTTTTCCCAGTGTTTGACTAACTCTGAAGCGATACGGCCTTTATCTTCTGTACTTTCCCCATCCACTTTGATACTCTGTACACTACTTTTCCCCCGTTTATTTACCCAGTTCCAAAATACGTTTAAGCTCGAACCCCCCGTTTTCTTTATTGTTCTGGCAAGACTGCAATTGCACTCCTTCCTATTATTATTCTTTATCTCATTCACCTTTTTCCGTGCCAGTTCATATTCTCCTTTCATTAGTCTCGTGTCATTGTTATCCACCCCTTTAAGCTTCCTACTTCTTCTGTAAGCAGCGCATTTTACCTTCCTTTCTTTTATAGCCTTTTTCAGTCCCTCGTTAATCCTGTATCCAAGCTCTCTCGTTGGGACCCTCACCCTTCCTATACACTCCTTCCCTGCCTCTGTTAGGCTGTTTACTATGCCATCTGAAATACTCTGGACATTTGCATCCCTAGGTATACAATCAAGATTTGGTTTTAGTTTTTCCCGAAACTGCTTCCAGTCGGCTCCTTGTTTTAGTCCCCAAACTTCCTTGAAGGTATTTCTGTCTCTATTCGTCTTTTTGCCCATAATCTTAACTGTTATCAGGTTGTGATCACTACCCAAGTCATTTTTTCCCTCGTCATCTATTTCTACATCTATAACCTCCCTCCATACGCCAATGTCAGTGAGTATATAATCAATTATTGTTTTCTTATCGTTCCTCTCCCAGGTCCATTTACCCTTACATTTCGCATCCCTGTTCAGGATCTTTAAACCAAGCTCTTTTGATAGGTCCAACATCTTCCTCCCATTCGTGTTAATTTTCCTATGATCTCCCTGTATGCCCTCCTCCTTATCCCCGATGTGCCCATTGAAGTCCCCCATTAGGACAATACTGAACCCTCTGCTACCAAGCTCTGTGATATTCGATCTAAGAGTTGTATATATTGAATCATTCCACTCGGGCTTACTTCCCTCCAATGCTAAGTATACAACACCAACGGCAACACTCCTGCTTCCTAACTTGATTTTTGCCCATACTATTTCGTTGGATACTGGAATCTGAGTCCTTGCTTCTGTGAGATCTGTAATCAATGAGGGCTGTAATTCCTCTTTAGCGTAGATGCCAACACCCCCACCCCGTTTCTGACCCTCTGTTCGCCCAGCTCCTATCCACACGCAACCCTTTATCTGATCAACCCGCTCATCCCGTCGTATCCACGTCTCACTTAGACCCATTATATCGAAGTCTCCTTCGTCCATCATTGTTGATATTTCGCTTACTTTCTTGTGCAGACCCTGGATGTTGCAGTACCCAAACTTAATGAATCTTTGTTTTTTTGTCATCACTGGCACATTATTATAACCCTGGTATGTCCCTGTATTGTGCATGTTTGTTGTTCTTCCTATGTTCCCAGCATTTGTGCCCCTCTGGGTTATCGGCTGTGGTCCCCTACCCCCCTTTTCTCCAAAAAAGGCCCAGCCACCTGTAGAATTTTTTGGCCCAGCAGGTCTGTACCCATCCTACTTAAATGCAATCCTTCTCGCCCATACAACTCTCCTTGTCCCCAGAATGAATCCCAGTGGTCAATGAAATGTACTCCCAAGTCTTTGCAGTGCTCTTCCAGCTCCTCGTTTAGTGCCATAATCCGTGAGTTCCTCTCATTCCCACCACCCATAACGGGGAGCACCCCTGAAACGATGATCCGAGCATTCCTGCTAAGTAGCTTACTAATTAGGTCCTTGTATGTGTCCACCAAACGAACTGATTTCCTCTCGCTATATTGAGCTTAAGCTTTACGATCATAAACTTGAAGCTAGTAATGAGGCAAAGTTTCTGGGATTCAACCTGGATAGCAGTCTCAATCTGAACAATCACATAAACTCAGTCACCGTCAAAGCCACTAAACGCATCAATTTCCTGAAAATGATTAGAGGTAAAAATTGGGGAGCCAATAAAGAAAGTCTCCTCAATCTTTACAAATCATATATACGCCCAGTACTAGAGTATGGGGCCATAATAACAAGTGACCTGAATAAAACCAACATTGAAAAACTACAACGGGTCCAAAATCATGCCTTGCGCGTGGCTGTGCGCAAGCCCACGTGGACATCGATAAAACAACTTCACGAGATAGCAAAAATAGACACTATAGCAATGCGCTTAAAAGATCTTCAAAGCAAAACTCTAAATAGACTTCAAGACAGCGAATTAATAATAGAACTCAATGCGCATCGCGTCCTCAATAGGAAGACTAAATAATCTGGGGCATGTCTATCGAAAGGGTTAAAGATTACATCATTGTGATGGGGTGAGCCAGGCATTCTGTGACCTAAATTTAGAACTGGCTGCGGGTGACACGATACGCACGAAAGCTTGCCTCTGTTACCAGTGGGAGTTGCAAACAGCGAGGAAAATCTCCACCTGCTGCCGGGTCTCCCCTCCCTGAGATATAAATCTCGGGGAAAAAATGCTGGCTTCCCCATCCAAAAGGACGGAAAAGTTGTAAATTATAAACCGAATTGCTCTAATTTCCAGCTCTCTATCTTTTCTACCTCCTCTATCTCATCAGACACACGACCAAACTGAATGACAAACTATGAGGGATTGAAACAATCCTCAAGCAAAGATGTGCAGAAAACCTAACAGGACCTAGGAAAGGATTGAAACAATCTTGCCAGCAAACAGCCCTTTTAAGGTTTTTTTTTTTTTTTTTTTTTTTTTTTTTGTTTGGCTGGGGGGGGGGGGGGGGGGTGTTGGAGGTCATTTGGAATTCCCGAAGGATAACCAGATACCTCAAAATCACATACGGCATCCTATCTCCCAGAAGGCTTGATGGATGACTCCCGGTTTTTTCAAACTAAACTGTTGGAGCTTTCTCCATTCCTTTTTTGTAACCGCTATGGTCATATACCGGGGCCGCTACCAAACCGGCGTTGCTGTTTGGTTTTCTTTTTTCTTTTTCCCTTAAAATTGCCATCGCACAACATTATATTCTGGCTCGCCACCATGGTGGGACTCAAACCTCTACCATCACCAAGCTGGAACCGAATAGAGCCCACTCTCTAATAGTCTTAATGGCGTTGAGGGTTTGGTCTTTGACAATCTATCACTCCAATGCAAACTGCCAGGAATTCTAACCGCGTGCATATCCCTTCAGACCCCATTTGAGGCAATAGGAAAGCTAGGCCTGTGTGATCCAAGATCCAAGTGAAATAAAATAAGGCTAACCGGGTCGCAAGGGATTTGTAAATCCCACATCGTCCCTGCGCGCCTTCGGCGCGCTAAAACCTTTCATTCATTCATATTGTGCTATACCTGCCTTACAGATAGAGTACAATACGGTATTAATCTCAAGCATCTGTCACCCACATACTTCACTGATAAGCTGATAATTAGTTACCAAAGCTATTCTCCCTCAAAATATTAATATACTTTTATTTCAACTACGACCTTAAAATACTCATAAAAATACTCTATGACAATACTACTAAAAATATTGAGTAAGGATTCAAGTTCGTACCGATGGTCAGCGATCCGGGAACACTGTCGGAATATTTACTTCTCGACCCACCATGTCGGGGGGGAGGGGGGGGGGGGATTTTAAGATCCTATCTCTGTGCCTGGTTTTGGTGTGGGAATAACTGCAAGCTTGAATTATTTTTATTGCGGTTTAACTTTATTTACGGTCAGCCAGGGTCACCTCATGTCTGGCAGTTTTACGGGTGATGGAAGTCAGAGAAAACCACCGAGCAGCGGTGAGCAACTGTCAGACGCCCCAACGTACTAACTCTGCATAGAGTCGTCATTGTTTGAAGAAGGCAAGTGCGCCTTAGACGTATACACGGTGCGCCTTAGTACACAGCGACACCGTGTCATCGCGTGGGCAATCGGGATTCAGTTCCTTACCCAAGGACACAATTCCGATACCGCTAGTCATGATCAATCGGTGAACCTCTCGGTTTAAAGTTCAAAGCTCCAACCACTGGCAAGCTTCAATGGACCGCTTGGTTCATCCATAAGACGGCCCTTATCAGGGCCATCGAAATGTTTGAAACGAACACTTGTTCACTTAACACATTGCCATCAACATTAACCCCCCTCTCTCCCCCACCCTGCACCCAGAGATAAAGTTATTTCCACTCGATACAAGTAAAATTCCATTTGTCGAGATTCATATAGGCGTATTCTAAATTTCGAAGAGTAAAGAATCCATTATCCTTACCCCTTACAACATGTAATATAACAGGCGCATCCCGACGCCACTCCCTTCCCCGATGAGGAGAGCGGTGACGAAGTGTTTAGAGCATTGCACTTTAAACCGAAAAATCGACAGTTCGATCCTAATCAGAGGTAACTGTTTTGGGTAAAAACACTTTATCCCGGCATGTGGGACACGGAGACATTGTGTTCAAAGGCATGCACGTCGATGATTCACTTTCTTTCAACCGCAGCTAATGTTATTAAGTTCGAGAGTCTGTCAGTTGCTCGCCGCTGCACGATTAGTCTCTCTGACTTCCTCCCACTGTTAAACTGCCCAACTCGATGTAACCCAGGCTGTTGAAAATGTGGTTAAATACAAACAAACTTCTCCCGAAAACAAACATCGATATCCAACCGGATGAGCCCGCACTCAGAGAAAACCACCGGTTCAAAGTGCAATGCTCTAAACACTTCGTCACCGCTCTCCTCATCGGGGGAGGGAGTGGCGTCGGGATGCGCCTATTATATTACATGTTGTAAGGGATTAGGATAATGGATTTTTCACTCTTCGTAATTTAGCATACGCTTATATGAATCTCGACAAATGGAATTTTACTTCTATCGAATGGAAATAACTTTATCTCTGGGTGCAGGGTGGGGGAGAGAGGGGGGTTAATGTTGATGGCAATGTGTTAAGTGAACAAGTGTTCGTTTCAAACATTTCGATGGCCCTGATAAGGGCCGACTTATGGATGAACCAAGCGGTCCATTGAAGCTTGCCAGTGATTGGAGCTTTGAACTTTCTCCGGCTTCCATCACCCGAAAAACTGCCAGACATGAGGTGACCCTGGCTGACCGTAAATGACGTTAAACCGCAATAAAAATAATTCAAGCTTGCAGTTATTCCCACACCAAAACCAGGCACAGAGATAGGAACTTAAACCCCCCCGCCCCCACCCCCGACATGTTGGGTCGAGAAGCAAATATTCCGACAGTGTTCCCGGATCGCTGACCTTCGGTACGAACTTGAATCCTTACTCAATATTTTTAGTAGTATAGCAGGAGATTTTCTACCCCCATTACCCGGAGCTTTGCCGGTGCAGCTAGTGTTAAATTCCCATAGGAACCGGAGCCATTGTCGGTGTAACTTTTGCCGGTGTAAAACTTCGGCCCTATCAAGCTAGATCCGCCAAGCAGTGTACGTACAGCATATATAGCATGCTATGGTATGTAGAGTGATATATGTACACCCAGGGCTATGGGTATATATTATGGGTACGTGATGAAAAATGGAAGGGGAAGGTGAGCTTTGGTTCCGCTCCACAGTTTCGCACTATTGCACAGGAGTGAAATTCTAAACAAAGGGCGTATGTTAATAATAACTCTTTGGCCAGCCGCCTCATAAGAGAAGGCCATCATTCCCCCTGCACCCCACCCCCTCTTCCCCTCCTCTCCTCCCAGCATTCAGATATAAACTGCTTAATAGTGTCCCTCACTTCCTCTTTTTCAATTTCTTCAATAAGCATTCCTACCCTCTCCCTCGTGTCCCCCTTCAGCCATCTATCCTTTGTTTCTTCACCCCACTTCTGCATTATTCTTCCAGTAAATTTTATTCTATGAGGTATATACTGTGGGCATTCCAAGAGAAAATGTTCCAGGGTCTCCACTACTCCAGAGTGGCACATTTGGCATCCCTTTTCCCCATCTCTCCCAATTTTTCCCCGAAGCTCCAGTGATCTTGATCTCAGTTTGAACAGCAGTGACCCTCCAAAGGTGCCATCTAGGTACTTCTCAAAAGCTGGCTTTTCTTTATATTGTAACCCCTGCAGTGATCTTTTCACGCTAACCCCTGCTCGCCAGTTTCGATTGCAATCTTCCATGACTCTCTCTTTGACAAACCTTTTGCCTTCTTTCATTCCTACTTCTATGTTTGTGACCTCTATAGAGTAATTGTCCATTAGTTCCCTCACATGTTTTGACCACCCCGTTTCTATATTAGAATTCCAAATGGTATCGAGCATCAATTTGCACCACCAAACTAAGGCCATGTAAAATAGAGATATATTTTTAGTATCAGATATATGATTGAATTAGGCTTTTTGTTGGACAAGAGAATTTGAAGTTTTGGTCCCAAATTTGGAGTCTGATACATAGGGGTAAATTACCAGATGAATTATGGGAAACAGTGGCTTCGAAAAATTGGCTATTTTTTTAAATGTAATTTTTACACGGGTTTGTTACCAGACAGGTAACTAAAAAATGAGACGGAAACATATAATTTTTTTTGCATTTTAGAAACAAGGAATGCTCTGCTCCAGGGGTGGGGAGGCGGGGTTGGTGGGAAAATTCTGTTTTTGAGGCTGCTAGGTGGCTGAAAATGACTGGTTTCGGTATTTTTTCAGGCAATTTTTCAGGTTGAAGTCTTGCCTTTGACAATAAATAATTCCACCCACATTCAGATTGTTTATTTCTACTTAGTCAGATAGTGTTATATGTTTTTTGTGGATTTGGGAAATGTAATACATGTAATGGGTTTGATAACTAAGTTATAGGATATTTGCATTTGAAGAGAGTGTATGGCATGTCACATTTGGGAATGCCTGGAAAACTGTGAAGCAGAACCTTAAAGAGCATTCTGCCGACGGTGTCAATTCTTGAACCGGGAAGTTCCTTATTTGTGTTTGAGTTATAAATACACCATTTTTCAAAAAAACTTTTCATTATTTCTGGTTTGTGTGATATTGTTAGTAGTAGTTAACATTCATCAAGAGATATCTCAGCACAACTGGAAGGAAATAAGTGGAAATTTCGAGAAATTTATTGATGTAGCCTAATTTCGCACTTGTTTTGAATTTTCGTCAAGATTTCAAAAACATTAAGGTAGAGCACTGCCTTTCCTAAACACCGAGCCTTGTATTTATGACAAATTTATGCAGTTATGGACAGCGTGGTTGTTACTGTTGACCAGAGATTTGCAGTCATGGTGTCTACTTTTTCATTTTGGTCATTGGTGTCATGTCTGTGTGTCATCCGTCCGTCATGCTGTTCACCCTTTCATATCTAGAGAGCAACCCTCCCCCCTCCCAAAGAAAAAGCTATGGTAATTAGTGCTATTGTTTTACATTTTGATTGTATTTAACAGTGCTATTGGCAGGACCTGGGTAGTCAATATGGCTGGTAGTAATAACAAAAATAGTCTCTGAAGTGGCTCAGAGAAATGGGAGGGATGAGGTGGTGTGGTGTGGTTGTGAAAATCGGGTAAAATCTAGCTGAAAAAGCTCTACGGCAAGCAGGAAGGCCATGCTGTATCTTTTTACTGGTTGAAAATAGAGAATTGTGGTTTTTGTTCATTCAGCTCAGGGTAGACTCCAGATTATTTTGCCTGAGTGAAAGCCGGGGGAGATCACTCTTGTTTTCTCTTTAAGGTTCTGCTCCACAGTTTCGCACTATTGCACAGGGGTGAAATTCTAAACAAAGGGCGTATGTTGAAACTAAGGCCATGTAAAATAGAGATATATTTCTATTATCAAATATATGATTTGATTAGGCTTTTTGTTGGACAAGAGAATTTGAAGTTTTGGTCCCAAATTTGGAGTCTGATACATAGGGGTAAATTACCAGATGAATTATGGGAAACAGTGGCTTCGAAAAATTGGCTATTTTTTTAAATGTAATTTTTACACGGGTTTGTTACCAGACAGGTAACTAAAAAATGAGACGGAAACATATAATTTTTTTTTGTATTTTAGAAACAAGGGATGCTCTGCTCCAGTGGTGGGTAGGCGGGGTTGGTGGGAAAATTCTGCTTTTGAGGCTGCTAGGTGGCTGAAACTGACTGGTTTCGGTATTTTTTCAGGCAATTTTTCAGGTTGAAGTCTTACCTTTGACAATAAATAATTCCACCCACATTCAGATTGTTTATTTCTACTTAGTCAGATAGTGTTATATGTTTTTTGTGGATTTGGGAAATGTAATACATGTAATGGGTTTGATAACTAAGTTACAGGATATTTGCATTTGAAGAGAGTGTATGGCATGCCACATTTGGGAATGCCCGGAAAACTGTGAAGCAGAACCTTAAAGAGCACTCTGCCGACGGTGTCAATTCTTGAACCAGGAAGTTCCTTATTTGTGTTTGAGTTATAAATACACCATTTTTCAAAAAAACTTTTCATTATTTCTGGTTTGTGTGATATTGTTAGTAGTAGTTAACATTCATCAAGAGATATCTCAGCACAACTGGAAGGAAATAATTGGAAATTTTGAGAAATTTATTGATGTAGCCTAATTTCGCACTTGTTTTGAATTTTCGTCAAGATTTCAAAAACATTAAGGTAGAGCACTGCCTTTCCTAAACACCGAGCCTTGTATTTATGATAACTTTATGCAGTTATGGACAGCATGGTTGTTACTGTTGACCAGAGATTTGCAGTCATGGTGTCTACTTTTTCATTTTGGTCATTGGTGTCATGTCTGTGTGTCATCCGTCAGTCATGCTGTTCACCCTTTCATATCTAGAGAGCAACCCTCCCCCCCCCCCAAAGAAAAAGCTATGGTAATTAGTGCTTATTGTTTTACATTTTGATTGTATTTAACAGTGCTATTGGCAGGACCTGGGTAGTCAATATGGCTGGTAGTAATAACAAAAATACTATCTGAAGCGGCTCAGAGAAATCGGGGGGGGGGGGGGGGTGGTGGTGTGGTGTGGTTGTGAAAATCGGGTAAAATCTAGCTGAAAAAGCTCTACGGCAATCAGCAAGGCCATGCTGTATCTTTTTACTGGTCGAAAATAGAGAATTGTGGTTTTTGTTCATTCAACTCAGGGTAGACTCCAGATTATTTTGCCTGAGTGAAAGCCAGGGGAGATCACTCTTGTTTTCTCTTTAAGGTTCCGCTCCACAGATTCGCACTATTGCCCAGGGGTGAAATTCTAAACAAAGGGCGTATGTTGAAACTAAGGCCATGTAAAATAGAGATATATTTTTAGTATCAGATATATGATTACATTAGGCTTTTTGTTGGACAAGAGAATTTGAAGTTTTGGTCCCAAAATTGGAGTCTGATACATAGGGGTAAATTACCAGATGAATTATGGGAAACAATGGCTTCGAAATATTGGCTATTTTTTTAAATGTAATTTTTACACCGGTTTGTTAACAGACACGTAACTAAAAAATGTGACGGAAACATATAATTTTTTTTTTGCATTTTAGAAACAAGGGATGCTCTGCTCCAGGGGTGAGTAGGCGGGGTTGGTGGGAAAATTCTGCTTTTGAGGCTGCTAGGTGGCTGAAAATGACTGGTTTCGGTATTTTTTCAGACAATTTTTCAGGTTGAAGTCTTGCCTTTGACAATAAATAATTCCACCCACATTCAGATTGTTTATTTCTACTTAGTCAGATAGTGTTATATGTTTTTTTGTGGATTTGGGAAATGTAATACATGTAATGGGTTTGATAACTAAGTTACAGGATATTTGCATTTGAAGAGAGTGTATGACATGTCACATTTGGAAATGCCTGGAAAACTGTGAAGCAGAGCCTTAAAGAGCATTCTGCAGACGGTGTCAATTCTTGAACCAGGAAGTTCCTTATTTGTGTTTGAGTTATATTGTTATAAATACACCATTTTTCAAAAAACTTTTCATTATTTCTGGTTTGTGTGATATTGTTAGTAGTAGTTAACATTCATCAAGTGATATCTCAGCACAACTGGAAGGAAATAAGTGGAAATTTTGACAAATTTATTGATGTAGCCTAATTTCGCACTTGTTTTGAATTTTCGTCAAGGTTTCAAAAACATTAAGGTAGAGCACTGCCTTTCCTAAACACCGAGACTTGTATTTATGACAAATTTATGCAGTTATGGACAACATGGTTGTTACTGTTGACCAGAGATTTGCAGTCATGGTGTCTACTTTTTCATTTTGGTCATTGGTGTCATGTCTGTGTGTCATCCGTACGTCATGCTGCTCACCCTTTCATATATAGAGAGCAACCCTCCCCCCCCCCCCCAAAGAAAAAGCTATGGTAATTAGTGCTTATTGTTTTACATTTTGATTGTATTTAACAGTGCTATTGGCAGGACCTGGGTAGTCAATATGGCTGGTAGTAATAACAAAAATAATATCTGAAGCGGCTCAGAGAAATCGGAGGGGGGGGGGGGGGGTGGTGTGGTGTGGTTGTGAAAATCGGATAAAATGTAGCTGAAAAAGCTATACGGCAATCAGGAAGGCCATGCTGTATCTTTTTACTGGTAGAAAATAGAGAATTGTGGTTTTTGTTCATTCAACTCAGGGTAGACTCCAGATTATTTTGCCTGAGTGAAAGCCAGGGGAAGGTCACTCTTGTTTTCTCTTTAAGGTTCCACTCCACAGTTTCGCACTATTGCACAGGGGTGAAATTCTAAACAAAGGGCGTATGTTGAAACTAAGGCCATGTAAAATAGAGATATATTTTTAGTATGAGATATATGATTACATTAGGCTTTTTGTAGGACAAGAGAATTTGAAGTTTTGGTCCCAAATTTGAAGTCTGATACATAGGGGTAAATTACCAGATGAATTATGGGAAACAGTGGCTTCGAAAAATTGGCTATTTTTTTAAATGTAATTTTTACACGGGTTTGTTACCAGACAGGTAACTGAAAAATGAGACGGAAACATATAATTTTTTTTTGTATTTTAGAAACAAGGGATGCTCTGCTCCAGGGGAGGGTAGGCGGGGATGGTGGGAAAATTCTGCTTTTGAGGCTGCTAGGTGGCTGAAAATGACTGGTTTCGGTATTTTTTCAGGCAATTTTTCAGGTTGAAGTCTTGCCTTTGGCAATAAATAATTCCACCCAAATTCAGATTGTTTATTTCTACTTAGTCAGATAGTGTTATATGTTTTTTGTGGATTTGGGAAATGTAATACATGTAATGGGTTTGATAACTAAGTTACAGGATATTTGCATTTGAAGAGAGTGTATGGCATGTCACATTTGGAAATGCCTGGAAAACTGTGAAGCAGAACCTTAAAGAGCATTCTGCCGACGGTGTCAATTCTTGAAGCAGGAAGTTCCTTATTTGTGTTTAAGTTATAAATACACCATTTTTAAAAAAACTTTTCATTATTTCTGGTTTGAGTGATATTGTTAGTAGTAGTTAACATTCATCAAGTGATATCTCAGCACAACTGGAAGGAAATAAGTGGAAATTTTGAGAAATTTATTGATGTAGCCTAATTTCGCACTTGTTTCGAATTTTCGTCAAGATTTCAAAAACATTAAGGTAGAGCACTGCCTTTCCTAAACACCGAGCCTTGTATTTATGACAAATTTATGCAGTTATGGACAGCCAGGTTGTTACTGATGACCAGAGATTTGCAGTCATGGTGTCTACTTTTTCATTTTGGTCATTGGTGTCATGTCTGTGTGTCATCCGTCCGTCATGCTGTTCACGCTTTCATATCTAGAGAGCAACCCCCTCCAAAGAAAGAGCTATGGTTATTAGTGCTTATTGTTTTACATTTTGATTGTATTTAACATTGCTATTGGCAGGACCTGGGTAGTCAATATGGCTGGTAGTAATAACAAAAATACTATCTGAAGCGGCTCAGAGAAATCGGGGGGGGGGGGGGTGTGGTGTGGTTGTGAAAATCGGGTAAAATCTAGCTGAAAAAGCTATTCTGCAATCAGGAAGGCCATGCTGTATCTTTTTACTGGTTGAAAATAGAGAATTGTGGATTTTGTTCATTCAACTCAGGGTAGACTCCAGATTATTTTGCCTGAGTGAAATCCAGGGGGGAGATGACTCTTGTTTTCTCTTTAAGGTTCCGCTCCACAGTTTCGCACTATTGCACAGGGGTGAAAGTCTAAACAAAGGGCGTATGTTGAAACTAAGGCCATGTAAAATAGAGATATATTTTTAGTATGAGATATATGATTACATTAGGCTTTTTGTTGGACAAGAGAATTTGAAGTTTTGGTCCCAAGTTTGGAGTCTGATACACAGGGGTAAATTACCAGATGAATTATGGGAAACAGTGGCTTCGAAAAATTGGCTATTTTTTAAATGTAATTTTTACACGGGTTTGTTACCAGACAGGTAACTAAAAAATGAGACGGAAACATATAATTTTTTTTTGGCATTTTTAGAAACAACGGATGCTCTGCTCCAGGGGTGGGTAGGCGGGGTTGGTGGGAAAATTCTGCTTTTGAGGCTGCTAGGTGGCTGAAAATGACTGGTTTCGGTATTTTTTCAGGCAATTTTTCAGGTTGAAGTCTTGCCTTTGACAATAAATAATTCCACCCGCATTCAGATTGTTTATTTCTACTTAGTCAGATAGTGTTATATGTTTTTTTGTGGATTTGGAAATGTAATACATGTATGGGTTTGATAACTAAGTTACAGGATATTTGCATTTGAAGAGAGTGTATGGCATGTCACATTTGGAAATGCCTGGAAAACTGTGAAGCAGAACCTTAAAGAGCATTCTGCCGACGGTGTCAATTCTTGAACCAGGAAGTTCCTTATTTGTGTTTGAGTTATAAATACACCATTTTTCAAAAAACTTTTCATTATTTCTGGTTTGTGTGCTATTGTTAGTAGTAGTTAACATTCATCAAGAGATATCTCAGCACAACTGGAAGGAAATCAGTGGAAATTTTGAGAAATTTATTGATGTAGCCTAATTTCGCACTTGTTTTGAATTTTCGTCAAGATTTCAAAAACATTAAGGTAGAGCACAGCCTTTCCTAAACACCGAGCCTTGTATTTATGACAAATTTATGCAGTTATGGACAGCCTGGTTGTTACTGTTGACCAGAGATTTGCAGTCATGGTGTCTCCTTTTTCATTTTGGTCATTGGTGTCATGTCTGTGTGTCATCCGTCCGTCATGCTGTTCACGCTTTCATATCTAGAGAGCAACCCCCCCCCCAAAGAAAAAGCTATGCTTATTAGTTCTTATTGTTTTACATTTTGATTGTATTTAACAGTGCTATTGGTTTTGGCAGGACCTGGGTAGTCAATATGGCTGGTAGTAATAACAAAAATACTATCTGAAGCGGCTCAAAGAAATCGGGGGGGGGGGGTGGTGTGGTGTGGTTGTGAAAATCGGGTAAAAATCGAGCTGAAAAAGCTATTCGGCAATCAGGAAGGCCCATGCTGTATCTTTTTACTGGTTGAAAATAGAGACTTGTGGTTTTTGTTCATTCAACTCAGGATAGACTCCAGATTATTTTGCCTGAGTGAAAACCAGGGAGAGATCACTCTTGTTTTCTCTTGAAGGTTCCGCTCCATAGTTTCGCACTATTGCACAGGGGTGAAATTCTAAACAAAGGGCGTATGTTGAAACTAAGGCCATGTAAAATAGAGATATATCTTTAGAATCAGATATATGATTGCATTAGGTTTTTTGTTGGACAAGAGAATTTGAAGTTTTGGTCCCAAATTAGAAGTCTGATACATAGGGGTAAATTACCAGAAGAATTATGGGAAACAGGTGGCTTCGAAAAATTGGCTATTTTTTTAAATGTAATTTTTACACGGGTTTGTTACCAGACAGGTAACTGAAAAATGAGACGGAAACATATAATTTTTTTTTGTATTTTAGAAACAAGGGGATGCTCTACTCCAGGGGTGGGTAGGCGGGGATGGTGGGAAAATTCTGCTTTTGAGGCTGCTAGGTGGCTGAAAATGACTGGTTTCGGTATTTTTTCAGGCAATTTTTTCAGGTTGAAGTCTTGCCTTTGACAATAAATAATTCCACCCAAATTCAGATTGTTTATTTCTACTTAGTCAGATAGTGTTATATGTTTTTGTGGATTTGGGAAATGTAATACATGTAATGGGTTTGATAACTAAGTTACAGGATATTTGCATTTGACGAGAGTGTATGGCATGTCACATTTGGAAATGCCTGGAAAACTGTGAAGCAGAACCTTAAAGAGCATTCTGCCGACGGTGTCAATTCTTGAACCAGGAAGTTCCTTATTTGTGTTTAAGTTATAAATACACCATTTTTCAAAAAACTTTTCATTATTTCTGGTTTGAGTGATATTGTTAGTAGTAGTTAACATTCATCAAGAGATATCTCAGCACAACTGGAAGGAAATAATTGGAAATTTTGAGAAATTTATTGATGTAGACTAATTTCGCACTTGTTTTGAATTTTCGTCAAGATTTCAAAAACATTAAGGTAGAGCACTGCCTTTCCTAAACACCGAGCCTTGTATTTATGACAAATTTATGCAGTTATGGACAGCCAGGTTGTTACTGATGACCAGAGATTTGCAGTCATGGTGTCTACTTTTTCATTTTGGTCATTGGTGTCATGTCTGTGTGTCATCCGTCCGTCATGCTGTTCACGCTTTCATATCTAGAGAGCAACCCCCTCCAAAGAAAGTGCTATGGTTATTAGTGCTTATTGTTTTTACATTTTGATTGTATTTAACATTGCTATTGGCAGGAACTGGGTAGTCAATATGGCTGGTAGTAATAACAAAAATACTATCAGAAGCGGCTCAGAGAAATCGGGGGGGGGGGGGAGGGGGTTGGTGTGGTGTGGTTGTGAAAATCGGGTAAAATCTAGCTGAAAAAGCTATTCGGCAATCAGGAAGGCCATGCTGTATCTTTTTACTGGTTTGAAAAATAGAGAATTGTGGATTTTGTTCATTCAACTCAGGTAGACTCCAGATTATTTTGCCTGAGTGAAATCCAGGGGGAGATCACTCTTGTTTTCTCTTTAAGGTTCCGCTCCACAGTTTCGCACTATTGCACAGGGGTGAAATTCTAAACAAAGGGCGTATGTTGAAATTAAGGCCATGTAAAATAGAGATATGTTTTTAGTATGAGATATATGATTACATTAGGCTTTTTGTTGGACAAGGGAATTTGAAGTTTTGGTCCCAAATTTGGAGTCTGATACACAGGGGTAAATTACCAGATAAATTATGGGAAACAGTGGCTTCGAAAAATTGGCTATTTTTTTAAATGTAATTTTTACACGGGTTTGTTACCAGACAGGTAACTAAAAAATGAGACGGAAACATATAATTTTTTTTTTGGCATTTTAGAAACAACGGATGCTCTGCTCCAGGGGTGGGTAGGCGGGGTTGGTGGGAAAATTCTGCTTTTGAGGCTGCTAGGTGGCTGAAAATGACTGGTTTCGGTATTTTTTCAGGCAATTTTTCAGGTTGAAGTCTTGCCTTTGACAATAAATAATTCCACCCACATTCAGATTGTTTATTTCTACTTAGTCAGATTAGTGTTATATGTTTTTTGTGGATTTGGGAAATGTAATACATGTAATGGGTTTGATAACTAAGTTACAGGATATTTGCATTTGACGAGAGTGTATGGCATGTCACATTTGGAAATGCCTGGAAAAACTGTGAAGCAAGAACCTTCAAGAGCATTCTGCCTACGGTGTCAATTCTTGAACCAGGAAGTTCCTTATTTGTGTTTAAGTTATAAATACACCATTTTTCAAAAAACTTTTCATTATTCTGGTTTGAGTGATATTGTTAGTAGTAGTTAACATTCATCAAGAGATATCTCAGCACAACTGGAAGGAAATAATTGGAAATTTTGAGAAATTTATTGATGTAGCCTAATTTCGCACTTGTTTTGAATTTTCGTCAAGATTTCAAAAACATTAAGGTAGAGCACTGACTTTCCTAAACACGGAGCCTTGTATTTATGACAAATTTATGCAGTTATGGACAGCCAGGTTGTTACTGATGACCAGAGATTTGCAGTCATGGTGTCTACTTTTTCATTTTGGTCATTGGTGTCATGTCTGTGTGTCATCCGTCCGTCATGCTGTTCACGCTTTCATATCTAGAGAGCAACCCCCTCCAAAGAAAGAGCTATGGTTATTAGTGCTTATTGTTTTACATTTTGATTGTATTTAACATTGCTATTGGCAGGAACTGGGTAGTCAATATGGCTGGTAGTAATAACAAAAATACTATCTGAAGCGGCTCAGAGAAATCGGGGGGGGGGGGGGGGGGGGTGGTGTGGTGTGGTTGTGAAAATCGGGTAAAATCTAGCTGAAAAAGCTATTCGGCAATCAGGAAGGCCATGCTGTATCTTTTTACTGGTTGAAAATAGAGAATTGTGGATTTTGTTCATTCAACTCAGGGTAGACTCCAGATTATTTTGCCTGAGTGAAATCCAGGGGGGAGATCACTCTTGTTTTCTCTTTAAGGTTCCGCTCCACAGTTTCGCACTATTGCACAGGGGTGAAATTCTAAACAAAGGGCGTATGTTGAAATTAAGGCCATGTAAAATAGAGATATTTTTTAGTATGAGATATATGATTACATTAGGCTTTTTGTTGGACAAGAGAATTTGAAGTTTTGGTCCCAAATTTGGAGTCTGATACACAGGGGTAAAATTACCAGATGAATTATGGGAAACAGTGGTTTCGAAAAATTGGCTATATTTTTAAATGTAATTTTTACACGGGTTTGTTACCAGACAGGTAACTAAAAAATGAGACGGAAACATATAATTTTTTTTTGGCATTTTAGAAACAACAGATGCTCTGCTTTAGGGGTGGGTAGGTGGGGTTGGTGCGAATATTCTGCTTTTGAGGCTGCTAGGTGGCTGAAAATGACTGGTTTCGGTATTTTTTTCAGGCAATTTTTCAGGTTGAAGTCTTGCCTTTGACAATAAATAATTCCACCCACATTCAGATTGTTTATTTCTACTTAGTCTGATAGTGTTATATGTTTTTTGTGGATTTGGGAAATGTAATACATGTAATGGATTTGATAACTAAGTTACAGGATATTTGCATTTGAAGAGAGTGTATGGCATGTCACATTTGGAAATGCCTGGAAAACTGTGAAGCAGAACCTTAAAGAGCATTCTGCCGACGGTGTCAATTCTTGAACCAGGAAGTTCCTTATTTGTGTTTGAGTTATAAATACACCAATTTTTCAAAAAACTTTTCATTATTTCTGGTTTATGTGCTATTGTTAGTAGTAGTTAACATTCATCAAGAGATATCTCAGTACAAACTGGAAGGAAATCAGTGGAAATTTTGAGAAATTTATTGATGTAGCCTAATTTCGCACTTGTTTTGAATTTTCGTCAAGATTTCAAAAACATTAAGGTAGAGCACTGCCTTTCCTAAACACCGAGCCTTGTATTTATGACAAATTTATGCAGTTATGGACAGCCTGGTTGTTACTGTTCACCAGAGATTTGCAGTCATGGTGTCTCCTTTTTCATTTTGGTCATTGGTGTCATGTCTGTGTGTCATCCGTCCGTCATGCTGTTCACGCTTTCATATCTAGAGAGCAACCCCCCCCCCCCCCCCCAAAGAAAAAGCTATGCTTATTAGTTCTTATTGTTTTACATTTTGATTGTATTTAACAGTGCTATTGGCATTGGAAGGACCTGGGTAGTCAATATGGCTGGTAGTAATAATAAAAATACTATCTGAAGCGGCTCAAAGAAATCGGGGGGGGGGGGGGGGGTGGTGTGGTGTGGTTGTGAAAATCGGGTAAAATCGAGCTGAAAAAGCTATCCGGCAATCAGGAAGGCCATGCTGTATCTTTTTACTGGTTGAAAATAGAGACTTGTGGTTTTTTTTCATTCAGCTCAGCATAGACTCCAGATTATTTTGCCTGAGTGAAAACCAGGGAGAGATCACTCTTGTTTTCTCTTTAAGGTTCCGCTCCACAGTTTCGCACTATTGCACAGGGGTGAAATTCTAAACAAAGGGCGTATGTTGAAACTAAGGCCATGTAAAATAGAGATATATTTTTAGTATCAGATATATGATTGCATTAGGTTTTTTGTTGGACAAGAGAATTTGAAGTTTTGGTCCCAAATTAGAAGTCTGATACATAGGGGTAAATTACCAGAAGAATTATGGGAAACAGTGGCTTCGAAAAATTGGCTATTTTTCTAAATGTAATTTTTACACGGGTTTGTTACCAGACAGGTAACTGAAAAATGAGACGGAAACATATAATTTTTTTTTGTATTTTAGAAACAAGGGATGCTCTGCTCCAGGGGTGGGTAGGCGGGGATGGTGGGAAAATTCTGTTTGAGGCTGCTAGGTGGCTGAAAATGACTGGTTTCGGTATTTTTTCAGGCAATTTTTCAGGTTGAAGTCTTGCCTTTGACAATAAATAATTCCACCCAAATTCAGATTGTTTATTTCTACTTAGTCAGATAGTGTTATATGTTTTTTGTGGATTTGGGAAATGTAATACATGTAATGGGTTTGATAACTAAGTTACAGGATATTTGCATTTGACGAGAGTGTATGGCATGTCACATTTGAAAATGCCTGGAAAACTGTGAAGCAGAACCTTCAAGAGCATTCTGCCGACGGTGTCAATTCTTGAACCAGGAAGTTCCTTATTTGTATTTGAGTTAAAATACACCATTTTTCAAAAAACTTTTCATTATTTCTGGTTTGTGTGATATTGTTAGTAGTAGTTAACATTCATCAAGAGATATCTCAGTGCAACTGGAAGGAAATAAGTGGAAATTTTGAGAAATTTATTGATGTAGCCTAATTTCGCACTTGTTTTGAATTTTCGTCAAGATTTCAAAAACATTAAGGTAGAGCACTGCCTTTCCTGAACACCGAGCCTTGTATTTATGACAAATTTATGCAGTTATGGACAGCCGGGTTGTTACTGATGACCAGAGATTTGCAGTCATGGTGTCTACTTTTTCATTTTGGTCATTGGTGTCATGTCTGTGTGTCATCCGTCCGTCATGCTGTTCACGCTTTCATATCTAGAGAGCAACCCCCCCCCCCCCTCCAAAGAAAGAGCTATGGTTATTAGTGCTTATTGTTTTACATTTTGACTGTATTTAGCATTGCTATTGGCAGGACCTGGGTAGTCAATATGGCTGGTAGTAATAACAAAAATACGATCTGAAGCGGCTCAGAGAAATCGGGGGGGGGGGGGGGGTGGTGTGGTGTGGTTGTGAAAATCGGGTAAAATCTAGCTGAAAAAGCTATTCGGCAATCAGGAAGGCCATGCTGTATCTTTTTACTGGTTGAAAATAGAGAATTGTGGATTTTGTTCATTCAACTCAGGGTAGACTCCAGATTATTTTGCCTGAGTGAAATCCAGGGGGAGATCACTCGTGTTTTCTCTTTAAGGTTCCGCTCCACAGTTTCGCACTATTGCACAGGGGTGAAATACTAAACAAAGGGCGTATGTTGAAACTAAGGCCATGTAAAATAGAGATATATTTTTAGTATGAGATATATGATTACATTAGGCTTTTTGTTGGACAAGAGAATTTGAAGTTTTGGTCCCAAATTTGGAGTCTGATACACAGGTGTAAATTACCAGATGAATTATTGGAAAAAGTGGCTTCGAAAAATTGGCTATTTTTTTAAATGTAATTTTTACACGGGTTTGTTACCAGACAGGTAACTAAAAAATGAGACGGAAACATATAATTTTTTTTTGCACTTTAGAAACAAGGAATGCTCTGCTCCAGGGGTGGGTAGGCGGGGATGGTGGGAAAATTCTGCTTTTGAGGCTGCTAGGTGGCTGAAAATGACTGGTTTCGGTATTTTTTCAGGCAATTTTTCAGGTTGAAGTCTTGCCTTTGACAATAAATAATTCCACTCAAATTCAGATTGTTTATTTCTACTTAATCAGATAGTGTTATATGTTTTTTTGTGGATTTGGGAAATGTAATACATGTAATGGGTTTGATAACTAAGTTACAGGATATTTGCATTTGACGAGAGTGTATGGCATGTCACATTTGGAAATGCCTGGAAAACTGTGAAGCAGAACCTTCAAGAGCATTCTGCCTACGGTGTCAATTCTTGAACCAGGAAGTTCCTTATTTGTGTTTAAGTTATAAATACACCATTTTTCAAAAAACTTTTCATTATTTCTGGTTTGAGTGATATTGTTAGTAGTAGTTAACATTCATCAAGAGATATCTCAGCACAACTGGAAGGAAATAATTGGAAATTTTGAGAAATTTATTGATGTAGCCTAATTTCGCACTTGTTTTGAATTTTCGTCAAGATTTCAAAAACATTAAGGTAGAGCACTGCCTTTCCTAAACACGGAGCCTTGTATTTATGACAAATTTATGCAGTTATGGACAGCCAGGATGTTACTGATGACCAGAGATTTGCAGTCATGGTGTCTACTTTTTCATTTTGGTCATTGGTGTCATGTCTGTGTGTCATCCGTCCGTCATGCTGTTCACGCTTTCATATCTAGAGAGCAACCCCCTCCAAAGAAAGAGCTATGGTTATTAGTGCTTATTGTTTTACATTTTGATTGTATTTAACATTGCTATTGGCAGGAACTGGGTAGTCAATATGGCTGGTAGTAATAACAAAAATACTATCTGAAGCGGCTCAGAGAAATCGGGGGGGGGGGGGGGAGGGGGGGTGGTGTGGTGTGGTTGTGAAAATCGGGTAAAATCTAGCTGAAAAAGCTATTCGGCAATCAGGAAGGCCATGCTGTATCTTTTTACTGGTTGAAAATAGAGAATTGTGGATTTTGTTCATTCAACTCAGGGTAGACTCCAGATTATTTTGCCTGAGTGAAATCCAGGGGGAGATCACTCTTGTTTTCTCTTTAAGGTTCCGCTCCACAGTTTCGCACTATTGCACAGGGGTGAAATTCTAAACAAAGGGCGTATGTTGAAATTAAGGCCATGTAAAATAGAGATATATTTTTAGTATGAGATATATGATTACATTAGGCTTTTTGTTGGACAAGAGAATTTGAAGTTTTGGTCCCAAATTTGGAGTCTGATACACAGGGGTAAATTACCAGATGAATTATGGGAAACAGTGGTTTCGAAAAATTGGCTATATTTTTAAATGTAATTTTTACACGGGTTTGTTACCAGACAGGTAACTAAAAAATGAGACGGAAACATATAATTTTTTTTTGGCATTTTAGAAACAACAGATGCTCTGCTTTAGGGGTGGGTAGGTGGGGTTGGTGCGAAAATTCTGCTTTTGAGGCTGCTAGGTGGCTGAAAATGACTGGTTTCGGTATTTTTTCAGGCAATTTTTCAGGTTGAAGTCTTGCCTTTGACAATAAATAATTCCACCCACATTCAGATTGTTTATTTCTACTTAGTCAGATAGTGTTATATGTTTTTTGTGGATTTGGGAAATGTAATACATGTAATGGATTTGATAACTAAGTTACAGGATATTTGCATTTGAAGAGAGTGTATGGCATGTCACATTTGGAAATGCCTGGAAAACTGTGAAGCAGAACCTTAAAGAGCATTCTGCCGACGGTATCAATTCTTGAACCAGGAAGTTCCTTATTTGTGTTTGAGTTATAAATACACCATTTTTCAAAAAACTTTTCATTATTTCTGGTTTATGTGCTATTGTTAGTAGTAGTTAACATTCATCAAGAGATATCTCAGTACAACTGGAAGGAAATCAGTGGAAATTTTGAGAAATTTATTGATGTAGCCTAATTTCGCTCTTGTTTTGAATTTTCGTCAAGATTTCAAAAACATTAAGGTAGAGCACAGCCTTTCCTAAACACCGAGCCTTGTATTTATGACAAATTTATGCAGTTATGGACAGCCTGGTTGTTACTGTTGACCAGAGATTTGCAGTCATGGTGTCTCCTTTTTCATTTTGGTCATTGGTGTCATGTCTGTGTGTCATCCGTCCGTCATGCTGTTCACGCTTTCATATCTAGAGAGCAACCCCCCCCCCCCCCCCCCCCCCCCGCCAAAGAAAAAGCTATGCTTATTAGTTCTTATTGTTTTACATTTTGATTGTATTTAACAGTGCTATTGGCATTGGAAGGACCTGGGTAGTCAATATGGCTGGTAGTAATAATAAAAATACTATCTGAAGCGGCTCAAAGAAATCGGGGGGGGGGGGGGGGGTGGTGTGGTGTGGTTGTGAAAATCGGGTAAAATCGAGCTGAAAAAGCTATCCGGCAATCAGGAAGGCCATGCTGTATCTTTTTACTGGTTGAAAATAGAGACTTGTGGTTTTTTTTTCATTCAGCTCAGCATAGACTCCAGATTATTTTGCCTGAGTGAAAACCAGGGAGAGATCACTCTTGTTTTCTCTTTAAGGTTCCGCTCCACAGTTTCGCACTATTGCACAGGGGTGAAATTCTAAACAAAGGGCGTATGTTGAAACTAAGGCCATGTAAAATAGAGATATATTTTTAGTATCAGATATATGATTGCATTAGGTTTTTTGTTGGACAAGAGAATTTGAAGTTTTGGTCCCAAATTAGAAGTCTGATACATAGGGGTAAATTACCAGAAGAATTATGGGAAACAGTGGCTTCGAAAAATTGGCTATTTTTTTAAATGTAATTTTTACACGGGTTTGTTACCAGACAGGTAACTGAAAAATGAGACGGAAACATATAATTTTTTTTTGTATTTTAGAAACAAGGGATGCTCTGCTCCAGGGGTGGGTAGGCGGGGATGGTGGGAAAATTCTGCTTTTGAGGCTGCTAGGTGGCTGAAAATGACTGGTTTCGGTATTTTTTCAGGCAATTTTTCAGGTTGAAGTCTTGCCTTTGACAATAAATAATTCCACCCAAATTCAGATTGTTTATTTCTACTTAGTCAGATAGTGTTATATGTTTTTTGTGGATTTGGGAAATGTAATACATGTAATGGGTTTGATAACTAAGTTACAGGATATTTGCATTTGACGAGAGTGTATGGCATGTCACATTTGGAAATGCCTGGAAAACTGTGAAGCAGAACCTTCAAGAGCATTCTGCCGACGGTGTCAATTCTTGAACCTGGAAGTTCCTTATTTGTATTTGAGTTAAAATACACCATTTTTCAAAAAACTTTTCATTATTTCTGGTTTGAGTGATATTGTTAGTAGTAGTTAACATTCATCAAGAGATATCTCAGCACAACTGGAAGGAAATAATTGGAAATTTTGAGAAATTTATTGATGTAGCCTAATTTCGCACTTGTTTTGAATTTTCGTCAAGATTTCAAAAACATTAAGGTAGAGCACTGCCTTTCCTAAACACGGAGCCTTGTATTTATGACAAATTTATGCAGTTATGGACAGCCAGGTTGTTACTGATGACCAGAGATTTGCAGTCATGGTGTCTACTTTTTCATTTTGGTCATTGGTGTCATGTCTGTGTGTCATCCGTCCGTCATGCTGCTCACGCTTTCATATCTAGAGAGCAACCCCCCCCCCTCCAAAGAAAGAGCTATGGTTATTAGTGCTTATTGTTTTACATTTTGACTGTATTTAGCATTGCTATTGGCAGGACCTGGGTAGTCAATATGGCTGGTAGTAATAACAAAAATACGATCTGAAGCGGCTCAGAGAAATCGGGGGGGGGGGGGGGGGTGGTGTGGTGTGGTTGTGAAAATCGGGTAAAATCTAGCTGAAAAAGCTATTCGGCAATCAGGAAGGCCATGCTGTATCTTTTTACTGGTTGCAAATAGAGAATTGTGGATTTTGTTCATTCAACTCAGGGTAGACTCCAGATTATTTTGCCTGAGTGAAATCCAGGGGGAGATCTCTCGTGTTTCTCTTTAAGGTTCCGCTCCACAGTTTCGCACTATTGCACAGGGGTGAAATACTAAACAAAGGGCGTATGTTGAAACTAAGGCCATGTAAAATAGAGATATATTTTTAGTATGAGATATATGATTACATTAGGCTTTTTGTTGGACAAGAGAATTTGAAGTTTTGGTCCCAAATTTGGAGTCTGATACACAGGGGTAAATTACCAGATGAATTATTGGAAACAGTGGCTTCGAAAAATTGGCTATTTTTTTAAATGTAATTTTTACACGGGTTTGTTACCAGACAGGTAACTAAAAAATGAGACGGAAACATATAATTTTTTTTTGCACTTTAGAAACAAGGGATGCTCTGCTCCAGGGGTGGGTAGGCGGGGATGGTGGGAAAATTCTGCTTTTGAGGCTGCTAGGTGGCTGAAAATGACTGGTTTCGGTATTTTTTCAGGCAATTTTTCAGGTTGAAGTCTTGCCTTTGACAATAAATAATTCCACCCAAATTCAGATTGTTTATTTCTACTTAGTCAGATAGTGTTATATGTTTTTTGTGGATTTGGGAAATGTAATACATGTAATGGGTTTGATAACTAAGTTACAGGATATTTGCATTTGACGAGAGTGTATGGCATGTCACATTTGGAAATGCCTGGAAAACTGTGAAGCAGAACCTTAAAGAGCAATCTGCCGACGGTGTCAATTCTTGAACCAGGAAGTTCCTTATTTGTGTTTAAGTTATAAATACACCATTTTACAAAAAAACTTTTCATTATATCTGGTTTGAGTGATATTGTTAGTAGTAGTTAACATTCATCAAGAGATATCTCAGCACAACTGGAAGGAAATAATTGGAAATTTTGAGAAATTTATTGATGTAGACTAATTTCGCACTTGTTTTGAATTTTCGTCAAGATTTCAAAAACATTAAGGTAGAGCACTGCCTTTCCTAAACACCGAGCCTTGTATTTATGACAAATTTATGCAGTTATGGACAGCCAGGTTGTTACTGATGACCAGAGATTTGCAGTCATGGTGTCTACTTTTTCATTTTGGTCATTGGTGTCATGTCTGTGTGTCATCCGTCCGTCATGCTGTTCACGCTTTCATATCTAGAGAGCAACCCCCTCCAAAGAAAGTGCTATGGTTATTAGTGCTTATTGTTTTACATTTTGATTGTATTTAACATTGCTATTGGCAGGAACTGGGTAGTCAATATGGCTGGTAGTAATAACAAAAATACTATCTGAAGCGGCTCAGAGAAATCGGGGGGGGGGGGGGGGTTGGTGTGGTGTGGTTGTGAAAATCGGGTAAAATCTAGCTGAAAAAGCTATTCGGCAATCAGGAAGGCCATGCTGTATCTTTTTACTGGTTGAAAATAGAGAATTGTGGATTTTGTTCATTCAACTCAGGGTAGACTCCAGATTATTTTGCCTGAGTGAAATCCAGGGGGAGATCACTCTTGTTTTCTCTTTAAGGTTCCGCTCCACAGTTTCGCACTATTGCACAGGGGTGAAATTCTAAACAAAGGGCGTATGTTGAAATTAAGGCCATGTAAAATTGAGATATGTTTTTAGTATGAGATATATGATTACATTAGGCTTTTTGTTGGACAAGGGAATTTGAAGTTTTGGTCCCATATTTGGAGTCTGATACACAGGGGTAAATTACCAGATGAATTATGGGAAACAGTGGCTTCGAAAAATTGGCTATTTTTTTAAATGTAATTTTTACACGGGTTTGTTACCAGACAGGTAACTAAAAAATGAGACGGAAACATATAATTTTTTTTTGGCATTTTAGAAACAACGGATGCTCTGCTCCAGGGGTGGGTAGGCGGGGTTGGTGGGAAAATTCTGCTTTTGAGGCTGCTAGGTGGCTGAAAATGACTGGTTAAAATGACTGGTTTCGGTATTTTTTCAGGCAATTTTTCAGGTTGAAGTCTTGCCTTTGACAATAAATAATTCCACCCACATTCAGATTGTTTATTTCTACTTAGTCAGATAGTGTTATATGTTTTTTGTGGATTTGGGAAATGTAATACATGTAATGGGTTTGATAACTAAGTTACAGGATATTTGCATTTGACGAGAGTGTATGGCATGTCACATTTGGAAATGCCTGGAAAACTGTGAAGCAGAACCTTCAAGAGCATTCTGCCTACGGTGTCAATTCTTGAACCAGGAAGTTCCTTATTTGTGTTTAAGTTATAAATACACCATTTTTCAAAAAACTTTTCATTATTTCTGGTTTGAGTGATATTGTTAGTAGTAGTTAACATTCATCAAGAGATATCTCAGCACAACTGGAAGGAAATAATTGGAAATTTTGAGAAATTTATTGATGTAGCCTAATTTCGCACTTGTTTTGAATTTTCGTCAAGATTTCAAAAACATTAAGGTAGAGTACTGCCTTTCCTAAACACGGAGCCTTGTATTTATGACAAATTTATGCAGTTATGGACAGCCAGGTTGTTACTGATGACCAGAGATTTGCAGTCATGGTGTCTACTTTTTCATTTTGGTCATGTCTGTGTGTCATCCGTCCGTCATGCTGTTCACGCTTTCATATCTAGAGAGCAACCCCCTCCAAAGAAAGAGCTATGGTTATTAGTGCTTATTGTTTTACATTTTGATTGTATTTAACATTGCTATTGGCAGGAACTGGGTAGTCAATATGGCTGGTAGTAATAACAAAAATACTATCTGAAGCGGCTCAGAGAAATCGGGGGGGGGGGGGGGTGGTGTGGTGTGGTTGTGAAAATCGGGTAAAATCTAGCTGAAAAAGCTATTCGGCAATCAGGAAGGGCATGCTGTATCTTTTTACTGGTTGAAAATAGAGAATTGTGGATTTTGTTCATTCAACTCAGGGTAGACTCCAGATTATTTTGCCTGAGTGAAATCCAGGGGGAGATCACTCTTGTTTTCTCTTTAAGGTTCCGCTCCACAGTTTCGCACTATTGCACAGGGGTGAAATTCTAAACAAAGGGCGTATGTTGAAATTAAGGCCATGTAAAATAGAGATATATTTTTAGTATGAGATATATGATTACATTAGGCTTTTTGTTGGACAAGAGAATTTGAAGTTTTGGTCCCAAATTTGGAGTCTGATACACAGGGGTAAATTACCAGATGAATTATGGGAAACAGTGGTTTCGAAAAATTGGCTATATTTTTAAATGTAATTTTTACACGGGTTTGTTACCAGACAGGTAACTAAAAAATGAGACGGAAACATATAATTTTTTTTTGGCATTTTAGAAACAACAGATGCTCTGCTTTAGGGGTGGGTAGGTGGGGTTGGTGCGAAAATTCTGCTTTTGAGGCTGCTAGGTAGCTGAAAATGACCGGTTTCGGTATTTTTTCAGGCAATTTTTCAGGTTGAAGTCTTGCCTTTGACAATAAATAATTCCACCCACATTCAGATTGTTTATTTCTACTTAGTCAGATAGTGTTATATGTTTTTTGTGGATTTGGGAAATGTAATACATGTAGTGGATTTGATAACTAAGTTACAGGATATTTGCATTTGAAGAGAGTGTATGGCATGTCACATTTGGAAATGCCTGGAAAACTGTGAAGCAGAACCTTAAAGAGCATTCTGCCGACGGTGTCAATTCTTGAACCAGGAAGTTCCTTATTTGTGTTTGAGTTATAAATACACCATTTTTCAAAAAACTTTTCATTATTTCTGGTTTATGTGCTATTGTTAGTAGTAGTTAACATTCATCAAGAGATATCTCAGTACAACTGGAAGGAAATCAGTGGAAATTTTGAGAATTTATTGATGTAGCCTAATTTCGCACTTGTTTTGAATTTTCGTCAAGATTTCAAAAACATTAAGGTAGAGCACAGCCTTTCCTAAACACCGAGCCTTGTATTTATGACAAATTTATGCAGTTATGGACAGCCTGGTTGTTACTGTTGACCAGAGATTTGCAGTTATGGTGTCTCCTTTTTCATTTTGGTCATTGGTGTCATGTCTGTGTGTCATCCGTCCGTCATGCTGTTCACGCTTTCATATCTAGAGAGCAACCCCCCCCCCCCCCAAAGAAAAAGCTATGCTTATTAGTTCTTATTGTTTTACATTTTGATTGTATTTAACAGTGCTATTGGCATTGGAAGGACCTGGGTAGTCAATATGGCTGGTAGTAATAATAAAAATACTATCTGAAGCGGCTCAAAGAAATCGGGGGGGGGGGGGGGTGGTGTGGTGTGGTTGTGAAAATCGGGTAAAATCGAGCTGAAAAAGCTATCCGGCAATCAGGAAGGCCATGCTGTATCTTTTTACTGGTTGAAAATAGAGACTTGTGGTTTTTGTTCATTCAGCTCAGCATAGACTCCAGATTATTTTGCCTGAGTGAAAACCAGGGAGAGATCACTCTTGTTTTCTCTTTAAGGTTCCGCTCCACAGTTTCGCACTATTGCACAGGGGTGAAATTCTAAACAAAGGGCGTATGTTGAAACTAAGGCCATGTAAAATAGAGATATATTTTTAGTATCAGATATATGATTGCATTAGGTTTTTTGTTGGACAAGAGAATTTGAAATTTTGGTCCCAAATTAGAAGTCTGATACATAGTGGTAAATTACCAGAAGAATTATGGGAAACAGTGGCTTCGAAAAATTGGCTATTTTTTCAAATGTAATTTTTACACGGGTTTGTTACCAGACAGGTAACTGAAAAATGAGACGGAAACATATAATTTTTTTTTGTATTTTAGAAACAAGGGATGCTCTGCTCCAGGGGTGGGTAGGCGGGGATGGTGGGAAAATTCTGCTTTTGAGGCTGCTAGGTGGCTGAAAATGACTGGTTTCGGTATTTTTTCAGGCAATTTTTCAGGTTGAAGTCTTGCCTTTGACAATAAATAATTCCACCCAAATTCAGATTGTTTATTTCTACTTAGTCAGATAGTGTTATATGTTTTTGTGGATTTGGGAAATGTAATACATGTAATGGGTTTGATAACTAAGTTACAGGATATTTGCATTTGACGAGAGTGTATGGCATGTCACATTTGGAAATGCCTGGAAAACTGTGAAGCAGAACCTTCAAGAGCATTCTGCCGACGGTGTCAATTCTTGAACCAGGAAGTTCCTTATTTGTATTTGAGTTAAAATACACCATTTTTCAAAAAACTTTTCATTATTTCTGGTTTGTGTGATATTGTTAGTAGTAGTTAACATTCATCAAGAGATATCTCAGTGCAACTGGAAGGAAATAAGTGGAAATTTTGAGAAATTTATTGATGTAGCCTAATTTCGCACTTGTTTTGAATTTTCGTCAAGATTTCAAAAACATTAAGGTAGAGCACTGCCTTTCCTAAACACCGAGCCTTGTATTTATGACAAATTTATGCAGTTATGGACAGCCGGGTTGTTACTGATGACCAGAGATTTGCAGTCATGGTGTCTACTTTTTCATTTTGGTCATTGGTGTCATATCTGTGTGTCAACCGTCCGTCATGCTGTTCACGCTTTCATATCTAGAGAGCAACCCTCCCCCCCCCCCCTCCAAAGAAAGAGCTATGGTTATTAGTGCTTATTGTTTTACATTTTGATTGTATTTAACAGTGCTATTGGCAGGACCTGGGTAGTCAATATGGCTGGTAGTAATAACAAAAATACTATCTGAAACGGCTCAGAGAAATCGGGGGGGGGGGGGTGGTGTGGTGTGGTTGTGAACATCGGGTAAAATCTGGCTGAAAAAGCTATTCGGCAATCAGGAAGGCCATGCTGTATCTTTTTACTGGTTGAAAATAGAGACTTCTGGTTTTTGTTCATTCAACTCAGGAGAGACTCCAGATTATTTTGCCTGAGTGAAATCCAGGGGGAGATCACTCTTGTTTTCTCTTTAAGGTTCCGCTCCACAGTTTCGCACTATTGCACAGGGGTGAAATACTAAACAAAGGGCGTATGTTGAAACTAAGGCCATGTAAAATAGAGATATATTTTTAGTATGAGATATATGATTACATTAGGCTTTTTGTTGGACAAGAGAATTTGAAGTTTTGGTCCCAAATTTGGAGTCTGATACACAGGGGTAAATTACCAGATGAATTATTGGAAACAGTGGCTTCGAAAAATTGGCTATTTTTTTAAATGTAATTTTTACACGGGTTTGTTACCAGACAGGTAACTAAAAAATGAGACGGAAACATATAATTTTTTTTTGCACTTTAGAAACAAGGGATGCTCTGCTCCAGGGGTGGGTAGGCCGGGTTGGTGGGAAAATTCTGCTTTTGAGGCTGCTAGGTGGCTGAAAATGACTGGTTTCGGTATTTTTTCAGGCAATTTTTCAGGTTGAAGTCTTGCCTTTGACAATAAATAATTCCACCCACATTCAGATTGTTTATTTCTACTTAGTCAGATAGTGTTATATGTTTTTTTGTGGATTTGGGAAATGTAATACATGTAATGGGTTTGATAACTAAGTTACAGGATATGTGCATTTGAAGAGAGTGTATGGCATGTCACATTTGGAAATGCCTGGAAAACTGTGAAGCAGAACCTTAAAGAGCATTCTGCCGACGGTGTCAATTCTTGAACCAGGAAGTTCCTTATTTGTGTTTGAGTTATAAATACACCATTTTTCAAAAAACTTTTCATTATTTCTGGTTTGTGTGATATTGTTAGTAGTAGTTAACATTCATCAAGAGATATCTCAGCACAACTGGAAGGAAATAAGTGGAAATTTTGAGAAATTTATTGATGTAGCCTAATTTCGCACTTGTTTTGAATTTTCGTCAAGATTTCAAAAACATTAAGGTAGAGCACTGCCTTTCCTAAACACCGAGCCTTGTATTTATGACAAATTTATGCAGTTATGGACAGCCGGGTTGTTACTGATGACCAGAGATTTGCAGTCATGGTGTCTACTTTTTCATTTTGGTCATTGGTGTCATGTCTGTGTGTCATCCGTGCGTCAGGCTGTTCACGCTTTCATATCTAGAGAGCACCCCCCCCCCTCCAAAGAAAGAGCTATGGTTATTAGTGCTTATTGTTTTACATTTTGATTGTATTTAACAGTGCTATTGGCAGGACCTGGGTAGTCAATATGGCTGGTAGTAATGACAAAAATACTATCTGAAGCAGCTCAGAGAAATCCGGGGGGGGGGGGGAGGGGGTGGTGTTGTGTGGTTGTGAAAATCGGGTAGAATCTAGCTGAAAAAGCTATTCGGCAATCAGGAAGGCCATGCTGTATCTTTTTACTGGTTGAAAATAGAGAATTGTGGATTTTGTTCATTCAACTCAGGGTAGACTCCAGATTATTTTGCCTGAATGAAATCCAGGGGGAGATCACTCTTGTTTTCTCTTTTAGGTTCCGCTCCACAGTTCCGCACTATTGCACAGGGGTGAAATTCTAAACAAAGGTCGTATGTTGAAACTAAGGCCATGTAAAATAGAGATATATTTTTAGTATGAGATATATGATTACATTAGGCTTTTTGTTGGACAAGAGAATTTGAAATTTTGGTCCCAAATTTGGAGTCTGATACGTAGGGGTAAATTACCAGATGAATTACGGGAAACAGTGGCTTCGAAAAATTGGCTATTTTTTTAAATGTAATTTTTACACGGGTTTGTTACCAGACAGGTAACTAAAAAATGAGACGGAAACATATAATTTTTTTTTTGCACTTTAGAAACAAGGGATGCTCTGCTCCAGGGGTGGGTAGGCCGGGTTGGTGGGAAAATTCTGCTTTTGAGGCTGCTAGGTGGCTGAAAATGACTGGTTTCGGTATTTTTTCAGGCAATTTTTCAGGTTGAAGTCTTGCCTTTGACAATAAATAATTCCACCCACATTCAGATTGTTTATTTCTACTTAGTCAGATAGTGTTATATGTTTTTTGTGGATTTGGGAAATGTAATACATGTAATGGGTTTGATAACTAAGTTACAGGATATTTGCATTTGAAGAGAGTGTATGGCATGTCACATTTGGAAATGCCTGGAAAACTGTGAAGCAGAACCTTAAAGAGCATTCTGCCGACGGTGTCAATTCTTGAACCAGGAAGTTCCTTATTTGTGTTTGAGTTATAAATACACCATTTTTCAAAAAAACTTTTCATTATTTCTGGTTTGTGTGATATTGTTAGTAGTAGTTAACATTCATCAAGAGATATCTCAGCACAACTGGAAGGAAATAAGTGGAAATTTTGAGAAATTTATTGATGTAGCCTAATTTCGCATTTGTTTTGAATTTTCGTCAAGATTTCAAAAACATTAAGGTAGAGCACTGCCTTTCCTAAACACCGAGCCTTGTATTTATGACAAATTTATGCAGTTATGGACAGCCGGGTTGTTACTGATGACCAGAGATTTGCAGTCATGGTGTCTACTTTTTCATTTTGGTCATTGGTGTCATGTCTGTGTGTCATCCGTCCGTCAGGCTGTTCACGCTTTCATATCTAGAGAGCAACCACCCCCCCTCCAAAGAAAGAGCTATGGTTATTAGTGCTTATTGTTTTACATTTTGATTGTATTTAACAGTGCTATTGGCAGGACCTGGGTAGTCAATATGGCTGGTAGTAATAACAAAAATACTATCTGAAGCAGCTCAGAGAAATCCGGGGGGGGGGGGGGGAGGGGGGTGGTGTGGAGTGGTTGTGAAAATCGGGTAAAATCTAGCTGAAAAAGCTATTCGGCAATCAGGAAGGCCATGTTGTATCTTTTTACTGGTTGAAAATAGAGAATTGTGGATTTTGTTCATTCAACTCAGGGTAGACTCCAGATTATTTTGCCTGAATGAAATCCAGGGGGAGATCACTCTTGTTTTCTCTTTAAGGTTCCGCTCCACAGTTCCGCACTATTGCACAGGGGTGAAATTCTAAACAAAGGGCGTATGTTGAAACTAAGGCCATGTAAAATAGAGATATATTTTTAGTATGAGATATATGATTACATTAGGCTTTTTGTTGGACAAGAGAATTTGAAATTTTGGTCCCAAATTTGGAGTCTGATACACAGGGGTAAATTACCAGATGAATTATGGGAAACAGTGGCTTCGAAAAATTGGCTATTTTTTTAAATGTAATTTTTACACGGGTTTGTTACCAGACAGGTAACTAAAAAATGAGACGGAAACATATAATTTTTCTTTTTGCATTTTAGAAACAAGGTATGCTCTGCTCCAGGGGTGGGTAGGCGGCGTTGGTGGGAAAATTCTGCTTTTGAGGCTGCTAGTTGGCTGAAAATGACTGGTTTCGGTATTTTTTCAGGCAATTTTTCAGGTTGAAGTCTTGCCTTTGACAATAAATAATTCCACCCCCATTCAGATTGTTTATTTCTACTTAGTCAGATAGTGTTATATGTTTTTTGTGGATTTGGGAAATGTAATGCATGTAATGGGTTTGATAACTAAGTTACAGGATATTTGCATTTGAAGAGAGTGTATGCAATGTCACATTTGGAAATGCCCGGAAAACTGTGATGCAGAACCTTAAAGAGCATTCTGCCGATGGTGTCAATTCTTGAACCAGGAAGTTCCTTATTTGTGTTTGAGTTATAAATGCACCATTTTTCAAAAAACTTTTCATTATTTCTGGTTTGTGTGATATTGTTAGTAGTAGTTAACATTTATCAAGAGATATCTCAGCACAACTGGAAGGAAATAAGTGGAAATTTTGAGAAATTTACTGATGTAGCCTAATTTCGCACTTGTTTTGAATTTTCGTCAAGATTTCAAAAACATTAAGGTAGAGCACTGCCTTTCCTAAACACCGAGCCTTGTATTTATGACAAATTTATGCAGTTATGGACAGCCGGGTTGTTACTGATGACCAGAGATTTGCAGTCATGGTGTCTACTTTTTCATTTTGGTCATTGGTGTCATGTCTGTGTGTCATCCGTCCGTCATGCTGTTCACGCTTTCATATCTAGAGAGCAACCCCCCCCCTCCAAAGAAAGAGCTATGGTTATTAGTGCTTATTGTTTTACATTTTGATTGTATTTAACATTGCTATTGGCAGGACCTGGGTAGTCAATATGGCTGGTAGTAATAACAAAAATACTATCTGAAGCGGCTCAGAGAAATCGGGGGGGGGGGGGGGGGTGGTGTGGTGTGGTTGTGAAAATGGGGTAAAATCTAGCTGAAAAAGCTATTCGGCAATCAGGAAGGCCATGCTGTATCTTTTTACTGGTTGAAAATAGAGAATTGTGGATTTTGTCCATTCAACTCAGGGTAGACTCCAGATTATTTTGCCTGAGTGAAATCCAGGGGGAGATCACTCTTGTTTTCTCTTTAAGGTTCCGCTCCACAGTTTCGCACTATTGCACAGGGGTGAAATTCTAAACAAAGGGCGTATGTTGAAACTAAGGCCATGTAAAATAGAGATATATTTTTAGTATGAGATATATGATTACATTAGGCTTTTTGTTGGACAAGAGAATTTGAAGTTTTGGTCCCAAATTTGGAGTCTGATACACAGGGGTAAATTACCAGATGAATTATGTGAAACAGTGGCTTCGAAATATTGGCTATTTTTTTAAATGTAATTTTTACACGGGTTTGTTACCAGACAGGTAACTAAAAATGAGACGGAAACATATAATTTTTTTTTTTGCATTTCAGAAACAACGGATGCTCTGCTCCAGGGGTGGGTAGGCGGGGTTGGTGGGAAAATTCTGCTTTTGAGGCTGCTAGGTGGCTGAAAATGACTGGTTTCGGTATTTTTTCAGGCAATTTTTCAGGTTGAAGTCTTGCCTTTGACAATAAATAATTCCACCCACATTCAGATTGTTTATTTCTACTTAGTCAGATAGTGTTATATGTTTTTTGTGGATTTGGGAAATGTAATACATGTAATGGGTTTGATAACTAAGTTACAGGATATTTGCATTTGAAGAGAGTGTATGGAATGTCACATTTGGAAATGCCTGGAAAACTGTGAAGCAGAACCTTAAAGAGCATTCTGCCGACGGTGTCAATTCTTGAACCAGGAAGTTCCTTATTTGTGTTTGAGTTATAAATACACCATTTTTCAAAAAACTTTTCATTATTTCTGGTTTGTGTGATATTGTTAGTAGCAGTTAACATTCTTCAAGAGATATCTCCGCACAACTGGAAGGAAATAAGTGGTAATTTTGAGAAATTTATTGATGTAGCCTAATTTCGCACTTGTTTTGAATTTTCGTCAAGATTTCAAAAACATTAAGGTAGAGCACTGCCTTTCCTAAACACCGAGCCTTGTATTTATGACAAATTTATGCAGTTATGGACAGCCGGGTTGTTACTGATGACCAGAGATTTGCAGTCATGGTGTCTACTTTTCAATTTTGGTCAGTGGTGTCATGTCTGTGTGTCATCCGTCCGTCAGGCTGTTCACGCTTTCATATCTAGAGAGCAGCCCCCCCCCCCCCCCTCCAAAGAAAGAGCTATGGTTATTAGTGCTTATTGTTTTACATTTTGATTGTATTTAACAGTGCTATTGGCAGGACCTGGGTAGTCAATATGGCTGGTAGTAATAACAAAAATACTATCTGAAGCGGTGCAGAGAAATCCGGGGGGGGGGGGGGTGGTGTGGTGTGGTTGTGAAAATCGGGTAAAATCTAGCTGAAAAAGCTATTCGGCAATCAGGAAGGCCATGCTGTATCTTTTTACTGGTTGAAAATATAGAATTGTGGATTTTGTTCATTCAACTCAGGGTAGACTCCAGATTATTTTGCCTGAGTGAAATCCAGGGGGAGATCACTCTTGTTTTCTCTTTAAGGTTCCGCTCCACAGTTTCGCACTATTGCACAGGGGTGAAATTCTAAACAAAGGGCGTATGTTGAAACTAAGGCCATGTAAAATAGAGATATATTTTTAGTATGAGATATATGATTACATTAGGCTTTTTGTTGGACAAGAGAATTTGAAATTTTGGTCCCAAATTTGGAGTCTGATACACAGGGGTAAATTACCAGATGAATTATGGGAAACAGTGGCTTCGAAAAATTGGCTATTTTTTTAAATGTAATTTTTACACGGGTTTGTTACCAGACAGGTAACTAAAAAATGAGACGGAAACATATAATTTTTTTATTGCATTTTAGAAACAAGGGATGCTCTGCTCCAGGGGTGGGTAGGCGGGGTTGGTGGGAAAATTCTGCTGTTGAGGCTGATAGGTGGCTGAAAATGACTGGTTTCGGTATTTTTTCAGGCAATTTTTCAGGTTGAAGTCTTGCCTTTGACAATAAATAATTCCACCCACATTCAGATTGTTTATTTCTACTTAGTCAGATAGTGTTATATGTTTTTTGTGGATTTGGGAAATGTAATACATGTAATGGGTTTGATAACTAAGTTACAGGATATTTGCATTTGAAGAGAGTGTATGCCATGTCACATTTGGAAATGCCTGGAAAACTGTGAAGCAGAACCTTAAAGAGCATTCTGCCGACGGTGTCAATTCTTGAACAAGGAAGTTCCTTATTTGTGTTTGAGTTATAAATACACCGTTTTTCAAAAAACTTTTCATTATTTCTGGTTTGTGTGATATTGTTAGTAGCAGTTAACATTCATCAAGAGATATCTCAGCACAACTGGAAGGAAATAAGTGGAAATTTTGAGAAATTTATTGATGTAGCCTAATTTCGCACTTGTTTTGAATTTTCGTCAAGATTTCTAAAACATTAAGGTAGAGCACTGCCTTTCCTAAACACCGAGCCTTGTATTTATGACAAATTTATGCAGTTATGGACAGCCGGGTTGTTACTGATGACCAGAGATTTGCAGTCATGGTGTCTACTTTTTCATTTTGGTCATTGGTGTCATGTCTGTGTGTCATCCGTCCGTCATGCTGTTCACGCTTTCATATCTAGAGAGCACCCCCCCCCCTCCAAAGAAAGAGCTATGGTTATTAGTGCTTATTGTTTTACATTTTGATTGTATTTAACATTGTTATTGGCAGGACCTGGGTAGTCAATATGGCTGGTAGTAATAACAAAAATACTATCTGAAGCGGCTCAGAGAAATCGGGGGGGGGGGGGGGTGGTGTGGTGTGGTTGTGAAAATCGGGTAAAATCTAGCTGATAAAGCTATTCGGCAATCAGGAAGGCCATGCTGTATCTTTTTACTGGTTGAAAATAGAGAATTGTGGATTTTGTTCATTCAACTCAGGGTAGACTCCAGATTATTTTGCCTGAGTGAAATCCAGGAGGAGATCACTCTTGTTTTCTCTTTAAGGTTCCGCTCCACAGTTTCGCACTATTGCACAGGGATGAAATTCTAAACAAAGGGCGTATGTTGAAACTAAGGCTATGTAAAATAGAGATATATTTTTAGTATGAGATATATGATTACATTAGGCTTTTTGTTGGACAAGAGAATTTGAAGTTTTGGTCCCAAATTAGGAGTCTGATACACAGGGGTAAATTACCAGATGAATTATGGGAAACAGTGGCTTCGAAAAATTGGCTATTTTTTCAAATGTAATTTTTACACGGGTTTGTGACCAGACAGGTAACTAAAAAATGAGACGGAAACATATAATTTTCTTTTTGCATTTCAGAAACAACGGATGCTCTGCTCTAGGGGTGGGTAGGCGGGGTTGGTGGGAAAATTCTGCTTTTGAGGCTGCTAGGTGGCTGAAAATGACTGGTTTCGGTATTTTTTCAGGCAATTTTTCAGGTTGAAGTCTTGCCTTTGACAATAAATAATTCCACCCACATTCAGATTGTTTATTTCTACTTAGTCAGATAGTGTTATATGTTTTTTGTGGATTTGGGAAATGTAATACATGTAATGGGTTTGATAACTAAGTTACAGGATATTTGCATTTGAAGAGAGTGTATGGCATGTCACATTTGGAAATGCCTGGAAAACTGTGAAGCAGAACCTTAAAGAGCATTCTGCCGACGGTGTCAATTCTTGAACCAGGAAGTTCCTTATTTGTGTTTGAGTTATAAATACACCATTTTTCAAAAAACTTTTCATTATTTCTGGTTTGTGTGATATTGTTAGTAGCAGTTAACATTCATCAAGAGATATCTCAGCACAACTGGAAGGAAATAAGTGGAAATTTTGAGAAATTTATTGATGTAGCCTAATTTCGCACTTGTTTTGAATTTTTGTCAAGATTTCAAAAACATTAAGGTAGAGCACTGCCTTTCCTAAACACCGAGCCTTGTATTTATGACAAATTTATGCAGTTATGGACAGCCGGGTTGTTACTGATGACCAGAGATTTGCAGTCATGGTGTCTACTTTTTCATTTTGGTCATTGGTGTCATGTCTGTGTGTCATCCGTCCGTCATGCTGTTCACGCTTTCATATCTAGAGAGCACCCCCCCCCCCCCCTCCAAAGAAAGAGCTATGGTTATTAGTGCTTATTGTTTTACATTTTGATTGTATTTAACATTGCTATTGGCAGGACCTGGGTAGTCAATATGGCTGGTAGTAATAACAAAAATACTATCTGAAGCGGCTCAGAGAAATCGGGGGGGGGGGGGGGTGTGGTGTGGTTGTGAAAATCGGGTAAAATCTAGCTGAAAAAGCTATTCGGCAATCAGGAAGGCCATGCAGTATCTTTTTACTGGTTGCAAATAGAGAATTGTGGATTTTGTTCATTCAACTCAGGGTAGACTCCAGATTATTTTGCCTGAGTGAAATCCAGGGGGAGATCACTCTTGTTTTCTCTTTAAGGTTCCGCTCCACAGTTTCGCACTATTGCACAGGGGTGAAATTCTAAACAAAGGGCGTATGTTGAAACTAAAGCCATGTAAAATAGAGATATATTTTTAGTATGAGATATATGATTACATTAGGCTTTTTGTTGGACAAGAGAATTTGAAGTTTTGGTCCCAAATTTGGAGTCTGACACACAGGGGTAAATTACCAGATGAATTATGGGAAACAGTGGCTTCGAAAAATTGGCTATTTTTTCAAATGTAATTTTTACACGGGTTTGTTACCAGACAGATAACTAAAAAATGAGACGGAAACATATAATTTTTTTTTTGCATTTTAGAAACAACGGATGCTCTGCTCCAGGGGTGGGTAGGCGGGGTTGGTGGGAAAATTCTGCTTTTGAGGCTGCTAGGTGGCTGAAAATGACTGGTTTCGGTATTTTTTCAGGCAATTTTTCAGGTTGAAGTCTTGCCTTTGACAATAAATAATTCCACCCACATTCAGATTGTTTATTTCTACTTAGTCAGATAGTGTTATATGTTTTTTGTGGATTTGGGAAATGTAATACATGTAATGGGTTTGATAACTAAGTTACAGGATATTTGCATTTGAAGAGAGTGTATGCCATGTCACATTTGGAAATGCCTGGAAAACTCTGAAGCAGAACCTTAAAGAGCATTCTGCCGACGGTGTCAATTCTTGAACAAGGAAGTTCCTTATTTGTGTTTGAGTTATAAATACACCGTTTTTCAAAAAACTTTTCATTATTTCTGGTTTGTGTGATATTGTTAGTAGCAGTTAACATTCATCAAGAGATATCTCAGCACAACTGGAAGGAAATAAGTGGAAATTTTGAGAAATTTATTGATGTAGCCTAATTTCGCACTTGTTTTGAATTTTCGTCAAGATTTCTAAAACATTAAGGTAGAGCACTGCCTTTCCTAAACACCGAGCCTTGTATTTATGACAAATTTATGCAGTTATGGACAGCCGGGTTGTTACTGATGACCAGAGATTTGCAGTCATGGTGTCTACTTTTTCATTTTGGTCATTGGTGTCATGTCTGTGTGTCATCCGTCCGTCATGCTGTTCACGCTTTCATATCTCGAGAGCACCCCCCCCCCCTCCAAAGAAAGAGCTATGGTTATTAGTGCTTATTGTTTTACATTTTGATTGTATTTAACATTGCTATTGGCAGGACCTGGGTAGTCAATATGGCTGGTAGTAATAACAAAAATACTATCTGAAGCGGCTCAGAGAAATCGGGGGGGGGGGGGGGTGGTGTGGTGTGGTTGTGAAAATCGGGTAAAATCTAGCTGATAAAGCTATTCGGCAATCAGGAAGGCCATGCTGTATCTTTTTACTGGTTGAAAATAGAGAATTGTGGATTTTGTTCATTCAACTCAGGGTAGACTCCAGATTATTTTGCCTGTGTGAAATCCAGGAGGAGATCACTCTTGTTTTCTCTTTAAGATTCCGCTCCACAGTTTCGCACTATTGCACAGGGATGAAATTCTAAACAAAGGGCGTATGTTGAAACTAAGGCTATGTAAAATAGAGATATATTTTTAGTATGAGATATATGATTACATTAGGCTTTTTGTTGGACAAGAGAATTTGAAGTTTTGGTCCCAAATTTGGAGTCTGATACACAGGGGTAAATTACCAGATGAATTATGGGAAACAGTGGCTTCGAAAAATTGGCTATTTTTTCAAATGTAATTTTTACACGGGTTTGTTACCAGACAGGTAACTAAAAAATGAGACGGAAACATATAATTTTTTTTTTGCATTTCAGAAACAACGGATGCTCTGCTCTAGGGGTGGGTAGGCGGGGTTGGTGGGAAAATTCTGCTTTTGAGGCTGCTAGGTGGCTGAAAATGACTGGTTTCGGTATTTTTTCAGGCAATTTTTCAGGTTGAAGTCTTGCCTTTGACAATAAATAATTCCACCCACATTCAGATTGTTTATTTCTACTCAGTCAGATAGTGTTATATGTTTTTTGTGGATTTGGGAAATGTAATACATGTAATGGGTTTGATAACTAAGTTACAGGATATTTGCATTTGAAGAGAGTGTATGCCATGTCACATTTGGAAATGCCTGGAAAACTGTGAAGCAGAACCTTAAAGAGCATTCTGCCGACGGTGTTAATTCTTGAACAAGGAAGTTCCTTATTTGTGTTTGAGTTATAAATACACCGTTTTTCAAAAAACTTTTCATTATTTCTGGTTTGTGTGATATTGTTAGTAGCAGTTAACATTCATCAAGAGATATCTCAGCACAACTGGAAGGAAATAAGTGGAAATTTTGAGAAATTTATTGATGTAGCCTAATTTCGCACTTGTTTTGAATTTTCGTCAAGATTTCTAAAACATTAAGGTAGAGCACTGCCTTTCCTAAACACCGAGCCTTGTATTTATGACAAATTTATGCAGTTATGGACAGCCGGGTTGTTACTGATGACCAGAGATTTGCAGTCATGGTGTCTACTTTTTCATTTTGGTCATTGGTGTCATGTCTGTGTGTCATCCGTCCGTCATGCTGTTCACGCTTTCATATCTAGAGAGCACCCCCCCCCCCCTCCAAAGAAAGAGCTATGGTTATTAGTGCTTATTGTTTTACATTTTGATTGTATTTAACATTGTTATTGGCAGGACCTGGGTAGTCAATATGGCTGGTAGTAATAACAAAAATACTATCTGAAGCGGCTCAGAGAAATCGGGGGGGGGGGGGGGGGTGGTGTGGTGTGGTTGTGAAAATCGGGTAAAATCTAGCTGATAAAGCTATTCGGCAATCAGGAAGGCCATGCTGTATCTTTTTACTGGTTGAAAATAGAGAATTGTGGATTTTGTTCATTCAACTCAGGGTAGACTCCAGATTATTTTGCCTGAGTGAAATCCAGGAGGAGATCACTCTTGTTTTCTCTTTAAGGTTCCGCTCCACAGTTTCGCACTATTGCACAGGGATGAAATTCTAAACAAAGGGCGTATGTTGAAACTAAGGCTATGTAAAATAGAGATATATTTTTAGTATGAGATATATGATTACATTAGGCTTTTTGTTGGACAAGAGAATTTGAAGTTTTGGTCCCAAATTAGGAGTCTGATACACAGGGGTAAATTACCAGATGAATTATGGGAAACAGTGGCTTCGAAAAATTGGCTATTTTTTCAAATGTAATTTTTACACGGGTTTGTGACCAGACAGGTAACTAAAAAATGAGACGGAAACATATAATTTTCTTTTTGCATTTCAGAAACAACGGATGCTCTGCTCTAGGGGTGGGTAGGCGGGGTTGGTGGGAAAATTCTGCTTTTGAGGCTGCTAGGTGGCTGAAAATGACTGGTTTCGGTATTTTTTCAGGCAATTTTTCAGGTTGAAGTCTTGCCTTTGACAATAAATAATTCCACCCACATTCAGATTGTTTATTTCTACTTAGTCAGATAGTGTTATATGTTTTTTGTGGATTTGGGAAATGTAATACATGTAATGGGTTTGATAACTAAGTTACAGGATATTTGCATTTGAAGAGAGTGTATGGCATGTCACATTTGGAAATGCCTGGAAAACTGTGAAGCAGAACCTTAAAGAGCATTCTGCCGACGGTGTCAATTCTTGAACCAGGAAGTTCCTTATTTGTGTTTGAGTTATAAATACACCATTTTTCAAAAAACTTTTCATTATTTCTGGTTTGTGTGATATTGTTAGTAGCAGTTAACATTCATCAAGAGATATCTCAGCACAACTGGAAGGAAATAAGTGGAAATTTTGAGAAATTTATTGATGTAGCCTAATTTCGCACTTGTTTTGAATTTTTGTCAAGATTTCAAAAACATTAAGGTAGAGCACTGCCTTTCCTAAACACCGAGCCTTGTATTTATGACAAATTTATGCAGTTATGGACAGCCGGGTTGTTACTGATGACCAGAGATTTGCAGTCATGGTGTCTACTTTTTCATTTTGGTCATTGGTGTCATGTCTGTGTGTCATCCGTCCGTCATGCTGTTCACGCTTTCATATCTAGAGAGCACCCCCCCCCCCCTCCAAAGAAAGAGCTATGGTTATTAGTGCTTATTGTTTTACATTTTGATTGTATTTAACATTGCTATTGGCAGGACCTGGGTAGTCAATATGGCTGGTAGTAATAACAAAAATACTATCTGAAGCGGCTCAGAGAAATCGGGGGGGGGGGGGGGTGTGGTGTGGTTGTGAAAATCGGGTAAAATCTAGCTGAAAAAGCTATTCGGCAATCAGGAAGGCCATGCAGTATCTTTTTACTGGTTGCAAATAGAGAATTGTGGATTTTGTTCATTCAACTCAGGGTAGACTCCAGATTATTTTGCCTGAGTGAAATCCAGGGGGAGATCACTCTTGTTTTCTCTTTAAGGTTCCGCTCCACAGTTTCGCACTATTGCACAGGGGTGAAATTCTAAACAAAGGGCGTATGTTGAAACTAAAGCCATGTAAAATAGAGATATATTTTTAGTATGAGATATATGATTACATTAGGCTTTTTGTTGGACAAGAGAATTTGAAGTTTTGGTCCCAAATTTGGAGTCTGACACACAGGGGTAAATTACCAGATGAATTATGGGAAACAGTGGCTTCGAAAAATTGGCTATTTTTTCAAATGTAATTTTTACACGGGTTTGTTACCAGACAGATAACTAAAAAATGAGACGGAAACATATAATTTTTTTTTTGCATTTTAGAAACAACGGATGCTCTGCTCCAGGGGTGGGTAGGCGGGGTTGGTGGGAAAATTCTGCTTTTGAGGCTGCTAGGTGGCTGAAAATGACTGGTTTCGGTATTTTTTCAGGCAATTTTTCAGGTTGAAGTCTTGCCTTTGACAATAAATAATTCCACCCACATTCAGATTGTTTATTTCTACTTAGTCAGATAGTGTTATATGTTTTTTGTGGATTTGGGAAATGTAATACATGTAATGGGTTTGATAACTAAGTTACAGGATATTTGCATTTGAAGAGAGTGTATGCCATGTCACATTTGGAAATGCCTGGAAAACTCTGAAGCAGAACCTTAAAGAGCATTCTGCCGACGGTGTCAATTCTTGAACAAGGAAGTTCCTTATTTGTGTTTGAGTTATAAATACACCGTTTTTCAAAAAACTTTTCATTATTTCTGGTTTGTGTGATATTGTTAGTAGCAGTTAACATTCATCAAGAGATATCTCAGCACAACTGGAAGGAAATAAGTGGAAATTTTGAGAAATTTATTGATGTAGCCTAATTTCGCACTTGTTTTGAATTTTCGTCAAGATTTCTAAAACATTAAGGTAGAGCACTGCCTTTCCTAAACACCGAGCCTTGTATTTATGACAAATTTATGCAGTTATGGACAGCCGGGTTGTTACTGATGACCAGAGATTTGCAGTCATGGTGTCTACTTTTTCATTTTGGTCATTGGTGTCATGTCTGTGTGTCATCCGTCCGTCATGCTGTTCACGCTTTCATATCTCGAGAGCACCCCCCCCCCCTCCAAAGAAAGAGCTATGGTTATTAGTGCTTATTGTTTTACATTTTGATTGTATTTAACATTGCTATTGGCAGGACCTGGGTAGTCAATATGGCTGGTAGTAATAACAAAAATACTATCTGAAGCGGCTCAGAGAAATCGGGGGGGGGGGGGGGGTGGTGTGGTGTGGTTGTGAAAATCGGGTAAAATCTAGCTGATAAAGCTATTCGGCAATCAGGAAGGCCATGCTGTATCTTTTTACTGGTTGAAAATAGAGAATTGTGGATTTTGTTCATTCAACTCAGGGTAGACTCCAGATTATTTTGCCTGTGTGAAATCCAGGAGGAGATCACTCTTGTTTTCTCTTTAAGATTCCGCTCCACAGTTTCGCACTATTGCACAGGGATGAAATTCTAAACAAAGGGCGTATGTTGAAACTAAGGCTATGTAAAATAGAGATATATTTTTAGTATGAGATATATGATTACATTAGGCTTTTTGTTGGACAAGAGAATTTGAAGTTTTGGTCCCAAATTTGGAGTCTGATACACAGGGGTAAATTACCAGATGAATTATGGGAAACAGTGGCTTCGAAAAATTGGCTATTTTTTCAAATGTAATTTTTACACGGGTTTGTTACCAGACAGGTAACTAAAAAATGAGACGGAAACATATAATTTTTTTTTTGCATTTCAGAAACAACGGATGCTCTGCTCTAGGGGTGGGTAGGCGGGGTTGGTGGGAAAATTCTGCTTTTGAGGCTGCTAGGTGGCTGAAAATGACTGGTTTCGGTATTTTTTCAGGCAATTTTTCAGGTTGAAGTCTTGCCTTTGACAATAAATAATTCCACCCACATTCAGATTGTTTATTTCTACTCAGTCAGATAGTGTTATATGTTTTTTGTGGATTTGGGAAATGTAATACATGTAATGGGTTTGATAACTAAGTTACAGGATATTTGCATTTGAAGAGAGTGTATGCCATGTCACATTTGGAAATGCCTGGAAAACTCTGAAGCAGAACCTTAAAGAGCATTCTGCCGACGGTGTCAATTCTTGAACAAGGAAGTTCCTTATTTGTGTTTGAGTTATAAATACACCGTTTTTCAAAAAACTTTTCATTATTTCTGGTTTGTGTGATATTGTTAGTAGCAGTTAACATTCATCAAGAGATATCTCAGCACAACTGGAAGGAAATAAGTGGAAATTTTGAGAAATTTATTGATGTAGCCTAATTTCGCACTTGTTTTGAATTTTCGTCAAGATTTCTAAAACATTAAGGTAGAGCACTGCCTTTCCTAAACACCGAGCCTTGTATTTATGACAAATTTATGCAGTTATGGACAGCCGGGTTGTTACTGATGACCAGAGATTTGCAGTCATGGTGTCTACTTTTTCATTTTGGTCATTGGTGTCATGTCTGTGTGTCATCCGTCCGTCATGCTGTTCACGCTTTCATATCTAGAGAGCACCCCCCCCCCCCCTCCAAAGAAAGAGCTATGGTTATTAGTGCTTATTGTTTTACATTTTGATTGTATTTAACATTGCTATTGGCAGGACCTGGGTAGTCAATATGGCTGGTAGTAATAACAAAAATACTATCTGAAGCGGCTCAGAGAAATCGGGGGGGGGGGGGGGGGGGTGGTGTGGTGTGGTTGTGAAAATCGGGTAAAATCTAGCTGATAAAGCTATTCGGCAATCAGGAAGGCCATGCTGTATCTTTTTACTGGTTGAAAATAGAGAATTGTGGATTTTGTTCATTCAACTCAGGGTAGACTCCAGATTATTTTGCCTGTGTGAAATCCAGGAGGAGATCACTCTTGTTTTCTCTTTAAGGTTCCGCTCCACAGTTTCGCACTATTGCACAGGGATGAAATTCTAAACAAAGGGCGTATGTTGAAACTAAGGCTATGTAAAATAGAGATATATTTTTAGTATGAGATATATGATTACATTAGGCTTTTTGTTGGACAAGAGAATTTGAAGTTTTGGTCCCAAATTTGGAGTCTGATACACAGGGGTAAATTACCAGATGAATTATGGGAAACAGTGGCTTCGAAAAATTGGCTATTTTTTCAAATGTAATTTTTACACGGGTTTGTTACCAGACAGGTAACTAAAAAATGAGACGGAAACATATAATTTTTTTTTTGCATTTCAGAAACAACGGATGCTCTGCTCTAGGGGTGGGTAGGCGGGGTTGGTGGGAAAATTCTGCTTTTGAGGCTGCTAGGTGGCTGAAAATGACTGGTTTCGGTATTTTTTCAGGCAATTTTTCAGGTTGAAGTCTTGCCTTTGACAATAAATAATTCCACCCACATTCAGATTGTTTATTTCTACTTAGTCAGATAGTGTTATATGTTTTTTGTGGATTTGGGAAATGTAATACATGTAATGGGTTTGATAACTAAGTTACAGGATATTTGCATTTGAAGAGAGTGTATGCCATGTCACATTTGGAAATGCCTGGAAAACTCTGAAGCAGAACCTTAAAGAGCATTCTGCCGACGGTGTCAATTCTTGAACAAGGAAGTTCCTTATTTGTGTTTGAGTTATAAATACACCGTTTTTCGAAAAACTTTTCATTATTTCTGGTTTGTGTGATATTGTTAGTAGCAGTTAACATTCATCAAGAGATATCTCAGCACAACTGGAAGGAAATAAGTGGAAATTTTGAGAAATTTATTGATGTAGCCTAATTTCGCACTTGTTTTGAATTTTCGTCAAGATTTCTAAAACATTAAGGTAGAGCACTGCCTTTCCTAAACACCGAGCCTTGTATTTATGACAAATTTATGCAGTTATGGACAGCCGGGTTGTTACTGATGACCAGAGATTTGCAGTCATGGTGTCTACTTTTTCATTTTGGTCATTGGTGTCATGTCTGTGTGTCATCCGTCCGTCATGCTGTTCACGCTTTCATATCTAGAGAGCACCCCCCCCCCCCTCCAAAGAAAGAGCTATGGTTATTAGTGCTTATTGTTTTACATTTTGATTGTATTTAACATTGCTATTGGCAGGACCTGGGTAGTCAATATCGCTGGTAGTAATAACAAAAATACTATCTGAAGCGGCTCAGAGAAATCGGGGGGGGGGGGGGGGGGGGGTGGTGTGGTGTGGTTGTGAAAATCGGGTAAAATCTAGCTGATAAAGCTATTCGGCAATCAGGAAGGCCATGCTGTATCTTTTTACTGGTTGAAAATAGAGAATTGTGGATTTTGTTCATTCAACTCAGGGTAGACTCCAGATTATTTTGCCTGAGTGAAATCCAGGAGGAGATCACTCTTGTTTTCTCTTTAAGGTTCCGCTCCACAGTTTCGCACTATTGCACAGGGATGAAATTCTAAACAAAGGGCGTATGTTGAAACTAAGGCTATGTAAAATAGAGATATATTTTTAGTATGAGATATATGATTACATTAGGCTTTTTGTTGGACAAGAGAATTTGAAGTTTTGGTCCCAAATTTGGAGTCTGATACACAGGGGTAAATTACCAGATGAATTATGGGAAACAGTGGCTTCGAAAAATTGGCTATTTTTTCAAATGTAATTTTTACACGGGTTTGTTACCAGACAGGTAACTAAAAAATGAGACGGAAACATATAATTTTTTTTTTGCATTTCAGAAACAACGGATGCTCTGCTCTAGGGGTGGGTAGGCGGGGTTGGTGGGAAAATTCTGCTTTTGAGGCTGCTAGGTGGCTGAAAATGACTGGTTTCGGTATTTTTTCAGGCAATTTTTCAGGTTGAAGTCTTGCCTTTGACAATAAATAATTCCACCCACATTCAGATTGTTTATTTCTACTTAGTCAGATAGTGTTATATTTTTTTTGTGGATTAGGGAAATGTAATACATGTAATGGGTTTGATAACTAAGTTACAGGATATTTGCATTTGAAGAGAGTGTATGGAATGTCACATTTGGAAATGCCTGGAAAACTGTGATGCAGAACCTTAAAGAGCATTCTGCCGATGGTGTCAATTCTTGAACCAGGAAGTTCCTTATTTGTATTTGAGTTATAAATACACCATTTTTCAAAACAGTTTTCATTATTTCTGGTTTGTGTGATATTGTTAGTAGTAGTTAACATTCATCAAGAGATATCTCAGCACAACTGGAAGGAAATAAGTGGCAATTTTGAGAAATTTATTGATGTAGCCTAATTTCGCAGTTGTTTTGAATTTTCGTCAAGATTTCAAAAACATTAAGGTAGAGCACTGCCTTTCCTAAACACCGAGCCTTGTATTTATGACAAATTTATGCAGTTATGGACAGCCGGGTTGTTACTGATGACCAGAGATTTGCAGTCATGGTGTCTACTTTTTCATTTTGGTCATTGGTGTCATGTCTGTGTGTCATCCGTCCGTCATGCTGTTCACACTTTCATATCTAGAGAGCAACCACCCCCTCCAAAGAAAGAGCTATGGTTATTAGTGCTTATTGTTTTACATTTTGATTGTATTTAACATTGCTATTGGCAGGACCTGGGTAGTCAATATGGCTGGTAGTAATAACAAAAATACTATCTGAAGCGGCTCAGAGAAATCGGGGTGGGGGGGGGGGGGATGTGGTGTGGTTGTGAAAATCGGGTAAAATCTAGCTGAAAAAGCTATTCGGCAATCAGGAAGGCCATGCAGTATCTTTTTACTGGTTGAAAATAGAGAATTGTGGATTTTGTTCATTCAACTCAGGGTAGACTCCAGATTATTTTGCCTGAGTGAAATCCAGGGGGAGATCACTCTTGTTTTCTCTTTAAGGTTCCGCTCCACAGTTTCGCACTATTCCACAGGGGTGAAATTCTAAGCAAAGGGCGTATGTTGAAATTAAGGCCATGTAAAATAGAGATATATTTTTAGTATGAGATATATGATTACATTAGGCTTTTTATTGGACAAGAGAATTTGAAGTTTTGGTCCCAAATTTGGAGTCTGATACACAGGGGTAAATTACCAGATGAATTATGGGAAACAGTGGCTTCGAAAAATTGGCTATTTTTTCAAATGTAATTTTTACACGGGTTTGTTACCAGACAGGTAACTAAAAAATGAGACGGAAACATATAATTTTTTTTTTGCATTTTAGAAACAACGGATGCTCTGCTCCAGGGGTGGGTAGCGGGGTTGGTGGGAAAATTCTGCTTTTGAGGCTGCTAGGTGGCTGAAAATGACTGGTTTCGGTATTTTTTCAGGCAATTTTTCAGGTTGAAGTCTTGCCTTTGACAATAAATAATTCCACCCACATTCAGATTGTTTATTTCTACTTAGTCAGATAGTGTTATATGTTTTTTGTGGATTTGGAAAATGTAATACATGTAATGGGTTTGATAACTAAGTTACAGGATATTTGCATTTGAAGAGAGTGTATGGCATGTCACATTTGGAAATGCCTGGAAAACTGTGAAGCAGAACCTTGAAGAGCATTCTGCCGACGGTGTCAATTCTTGAACCAGGAAGTTCCTTATTTGTGTTTGAGTTATAAATACACCATTTTTCAAAAAACTTTTCATTATTTCTGGTTTGTGTGATATTGTTAGTAGCAGTTAACATTCATCAAGAGATATCTCAGCACAACTGGAAGGAAATAAGTGGAAATTTTGAGAAATTTATTGATGTAGCCTAATTTCGCACTTGTTTTGAATTTTCGTCAAGATTTCAAAAACATTAAGGTAGAGCACTGCCTTTCCTAAACACCGAGCCTTGTATTTATGACAAATTTATGCAGTTATGGACAGCCGGGTTGTTACTGATGACCAGAGATTTGCAGTCATGGTGTCTACTTTTTCATTTTGGTCATTGGTGTCATGTCTGTGTGTCATCCTTCCGTCAGGCTGTTCACGCTTTCATATCTAGAGAGCAACCCCCCCCCCCCTCCAAAGAAAGAGCTATGGTTATTAGTGCTTATTGTTTTACATTTTGATTGCATTTAACAGTGCTATTGGCAGGACCTGGGTAGTCAATATGGCTGGTAGTAATAACAAAAATACTATCTGAAGCGGCTCAGAGAAATCCGGGGGGGGGGGGGGGGGGGTGGTGTGGTGTGGTTGTGAAAATCGGGTAAAATCTGGCTTAAAAAGCTATTCGGCAATCAGGAAGGCCATGCTGTATCTTTTTACTGGTTGAAAATAGAGACTTGTGGTTTTTGTTCATTCAACTCAGGATAGACTCCAGACTATTTTGCCTGAGTGAAATCCAGGGGGAGATCACTCTTGTTTTCTCTTTAAGGTTCCGCTCCACAGTTTCGCACTATTGCACAGGGGTGAAATTCTAAACAAAGGGCGTATGTTGAAACTAAGACCATGTAAAATAGAGATATATTTTTAGTATGAGATATATGATTACATTAGGCTTTTTGTTGGACAAGAGAATTTGAAATTTTGGTCCCAAATTTGGAGTCTGATACACAGGGGTAAATTACCAGATGAATTATGGGAAACAGTGGCTTCGAAAAATTGGCTATTTTTTTAAATGTAATTTTTACACGGGTTTGTTACCAGACAGGTAACTAAAAAATGAGACGGAAACATATAATTTTTTTTTGGCATTTTAGAAACAAGGGATGCTCTGCTCCAGGGGTGGGTAGGCGGGGTTAGTGGGAAAATTCTGCTTTTGAGGCTGCTAGGTGGCTGAAAATGACTGGTTTCGGTATTTTTTCAGGCAATTTTTCAGGTTGAAGTCTTGCCTTTGACAATAAATAATTCCACCCACATTCAGATTGTTTATTTCTACTTAGTCAGATAGTGTTATATGTTTTTTGTGGATTTGGGAAATGTAATACATGTAATGGGTTTGATAACTAAGTTACAGGATATTTGCATTTGAAGAGAGTGTCTGGCATGTCACATTTGGAAATGCCTGGAAAACTGTGAAGCAGAACCTTAAAGAGCATTCTGCCGACGGTGTCAATTCTTGAACCAGGAAGTTCCTTATTTGTGTTTGAATTATAAGTACACCATTTTACAAAAAACTTTTCATTATATCTGGTTTGTGTGATATTGTTAGTAGAGTTAACATTCATCAAGAGATATCTCAGCACAACTGGAAGGAAATAAGTGGAAATTTTGAGAAATTTATTGATGTAGCCTAATTTCGCACTTGTTTTGAATTTTCGTCAAGATTTCAAAAACATTAAGGTAGAGCACTGCCTTTCCTAAACACCGAGCCTTGTATTTATGACAAATTTATGCAGTTATGGACAGCCAGGTTGTTACTGATGACCAGAGATTTGCAGTCATGGAGTCTACTTTTTCATTTTGGTGATTGGTGTCATGTCTGTGTGTCATCCGTCCGTCATGCTGTTCACGCTTTCATGTCTAGAGAGCAAACCCCCCCCCCCTCCAAAGAAAGAGCTATGGTTATTAGTGCTTATTGTTTTACATTTTGATTGTATTTAACAGTGCTATTGGCAGGACCTGGGTAGTCAATGTGGCTGGTGGTAATAACAATAATACTATCTGAAGTGGCTCAGAGAAATCGGGGGGGGGGGGGGGGGGGGGGTGGTGTGGTGTGGTTGTGAAAATCGGGTAAAATCTAGCTGAAAAAGCTATTCGGCAATCAGGAAGGCCATGCTGTATCTTTTTACTGGTTGAAAATAGAGACTTGTGGTTTTTGTTCATTCAACTCAGGATAGACTCCAGATTATTTTGCCTGAGTGAAATCCAGTGGGAGATCACTCTTGTTTTCTCTTTAAGGTACCGCTCCACAGTTTCACACTATTGCACAGGGGTGAAATTCTAAACAAAGGGCGTATGTTGAAACTAAGGCCATGTAAAATAGAGATATATTTTTAGTATCAGATATATGATTACATTAGGCCTTTTGCTGGACAAGAGAATTTGACGTTTTGGTCCCAAAGTTGGAGTCTGATACATAGGGGTAAATTACCAGATATATTATGGGAAACAGTGGCTTCGATAAATTGGCTTTTTTTTTAAATGTAATTTTTACACTGGTTTGTTACCAGACAGGTAACTAAAAAATGAGACGGCAACATATAATTTTTTTTTTTGCATTTCAGAAACAACGGATGCTCTGCTCCAGGGGTGGGTAGGCGGGGTTGGTGGGAAAATTCAGCTTTTGAGGCTGCTAGGTGGCTGAAAATGACTGGTTTCGGTATTTTTTCAGGCAATTTTTCAGGTTGAAGTCTTGCCTTTGACAATAAATAATTCCACCCACATTCAGATTGTTTATTTCTACTTAGTCAGATAGTATTATATTTTTTTGTGGATTAGGGAAATGTAATACATGTAATGGGTTTGATAACTAAGTTACAGGATATTTGCATTTGAAGAGAGTGTATGGAATGTCACATTTGGAAATGCCTGGAAAACTGTGATGCAGAACCTTAAAGAGCATTCTGCCGATGGTGTCAATTCTTGAACCAGGAAGTTCCTTATTTGTATTTGAGTTATAAATACACCATTTTTCAAAACAGTTTTCATTATTTCTGGTTTGTGTGATATTGTTAGTAGTAGTTAACATTCATCAAGAGATATCTCAGCACAACTGGAAGGAAATAAGTGGAAATTTTGAGAAATTTATTGATGTAGCCTAATTTCGCAGTTGTTTTGAATTTTCGTCAAGATTTCAAAAACATTAAGGTAGAGCACTGCCTTTCCTAAACACCGAGCCTTGTATTTATGACAAATTTATGCAGTTATGGACAGCCGGGTTGTTACTGATGACCAGAGATTTGCAGTCATGGTGTCTACTTTTTCATTTTGGTCATTGGTGTCATGTCTGTGTGTCATCCGTCCGTCATGCTGTTCACACTTTCATATCTAGAGAGCAACCACCCCCTCCAAAGAAAGAGCTATGGTTATTAGTGCTTATTGTTTTACATTTTGATTGTATTTAACATTGCTATTGGCAGGACCTGGGTAGTCAATATGGCTGGTAGTAATAACAAAAATACTATCTGAAGCGGCTCAGAGAAATCGGGGGTGGGGGGGGGGGGATGTGGTGTGGTTGTGAAAATCGGGTAAAATCTAGCTGAAAAAGCTATTCGGCAATCAGGAAGGCCATGCAGTATCTTTTTACTGGTTGAAAATAGAGAATTGTGGATTTTGTTCATTCAACTCAGGGTAGACTCCAGATTATTTTGCCTGAGTGAAATCCAGGGGGAGATCACTCTTGTTTTCTCTTTAAGGTTCCGCTCCACAGTTTCGCACTATTCCACAGGGGTGAAATTCTAAGCAAAGGGCGTATGTTGAAATTAAGGCCATGTAAAATAGAGATATATTTTTAGTATGAGATATATGATTACATTAGGCTTTTTATTGGACAAGAGAATTTGAAGTTTTGGTCCCAAATTTGGAGTCTGATACACAGGGGTAAATTACCAGATGAATTATGGGAAACAGTGGCTTCGAAAAATTGGCTATTTTTTAAAATGTAATTTTTACACGGGTTTGTTACCAGACAGGTAACTAAAAAATGAGACGGAAACATATAATTTTTTTTTTGCATTTTAGAAACAACGGATGCTCTGCTCCAGGGGTGGGTAGCGGGGTTGGTGGGAAAATTCTGCTTTTGAGGCTGCTAGGTGGCTGAAAATGACTGGTTTCGGTATTTTTTCAGGCAATTTTTCAGGTTGAAGTCTTGCCTTTGACAATAAATAATTCCACCCACATTCAGATTGTTTATTTCTACTTAGTCAGATAGTGTTATATGTTTTTTGTGGATTTGGGAAATGTAATACATGTAATGGGTTTGATAACTAAGTTACAGGATATTTGCATTTGAAGAGAGTGTATGGCATGTCACATTTGGAAATGCCTGGAAAACTGTGAAGCAGAACCTTGAAGAGCATTCTGCCGACGGTGTCAATTCTTGAACCAGGAAGTTCCTTATTTGTGTTTGAGTTATAAATACACCATTTTTCAAAAAACTTTTCATTATTTCTGGTTTGTGTGATATTGTTAGTAGCAGTTAACATTCATCAAGAGATATCTCAGCACAACTGGAAGGAAATAAGTGGAAATTTTGAGAAATTTATTGATGTAGCCTAATTTCGCACTTGTTTTGAATTTTCGTCAAGATTTCAAAAACATTAAGGTAGAGCACTGCCTTTCCTAAACACCGAGCCTTGTATTTATGACAAATTTATGCAGTTATGGACAGCCGGGTTGTTACTGATGACCAGAGATTTGCAGTCATGGTGTCTACTTTTTCATTTTGGTCATTGGTGTCATGTCTGTGTGTCATCCGTCCGTCATGCTGTTCACACTTTCATATCTAGAGAGCAACCACCCCCTCCAAAGAAAGAGCTATGGTTATTAGTGCTTATTGTTTTACATTTTGATTGTATTTAACATTGCTATTGGCAGGACCTGGGTAGTCAATATGGCTGGTAGTAATAACAAAAATACTATCTGAAGCGGCTCAGAGAAATCTGGGTGGGGGGGGGGGGGATGTGGTGTGGTTGTGAAAATCGGGTAAAATCTAGCTGAAAAAGCTATTCGGCAATCAGGAAGGCCATGCAGTATCTTTTTACTGGTTGAAAATAGAGAATTGTGGATTTTGTTCATTCAACTCAGGGTAGACTCCAGATTATTTTGCCTGAGTGAAATCCAGGGGGAGATCACTCTTGTTTTCTCTTTAAGGTTCCGCTCCACAGTTTCGCACTATTGCACAGGGGTGAAATTCTAAGCAAAGGGCGTATGTTGAAATTAAGGCCATGTAAAATAGAGATATATTTTTAGTATGAGATATATGATTACATTAGGCTTTTTATTGGACAAGAGAATTTGAAGTTTTAGTCCCAAATTTGGAGTCTGATACACAGGGGTAAATTACCAGATGAATTATGGGAAACAGTGGCTTCGAAAAATTGGCTATTTTTTAAAATGTAATTTTTACCCGGCTTTGTTACCAGACAGGTAACTAAAAAATGAGACGGAAACATATAATTTTTTTTTTGCATTTTAGAAACAACGGATGCTCTGCTCCAGGGGTGGGTAGCGGGGTTGGTGGGAAAATTCTGCTTTTGAGGCTGCTAGGTGGCTGAAAATGACTGGTTTCGGTATTTTTTCAGGCAATTTTTCAGGTTGAAGTCTTGCCTTTGACAATAAATAATTCCACCCACATTCAGATTGTTTATTTCTACTTAGTCAGATAGTGTTATATGTTTTTTGTGGATATGGAAAATGTAATACATGTAATGGGTTTGATAACTAAGTTACAGGATATTTGCATTTGAAGAGAGTGTATGGCATGTCACATTTGGAAATGCCTGGAAAACTGTGAAGCAGAACCTTGAAGAGCATTCTGCCGACGGTGTCAATTCTTGAACCAGGAAGTTCCTTATTTGTGTTTGAGTTATAAATACACCATTTTTCAAAAAACTTTTCATTATTTCTGGTTTGTGTGATATTGTTAGTAGCAGTTAACATTCATCAAGAGATATCTCAGCACAACTGGAAGGAAATAAGTGGAAATTTTGAGAAATTTATTGATGTAGCCTAATTTCGCACTTGTTTTGAATTTTCGTCAAGATTTCAAAAACATTAAGGTAGAGCACTGCCTTTCCTAAACACCGAGCCTTGTATTTATGACAAATTTATGCAGTTATGGACAGCCGGGTTGTTACTGATGACCAGAGATTTGCAGTCATGGTGTCTACTTTTTCATTTTGGTCATTGGTGTCATGTCTGTGTGTCATCCTTCCGTCAGGCTGTTCACGCTTTCATATCTAGAGAGCACCCCCCCCCTCCAAAGAAAGAGCTATGGTTATTAGTGCTTATTGTTTTACATTTTGATTGCATTGAACAGTGCTATTGGCAGGACCTGGGTAGTCAATATGGCTGGTAGTAATAACAAAAATACTATCTGAAGCGGCTCAGAGAAATCCGGGGGGGGGGCGGGGGGGGGGGGGGGGGTGGTGTGGTGTGGTTGTGAAAATCGGGTAAAATCTAGCTGAAAAAGCTATTCGGCAATCAGGAAGGCCATGCTGTATCTTTTTACTGGTTGAAAATAGAGACTTGTGGTTTTTGTTCATTCAACTCAGGATAGACTCCAGACTATTTTGCCTGAGTGAAATCCAGGGGGAGATCACTCTTGTTTTCTCTTTAAGGTTCCGCTCCACAGTTTCGCACTATTGCACAGGGGTGAAATTCTAAACAAAGGGCGTATGTTGAAACTAAGACCATGTAAAATAGAGATATATTTTTAGTATGAGATATATGATTACATTAGGCTTTTTGTTGGACAAGAGAATTTGAAATTTTGGTCCCAAATTTGGAGTCTGATACACAGGGGTAAATTACCAGATGAATTATGGGAAACAGTGGCTTCAAAAAATTGGCTATTTTTTTAAATGTAATTTTTACACGGGTTTGTTACCAGACAGGTAACTAAAAAATGAGACGGAAACATATAATTTTTTTTTGGCATTTTAGAAACAAGGGATGCTCTGCTCCAGGGGTGGGTAGGCGGGGTTAGTGGGAAAATTCTGCTTTTGAGGCTGCTAGGTGGCTGAAAATGACTGGTTTCGGTATTTTTTCAGGCAATTTTTCAGGTTGAAGTCTTGCCTTTGACAATAAATAATTCCACCCACATTCAGATTGTTTATTTCTACTTAGTCAGATAGTGTTATATGTTTTTTGTGGATTTGGGAAATGTAATACATGTAATGGGTTTGATAACTAAGTTACAGGATATTTGCATTTGAAGAGAGTGTCTGGCATGTCACATTTGGAAATGCCTGGAAAACTGTGAAGCAGAACCTTAAAGAGCATTCTGCCGACGGTGTCAATTCTTGAACCAGGAAGTTCCTTATTTGTGTTTGAATTATAAGTACCCCATTTTACAAAAAACTTTTCATTATATCTGGTTTGTGTGATATTGTTAGTAGAGTTAACATTCATCAAGAGATATCTCAGCACAACTGGAAGGAAATAAGTGGAAATTTTGAGAAATTTATTGATGTAGCCTAATTTCGCACTTGTTTTGAATTTTCGTCAAGATTTCAAAAACATTAAGGTAGAGCACTGCCTTTCCTAAACACCGAGCCTTGTATTTATGACAAATTTATGCAGTTATGGACAGCCAGGTTGTTACTGATGACCAGAGATTTGCAGTCATGGTGTCTACTTTTTCATTTTGGTGATTGGTGTCATGTCTGTGTGACATCCGTCCGTCATGCTGTTCACGCTTTCATATCTAGAGAGCAACCCCCCCCCTCCAAAGAAAGAGCTATGGTTATTAGTGCTTATTGTTTTACATTTTGATTGTATTTAACAGTGCTATTGGCAGGACCTGGGTAGTCAATGTGGCTGGTGGTAATAACAATAATACTATCTGAAGTGGCTCAGAGAAATCGGGGGGGGGGGGGGTGTGTGTGGTGTGGTTGTGAAAATCGGGTAAAATCTAGCTGAAAAAGCTATTCGGCAATCAGGAAGGCCATGCTGTATCTTTTTACTGGTTGAAAATAGAGACTTGTGGTTTTTGTTCATTCAACTCAGGATAGACTCCAGATTATTTTGCCTGAGTGAAATCCAGTGGGAGATCACTCTTGTTTTGTCTTTAAGGTACCGCTCCACAGTTTCACACTATTGCACAGGGGTGAAATTCTAAACAAAGGGCGTATGTTGAAACTAAGGCCATGTAAAATAGAGATATATTTTTAGTATCAGATATATTATTACATTAGGCCTTTTGCTGGACAAGAGAATTTGACGTTTTGGTCCCAAAGTTGGAGTCTGATACATAGGAGTAAATTACCAGATATATTATGGGAAACAGTGGCTTCGATAAATTGGCTTTTTTTTTTTAAATGTAATTTTTACACTGGTTTCTTACCAGACAGAAAACTAAAAATGAGACGGAAACATATGAATTTTTTTTGGCATTTTAGAAACAAGGGATGCTCTGCTCCAGGGGTGGGTAGGCGGGGTTGGTGGGAAAATTCTGCTTTTGAGACTGCTAGGTGGATGAAAATGACTGGTTTCGGTATTTTTTCAGGCAATTTTTCAGGTTGAAGTCTTGCCTTTGACAATAAATAATTCCACCCACATTCAGATTGTTTATTTCTACTTAGTCAGATAGTGTTATATGTTTTTTGTGGATTTGGGAAATGTAATACATGTAATGGGTTTGATAACTAAGTTACAGGATATTTGCATTGGAAGAGATTGTATGGCATGTCTCATTTGGAAATGCCTGGAAAACTGTGGAGCAGAACCTTAAAGAGCATTCTGCCGACGGTGTCAATTCTTGAACCAGGAAGTTCCTTATTTGTGTTTGAGTTATAAATACACCATTTTTCAAAAAACTTTTCATTATTTCTGGTTTGTGTGCTATTGTCAGTAGTAGTTAACATTCATCAAGGGATATCTCAGCACAACTGGAAGGAAATAAATGGAAATTTTGAGAAATTTATTGATGTAGCCTAATTTCGCACTTGTTTTGACTTTTCGTCAAGATTTCAAAAACATTAAGGTAGAGCACTGCCTTTCCTAAACACCGAGCCTTGTATTTATGACAAATTTATGCAGTTATGGACAGCCTGGTTGTTACTCTTGACCAGAGATTTGCAGTCATGGTGTCTACTTTTTCATTTTGGTCATTGTGTCATGTCTGTGTGTCATCCGTCTGTCAAGCTGTTCGCGCTTTCATATCTAGAGAGCAACACCCCCCACCCCCCCCCCCCAAAAAGCTATGGTTATTAGTGCTTATTGTTTTACATTTTGATTGTATTTAACAGTGCTATTGGCAGGACCTGGGTAGTCAATGTGGCTGGTGGTAATAACAAAAATACTATCTGAAGTGGCTCAGAGATATCGGGGTGGGGGGGGGGGTGGTGTGGTGTGGTTGTGAAAATCTGGTAAAATCTAACTGAAAAAGCTATTCGGCAATCAGGAAGGCCATGCTGTATATTTTTACTGGTTGAAAATAGAGAATTGTGGATTTTGTTCATTCAACTCAGGGTAGACTCCAGATTATTTTGCCTGAGTGAAATCCAGGGGGAGATCACTCTTGTTTTCTCTACCAGACAGGAAACTAAAAATGAGACGGAAACATATGAATTTTTTTTTTGCATTTTAGAAACAAGGGATACTCTGCTCCAGGGGTGGGTAGGCGGAGTTGGTGGGAAAATTCTGCTTTTGAGGCTGCTAGGTGGCTGAAAATGACTGGTTTCATTATTTTTTCAGGCAATTTTTCAGGTTGAAGTCTTGCCTTTGGCAATAAATAATTCCACCCACATTCAGATTGTTTATTTCTACTTAGTCAGATAGTGTTATATGTTTTTTTGTGGATTTGGGAAATGTAATACATGTAATGGGTTTGATAACTAAGTTACAGGATATCTGCATTTGAAGAGAGTGTATGGCATGTCACATTTGGAAATGCCTGGAAAACTGTGGAGCAGAACCTTAAAGAGCATTCTGCCGACGGTGTCAATTCTTGAACCAGGAAGTTCCTTATTTGTGTTTGAGTTATAAATACACCATTTTTCAAAAAACTTTTCATTATTTCTGGTTTGTGTGCTATTGTCAGTAGTAGTTAACATTCATCAAGGGATATCTCAGCACAACTGGAAGGAAATAAATGGAAATTTTGAGAAATTTATTGATGTAGCCTAATTTCGCACTTGTTTTGAATTTTCGTCAAGATTTCAAAAACATTAAGGTTGAGCACTGCCCTTCCTAAACACCGAGCCTTGTATTTATGACAAATTTATTTATGCAGTTATGGACAGCCTGGTTGTTACTGTTGACCAGAGATTTGCAGTCATGGTGTCTACTTTTTCATTTTGGTCATTGGTGTCATGTCTGTGTGTCATCCGTCTGTCGAGCTGTTCACACTTTCATATCTAGAGAGCAACACCCACCCCCCACCCCCAAAAAGCTATTGTTATTAGTGCTTATTGTTTTACATTTTGATTGTATTTAACAGTGCTATTGGCACGACCTGGGTAGTCAATGTGGCCGGTGGTAATAACAAAAATACTATCTGCAGTGGCTCAGAGAAATCGAGGGGGGGGGGGGGGGGGGGGTGGTGTGGTGTGGTTGTGAAAATCGGATAAAATCTAACTGAAAAAGCTATTCGGCAATCAGGAAAGCCATGCTGTATCTTTTTACTGGTTGAAAATAGAGACTTGTGGTTTTTGTTCATTCAACTCAGGATAGACTCCAGATTATTTTGCCTGAGTGAAATCCAGGGGGAGATCACTCTTGTTTTCTCTTTAAGGTTCCGCTCCACAGTTTCGCACTATTGCACAGGGGTGAAATTCTAAACAAAGGGCGTATGTTGAAACTAAGGCCATGTAAAATAGAGATATAGTTTTCGTATCAGATATATGATTACATTAGGCTTTTTGTTGGAGAAGAGAATTTGAAGTTTTGGTCCCAAAGTTGGAGTCTGATACATGGGGGTAAATTACCAGATGAATTATGGGAAACAATGGCTTCGAAATATTGGCTATTTTTTTAAATGTAATATTTACACTGGTTTGTTACCAGACAGGAAACTAAAAATGAGACGGAAACATATGAATTTTTTTTTTGCATTTTAGAAACAAGGGATACTCTGCTCCAGGGGTGGGTAGGCGGGGGTTGGTGGGAAAATTCTGCTTTTGAGGCTGCTAGGTGGCTGAAAATGACTGGTTTCGGTATTTTTTCAGGGAATTTTTCAGGTTGAAGTCTTGCCTTTGACAATAAATAATTCCACCCACATTCAGATTGTTTATTTCTACTTAGTCAGATAGTGTTATATGTTTTTTGTGGATTTGGGAAATGTAATACATGTAATGGGTTTGATAACTAAGTTACAGGATATCTGCATTTGCAGAGAGTGTATGGCATGTCACATTTGGAAATGCCTGGAAAACTGTGGAGCAGAACCTTAAAGAGCATTCTGCCGACGGTGTCAATTCTTGAACCAGGAAGTTCCTTATTTGTGTTTGAGTTATAAATACACCATTTTTCAAAAAACTTTTCATTATTTCTGGTTTGTGTGCTATTGTCAGTAGTAGTTAACATTCATCAAGGGATATCTCAGCACAACTGGAAGGAAATAAATGGAAATTTTGAGAAATTTATTGATGTAGCCTAATTTCGCACTTGTTTTGAATTTTCGTCAAGATTTCAAAAACATTAAGGTAGAGCACTGCCCTTCCTAAACACCGAGCCTTGTATTTATGACAAATTTATTTATGCAGTTATGGACAGCCTGGTTGTTACTGTTGACCAGAGATTTGCAGTCATGGTGTCTACTTTTTCATTTTGGTCATTGGGGTCATGTCTGTGTGTCATCTGTCTGTCAAGCTGTTCACACTTTCATATCTAGAGAGCAACACCCACCCCCCCCCCAAAAAGCTATGGTTATTAGTTCTTATTGTTTTACATTTTGATTGTATTTAACAGTGCTATTGGCACGACCTGGGTAGTCAATGTGGCTGGTGGTAATAACAAAAATACTATCTGCAGTGGCTCAGAGAAATCGTGGGGGGGGGGGGGGTGGTGTGGTGTGGTTGTGAAAATCAGGTAAAATCTAACTGAAAAAGCTATTCGGCAATCAGGAAGGCCATGCAGTGTCTTTTTACTGGTTGAAAATAGAGACTTGTGGTTTTTGTTCATTCAACTCAGGATAGACTCCAGATTATTTTGCCTGAGTGAAATCCAGGGGGAGACCACTCTTGTTTTCTCTTTAAGGTTCCGCTCCACAATTTCGCACTATTGCACAGGGGTGAAATTCTAAACAAAGGGCGTATGTTGAAACTAAGGCCATGTAAAATAGAGATATATTTTTAGTATCAGATATATGATTACATTAGGCTTTTTGTGGGACAAGAGAATTTGAAGTTTTGGTCCCAAAGTTGGAGTCTGATACATAGGGGTAAATTACCAGATGAATTATGGGAAACAGTGGCTTCGAAATATTGGCTATTTTTTTAAATGTAATTTTTACACTGGTTTGTTACCAGACAGGAAACTAAAAATGAGACGGAAACATATGAATTTTTTTTTTGCATTTTAGAAACAAGGGATACTCTGCTCCAGGGGTGGGTAGGCGGGGTTGGTGGGAAAATTCTGCTTTTGAGGCTGCTAGGTGGCTGAAAATGACTGGTTTCGGTATTTTTTCAGGCAATTTTTCAGGTTGAAGTCTTGCCTTTGACAATAAATAATTCCACCCACATTCAGATTGTTTATTTCTACTTAGTCAGATAGTGTTATATGTTTTTTGTGGATTTGGGAAATGTAATACATGTAATGGGTTTGATAACTAAGTTACAGGATATCTGCATTTGAAGAGAGTGTATGGCATGTCACATTTGGAAATGCCTGGAAAACTGTGGAGCAGAACCTTAAAGAGCATTGTGCAGACGGTGTCAATTCTTGAACCAGGAAGTTCCTTATTTGTGTTTGAGTTATAAATACACCATTTTACAAAAAACTTTTAATTATTTCTGGTTTGTGTGCTATTGTCAGTAGTAGTTAACATTCATCAAGGATATCTCAACACAACTGGAAGGAAATAAATGGAAATTTTGAGAAATTTAGTGATGTAGCCTAATTTCGCACTTGTTTTGAATTTTCGTCAAGATTTCAAAAACATTAAGGTAAAGCACTGCCTTTCCTAAACACCGAGCCTTGTATTTATGACAAATTTATGCAGTTATGGACAGCCTGGTTGTTACTGTTGACCAGAGATTTGCAGTCATGGTGTCTACTTTTCATTTTGGTCATTGTGTCATGTCTGTGTGTCATCCGTCTGTCAAGCTGTCACGCTTTCATATCTAGAGAGCAACACCCCCCCCCCACCCCCCACCCCCCAAAAAGCTATGGTTATTAGTGCTTATTGTTTTACATTTTGATTGTATTTAACAGTGCTATTGGCAAGACCTGGGTAGTCAATGTGGCTGGTGGTAATAACAAAAATACTATCTGAAGTGGCTCAGAGAAACCGGGGGGGGGGGGGGGGGGGGGGTGTGGTGTGGGTTGTGAAAATCGGGTAAAATCTAACTTACAAAGCTATTCGGCAATCAGGAAGGCCATGCTGTATCTTTTTACTGGTTGAAAATAGAGACTTGTGGCTTTTGTTCATTCAACTCAGGATAGACTCCAGATTATTTTGCCTGAGTGAAATCCAGGGGGAGATCACTCTTGTTTTCTCTTTAAGGTTCCGCTCCACAGTTTCGCACTATTGCACAGGGGTGAAATTTTTTTTTTGCATTTTAGAAACAAGGGATGCTCTGCTCCATGGGTGGGTAGGTGGGGTTGGTGGGAAAATTCTGTTTTGAGACTGCTAGGTGGATGATAATGACTGGTTTCGGTATTTTTTCAGGCAATTTTTCAGGTTGAAGTCTTGCCTTTGACAATAAATAATTCCACCCACATTCAGATTGTTTATTTCTACTTAATCAGATAGTGTTATATGTTTTTTTGTGGATTTGGGAAATGTAATACATGTAATGGGTTTGATAACTAAGTTACAGGATATTTGCATTTGAAGAGATTGTATGGCATGTCACATTTGGAAATGCCTGGAAACAGTGGAGCAGAACCTTAAAGAGCATTCTGCCGACGGTGTCAATTCTTGAACCAGGAAGTTCCTTATTTGTGTTTGAGTTATAAATACACCATTTTTTCAAAAAACTTTTCATTATTTCTGGTTTGTGTGCTATTGTCAGTAGTAGTTAACATTCATCAAGGGATATCTCAGCACAACTGGAAGGAAATAAATGGAAATTTTGAGAAATTTATTGATGTAGCCTAATTTCGCACTTGTTTTGAATTTTCGTCAAATTTTCAAAAACATTAAGGTAGAGCACTGCCTTTCCTAAACACTGAGCCTTGTATTTATGACAAATTTATGCAGTTATGGACAGCCTGGTTGTTACTGTTGACAAGAGATTTGCAGTCATGGTGTCTACTTTTTCATTTTGGTCATTGGTGTCATGTCTGTGTGTCATCGTCTGTCAAGCTCTTCACGCTTTCAAATCTAGAGACAAGACCCCCCCCCCCCCACCCCCCCCCCCCCCCAAAAAGCTATGGTTATTAGTGCTTATGGTTTTACATTTTGATTGTATTTAACAGTGCTATTGTCAGGACCTGGGTAGTCAATGTGGCTGGTGGTAATAACAAAAATACTATCTGAAGTGGCTCAGAGATATCGGGGGGGGGGGGGGGGTGGGGTGGTGTGGTGTGGTTGTGAAAATCGGGTAAAATCTAACTGAAAAAGCTATTCGGCAATCAGGAAGGCCATGCTGTATCTTTTTACTGGTTGAAAATAGAGACTTGTGGTTTTTGTTCATTCAACTCAGGATAGACTCCAGATTATTTTGCCTGAGTGAAATCCAGGGGAGATCACTCTTGTTTTCTCTTTAAGGTTCCGCTCCACAGTTTCGCACTTTTGCACAGGGTGTGAAATTCTAAACAAAGGGCGTATGTTGAAACTAAGGCCATGTAAAATAGAGATATATTTTTCGTATCAGATATATGATTACATTAAGCTTTTTGTTGGACAAGAGAATTTGAAGTTTTGGTCCCAAAAAATGGAGTCTGATACATAGGGGTAAATTACCAGATGAATTATGGGAAACAGTGGCTTCGAAATATTGGCTATTTTTTTAAATGTAATATTTACTCTGGTTTGTTACCAGACAGGAAACTAAAAATGAGACGGAAACATATGAATTTTTTTTTTTGCATTTTAGAAACAAGGGATACTCTGCTCCAGGGGTGGGTAGGCGGGGGTTGGTGGGAAAATTCTGCTTTTGAGGCTGCTAGGTGGCTGAAAATGACTGGTTTCGGTATTTTTTCAGGCAATTTTTCAGGTTGAAGTCTTGCCTTTGACAATAAATAATTCCACCCACATTCAGATTGTTTATTTCTACTTAGTCAGATAGTGTTATATGTTTTTTTGTGGATTTGGGAAATGTAATACATGTAATGGGTTTGATAACTAAGTTACAGGATATCTGCATTTGAAGAGAGTGTATGGCATATCACATTTGGAAATGCCTGGAAAACTGTGGAGCAGAACCTTAAAGAGCATTCTGCCGACGGTGTCAATTCTTGAAACAGGAAGTTCCTTATTTGTGTTTGAGTTATAAATACACCATTTTTCAAAAAACTTTTCATTATTTCTGGTTTGTGTGCTATTGTCAGTAGTAGTTAACATTCATCAAGGGATATCTCAGCACAACTGGAAGGAAATAAATGGAAATTTTGAGAAAATTTATTGATGTACCCTAATTTCGCACTTGTTTTGAATTTTCGTCAAGATTTCAGAAACATTAAGGTAGAGCACTGCCCTTCCTAAACACCGAGCCTTGTATTTATGATAAATTTATTTATGCAGTTATGGACAGCCTGGTTGTTACTGTTGACCAGAGATTTGCAGTCATGATGTTTACTTTTTCATTTTGGTCATTGGTGTCATGTCTGTGTGTCATCCGTCTGTCAAGCTGTTCACACTTTCATATCTAGAGAGCAACACCCACCCCCCCCCCCCCCAAAAAAAAAGCTATGGTTATTAGTGCTTATTGTTTTACATTTTTGATTGTATTTAACAGTGCTATTGGCACGACCTGGGTAGTCAATGTGGCTGGTGGTAATAACAAAAATACTATCTGCAGTGGCTCAGAGAAATCGTGTGGGGGGGGGGGGGGGTGGTGTGGTTGTGGTTGTGAAAATCGGGTAAAATCTAACTGAAAAAGCTATTCGGCAATCAGGAAAGCCATGCTGTATCTTTTTCCTGGTTGAAAATAGAGACTTGTGGTTTTTGTTCATTCAACTCAGGATAGACTCCAGATTATTTTGCCTGAGTGAAATCCAGGGGGAGATCACTCTTGTTGTCTCTTTAAGGTTCCACTCCACAGTTTCGCACTATTGCACAGGGGTGAAATTCTAAACAAAGGGCGTATGTTGAAACTAAGGCCATGTAAAATAGAAATATATTTTTCGTATCAGATATATGATTACATTAGGCTTTTGTTGGAGAAGAGAATTTGAAGTTTTGGTCCCAAAGTTGGAGTCTGATACATGGGGGTAAATTACCAGATGAATTATGGGAAACAGTGGCTTCGAAATATTGGCTATTTTTTTAAATGTAATATTTACACTGGTTTGTTACCAGACAGGAAACTAAAAATGAGACGGAAACATATGAATTTTTTTTCTGCATTTTAGAAACAAGGGATACTCTGCTCCAGGGGTGGGTAGGCGGGGTTGGTGGGAAAATTCTGCTTTTGAGGCTGCTAGGTAGCTGAAAATGACTGGTTTCGGTATTTTTTCAGGGAATTTTTCAGGTTGAAGTCTTGCCTTTGACAATAAATAATTCCACCCACATTCAGATTGTTTATTTCTACTTAGTCAGATAGTGTTATATGTTTTTTGTGGATTTGGGGAAATGTAATACATGTAATGGGTTTGATAACTAAGTTACAGGATATCTGCATTTGCAGAGAGTGTATGGCATGTCACATTTGGAAATGCCTGGAAAACTGTGGAGCAGAACCTTAAAGAGCATTCTGCCGACGGTGTCAATTCTTGAACCAGGAAGTTCCTTATTTGTGTTTGAGTTATAAATACACCATTTTTCAAAAAACTTTTCATTATTTCTGGTTTGTGTGCTATTGTCAGTAGTAGTTAACATTCATCAAGGGATATCTCAGCACAACTGGAAGGAAATAAATGGAAATTTTGAGGAAATTTATTGATGTAGCCTAATTTCGCACTTGTTTTGAATTTTCGTCAAGATTTCAAAAACATTAAGGTAGAGCACTGCCCTTCCTAAACACCGAGCCTTGTATTTATGACAAATTTATTTATGCAGTTATGGACAGCCTGGTTGTTACTGTTGACCAGAGATTTGCAGTCATGGTGTCTACTTTTTCATTTTGGTCATTGGTGTCATGTCTGTGTGTCATCTGTCTGTCAAGCTGTTCACACTTTCATATCTAGAGAGCAACACCCACCCCCCCCCCCCCCCCCCAAAAAAAAGCTATGGTTATTAGTTCTTATTGTTTTACATTTTGATTGTATTTAACAGTGCTATTGGCACGACCTGGGTATTCAATGTGGCTGGTGGTAATAACAAAAATACTATCTGCAGTGGCTCAGAGAAATCGTGGGGGGGGGGGGGGGGGTGGTGTGGTGTGGTTGTGAAAATCAGGTAAAATCTAACTGAAAAAGCTATTCGGCAATCAGGAAGGCCATGCAGTGTCTTTTTACTGGTTGAAAATAGAGACTTGTGGTTTTTGTTCAATCAACTCAGGATAGACTCCAGATTATTTTGCCTGAGTGAAATCCAGGGGGAGACCACTCTTGTTTTCTCTTTAAGGTTCCGCTCCACAATTTCGCACTATTGCACAGGGGTGAAATTCTAAACAAAGGGCGTATGTTGAAACTAAGGCCATGTAAAATAGAGATATATTTTTAGTATCAGATATATGATTACATTAGGCTTTTTGTGGGACAAGAGAATTTGAAGTTTTGGTCCCAAAGTTGGAGTCTGATACATAGGGGTAAATTACCAGATGAATTATGGGAAACAGTGGCTTCGAAATATTGGGCTATTTTTTTAAATGTAATTTTTACACTGGTTTGTTACCAGACAGGAAACTAAAAATGAGACGGAAACATATGAATTTTTTTTTTGCATTTTAGAAACAAGGGATACTCTGCTCCAGGGGTGGGTAGGCGGGGTAGGTGAGGAAAATTCTGCTTTTGAGGCTGCTAGGTGGCTGAAAATGACTGGTTTCGGTATTTTTTTCAGGCAATTTTTCAGGTTGAAGTCTTGCCTTTGACAATAAATAATTCCACCCACATTCAGATTGTTTATTTCTACTTAGTCAGATAGTGTTATATGTTTTTTTGTGGATTTGGGGAAATGTAATACATGTAATGGGTTTGATAACTAAGTTACAGGATATCTGCATTTGAAGAGAGTGTATGGCATATCACATTTGGAAATGCCTGGAAAACTGTGGAGCAGAACCTTAAAGAGCATTCTGCCGACGGTGTCAATTCTTGAAACAGGAAGTTCCTTATTTGTGTTTGAGTTATAAATACACCATTTTTCAAAAAACTTTTCATTATTTCTGGTTTGTGTGCTATTGTCAGTAGTAGTTAACATTCATCAAGGGATATCTCAGCACAACTGGAAGGAAATAAATTGAAATTTTGAGAAAATTTATTGATGTACCCTAATTTCGCACTTGTTTTGAATTTTCGTCAAGATTTCAGAAACATTAAGGTAGAGCACTGCCCTTCCTAAACACCGAGCCTTGTATTTATGATAAATTTATTTATGCAGTCATGGACAGCCTGGTTGTTACTGTTGACCAGAGATTTGCAGTCATGATGTTTACTTTTTCATTTTGGTCATTGGTGTCATGTCTGTGTGTCATCCGTCTGTCAAGCTGTTCACACTTTCATATCTAGAGAGCAACACCCACCCCCCCCCAAAAAAAAAGCTATGGTTATTAGTGCTTATTGTTTTACATTTTGATTGTATTCAGTGCCATTGGCACGACCTGGGTAGTCAATGTGGCTGGTGGTAATAACAAAAATACTATCTGCAGTGGCTCAGAGAAATCGTGTGGGGGGGGGGGGGGTGGTGTGGTGTGGTTGTGAAAATCGGGTAAAATCTAACTGAAAAAGCTATTCGGCAATCAGGAAAGCCATGCTGTATCTTTTTACTGGTTGAAAATAGAGACTTGTGGTTTTTGTTCATTCAACTCAGGATAGACTCCAGATTATTTTGCCTGAGTGAAATCCAGGGGGAGATCACTCTTGTTGTCTCTTTAAGGTTCCACTCCACAGTTTCGCACTATTGCACAGGGGTGAAATTCTAAACAAAGGGCGTATGTTGAAACTAAGGCCATGTAAAATAGAGATATATTTTTCGTATCAGATGTATGATTACATTAGGCTTTTTGTTGGAGAAGAGAATTTGAAGTTTTGGTCCCAAAGTTGGAGTCTGATACATGGGGGTAAATTACCAGATGAATTATGGGAAACAGTGGCTTCGAAATATTGGCTATTTTTTTAAATGTAATATTTACACTGGTTTGTTACCAGACAGGAAACTAAAAATGAGACGGAAACATATGAATTTTTTTTCTGCATTTTAGAAACAAGGGATACTCTGCTCCAGGGGTGGGTAGGCGGGTTGGTGGGAAAATTCTGCTTTTGAGGCTGCTAGGTGGCTGAAAATGACTGGTTTCGGTATTTTTTCAGGGAATTTTTCAGGTTGAAGTCTTGCCTTTGACAATAAATAATTCCACCCACATTCAGATTGTTTATTTCTACTTAGTCAGATAGTGTTATATGTTTTTTGTGGATTTGGGAAATGTAATACATGTAATGGGTTTGATAACTAAGTTACAGGATATCTGCATTTGCAGAGAGTGTATGGCATGTCACATTTGGAAATGCCTGGAAAACTGTGGAGCAGAACCTTAAAGAGCATTCTGCCGACGGTGTCAATTCTTGAACCAGGAAGTTCCTTATTTGTGTTTGAGTTATAAATACACCATTTTTCAAAAAACTTTTCATTATTTCTGGTTTGTGTGCTATTGTCAGTAGTAGTTAACATTCATCAAGGGATATCTCAGCACAACTGGAAGGAAATAAATGGAAATTTTGAGAAATTTATTGATGTAGCCTAATTTCGCACTTGTTTTGAATTTTCGTCAAGATTTCAAAAACATTAAGGTAGAGCACTGCCCTTCCTAAACACCGAGCCTTGTATTTATGACAAATTTATTTATGCAGTTATGGACAGCCTGGTTGTTACTGTTGACCAGAGATTTGCAGTCATGGTGTCTACTTTTTCATTTTGGTCATTGGTGTCATGTCTGTGTGTCATCTGTCTGTCAAGCTGTTCACACTTTCATATCTAGAGAGCAACACCCACCCCACCCCCCCCCCCCCAAAAAAGCTATGGTTATTAGTTCTTATTGTTTTACATTTTGATTGTATTTAACAGTGCTATTGGCACGACCTGGGTAGTCAATGTGGCTGGTGGTAATAACAAAAATACTATCTGCAGTGGCTCAGAGAAATCGTGGGGGGGGGGGGGGGGGTGGTGTGGTGTGGTTGTGAAAATCAGGTAAAATCTAACTGAAAAAGCTATTCGGCAATCAGGAAGGCCATGCAGTGTCTTTTTACTGGTTGAAAATAGAGACTTGTGGTTTTTGTTCAATCAACTCAGGATAGACTCCAGATTATTTTGCCTGAGTGAAATCCAGGGGGAGACCACTCTTGTTTTCTCTTTAAGGTTCCGCTCCACAATTTCGCACTATTGCACAGGGGTGAAATTCTAAACAAAGGGCGTATGTTGAAACTAAGGCCATGTAAAATAGAGATATATTTTTAGTATCAGATATATGATTACATTAGGCTTTTTGTGGGACAAGAGAATTTGAAGTTTTGGTCCCAAAGTTGGAGTCTGATACATAGGGGTAAATTACCAGATGAATTATGGGAAACAGTGGCTTCGAAATATTGGCTATTTTTTTAAATGTAATTTTTACACTGGTTTGTTACCAGACAGGAAACTAAAAATGAGACGGAAACATATGAATTTTTTTTTTGCATTTTAGAAACAAGGGATACTCTGCTCCAGGGGTGGGTAGGCGGGGTTGGTGGGAAAATTCTGCTTTTGAGGCTGCTAGGTGGCTGAAAATGACTGGTTTCGGTATTTTTTCAGGCAATTTTTCAGGTTGAAGTCTTGCCTTTGACAATAAATAATTCCACCCACATTCAGATTGTTTATTTCTACTTAGTCAGATAGTGTTATATGTTTTTTGTGGATTTGGGAAATGTAATACATGTAATGGGTTTGATAACTAAGTTACAGGATATCTGCATTTGAAGAGAGTGTATGGCATGTCACATTTGGAAATGCCTGGAAAACTGTGGAGCAGAACCTTAAAGAGCATTCTGCCGACGGTGTCAATTCTTGAACCAGGAAGTTCCTTATTTGTGTTTGAGTTATAAATACACCATTTTTCAAAAAACTTTTCATTATTTCTGGTTTGTGTGCTATTGTCAGTAGTAGTTAACATTCATCAAGGGATATCTCAACACAACTGGAAGGAAATAAATGGAAATTTTGAGAAATTTATTGATGTAGCCTAATTTCGCACTTGTTTTGAATTTTCGTCAAGATTTCAAAAACATTAAGGTAAAGCACTGCCTTTCCTAAACACCGAGCCTTGTATTTATGACAAATTTATGCAGTTATGGACAGCCTGGTTGTTACTGTTGACCAGAGATTTGCAGTCATGGTGTCTACTTTTTCATTTTGGTCATTGTGTCATGTCTGTGTGTCATCCGTCTGTCAAGCTGTTCACGCTTTCATATCTAGAGAGCAACACCCCCCCACCCCCACCCCCCAAAAAAGCTATGGTTATTAGTGCTTATTGTTTTACATTTTGATTGTATTTAACAGTGCTATTGGCAAGACCTGGGTAGTCAATGTGGCTGGTGGTAATAACAAAAATACTATCTGAAGTGGCTCAGAGAATCCGGGGGGGGGGGGGGGGGGGTGTGGTGTGGTTGTGAAAATCGGGTAAAATCTAACTTACAAAGCTATTCGGCAATCAGGAAGGCCATGCTGTATCTTTTTACTGGTTGAAAATAGAGACTTGTGGCTTTTGTTCATTCAACTCAGGATAGACTCCAGATTATTTTGCCTGAGTGAAATCCAGGGGGAGATCACTCTTGTTTTCTCTTTAAGGTTCCGCTCCACAGTTTCGCACTATTGCACAGGGGTGAAATTTTTTTTTTGCATTTTAGAAACAAGGGATACTCTGCTCCATGGGTGGGTAGGTGGGGTTGGTGGGAAAATTCTGTTTTGAGACTGCTAGGTGGATGAAAATGACTGGTTTCGGTATTTTTTCAGGCAATTTTTCAGGTTGAAGTCTTGCCTTTGACAATAAATAATTCCACCCACATTCAGATTGTTTATTTCTACTTAATCAGATAGTGTTATATGTTTTTTTGTGGATTTGGGAAATGTAATACATGTAATGGGTTTGATAACTAAGTTACAGGATATTTGCATTTGAAGAGATTGTATGGCATGTCACATTTGGAAATGCCTGGAAAACAGTGGAGCAGAACCTTAAAGAGCATTCTGCCGACGGTGTCAATTCTTGAACCAGGAAGTTCCTTATTTGTGTTTGAGTTATAAATACACCATTTTTCAAAAAACTTTTCATTATTTCTGGTTTGTGTGCTATTGTCAGTAGTAGTTAACATTCATCAAGGGATATCTCAGCACAACTGGAAGGAAATAAATGGAAATTTTGAGAAATTTATTGATGTAGCCTAATTTCGCACTTGTTTTGAATTTTCGTCAAGATTTCAAAAACATTAAGGTAGAGCACTGCCTTTCCTAAACACTGAGCCTTGTATTTATGACAAATTTATGCAGTTATGGACAGCCTGGTTGTTACTGTTGACCAGAGATTTGCAGTCATGGTGTCTACTTTTTCATTTTGGTCATTGGTGTCATGTCTGTGTGTCATCCGTCTGTCAAGCTCTTCACGCTTTCAAATCTAGAGACAAGACCCCCCCCCCCCACCCCCCCAAAAAGCTATGGTTATTAGTGCTTATTGTTTTACATTTTGATTGTATTTAACAGTGCTATTGTCAGAACCTGGGTAGTCAATGTGGCTGGTGGTAATAACAAAAATACTATCTGAAGTGGCTCAGAGATATCGGGGGGGGGGGGGGGGGGTGGGGTGGTGTGGTGTGGTTGTGAAAATCGGGTAAAATCTAACTGAAAAAGCTATTCGGCAATCAGGAAGGCCATGCTGTATCTTTTTACTGGTTGAAAATAGAGACTTGTGGTTTTTGTTCATTCAACTCAGGATAGACTCCAGATTATTTTGCCTGAGTGAAATCCAGGGGGAGATCACTCTTGTTGTCTCTTTAAGGTTCCACTCCACAGTTTCGCACTATTGCACAGGGGTGAAATTCTAAACAAAGGGCGTATGTTGAAACTTAGGCCATGTAAAATAGAGATATATTTTTCGTATCAGATATATGATTACATTAGGCTTTTTGTTGGAGAAGAGAATTTGAAGTTTTGGTCCCAAAGTTGGAGTCTGATACATGGGGGTAAATTACCAGATGAATTATGGGAAACAGTGGCTTCGAAATATTGGCTATTTTTTTAAATGTAATATTTACACTGGTTTGTTACCAGACAGGAAACTAAAAATGAGACGGAAACATATGAATTTTTTTTCTGCATTTTAGAAACAAGGGATACTCTGCTCCAGGGGTGGGTAGGCGGGGTTGGTGGGAAAATTCTGCTTTTGAGGCTGCTAGGTGGCTGAAAATGACTGGTTTCGGTATTTTTTCAGGGAATTTTTCAGGTTGAAGTCTTGCCTTTGACAATAAATAATTCCACCCACATTCAGATTGTTTATTTCTACTTAGTCAGATAGTGTTATATGTTTTTTGTGGATTTGGGAAATGTAATACATGTAATGGGTTTGATAACTAAGTTACAGGATATCTGCATTTGCAGAGAGTGTATGGCATGTCACATTTGGAAATGCCTGGAAAACTGTGGAGCAGAACCTTAAAGAGCATTCTGCCGACGGTGTCAATTCTTGAACCAGGAAGTTCCTTATTTGTGTTTGAGTTATAAATACACCATTTTTCAAAAAACTTTTCATTATTTCTGGTTTGTGTGCTATTGTCAGTAGTAGTTAACATTCATCAAGGGATATCTCAGCACAACTGGAAGGAAATAAATGGAAATTTTGAGAAATTTATTGATGTAGCCTAATTTCGCACTTGTTTTGAATTTTCGTCAAGATTTCAAAAACATTAAGGTAGAGCACTGCCCTTCCTAAACACCGAGCCTTGTATTTATGACAAATTTATTTATGCAGTTATGGACAGCCTGGTTGTTACTGTTGACCAGAGATTTGCAGTCATGGTGTCTACTTTTTCATTTTGGTCATTGGTGTCATGTCTGTGTGTCATCTGTCTGTCAAGCTGTTCACACTTTCATATCTAGAGAGCAACACCCACCCCCCCCCCCCAAAAAAAAAAGCTATGGTTATTAGTTCTTATTGTTTTACATTTTGATTGTATTTAACAGTGCTATTGGCACGACCTGGGTAGTCAATGTGGCTGGTGGTAATAACAAAAATACTATCTGCAGTGGCTCAGAGAAATCGTGGGGGGGGGGGGGGTGGTGTGGTGTGGTTGTGAAAATCAGGTAAAATCTAACTGAAAAAGCTATTCGGCAATCAGGAAGGCCATGCAGTGTCTTTTTACTGGTTGAAAATAGAGACTTGTGGTTTTTGTTCAATCAACTCAGGATAGACTCCAGATTATTTTGCCTGAGTGAAATCCAGGGGGAGACCACTCTTGTTTTCTCTTTAAGGTTCCGCTCCACAATTTCGCACTATTGCACAGGGGTGAAATTCTAAACAAAGGGCGTATGTTGAAACTAAGGCCATGTAAAATAGAGATATATTTTTAGTATCAGATATATGATTACATTAGGCTTTTTGTGGGACAAGAGAATTTGAAGTTTTGGTCCCAAAGTTGGAGTCTGATACATAGGGGTAAATTACCAGATGAATTATGGGAAACAGTGGCTTCGAAATATTGGCTATTTTTTTAAATGTAATTTTTACACTGGTTTGTTACCAGACAGGAAACTAAAAATGAGACGGAAACATATGAATTTTTTTTTTGCATTTTAGAAACAAGGGATACTCTGCTCCAGGGGTGGGTAGGCGGGGTAGGTGGGAAAATTATGCTTTTGAGGCTGCTAGGTGGCTGAAAATGACTGGTTTCGGTATTTTTTCAGGCAATTTTTCAGGTTGAAGTCTTGCCTTTGACAATAAATAATTCCACCCACATTCAGATTGTTTATTTCTACTTAGTCAGATAGTGTTATATGTTTTTTTGTGGATTTGGGAAATGTAATATATGTAATGGGTTTGATAACTAAGTTACAGGATATCTGCATTTGAAGAGAGTGTATGGCATATCACATTTGGAAATGCCTGGAAAACTGTGGAGCAGAACCTTAAAGAGCATTCTGCCGACGGTGTCAATTCTTGAAACAGGAAGTTCCTTATTTGTGTTTGAGTTATAAATACACCATTTTTCAAAAAACTTTTCATTATTTCTGGTTTGCGTGCTATTGTCAGTAGTAGTTAACATTCATCAAGGGATATCTCAGCACAACTGGAAGGAAATAAATGGAAATTTTGAGAAATTTATTGATGTACCCTAATTTCGCACTTGTTTTGAATTTTCGTCAAGATTTCAGAAACATTAAGGTAGAGCACTGCCCTTCCTAAACACCGAGCCTTGTATTTATGATAAATTTATTTATGCAGTTATGGACAGCCTGGTTGTTACTGTTGACCAGAGATTTGCAGTCATGATGTTTACTTTTTCATTTTGGTCATTGGTGTCATGTCTGTGTGTCATCCGTCTGTCAAGCTGTTCACACTTTCATATCTAGAGAGCAACACCCACCCCCCCCCCAAAAAAAAGCTATGGTTATTAGTGCTTATTGTTTTACATTTTGATTGTATTTAACAGTGCTATTGGCACGACCTGGGTAGTCAATGTGGCTGGTGGTAATAACAAAAATACTATCTGCAGTGGCTCAGAGAAATCGTGTGGGGGGGGGGGGGGGGGGGGGTGGTGTGGTGTGGTTGTGAAAATCGGGTAAAATCTAACTGAAAAAGCTATTCGGCAATCAGGAAAGCCATGCTGTATCTTTTTACTGGTTGAAAATAGAGACTTGTGGTTTTTGTTCATTCAACTCAGGATAGACTCCAGATTATTTTGCCTGAGTGAAATCCAGGGGGAGATCACTCTTGTTGTCTCTTTAAGGTTCCACTCCACAGTTTCGCACTATTGCACAGGGATGAAATTCTAAACAAAGGGCGTATGTTGAAACTAAGGCCATGTAAAATAGAGATATATTTTTCGTATCAGATATATGATTACATTAGGCTTTTTGTTGGAGAAGAGAATTTGAAGTTTTGGTCCCAAAGTTGGAGTCTGATACATGGGGGTAAATTACCAGATGAATTATGGGAAACAGTGGCTTCGAAATATTGGCTATTTTTTTAAATGTAATATTTACACTGGTTTGTTACCAGACAGGAAACTAAAAATGAGACGGAAACATATGAATTTTTTTTCTGCATTTTAGAAACAAGGGATACTCTGCTCCAGGGGTGGGTAGGCGGGTTGGTGGGAAAATTCTGCTTTTGAGGCTGCTAGGTGGCTGAAAATGACTGGTTTCGGTATTTTTTCAGGGAATTTTTCAGGTTGAAGTCTTGCCTTTGACAATAAATAATTCCACCCACATTCAGATTGTTTATTTCTACTTAGTCAGATAGTGTTATATGTTTTTTGTGGATTTGGGAAATGTAATACATGTAATGGGTTTGATAACTAAGTTACAGGATATCTGCATTTGCAGAGAGTGTATGGCATGTCACATTTGGAAATGCCTGGAAAACTGTGGAGCAGAACCTTAAAGAGCATTCTGCCGACGGTGTCAATTCTTGAACCAGGAAGTTCCTTATTTGTGTTTGAGTTATAAATACACCATTTTTCAAAAAACTTTTCATTATTTCTGGTTTGTGTGCTATTGTCAGTAGTAGTTAACATTCATCAAGGGATATCTCAGCACAACTGGAAGGAAATAAATGGAAATTTTGAGAAATTTATTGATGTAGCCTAATTTCGCACTTGTTTTGAATTTTCGTCAAGATTTCAAAAACATTAAGGTAGAGCACTGCCCTTCCTAAACACCGAGCCTTGTATTTATGACAAATTTATTTATGCAGTTATGGACAGCCTGGTTGTTACTGTTGACCAGAGATTTGCAGTCATGGTGTCTACTTTTTCATTTTGGTCATTGGTGTCATGTCTGTTTGTCATCTGTCTGTCAAGCTGTTCACACTTTCATATCTAGAGAGCAACACCCACCCCACCCCCCCCAAAAAAAGCTATGGTTATTAGTTCTTATTGTTTTACATTTTGATTGTATTTAACAGTGCTATTGGCACGACCTGGGTAGTCAATGTGGCTGGTGGTAATAACAAAAATACTATCTGCAGTGGCTCAGAGAAATCGTGCGGGGGGGGGGGGGGGGTGGTGTGGTGTGGTTGTGAAAATCAGGTAAAATCTAACTGAAAAAGCTATTCGGCAATCAGGAAGGCCATGCAGTGTCTTTTTACTGGTTGAAAATAGAGACTTGTGGTTTTTGTTCAATCAACTCAGGATAGACTCCAGATTATTTTGCCTGAGTGAAATCCAGGGGGAGACCACTCTTGTTTTCTCTTTAAGGTTCCGCTCCACAATTTCGCACTATTGCACAGGGGTGAAATTCTAAACAAAGGGCGTATGTTGAAACTAAGGCCATGTAAAATAGAGATATATTTTTAGTATCAGATATATGATTACATTAGGCTTTTTGTGGGACAAGAGAATTTGAAGTTTTGGTCCCAAAGTTGGAGTCTGATACATAGGGGTAAATTACCAGATGAATTATGGGAAACAGTGGCTTCGAAATATTGGCTATTTTTTTAAATGTAATTTTTACACTGGTTTGTTACCAGACAGGAAACTAAAAATGAGACGGAAACATATGAATTTTTTTTTTGCATTTTAGAAACAAGGGATACTCTGCTCCAGGGGTGGGTAGGCGGGGTTGGTGGGAAAATTCTGCTTTTGAGGCTGCTAGGTGGCTGAAAATGACTGGTTTCGGTATTTTTTCAGGCAATTTTTCAGGTTGAAGTCTTGCCTTTGACAATAAATAATTCCACCCACATTCAGATTGTTTATTTCTACTTAGTCAGATAGTGTTATATGTTTTTTGTGGATTTGGGAAATGTAATACATGTAATGGGTTTGATAACTAAGTTACAGGATATCTGCATTTGAAGAGAGTGTATGGCATGTCACATTTGGAAATGCCTGGAAAACTGTGGAGCAGAACCTTAAAGAGCATTCTGCCGACGGTGTCAATTCTTGAACCAGGAAGTTCCTTATTTGTGTTTGAGTTATAAATACACCATTTTTCAAAAAACTTTTCATTATTTCTGGTTTGTGTGCTATTGTCAGTAGTAGTTAACATTCATCAAGGGATATCTCAACACAACTGGAAGGAAATAAATGGAAATTTTGAGAAATTTAGTGATGTAGCCTAATTTCGCACTTGTTTTGAATTTTCGTCAAGATTTCAAAAACATTAAGGTAAAGCACTGCCTTTCCTAAACACCGAGCCTTGTATTTATGACAAATTTATGCAGTTATGGACAGCCTGGTTGTTACTGTTGACCAGAGATTTGCAGTCATGGTGTCTACTTTTTCATTTTGGTCATTGTGTCATGTCTGTGTGTCATCCGTCTGTCAAGCTGTTCACGCTTTCATATCTAGAGAGCAACACCCCCCCACCCCCACCCCCCAAAAAAGCTATGGTTATTAGTGCTTATTGTTTTACATTTTGATTGTATTTAACAGTGCTATTGGCAAGACCTGGGTAGTCAATGTGGCTGGTGGTAATAACAAAAATACTATCTGAAGTGGCTCAGAGAATCTGGGGGGGGGGGGGGGTGTGGTGTGGTTGTGAAAATCGGGTAAAATCTAACTTACAAAGCTATTCGGCAATCAGGAAGGCCATGCTGTATCTTTTTACTGGTTGAAAATAGAGACTTGTGGCTTTTGTTCATTCAACTCAGGATAGACTCCAGATTATTTTGCCTGAGTGAAATCCAGGGGGAGATCACTCTTGTTTTCTCTTTAAGGTTCCGCTCCACAGTTTCGCACTTTTGCACAGGGGTGAAATTCTAAACAAAGTTCGTATGTTGAAACTAAGGCCATGTAAAATAGAGATATATTTTTCGTATCAGATATATGATTACATTAAGCTTTTTGTTGGACAAGAGAATTTGAAGTTTTGGTCCCAAAAATGGAGTCTGATACATAGGGGTAAATTACCAGATGAATTATGGGAAACAGTGGCTTCGAAATATTGGCTATTTTTTTAAATGTAATATTTACTCTTGTTTGTTACCAGACAGGAAACTAAAAATGAGACGGAAACATATGAATTTTTTTTTTGCATTTTAGAAACAAGGGATACTCTGCTCCAGGGGTGGGTAGGCGGGGTTGGTGGGAAAATTCTGCTTTTGAGGCTGCTAGGTGGCTGAAAATGACTGGTTTCGGTATTTTTTCAGGCAATTTTTCAGGTTGAAGTCTTGCCTTTGACAATAAATAATTCCACCCACATTCAGATTGTTTATTTCTACTTAGTCAGATAGTGTTATATGTTTTTTTGTGGATTTGGGAAATGTAATACATGTAATGGGTTTGATAACTAAGTTACAGGATATCTGCATTTGAAGAGAGTGTATGGAATGTCACATTTGGAAATGCCTGGAAAACTGTGGAGCAGAACCTTAAAGAGCATTCTGCCGACGGTGTCAATTCTTGAACCAGGAAGTTCCTTATTTGTGTTTGAGTTATAAATACACCATTTTTCAAAAAACTTTTCATTATTTCTGGTTTGTGTGCTATTGTCAGTAGTAGTTAACATTCATCAAGGGATATCTCAGCACAACTGGAAGGAAATAAATGGAAATTTTGAGAAATTTATTGATGTACCCTAATTTCGCACTTGTTTTGAATTTTCGTCAAGATTTCAGAAACATTAAGGTAGAGCACTGCCCTTCCTAAACACCGAGCCTTGTATTTATGATAAATTTATTTATGCAGTTATGGACAGCCTGGTTGTTACTGTTGACCAGAGATTTGCAGTCATGATGTTTACTTTTTCATTTTGGTCATTGGTGTCATGTCTGTGTGTCATCCGTCTGTCAAGCTGTTCACACTTTCATATCTAGAGAGCAACACCCACCCCCCCCCCCCCAAAAAAAAAGCTATGGTTATTAGTGCTTATTGTTTTACATTTTGATTGTATTTAACAGTGCTATTGGCACGACCTGGGTAGTCAATGTGGCTGGTGGTAATAACAAAAATACTATCTGCAGTGGCTCAGAGAAATCGTGTGGGGGGGGGGGGGGGGTGGTGTGGTGTGGTTGTGAAAATCGGGTAAAATCTAACTGAAAAAGCTATTCGGCAATCAGGAAGGCCATGCTGTATCTTTTTACTGGTTGAAAATAGAGACTTGTGGTTTTTGTTCATTCAACTCAGGATAGACTCCAGATCATTTTGCCTGAGTGAAATCCAGGGGGAGATCACTCTTGTTTTCTCTTTAAGGTTCCGCTCCACAGTTTCGCACTATTGCACAGGGGTGAAATTCTAAACAAAGGGCGTATGTTGAAACTAAGGCCATGTAAAATAGAGATATATTTTTAGTATCAGATATATGATTACATTAGGCTTTTTGTTGGACAAGAGAATTTGAAGTTTTGGTCCCAAAGTTGGAGTCTGATACATAGGGGTAAATTACCAGATGAATTATGGGAAACAGTGGCTTCGAAATATTGGCTATTTTTTTAAATGTAATTTTTACACTGGTTTGTTACCAGACAGGAAACTAAAAATGAGACGGAAACATATGAATTTTTTTTTTTGCATTTTAGAAACAAGGAATACTCTGCTCCAGGGGTGGGTAGGCGGGGTTGGCGGGAAAATTCTGCTTTTGAGGCTGCTAGGTGGCTGAAAATGACTGGTTTCGGTATTTTTTCAGGCAATTTTTCAGGTTGAAGTCTTGCCTTTGACAATAAATAATTCCACCCACATTCAGATTGTTTATTTCTACTTAGTCAGATAGTGTTATATTTTTTTTGTGGATTAGGGAAATGTAATACATGTAATGGGTTTGATAACTAAGTTACAGGATATTTGCATTTGAAGAGAGTGTATGGAATGTCACATTTGGAAATGCCTGGAAAACTGTGGAGCAGAACCTTAAAGAGCATTCTGCCGACGGTGTCAATTCTTGAACCAGGAAGTTCCTTATTTGTGTTTGAGTTATAAATACACCATTTTTCAAAAAACTTTTCATTATTTCTGGTTTGTGTGCTATTGTCAGTAGTAGTTAACATTCATAAAGGGATATCTCAGCACAACTGGAAGGAAATAAATGGAAATTTTGAGAAATTTATTGATGTAGCCTAATTTTGCACTTGTTTTGAATTTTCGTCAAGATTTCAAAAACATTAAGGTAGAGCACTGCCTTTCCTAAACACTGAGCCTTGTATTTATGACAAATTTATGCAGTTATGGACAGCCTGGTTGTTACTGTTGACCAGAGATTTGCAGTCATGGTGTCTACTTTTTCATTTTGGTCATTGGTGTCATGTCTGTGTGTCATCCGTCTGTCAAGCTCTTCACGCTTTCAAATCTAGAGGCAACACCCCCCACCCCCCAAAAAAGCTATGGTTATTAGTGCTTATTGTTTTACATTTTGATTGTATTTAACAGTGCTATTGGCAGGACCTGGGTAGTCAATGTGGCTGGTGGTAATAACAAAAATACTATCTGAAGTGGCTCAGAGAAATCGGGGGGGGGGGGGGTGGTGTGGTGTGGTTGTGAAAATCGGGTAAAATCTAACTGAAAAAGCTATTCGGCAATCAGGAAGGCCATGCTGTATCTTTTTACTGGTTGAAAATAGAGACTTGTGGTTTTTGTTCATTCAACTCAGGATAGACTCCAGATTATTTTGCCTGAGTGAAATCCAGGGGGAGATCACTCTTGTTTTCTCTTTAAGGTTCCGCTCCACAGTTTCGCACTATTGCACAGGGGTGAAATTCTAAACAAAGGGCATATGTTGAAACTAAGGCCATGTAAAATAGAGATATATTTTTCGTATCAGATATATGATTACATTTGGCTTTTTGTTGGACAAGAGAATTTGAAGTTTTGGTCCCAAAGTTGGAGTCTGATACATAGGGGTAAATTACCAGATGAATTATGGGAAACAGTGGCTGCGAAATATTGGCTATTTTTTTAAATGTAATATTTACACTGGTTTGTTACCAGACAGGAAACTAAAAATGAGACGGAAACATATGATTTTTTTTTTGGCATTTTAGAAACAAGGGATACTCTGCTCCAGGGGTGGGTAGGCGGGGTTGGTGGGAAAATTCTGCTTTTGAGGCTGCTAGGTGGCTGAAAATGACTGGTTTCGGTATTTTTTCAGGCAATTTTTCAGGTTGAAGTCTTGCCTTTGACAATAAATAATTCCACCCACATTCAGATTGTTTATTTCTACTTAGTCAGATAGTGTTATATGTTTTTTTGTGGATTTGGGAAATGTAATACATGTAATGGGTTTGATAACTAAGTTACAGGATATCTGCATTTGAAGAGAGTGTATGGCATGTCACATTTGGAAATGCCTGGAAAACTGTGGAGCAGAACCTTAAAGAGCATTCTGCCGACGGTGTCAATTCTTGAACCAGGAAGTTCCTTATTTGTGTTTGAGTTATAAATACACCATTTTTCAAAAAACTTTTCATTATTTCTGGTTTGTGTGCTATTGTCAGTAGTAGTTAACATTCATCAAGGGATATCTCAGCACAACTGGAAGGAAATAAATGGAAATTTTGAGAAATTTATTGATGTAGCCTAATTTCGCACTTGTTTTGAATTTTCGTCAAGATTTCAAAAACATTAAGGTAGAGCACTGCCTTTCCTAAACACCGAGCCTTGTATTTATGACAAATTTATTTATGCAGTTATGGACAGCCTGGTTGTTACTGTTGACCAGAGATTTGCAGTCATGGTGTCTACTTTTTCATTTTGGTCATTGGTGTCATGTCTGTGTGTCATCCGTCTGTCAAGCTGTTCACGCTTTCATATCTAGAGAGCAACACCCACCCGCCCCCCCCCCCAAAAAAAAAATGCTATGGTTATTAGTGCTTATTGTTTTACATTTTGATTGTATTTAACAGTGCTATTGGCACGACCTGGGTAGTCAATGTGGCTGGTGGTAATAACAAAAATACTATCTGCAGTGGCTCAGAGAAATCGTGGGGGGGGGGGGGGGGTGGGGTGGTGTGGTGTGGTTGTGAAAATCGGGTAAAATCTAACTGAAAAAGCTATTCGGCAATCAGGAAGGCCATGCTGTATCTTTTTACTGGTTGAAAATAGAGACTTGTGGGGTTTGTTCATTCAACTCAGGATAGACTCCAGATTATTTTGCCTGAGTGAAATCCAGGGGGAGATCACTCTTGTTTTCTCTTTAAGGTTCCGCTACACAGTTTCGCACTATTGCACAGGGGTGAAATTCTAAACAAAGGGTGTATGTTGAAACTAAGGCCATGTAAAATAGAGATATATTTTTAGTATCAGATATATGATTACATTAGGCTTTTTGTTGGACAAGAGAATTTGAAGTTTTGGTCCCAAAGTTGGAGTCTGATACATAGGGGTAAATTACCAGATGAATTATGGGAAACAGTGGCTTCGAAATATTGGCTATTTTTTTAAATGTAATTTTTACACTGGTTTGTTACCAGACAGGAAACTAAAAATGAGACGGAAACATATGAATTTTTTTTTTTGCATTTTAGAAACAAGGGATACTCTGCTCCAGGGGTGTGTAGGCGGGGTTGGTGGGAAAATTCTGCTTTTGAGGCTGCTAGGTGGCTGAAAATGACTGGTTTCGGTATTTTTTCAGGCAATTTTTCAGGTTGAAGTCTTGCCTTTGACAATAAATAATTCCACCCACATTCAGATTGTTTATTTCTACTCAGTCAGATAGTGTTATATGTTTTTTGTGGATTTGGGAAATGTAATACATGTAATGGGTTTGATAACTAAGTTACAGGATATCTGCATTTGAAGAGAGTGTATGGCATGTCACATTTGGAAATGCCTGGAAAACTGTGGAGCAGAACCTTAAAGAGCATTCTGCCGACGGTGTCAATTCTTGAACCAGGAAGTTCCTTATTTGTGTTTGAGTTATAAATACACCATTTTTCAAAAAACTTTTCATTATTTCTGGTTTGTGTGCTATTGTTAGTAGTAGTTAACATTCATCAAGAGATATCTCAGCACAACTGGAAGGAAATAAGTGGAAATTTTGAGAAATTTATTGATATAGCCTAATTTCGCACTTGTTTTGAATTTTCGTCAAGGTTTCAAAAACATTAAGGTAGAGCACTGCCTTTCCTAAACACCGAGCCTTGTATTTATGACAAATTTATTTATGCAGTTATGGACAGCCTGGTTGTTACTGTTGACCAGAGATTTGCAGTCATGGTGTCTACTATTTCATTTTGGTCATTGGTGTCATGTCTGTGTGTCATCCGTCTGTCAAGCTGTTCACGCTTTCATATCTAGAGAGCAACACCCCCCCCCCCCAAAAAAAAGCTATGGTTATTAGTGCTTAGTGTTTTACATTTTGATTGTATTTAACAGTGCTATTGGCACGACCTGGGTAGTCAATGTGACTGGTGGTAATAACAAAAATACTATCTGCAGTGGCTCAGAGAAATCGTGGGTAGGGGGGGGGGGGTGGGGGGGTGGTGTGGTGTGGTTGTGAAAATCGGGTAAAATCTAACTGAAAAAGCTATTCGGCAATCAGGAAGGCCATGCTGTATCTTTTTACTGGTTGAAAATAGAGACTTGTGGTTTTTGTTCATTCAACTCAGGATAGACTCCAGATTATTTTGCCTGAGTGAAATCCAGGGGGAGATCACTCTTGTTTTCTCTTTAAGGTTCCGCTCCACAGTTTCGCACTATTGCACAGGGGTGAAATTCTAAACAAAGGGCATATGTTGAAACTAAGGCCATGTAAAATAGAGATATATTTTTCGTATCAGATATATGATTACATTAGGCTTTTTGTTGGACAAGAGAATTTGAAGTTTTGGTCCCAAAGTTGGAGTCTGATACATAGGGGTAAATTACCAGATGAATTATGGGAAACAGTGGCTGCGAAATATTGGCTATTTTTTTAAATGTAATATTTACACTGGTTTGTTACCAGACAGGAAACTAAAAATGAGACGGAAACATATGAATTTTTTTTTTGCATTTTAGAAACAAGGGATACTCTGCTCCAGGGGTGGGTAGGCGGGGTTGGTGAGAAAATTCTGCTTTTGAGGCTGCTAGGTGGCTGAAAATGACTGGTTTCGGTATTTTTTCAGGCAATTTTTCAGGTTGAAGTCTTGCCTTTGACAATAAATAATTCCACCCACATTCAGATTGTTTATTTCTACTTAGTCAGATAGTGTTATATGTTTTTTTGTGGATTTGGGAAATGTAATACATGTAATGGGTTTGATAACTAAGTTACAGGATATCTGCATTTGAAGAGAGTGTATGGCATGTCACATTTGGAAATGCCTGGAAAACTGTGGAGCAGAACCTTAAAGAGCATTCTGCCGACGGTGTCAATTCTTGAACCAGGAAGTTCCTTATTTGTGTTTGAGTTATAAATACACCATTTTTCAAAAAACTTTTCATTATTTCTGGTTTGTGAGCTATTGTCAGTAGTAGTTAACATTCATCAAGGGATATCTCAGCACAACTGGAAGGAAATAAATGGAAATTTTGAGAAATTTATTGATGTAGCCTAATTTCGCACTTGTTTTGAATTTTCGTCAAGATTTCAAAAACATTAAGGTAGAGCACTGCCTTTCCTAAACACCGAGCCTTGTATTTATGACAAATTTATTTATGCAGTTATGGACAGCCTGGTTGTTACTGTTGACCAGAGATTTGCAGTCATGGTGTCTACTTTTTCATTTTGGTCATTGGTGTCATGTCTGTGTGTCATCCGTCTGTCAAGCTGTTCACGCTTTCATATCTAGAGAGCAACACCCACCCGCCCCCCCCCCCCCCCAAAAAAAAATGCTATGGTTATTAGTGCTTATTGTTTTACATTTTGATTGTATTTAACAGTGCTATTGGCACGACCTGGGTAGTCAATGTGGCTGGTGGTAATAACAAAAATACTATCTGCAGTGGCTCAGAGAAATCGTGGGTGGGGGGGGGGGGGGGGGGTGGTGTGGTGTGGTTGTGAAAATCGGGTAAAATCTAACTGAAAAAGGTATTCGGCAATCAGGAAGGCCATGCTGTATCTTTTTACTGGTTGAAAATAGAGACTTGTGGTTTTTGTTCATTCAACTCAGGATAGACTCCAGATTATTTTGCCTGAGTGAAATCCAGGGGGAGATCACTCTTGTTTTCTCTTTAAGGTTCCGCTCCACAGTTTCGCACTATTACACAGGGGTGAAATTCTAAACAAAGGGCTATGTTGAAACTAAGGCCATGTAAAATAGAGATATATTTTTAGTATCAGATATATGATTACAATAGGCTTTTTGTTGGACAAGAGAATTTGAAGTTTTGGTCCCAAAGTTGGAGTCTGATACATAGGGGTAAATTACCAGATGAATTATGGGAAACAGTGGCTTTGAAAAATTGGCTATTTTTTTTAAATGTAATTTTTACACGGGTTTGTTTCCAGATAGGTAACTAAAAAATGAGGCGGAAACATATAAATTTTTTTTTTTTGCATTTTAGAAACAAGGGATGCTCTGCTCCAGGGGTGGGTAGGCGGGGTTGGTGGGAACATTCTGCTTTTGAGGCTGCTTGGTGGCTGAAAATGACTGGTTTCGGTATTTTTTCAGGCAATTTTTCAGGTTGAAGTCTTGCCTTTGACAATAAATAATTCCACCCACATTCAGATTGTTTATTTCTACTTAGTCAGATAGTGTTATATGTTTTTGTGGATTTGGGAAATGTAATACATGTAATGGGTTTGATAACTAAGTTACAGGATATTTGCATTTGAAGAGAGTGTATGACATGTCACATTTGGAAATGCCTGGAAAACTGTGGAACGGAACCTTTCTTGAAAGTTTTTCTCCGCGAAACAGTTGACGTTGCTATTGACGTCGTGATGTCATGATGCACACGCGACGTCATAGAGATGTTGACCACTCCGGGTAATGAGGGTCGACAACCTCCTGCTATACTACTTTTTTCGAGAACCAATAATTAACGAAACGGGCCCCAAACCGCAAACATTCGTTTATTATTATTAATATTTTCAAGAAATACTTTTGTTGCACAAAAGTAATTCTTTAAAATAATAGTAATAAACGAACAAGCGTTTACAGATAAAGGATATATGAAACCTAAATATAGTTTTGCACAATGAAAATTGTGACATCGCTGTCGTGCGAGCGGCCAGTACTTTTTCCGGCAGACAACTTGAAAAATTCTGACACGGACAGGGTCATGGGACGCACCCCCTCTCTCCACCCTTTTAGCTTGAGACCTGGGGCATACCATTCTAGTGTCAGTTTCATTAAAACGTTGGGCACCAGTGTAAATAAACTATGTAAGAGTGTTAGTGCCACCAACACAAGTGATGGTCAGCACGCAGCTCTGTCAGTCATAGTGAACGAAACTCTGTTGAAATGACCAACAGTTATCTTATTTATCTGGCTATACCTACCCTATACCTGTCATATCCAGTATTGAATACAGGTGACCCTCCCCCCTATCGACACCACCACAATGTTATCCCCCAGACGAATAAAATAATTTTCCAATGCATTAGATTGCACGACAATACACTGGCTTCTGATTTCTAACAAACTCTCTCGCCCTACCGACCGGACACTAATAATACCCCTCTTAACACCCGAACCTTGACATTTCTGCCAGATAGGCCTCCTTTTCATTCATTAACGACCACTCCAAGTGGAATATTGTTTTCCGAACGAGTACACCAGACCTCACCCATACAAATGCCCAATTTTGTCCATCGACTTTGCCATCCGTTACCTAACTGTAAATAAGAATTTAGTGCAACCCCGCCCAGCATCCTGGTGTTGATGATCAAATAAACTGATGCTCTATTCCAAACCGTATTTACAAAGGATGCAGCTTGACAACTGCTGTTCCATGTAAAATTTACCAATCCCCCCTCCCACACACACACAGAGCTATATCCGTCTAATAAACATTCTAATAAAATACCAAACAACACACGTTATTGACAAGTATCGTTAAATCACGTTGCAATAAAAGTCCAAAGAGTGAATCTATACTATACATGAGGCTCCGTGAAGACATCCCACAACTTCGGATGCCTTCCCCATCCCGCCATAATAAACCACAAAAAGAGCGATACACCCAAAAGATATCAGTGCACGCACGTTTCTCTCATCCGCCAGTGAGCAATGCTGCGAAAGTTGCCTCCTCCCTCTCCCCACACACACTACTCGAAAAGTGCTGCCGGTAAATGTCACCACTGGAGTGGCTCACCCTTACGAAGATGTGCGACTTTCACCCATTGCAGTGACCCAAAATTACAGCAGAAAATAGAAGATCGTGGAAATAATGGCCTTCCACCTCTAATTCAACTTCCACCCCACCTAGCATTTCCCCATTTGAATCCCGACGCACCGACACCCATAATATATTATTTATTTATTTATTGGTGTTTAAGGTCACATATTTATGCACATGGCTAATCATGACCGTGACAGTTTTACGGGTGGAGGAAGCCGGAGTACCCGGAGAGAACCACCAAGCAACGGCGAGCAACAGCGAGCAACTGTCAGCTCCCCAATTAACTCCACACAAGCAGGGTTAACATTGGTTGAAGACAAGTGCACCATCGACGTGCAGTACACCTTAGTACACAACGCCACCGTTCCCCCACGTGGGCAATGGAGATGAAGTGTCTTGCCCAAGGACACAACGCGGTTGCCGCAGGTGGGATTCGAACCGAGGACCTCTCGGCTTGCAGCCTGCACCTCTACCTACTGAGCCACCGCGCTCTCCGACACCCATAATAGATGAAGATCAAAATGGAACACATCCCACAAAAGCAAACTGAACCGTCATTGTGTGCATAAACAGTAAATACTCAACACCGTTGCAGCTGATAAGCTACCAAGTGTACAATAAAAAGTCGAAATTTCGAGATTTTTAGTCGAAATTTCGAGATAAAAAGTCGAAATTTCGACTTTCTGGGTCTGAGAATTATTTTTTATCATGTCCCTAGTACGCTTCCGTATCTGCAAATTTATTTTCACAAAACACTTTTTCATAAAATTTATGAAAAAGCTTTTTGTAAAATAATTTTCAAACATAAAATATATTTTCTTAGAAAATATTTTTTGTGTTTGCAAATTATTTTTCTATTTTGCAAAACACAAAAATAATTAAGCTGAACAAACAATTAATTTACAAACCACAACAAACATTTAAGCTAAACAAATATTAATTTGCAAACACAAAAAATAAAATTGCTGTACAGTGGAAACTTATAAGCCAACAAATGTACTATATGAGCTGGTCATAAGCATGATTCAGGAGGCATGAAACCACCAAGCATTTTTAACACTGAGTTTTCCATAGGGTCCATAGGCTTAGTGTTAAAGTGTGAAACTTATAGACCCAAGAACTTATAGACCCAAACTTATGGGGACAAACCTGAATACACTGTGCCACCACAGTTAGTTGTCGCATACACAAGCAAGTCTTTGTTATAAAAAAGACAAAAAACAGTTCCCTTATCCTACAGTGAACCTTATAAGCCAACAAATGTACCATAGGAGCTGGTCATAAGCATGATGTAGGAGGCATGAAAGCACCAAGCATTTTTAACACTGAGTTTTCCATAGAGTCCATAGGCTTAGTGTTAAAGTGTGGAACTTATAGACCCTAGAACTTATAGACCCAAGAACTTATAAGTTCTTGAGTCTATAAGTTTCTTGGGTCTATAAGTTTCAGATTTTGGGTCTGTTGTGCCTCCCCTAACTACTTACGAGTAACTATTGCTTATCTTGACAATGTGTAGGGACTGCGAAAAAAAACTCCCTATCGAATGTCATCCAGGGTACGACAGTTTCTCCTGGTTACTTCCTGCAAGCAAAGCAATGTTTAAGCCAATGGGTCTCTGGGTTTTACTCGGAGGTCCATTAGCTAAAAGATTGCTTGTGCGAAGGGTATGTGTACAGAATTTGTAAGCCTTACTAAGTTACTAGGGATCAAAACACCCTGAGCGAGGTTGTATTTGCGCCCAATTCATGATAGGACTTCTGGTTTTAACTGTATGCTTTTCACAAAATATGAAGTTGTTCACATTCTACTCAAGTACATGGCATTATTCCGGACAAGAAATTAAACCCTTACATGACCTTCAGAGCAAACCGCCCTCGTCCAAACAAAATATTTTCATCTTTGTTTCAAAACCATACTTTATGGCCCTTCATTTGGAGCGAGCTCGTTCCATTGCATATCATAAGCTATGCTTTTGAATCAAAATGAAAATACATCAAAACTCTTTCATGAATGGTGATTTTCGTGTATAGCACTGGACGGTGTTTCCTCTTTACATTAAGTAAAGGGTTAATTTAGCGGTAATAAAACACAGGGGATATAGAAGGCATGCTTGATATAGATGCCACAATTGGTTAAGTTAGAGCAGTTCCAGATGCTGCAGGACCCGAAAAATCTTTGCCCTCTAACTTTTCTAAAACATGTACCGTTCCCCCTCCCCACCACAAACACACACACCTTTTCCAGAGCTTTCACCACCCCAGCCTGTCACGACAATCTGCGCGTTAAATTATTTTTAGACAAAGCCATAATAAATGTGAACTGTGAAGAAAACCTCCCTACAATATCCAGTTGGAGTAACCTCTTCACACACCCTCACCCCCCCCCCCCCCCCCACACACACACACAGGGTCAACACGTGAATCCAATCGAAGGATGACAATTTATCTCTTATTCAAGAGATGTTTACCTCGTAATTAGTATATCCTTTTACGTGATAGTTATCTCGAAATTTACGATATGTTATCTCGTAATTTCGAGATAGTAACTAAATTGCATGTGACGCTTAGACGCTGTATGCCATATAAAACGGACGTGGGTGTTATTAAAATTTAGTGACGGTAGGAAGCGCGCATGTGTGTGCGGTAGGGTTGGAATAGGGGTTGGGGGATTGGTATATCAATTGAACAATATCCAAGTTAAGTGGGCTGTACTGTGTCAGGTTTGTGTACTGGAATCTTTGAACTCCTCCGTTTCTCGACCGATCGATCTCAAATTTTGTACACGGGGGTAATTCGTCCCTGCGAGTAACATGGGATGGGTGCGTTGCTCATGTGGGGTGACCGTGACTTTGAAATTGATGACCTTGACCTTTTATTTCGAAAACGGCTGGGCCGATCGGGCTAAAATTTCATATGTGCGGGTATATTGACCCATCGACCATTTTGACTTTATCCGGGTGCCCGTGCGGGGTGACCTTGACCTTGAAATTGGTGATCTTGACCTTTTATTTCGAAAACGGCTCGGCCGATCGGGCTAAAATTTTTCACATGTGCGGGTATATTGACCCATCGATCATTTTGACTTTATCAGGGTGCCCGTGCGGGGTGACATTGACCTTGAAATTGGTGACCTTGACCTTCTATTTCGAAAACGGCTGATATAACCATCTTCTCCTGTGCAACGCAGGGTATCACCCGCTAGTTGTTATATAGATTAAATGATTATGCTCCCCCTCAAAAGTTGAAAAGTGGGGCTACTTGTCTGGGATAGGAGAGGTGACCCCTACATGTTCACCCCCACCCCACCCCGAAGACCAATCCTGGTTGCAGGCCTGATGGCAGTGCATCTTTCTGTCGGCAGTTTTATTGAAGAAGGCACACATGTATTTCTGAGTTGTCATGAGGTTGCTGTGGGAGCGAATGACTTCTACTTTATTGGCGTGTATTCAAAAGGCGCGTTTGATAACGTGGAATACCTTTGCTGGAATTAAGTTTGCTGTCCATTATTAAAATCCAATTTTTGAATTGTTTTGACAATCTTCTCTCGACCGAAGATTGTTGTTTTGGGCCCAAATCCTCATTCGTTCCTACCTATCCCAGCTCTCTTTAGGGATGTGGCGACGGGAATTTTGTGTGTGTGTGGAGGGGGGGGGGGGGGGGGGAGCATTTCAAGGCTCAAATTTTCAACAGTTCGAAATTTTCATGCATAAAATGCAAAATTGTGGGAAATTTCAAACTGGAAAATAGATAAAAATTTTAATTTTTTGCAACCGATTTTTGTGTTAAGTATGTGTTTTTAGACGAAAGCTGGGATATTTTTCTACTTCTAATCAAACTTTAGACTAAACAAGCCTCCAGTATGAAACATTTCTGACCGTATAGGATGCGTTTGGTTGAACTGTTCGAACAGTTAAAAAACTTGAGGTTGAAAATTATAATCCAAGGGTGTTTGTTCAAATCAATTTCCCTGGAGTTGGAAATTGAGTCTGTCTCAGCTGCCCGGGAGGAGGGGGTGGGGGGGGGGGGGGGTGCATGATCCTCGGTCTTCCTACATGTGTCGAAGAGTCGTTCGCGGATTCACTACTCATGTGTATTAAATGTGTTCGTCCTGTCAGGTATAATTCAGGGGCGGATCCAGGATTGTTTGAAAGAGGGGCGCTAATTACCCCCCACAGTTAGTCTAAACTTGGAAACCAAAGTCCGTGATATAACTTTTTGGTTTGGTACGCCCACAGGACGTACCAAACCAAAACATTATATTACGGACTTTCGGTTCAAGTTTGGACTACCTTATAGTGTGTCACGCAGCATGATCCGAGCCTCGAAACGGCTAGTTGGGGTGAGAGCACGAGAGGTGCTGTCCCCCTGTCGTTCGTGGGGTGCCCCCCCCCCCCTACCTCCCGGAGTATTTTTGAAAAACTGGGGGCCAAAACCCGTGTTCTCAGCAACTCTGAGAGGCTGCTGTGACCGACTCCCCAGGCTGTTACTTATTGTGTTGTTATCGCGACTATAAATTCAATTGATGTAAACGATGTATTCTTAGCATGGCGTCAATTCGTTTACGTGGGAGCACGCGTTATCTATCGGAAGGGCCCCGAGTCAAATTTCGGTACCATGTTTTGACATTGCTCCGGCAAATATAGAGCCCCCCCCCCCCCCTCCTTGGATCCAATCTTCCAATTTTCTGGCTTGCGTCCTGTGTTGAAGCGAGAAACGGCCATTTTGTGACGCATTTTGTGTCAGATATCCAGAGATATCACGGATATTTACACAGCATTGCTCCATCTTGAATAGAATCCAACATGGGAGCCTTGACCCAGTGCAAGTGCAACCACAAATGCAAGTGAATGTCTGACGGAATCAGTTTTATTCTATATCCACCAATAGGGAGGAAAAAAAGCTTTCTTCACATTTATTTTGCTCTAATATTTTGAAGAATAATTCCTGAACATGCACAATCTTTACTACAATAAAAATCTACTTACGTTCATCCATTCCGCAGACTCGTGTCCTTCTTGTCTTGAGAAAAGCACGGACACGTGTTTACAGAGAAGCGTCTGCTGTCGCAATGGACGAGCATTCCAAGTTTCGTATACACTAAGATTTAAAATAGTTTTCGTCGAAACGAAAAGGCTCTCGTATATACGAAAGAGTTTTCGTTTAAACGAAAAAGGTTTCGTTTAAACGAAATAGTTTTCATTTAAACGAAAAAGGTTTTCGTATATACGAAAGTGGTTTCGTATATACGAAAAAGTTTTCGTTTAAACGAAAAAGTTTTCGTTTAAACGAAATAGTTTTCGTTTAAACGAAAAGGTTTTCGTATATACGAAAGTGGTTTCGTTTAAACGAAAAAGTTTTCGTATATACGAAAGTGGTTTCGTATATACGAAAAAGTTTTCGTTTAAATGAAAAAGTTTTCGTTTAAACGAAATAGTTTTCGTTTTAACGAAAATGTTTTCGTTTAAACGAAATAGTTTTCGTTTAAACGAAAAGGTTTTCGTATATACGAAAGTGGTTTCGTTTAAACGAAAAAGGTTTTGTATATACGAAAGCGGTTTCGTTTAAACGAAACAATTTAATTTTTTTCCATGTGGCAGCAATACGCTTCCGTACTAATACGCTTCCGTACCCAGCAAAGCATCATGTGAAATAAGCTTTTTTGAACAGGCATAATTATAGTAGTATTTTTTCAGCCGGCCATTAGGCCACACAAAATACATTAATTGATTCTCAGGCATTTCAGGCAAACCATTGAGGGAAGAAGAGTTTTATTTTTATTTATTTTTTTTGCAAAAAGTGAGCAAACACAGAGAGGATTTCGGCTGTCTTTTCACACGCAGAAATATAGAAAGTGCATATTTATACAAATAAATTCATTTTTAATTTTAAAAATAAAACATTCCTCTGAAAACAATCTTTAGGTACAGCAATTCAAAGGCTTCATATTCTTTCGATGCTCTTCATATTATCTTTGAAGTAAAAGTATTTAATCAATAGTCATTTTCCTTGTTACAATTTATGGGAGAGTGTCTATAGGCCTGTACCGCTTTAGACAAAATTTGACGTGTCGGGGTTACTTGACCGGGCAAGGGACAGGGGATGAGCTCCTTTACGTCCGATGTTGTGTTAACCATTCAGCCCGTGCAACTACGGGTATTGTTTGAACGTCCGATGTTGTGTTAACCATTCAGCCCGTGCAACTACGGGTATTGTTTGAACCGTGCCTCAGCCGATCGAGACAAAATTTGGCATCTGGGTAATTTGACCCGAAAAAGAACATTAGACGGGTCCCGATCGCATCAGACATTGCGTCTTCAACATGATCAACTATCGTTCCACATTTATTTGTAAGCTACAGGTCCACCGTGCCTCGACCGATCAAGACAAATTTTGACATCTAGGAGTACTTTGACCATGGAAGGGCATAATGTCTGCCGATTGCGTCCTACGTCGCATTAATCCCCCAGCTAGTGTAACGCCCAGCAAAGTTCGACTCGACCGTGCCTTTGCCGATCCAGACGAAATCTGGCGTCTTGGGGTTACTGGAGTGGGAAAGGGACGGGCCTGTTTGCGTCTGATGTTGCGTTAAGCCTTCAACCCGTGCCTCGGAGGATCTGAATAAATTTGGCATCTGTATTTTGGAGTAATTTGACCAGGGTAGGGTTGGGGTTGCAATCTCGTCCGATGTCGCATTTTGACTTTAACACTTCAACCTGCACAACGACGAGTACAGTACTTTCTGTTTTTTGTACTGCTGGATTAGCCATGACGCCTAGAACAAAGTCTATGCCACCTGATCCAATCATGCAACACAACACTATGACATCAGAGAATGTTCTCTCACGCGTGCTTTCAAGATATCCAGCAGGAAATAGCGTTGCATCCTATTCCCACTGTTGGAATACCCGCGTGCCATGAGCGAGTTATGGCCATTTAGTGAACCTCCGACTATGACGCCAGCATCATCAGTGTGATCCTTGAATACCATGTAAACATGAGTGTTTAGTAAGTCTCATTGCTCGACAAAGGACGAACTCGGAGAAGCCTAGGGCAATAGTACCAGTACTGGTAACAGCTGGTGACGGTGGCCATGTGGTACATGCCATCACGGAGACGAACAAGGAAACTAGCAAGAGTGATAGTTGTAGTGGTAGTCAGCAGTTGAATCAGTGCTCCCGAGACAGAAGTTCATCAACAGCAGTACCCCTGCAAAGGTCAGTTTTGGTGAAAACTTACAAATATGAACAGTTTCGGTCGGACTTATTTGGGTGAACCATTTGTTGAGGTCACGGGTTTCCGATGGTCCCAAATATCCAGATAAAGATCTTAGGGGCTTGGTGTTGAACCACGTGAAGAAAATTCCAGATAAGCTATACGGATTCACAAAGGACATGACAGACCGACACTGATGTGTCAAGATAGAAAACTAGCTGCTGTGGGCTAATATCAGGTCTGTGTTGGGTTAGGGTAACTGATACAATGATTGGATTCAGTAACAGGCGGAGAAATCTAAGAAAGACCAGTAGGGGTACATATCGTCCATACTACTCAACCGCATCAGATGAGGTGTTCCAAGCCATACCATGTGCTCGACGCTACATTCTAACAAAGTGAGCTAAAAGTAGTATAGGATCTGGCATCGGGCAGGCCAGAAGAATAGCAAAAATCTTAACAAACAAGTTAGGGAGTGCCGACTGCCCGTATTGTACGACCACACTAAACAATCAAGTTGAACTCTCTACATCAGGTTATCTACCACTACATGTTACCTATAATAAACGTAGACTAGACCCGCTGCAGAGGGCTTTAGTCGGGCCAGCAGACCAAAAGTCTGAAGGAATATCAAATGGGGTACAAAACGTACCATTCTAAACTATTATAAAATGAAATGTAACGATTTCACTATATGATACTTATTGTATCGTACGGTGTTGATGTCATTGATTACGTTCCTGATAACGTCACAACATCGCAACATCTCAAAACCACTCCAGGAATATCTACTATACCAACAAGGGTTTTAGAAAAGCCAATAGTAGGTCGGAGGTGGGCATAGAATACTGCGATACGACGAAATGTAATTATTGCAACACATGCAATGACACGATGCCATTGAAAACGCCGCTCACAACATAAGCTATGATGTTTTTAATGACGTTACTGATGTCCTTACAGCATATCTACTGTTACCATAGCAAATGTTACCACTGTAATCCGTGTTTATTGACTGTTACCAAAGCATGCGTTGCCACAGCAACACATGGTGTCATTAATCACGTAACTCGTACTGCCATTTCAGGAGTTCACCGAATGTATTTTCGCATGACATACTATAGTAGTACTGGTATAGACCATTCTAGCTGTATGGTAGTTACTGAAAACCACAAATATGATAGAAAAGGTAAGGTCCAATAATAATAGCGGTGCAAGATAGAAGGGCAATGACGTGACACATCTATGGTAGAACCCAGTAGCAGTGGTACAAATCAGTAGTGATGGTGAAACAGAACTGTGTATTCTAGAATCGCGCAACTCGCGAATGAAAGCTAAAATTTTCGAAATTTGACAACGCAGTTTGATAATTTCCACACATTTGTCACACATATACTATTTAATTGTATGTTTTGGGCAGTAAACGAATAAATAATGGAATTCAATTGAATCTTCGAAGTTTGTATCCCGTACTGACCCATTCGGTAATGTAATGTGTGGAAATTATCAAACTGCGTTGTCAAATTTCGAAAATTTTAGTTTTCATTCGCGAGTTGCGCGATTCTAGAATACACAGTTCCGTTTGGGGGAAATGTTTCGTTTACCCTTGCCGATCGATTCAAAATCTGTCTTCTGCTCATATCAATAATCCAAGTAAGCCGTGTTTTTGATGTGAAGTGACAGACGTGACCTTTCACCTGGTTCCAAGATGAAAGTTGTTACGTCATAACCCGCCAATTTGTGACAGATACATTGTTCAACTAGACTTCTTCCAGATTCCAACGCTTGAAACACACGCATACATTTCATCTCTTTGCATTTCACTTGTGCAATTTCTCTACGCAATCGGTAAGTACTCTTGTAGTAAATATCTCATGTAGCATCTATAAATACAAAGGCAATTTCGTTACATTTGGCGTCGCTGCGAAAAAAATAATTATTTGATCGTCTTGTGCGTTTATGCAGATAGGAGCTGCCATGATGAATTTTTCTCTCACTTCATTTTTTTTAACGTCAGTTTTTCGTTAATTATTTAATAATCTGATGTTATTTTGGTATTAAACATTAATACAAATTACTTGCAAGCGATGTTACTTGCCGATTTGTGAAATGTTTAGAGAAATTGTGTTTTTCGAGTTGAGAAATTTGAATTTCCGTAATCATGATGATTCGTGTGTTTCTAGTTTGTTTTCGAGCGTTGAAAATCAAACGTCATGCTGCGATGTTTTGAAGTCTAGCATAGTCGATTTAATTTCATTTCTGGGCATAATTAAATTCGATTTTCACGAAAATTAAAATTTAATTACATAGAGTCGACCAGTAACATGAAGGTCGAGTAACACTACTTTCGACTTCAATTGTGTCACGTCGCTGCAACAGAAATAAAACAGGTGTTCCTGCGATGATCCGCAATTGGAGTTGAATCGTCCGGACATATTTTAAACGTGACAAAATTCAAAATTTCTACAAACACACAATGTTTCTTTAATTAAAACATTGTGATTTTATTAAATCAGATTTAACAATTCTGACATTCGCTCTATCCTGCGATAAAGTGTACTAAGCTTCAATTTTCAGAGAAAAGGGAGGAGATTGGTAGATTTATTTTTGGTTGATTTTGATTTTGGTTATAAGTCTCTTCTTTATTATAAAGTGAACACAAGTATAAACAATATGTCAAAGAAAGTTTTTTTTATAAATTCTGCTTCTTATGAAGAGCTGGCACAAATAAATCCAATACGCTCTTTTGCTGCTAGACAAATTGTTAACCGTCGTCGTGATGTGGGTTATTTCACATGTAAACAAGATCTTGATGAAATAGCATTGTTTCGTGGCACCCGTAGTTTATCGTCGATGATCAATCTCAGCACACCATTGGTAGGACAGGTGGTAAATAATAACATTCTACTAGGGAATGGATCATCTAGTCCACCAGTGACAGAGAATGAGTTAATTGCCTCGGCACTCACTCCACCTGCTACGGTTGATAAAAGTGTCAGACCAAAAAATATAACAGGAAAAGATCCACCTTTTGGCTTTAGCAAAAGTTAAATACAGTTGCCGGACCGGAGAACTTCGATCTGTGCGGATTCGACTTTCGTTCTTGCAACTGTTTCAATTACAACGTCACCTATTGCGCAGTTAACAACTGTGACCACTTTGGTGCAGCCACGGACTAGTACTGTGGTTAGAAGTTCCTTGGCACCAGATACTAATCGATCTAAGGACCTTGATTCTTTCGCCATGAGTGATGAGCGCAGTAGGCTTCTTGAAACTGTGAGGGTGATGAATACTTCTTTACAGACACATTTGAATGATACGCCTTCCGTTCAAATAACTCAATCGGAGGTGACCCAACCTATATCTACTTGTGATACTTTTACTGGATTACCAACAAGCTCTGCTCATCTGTCCTTTACACAACCTCTTCCAACTCAGTCTTACTCTGTGACTCAGCCCCCACTTCTTCAACAGACAGATTTTACCCCCGCCTCTCATCCATACAATACTAGTATGGGAGGTGATGCTACTAGGTATCCTAACCCAACTTACTCTGGTTACCCTTCTGTAACTCAAACCCAAGGTTTTACAGATCAAATCAGATATCCTAGCCAGACTTTCTCTGGTTATCCTCCCTCACCACCTAGCCATGTTTTTGGACAACCTTCAGGATTCCGTAGCCAGGGTGGACCTGTCTATCCTGGTTCAACTTATCCCAGTTCTGGTTACCTACCTGCATCCCACAGTCTGGGGTGGGTAGATCACTCCAGATTTTCAAGCCAGATGAATTCTGGTTACCAGCCTCATTTAGGTCACATGGGCCAACCTTTGTATGATGCCTATGGAAATGTGGTGTACCCTCCTTAATTTGGACATTCGGCTCCCCCTGCGCCACATTTTAGGCCTCCGCCTTTTTCTCAGCCAGCCTATAGGTCTGGTTCCGATTGGGGTAGAGAAAGGAGGACACCTTGGTTGCCCCGTGGTTTCAGTTATGATGGATCTTAGGTTTGGCAGCCTTTTCAATTGAAATTCAAAAAATATTTTTCTCAGCCAGCCTATAGGTTGGCGCACCGAGAAAGGAGGACACCTTGGTTGCCCCGTGGTTTCAGTTATGATGGATCTGAGGTTTGGCAGCCTTTTCAATTGAAAGTAAAAAAATTTGCAGAGTATCAACAGTGGAATCCTGAAGAACAAAACAAGTTCTTTGCTGGTCTTTGTCCGGGTGCGCTAGCGAATATTTCACTCTAATGAATGAGCGTGACCCCAATATGTCAATCGACGCTTTGTTAAAGGCGTTGGAAAATCGCTTGGGTATCATGACTTACCCGAAACCACTCAATTACGGTTCCAGCAGTCTAGACAGAAGCCAAACCAGTCCTTAGAGGAGTGGGCAGAAACTGTTTTAACGCTGGCAACACGTGCTTTCGAAGATTGTTCGCCTGATTTTACTTTTCGGCAAGCCATTCTTAGGTTGTGTCAGGGCTGTAACGATCCACATGCTGCGCTGGCTGTAGCTATGAAATCGCCGCAGACAATGGAACAAGCCATAAATAGAATCAGGTGCCACCAACATAACTATGCGGCTATTTTCCCGTATAAATGAAGAAAAGACATACGTCGTGTTTCCTCAGACACTGAACAGGAAAGCGATGACGAATATGATATCCGAGCTGTGACACATAAGTCACGTGATAAAGAAATAAATCCACGTGATTCTCACAAGAGTAATAAGACAAAAACAGATACGACTGATATCGCTGCTCTCAAAAGTCGGACGTTGAACATTGAAACGACGCTCGACAAAGTTGTGTCGCAGTTGGATCAGTTGACAAAATTGGTCACCAATTTGGCTAGCAATCCATCAAAAACGTTTATAAAACGTGAGTCGTCCCCACAGTCGAGGTCGCCCTCACCTTCAAGAAGATTTACAATTGAATGTTTTACTTGTCATGGTCCACACTATCAAAAAGATTGTCCAACAAAAAATCCTTCAAATAGACCTAACAAGGACAATCGAGTTAAATTTGGAAAGTTAAACGAGAACGGGTCAGATCATCGAGAGGTCTGATTCTGGCCCCTTCTCTCTCCAACGACCTCGTTTTTCAATCAGACTCACCGCCCATGATTACTCGGGTGAAATCTACTTCGTCAATCGCAGAACCTATATCACTTTATGGACATCAAATAAATGCTATAATAGATACTGCGGCTGATGTTTCTTTGATCTCGGATAAACTGTTTTATAATCTGAATCCCACACCACAGTGTATTAAGACAATACGTTTTAATACCGCAGCTCGTGATAGTCACATGTTTGGTAAACTGGTAGGGCCAGTTTCTTTCTCAATTGGTAGTTTAAAATTTGGAGAAAACATTTATGTAGCTCCAATTGAAGATGATATGCTGTTAGGTATGGATTTTCTGAAAAAGTATAAAGCTCAAATTGATATTTTAACAGATACTATCACTTAGTGTAATCATGTTTTTCTGACTGTGTCTACTGACACTGTTGCCACAAAAATTGCTCGTGTTTTTGCGAATCACGAAACATTGTTTCCTCCCAACTCAGTTGTTCTTCTCGAATGTTCTCTAAATCCACCATTGAATGATTGTTATTGAACCGCTTCATAGTGTAGAATCTGTGTTGTTACCAACTCTCCATGAAGGTTATACGACACCTCACGTCTGTTTTATCAACTCAGATGATCGACCAGTGTTGATAAATAAAAACAAATATATCGCAGATGCCTATGAAGTGCCCGAAATACGTTGTGATTTTGACAATTTTGAATCGGCTACTGTCAGTCAAATCGGCAGTGATGATTTAGGAATTGATTCGTCTGAAATGCCAGAACATTTGAAAACATTATTTGAGCGGTCCTCCAAACTAATTTCAGATAAATATGTTTCTCGTCTTGGTAAACTCTTAATTGAATATCAAGATGTTTTTGCAAAAGATGAGTTTGATTTAGGAAATTTTGAACAAATGGAACACACTATACCGCTAATAGAAGGTGCTCGTCCAATCAAACAGCCAATGCGCAGAACACCTGCTTGTTTTGTGGATCAAGAGGAATCGCATTTGAAAAAAATATTGGCAGCTAAAATTATTCAACCCTCTACATCTGAATGGGCTAGCGCACCTGTATTAGTGAAAACACGTGACCCAGATAACAAACATTCAATGCGCTGGTGTATTGATTATCGTCGTGTAAACGATGTAACTCAAAAAGAAGTCTACCCATTACCACGAATCGACGATTGTCTTGACACGTTGAGTGGTAATTGTTGGTTTGGCAAAGCTGACTGTCTTTCGGCTTATCATCAAGTTTCGGTGAAAAATTCGGACCGCCCTATCACAGTCTTTTTAACCAAATGTGGGGTTTTCGAGTATTTGAAAATGCCATTTGGGTTACAGGGCTCGCCGTTTACTTGGTGTAGGGTGATAAATCTAGTACTACAAGGATTAAACTGGGACATATGACTTGGGTACATAGACGATGTAGTTCTGTTGGGTAGTTCTGAAGATAACCACTTGGAAAATATACGCAAAGTGCTTGATAGGTTTCGATTACACAATCTGAAGTTGAAACCAAGCAAATGTGATTTTTTTCAAAAGGAAATTGAGTTCCTTGGTCGAAACATTAGTGAAAAAGGAGTGAAAATGTTAGATTCATCAGTTGATGTGGTATTAAACTGGCTGGTTCCCACAAATACAAATGAAGTTGAACGGTTTTGTGGCCTCGTCAATTATCACCGCTTCTTTATTAAAAAATTCGCCGAGATAGCTCGTCCTTTATATGAAATAACTGGGAAAAAATCTTTCAAGTGGGAAGCTGCCCAACAAGAAGCATTTGGTAATTTAAAACAACAATCAACTTCTCCACCTGTTTTGGCTCTTCCTAATTCAACTGATTTATTTATCCTTGATACTGACACCAGTGCTTATTCTATAGGTGGCGAACTGCTTCAATTTCAAAACGATGAAGAGAAAGTAACAGCATATGGTAGCTATGTTTTGTCCCCTCAACAAAAAAGATATTGTACCGCTCGTTTGGAACTACTCGCCGTGGTAAGATTTGTTCGTCAGTTCCGTCATTATCTGCTTGGTCGAAAATTCATTTTAAGAACTGATCATAGTAGTCTACGCTGGTTGTTAAATTTCAAGGAACCTCAAAACCAACTTGCTAGATGGTTAGAAGAACTTAGTCAACATGACATGGTGGTAGAACATCGTAAGGGTATCCATCATACAAACGCCGATGCTCTATCAAGAATTCCGGTGAACGCTTCCTGTGAAAATTATTTCCCAGGTTGTGATTTAACTGAACTCCCTTGTGGTGGATGTAAATATTATACTAGAGTTCATAACAGCTGGACCAAATTTGAACAAGAGGTCGATGACGTCGTGCCTTTATCTCAAGGTGTAATTGAATTTAGGAACGATGACTTTTCTAGTGAGTCCTCAGTGAAACAAACCACGCTATATACCGCTAGAAATAGAACCCGACCCAGTAAAAATTGATCATATTTCTCAAGAAACTGGTTGGCTAAATACTAGTCTAAATTTGGAGTATGCACCTGAGTCGTCTCCAAATTACAGAATTCTTAAAATTTCTGATCCTGAACAAATTAATCTATCGGACGTCTGCTCTGCAGATGAACTGGTTGAAGTTCAGCGAGCTGATCCTGGCCTCAAGCCAGTTATTGATTGGTTAGAATCTGGAGAAACTCCAACTGAAGGAGAACTTTTCCGGTGTTGTCCAGCAACAAAATATTTTTGGATAAATCGGAAACGATTTTTGATAAAAAACAATCTTCTGTAAAGAATTTGTAGAGATGATAGTCAAGTTCTGGTTGTGCCAAGTAAATTCGCACCAGATCTTTTGCATATCGCTCATGACATACCGTCCTCTGGTCATTTAGGAGTGTTCCGAACTCGTGAACGACTTCGAAAACAGTTTTATTGGTACGGCATCACTGACGACATCGACAGTTATGTTGCTGCATGTTCTCAGTGTGTCAGGAGCAAGACCGGAGGCAAACACGCTTAGTGGGAACAAATAATATACCAGTCAGGTGCACCAATGGAAAGAGTACATATTGATTTTCTCGGACCTTTACCACTTAGTGATAATGGAAATAAATATATTTTGGTTCTAACATGTCAATTCACCAAGTGGGTTGAATTTATCGCTTTACATGATCAAACCACCGAAACAGCAGCATGTGCCGCTGTAAATGAATTCTTTTCCCTATTCGGTTGTCCTTTACAACTATCTTCGGATCAAGGTTCATGCTTTGAATCAAATCTTTTTCAAGAGATGTGTACAGTGTTACAAATTCATAAATCTAGGACAACGCCGTACCGACCGTCAGCTAATGGCTCGGCGGAACGCCAGAACCGACCGCTGATGAATATTGTACGGTGCTATGTAGATAAAAATCAGAAAAATTGGGACAAATTTTTGCCTCAGTTAGCCGGAGCAATTCGATCCTCAGTGCATCGAATGACCGGTTTTACGCCAAACAAAATGATGTTGGGTAGGGAAGTAAATCATCCCAGCGACATCATGTACAATTTTCATCTTGGTGAAACTGAGCACAAAAATACTGGCCAATTTGTCCAAAATTTGGTAGAAAAATCTAAAGAATGTCACCAGTTAGCCAGGTCAAAATTAAAAATGGCATGTCAAAAGATGAAACGTGATTACGATGTGAAAACTTATAAATATGAACACAAGGTGGGAGATCTGGTCTTCTTATTAGACGATTCATCCAAGAAGGGCAAGTGTAGAAAATTATGTCCTTTCTGGAAGGGACCGGGAATCGTGTCGAAGGTCTTGACCCCATACTTGTACAAAATGCTTTTCAAGAACTCCCAGAACATCGTTAATCATGACCGTCTTAAGAAATGTTTTGATAAGTCTTTACCTGTTTGGCTAACTAAAACGCTTGAACTTTTCCATCAGACTAGTGAAGTGAAAGCGGAATCTCAAAAAGGAATATTTTGTTTATGTCGTCAGCCCGCCGGTAAAAGATTCATGATACAATGTGATTATTGTTTTGAATGGTATCATGGAGATTGTATTGGTGTTACACCACAAGATGCTGATGCTATAGATTTTTATAGATGTTCCAAATGCTAAATGATACTTTTCTTTCTCTTTTCAGATAAACATGTCTGACAAAACCTTTACCGCTGTAACTGAATCATCAATTACAATGCCCATTAGTAGTGCTACACAGGTAACATTTACGCCTGATGCCTTCTCGTCAGGTGATCTCATATCATTTATTTCTCCTTCGCATGATGTTATTTCGTCATGTGTTTCCTCTGCATCTATGCCTGATGTCTCTGCGTCAAGTGCTTCTTTGCCTACCTTTTCGCTTGATGCTATTACGTCAAGTGCTCTATCTCTTACATCCTCTCCCATGCCTGTTTTCACCTTGGCTTATATACCACTGAATCCTGTCAGTTTAGTGCCGGAAACTGTCACCATGCCAGCACCAATAGCTACAACTACTACTACTGCTACTGTTATTTCAACAAGCCTTGGACTATCTGTTGCCCCACCGCCTGATGTTTTTTCGTCAGGTGTATCCCCATCACTCTCTGTGACACCAATGGAATTAGACCTACCAAAAACAACTAACACTGCAAGCACCACACATACCACACATCCTTCTGGATTGTCCCGCACTGAAAGACGGCGCTTGAGATTTAAAAACATGTTAGCTGGAAGGAAAGCGTCAGACAATACAAATGGAAGCACTGCTGTTCCAAAACCTTACGACAAACAGCCATTATTATCCACTCCAGCTGTAACACCATTAATGGCTGAAGCAGTGACTTCTAAGGTCAAGGCAAAACAAGAAACATCTACACATATACCATCTAAATCTAAGGTCTGCAAACAAGAAGTACAAAGTGCAGGTAAAGGTCAAGGTGCAAACACCAAAACAAAGCCCCCAAAACAAAGGTTTTTGACAAATAAACTGTATGACACGCATTTGCACTTGGATCGGCTACACAAAAAAATTCAACATTAAGTCACCACAAACTGCAGCACGTGCCATCCAAGCCGTCAACCTCAAGGTTGATGTTCCTACTTCTGTTGTGGGCGGCGTTCAAGTTTTCTGTGACCCTGAAACTTGGCCATCTCCCGCAGAGCTTGTGTGGCACCCACAATGGAAAGTAGCAGTAGGCTGTCATCCCAAAAAATCTAACTGCTTATCTAACCCTGAGGTCAGAAACAAATTAGAGTCCTTAGTCCGACATCCTAATGTTGTTGCATTTGGGGAAATAGGCTTGGACAGGTCAACAAATTCACCTGTCGAAACCATGCTACAGCATGATGAAACATTTCGCCGGCTTTTGGGACTGTCCAGGCTGGTGTCTAAACCACTAATATTGCACATCAGGGGACACACGGGGGATTCACTTTCCCACGACGTGAGTTATACCGCCCTAGAACACATAAGGTCCCAAACTCACGTTGAAGAAGTCATACACCTGCATTCATTCATGGGGTCTAGATATCAGGTTCGTGCCTGGAGTTTGGCCAGACCCAATACCTATTTTGGTTTCACTGGTGCACTCCACAACTTCACAGAGATCCAGAGGGAGGGCATTCGCGCTATCCGACTCGACCGGATTCGTTTGGAATCTGATGCTCCCTATTTTGGCAGACAGGACCGTCCTTGGACGACCCCGTCTGTAGTCGGAGAGAATGCTAGGGAACTGTCCTGTATTCTCTGCATGGACTTCACGGTTCTCAGTGACCAACTAAACGCCAATGCAACAAGTGTCTATGGTTTTCAGTAAATTGACCATAGACACACTTTTTTGTGTTTTTGGCAAATAATTTCATTGAACCTTGTTTCATATTATTTATTTAAAATATTTTTGTTGCATTGGTGTCTTTAATCCATATACTTTTCAACCAGTACTCTATCGTTTACTCCTTTAAGACTAAACTTGGCTATTGCCTTACTGATAGCAATATATTTATTACTACACGTTTTCTCAAGAACAAGTAGTTTAATTCAGACTGCTTCCTTGAGAAAACTAGTTATATTCTTAATTCATAGTGTGAAGTAATTTGAACCAACATCACACAACATTACAGTTCAAATTACTAAATTTCATATAAAAAATGTATGTATTGCTTTTCCTTTTTCAAGCAGTCTGAACCACGTTGTTCAGACTGTTTTCACATATCAAATATTCTAAAGCAGTTTGAACAATGTTCAAACTATTTCCATGTTATTTATTCTTCTTTTAAGCAGTTTTAACCTTGTGTTCAAACTGTTTCCGTTTTATATCATACCTCGGGTGATTACTCGAGAAAAAAAATTCACAGCTTGAAACCAATTCTCCAAAAGAAGGGAACAGCGATGTGAAGTGACAGACGTGACCTTTCACCTGGTTCCCAAGATGCAAGTTGTGACGTCATAACCCGCCAATTTGTGACAGATACATTGTTCAACTAGACTTCTTCCAGATTCCAACGCTTGAAACACACGCATACATTTCATCTCTTTGCATTTCACTTGTGCAATTTCTCTACGCAATCGGTAAGTACTCTTGTAGTAAATATGCATCTATAAATACAAAGGCAATTTCGCTACATTTTGGAAGAAGAAAATGTTTTTAAAAAACTACATGGTATTTTTTTCTATATAACGCTGGTTGGTAGGGCTGCTGCCTTGGAAATAGATTAACAAATCGAACAGATGTTTTTCTTGATGGGTGTTCGATATAATATAAGGATTAGTGCATGTCTTGTCGTTGACTACGCCCATATAGTGCCCAGTGAGGTGGTATAGTTCCCTCCGCATCGCGGCGGGAACTACACCACCTCACTGGGCACTATATGGGCGTAGTCAACTCCAAGCCATGCACTATTCCTTAATTAATACACATTCACTTTGATAACAACTACCAAAAACCACTTTACCAAGCAATACTACACCGATCTTAACACCACCAACAGCACCAATCACTACAATACCAACCTCAACAACACCAACAACAACAACAACCCAATCTCCACAACCTCTACAACATGAACAACAACTGATATAACAACCACTGCGAAGCCAAGGCTTACACTACAACAACTAGTGCACCAACTACTGCAACCCACAACGAATACCATTCGAACCACCACAATGTTTAAGCAACTACTACATCAACAACTCCTCTAACACCAACCGCTATACTACAACTATACTACAACTACTACATTAAAGACAACAACAACTACACAAACTTCGACAAGACCCAACAACTACAATATCATGCACGATTATATCAACCACTACAACATTAACCCTTTACCTAACATCAAAAGCAGACGACACTTTGCAAAAAAATTTCGTTCATTTTTTGTTTAAAAAACGTAGGTTATGACCCCTCATTGGAACGAGCTCGACGAGCTCGTTCCAATGAGGGGTCAAAACCTATGTTTTTGAGACAAAAAATGAAAAAAATAATGAATATTAATTGTTTGAGAATAGCGCTGGCCGGTTTGGGCGTTACGTTGGATAAAGGGTTAACCACAACAACTACACCAATAACTTTAAAACAAACTGCTACTACACCAACGACAAAAAATCAACACCAGCCTACCACAGGGCAAGATGCAGCTCCCCCACTATGGGCCCCTGCTTCCTGCGCCCTTGACCACAAGGCCACTGCAGCTGGCTTTTACCACTACTACTACTATTCCTTTGTTGAACCTTCTGTATTATAGTGCTAGCACTGTCTCTTGCGTGCACTCCTGCGACCATTGTCCTTTTCAGTAATCCCTCAATGAGATCTAACTAACCATTTAGATCCTGAACTAGGTATTGAATGATCACAGTGATGTCGCAAGGGTTACTATCGGAGAATCATATTAAGAGGCTCACGAGTTATCAGTAACTTACTCACATCATACGGGAACTTGACGTGTCGGAATAGGAGGTGGCGGCATTTGCAGTTGGATATTTGGTATCATGCATGCCCGCTCTCTACACACGTACACAAATTTGTACAAACTACCCTTACCGTTGTCTGCGTAACAAGAATTGACTCCAGTGCAGATGTGATTGAATTTTATCAAGACCTCCACCCGGAAAAATAAACAACGTAAATCCTGGGGAAGTTATAAGTTTAAAAGAATAATAGAAAATCTGGCAGACTAAGTTGAATTCTCTTTCGTCGAACTGCGAACATAAAGCATGCTGTCTGTTGTTTGGCACCCCAGCTATGAATTACCATTTTACTGTTAAAACCCTAGTTGAAGGGAGGAATCGTTTAATAAATCCCTTCCTGAAATTATCAGTCTTGTTTATAAATAACCAAAATAATAGCTGACTGATAAAATGCTGAGATAATTATACATAAAATAAACTTATTTCATAACAGGATGGGGTTGTCATATCAGTATGCTAAATGATTTTAACTCTTTACCCAACGTAACGGCCAAAACCGGCCAGCGCTATTCTCAAAAATCGTCAATTAATTTTCATCACTTTTTCATTTTTGTCTCAAAAACATAGGTTATGACCCCTCATTGGAACGAGCTCGTCGAGCTCGTTCCAATGAGGGGTCATAACCTATGTTTTTGAGACAAAAAATGAAAAAAATTAGTTATTCAAGAATGTTTTTTGCAAGTGTCGTCTGCTTTTTATGTTACGTAAAGGGTTGAAACAGAATATACAGGGTCGTGTTCATACACCATGTTACGGTCATAATGAGCTGAACTTCTGCATCTAACTTATAAGCTTCCATGACGAATCTTCGTATTGATTGGCATTGACAGATTACAAACTGAACAGAGCATAGCGCTGATACGTTGCTGTATTCCGTGGCTTTCCCATTTTGGATAAATAAAATTACCTCGTTATATTAATGCAATATCTCATAAAAACACGATAATTATCTCGTTTAACGCAATAATCATTTCGTCATAACGCAATAATATATCGTAATAACACATCAATAACTCATTATAACGCAATAACATCTGGTACTATAGCAATACTATCTTGTTATAACGCACTATTTATCTCGTTATAACGTAATAAATCTTGTAATAACGCAATAATATCTCGTTGTAATGCAATAATTGTCTCGTTTTAACGCAAAAATATCTCGTAATAACGTTCTAATATCTATAATATTACACCAGTCCTCATATTAGTGGTGTTGCCAATGCGTTGCCGTCCTTGGGATGGGGTCAATGATCATTGCTTCCACAACATAACAAAGCTTTATTTCCAAAACCCTTTTCGTTTGTGTTTCTCCCATCCTCTTGATGTATGCTCGTGTACTTGTAATATGCTTACCAAGTGGAAACGGCTAAATATAAGATTGCATGCTTACTGCCGAATCCACATTTATCATATCACTCGTCCATTTTGTTCACTTTAAAATATTTGATATTTTGTTTTCATATTAATCAGTGATCAGTAATAAATGAAGCCTTCCGTCAATTTCATTGGTCAATTTCAAAACTAGACAATTTGACTGGCAGAACAAAATAAAACTGGGCCACATTTTCATAATTTGCATAATTAGAGTTGGGAGCTTTCATTGGTCAATTTCAAAACTAGACAATTTGATTGGCTAAACAAAATACAACTGGGTGACAATTGCATAATTTCAGTGGGGAGAATTTACGTTATCTGTCCTATTTAGGGTGGGTATATTGTATTGATCTTTTACCTACAAGAAAAACGCCATTCATTTTTTTTTATATTTTCACTTTTTGCTTCCAAAACATAGGTTATGACCCCTCATTGAAACGAGCTCGACCAGCTCGTTCCAATGAGGGGCCATAACCTATGTTTTGGAAGCAAAAATGAAAATTTTTAGTTATATGAGGATGTTTTTTTCCAAGTGCCGTCTGCAATTCAAGTTAGGTGATGCGTTAAAAAGTCATACCAAGTGGCTAATTTGTGCGTGTGTGTGTCATATGATAAATAGAATATGAAATGAGTATTTTTCTCATATAATATTTATGAAACTCGTCCGAATTTTCCGTTTGGGCTCGCCAGAGGCTCGCCAAAACGGAAAATTCTTAGACTCGTTTCATAAATATTATATGAGAAAAACACTCATTCCATATCCTCTATATTCTGTAACTTATATTACATTTTGAGTTTGTGAAATAAATATTGTTTAACTAAATAAAATATAGCAGTGGGGTCATTTCCAAATTAATTCTATGCATATTTGTGTGGGTTGATTCCTTGACCAAGAGCACTTGATTAGCAACGAGAAACACCAAGGCTATACGCAATGATAATAATGTTGCAGGCTGGCTCTCGTGTAGTCACATTATATACGAGCTTTGTGTATAATTAGTCCAAGCTTGTGAATCTGGATTCAGATATCCACACTAACCTAACAAGAACGTGCTTGGTATTGCATTTGTCTAATCATGCATTATTTACGCGACTAGATTTGATTCTTTGACTTAACCCTTTAAAAGCTAGTGGTATCGTCCATGCCAGTTCAATGGCACCAATAAGGAGAATCCATGTTCATTATTTGGGGTAGGCCAATCAATATTTCCAACGTGCAGCCTCGGGGCTGCACGTTGAAAATATTGGTTGGTCTTCCCAACATATTTACTGAACAGCAACACTATCTCGCTATAACGCAATATTATCTCGTTATTCCGCAATAATTATCTCGTAATAACGCAATACTCTCTCGTTATCACGCAATAATATTTCATAAGAATGGAATAATATGTAGAAAGAACGCAATAACTCTCTCGTTATAACGCAATAATATCTCGTAATAATGCAATAGTTATCTCGTTATAACACAATATTATTTCGTAATAGCGCAATAATATTGCCTTAAAATATTTTCGTCTGTGCGCTATTTGGCTTTCCGTAGGACAGATCTGATTTTTTTAAATATCAACTTAACCAGGAAAGTGCACAAGTACCTCTAGGTGTCAAGTATCGTCTCGCTTGGGGGAAATTGTGCCACATTTCAACTGACTTTCATAAAATTATATCAGACGACACGTATTTGAATGTAGTATGTGCTACTAAAATGTTCGTTGCCATGAGACAACCGCATAACTCCAAAAACAGACTTGTATTCAGTCGATTGTCTTGGTACACCAGGAACGCGTGCGCGCGGAAGGAGTAGATGTGGAACTTGTCGGCTCATATACAATGACCCTATTATCGCCAAAATAATGGCCCAACATTCATCCCCAACGGATCATTCTCCTATGTTTCTGAAGGAATTGTGTAGCACGTGTCACGCAGAAGATGCCCGCCTGCGCAATATATAGGAGAAACCGGACAGATATTGTATAAAAGTATAAGTGAACACCGGCAGAACATTCACGCCAGGGACTTTGGACTCTCTGTTGCCACTCACTTCAATTTACAGGGCGACACTGGGAATGACATCAGAGTACAGGTATTGCAGGGGTGGGGTGTTGTGGGGTTGGGGAGGGGTGGGGTTTCTCCACAACATGTTTAACCGAAGAACGGCGGAGCAAAAACTGATCTTATTTGAATGTTTTAATCGGGGAATCAATAGGGACCGTGACTTTATGTTTGCATGGCGTGATCAGAATTCTAAGCCTGTTAATTACACATTTTGCATACTTTTGGTTTTACGCGGATGTGCACGTAACTTTAACGTACATTCCATGTATACTTCTTAACGACGTTCTGCTTGTTGTTTACTCATAACTGTATAACTTGATTAACCCTTTACCCAACGAATCGCACGCATCCGCCCGCGTAATATACATGTACAAATTAAGCAGCTGAAAAAAAATTATTTTTCGAAAAATTTCAACAAAACCATATCATGTGACCCTCGTTGGAACGAGCTCGTTCCAAAGAGGGGTCACATGACGTGGTTTTGTTGAAATTTTTTGAAAAAAATTAAAAAATGATATTTAAAATAATAAATTTTGAAATCGTCTGCGTTGGGTAAAGGGTTAAGGAGCAAACCAAAAGCTCGTTTTAAGAAAAAATAATGAGTTTTAAATGGTGTTACTGGTTTTATTATATATACTCTCCCAAAAAAGAAAGTGTGCATGCTAAAAAATAACACTAAAAAAAGATATATATCATTTTCATTCATGGAAATTTTATTCAATCACAGATGAATCAATTTGTGATGAACAGGAGAAATTTCATTACGCTACGACGAATACTCTTGGTGCCATGGAGAGTCAAAGACACTAAGGGTCAAACACAAAAGTCACACACTCAATATCTGGTATGACCTCCGTCTGCATCGACTACGGCTGTGCATCTACGCCTCATGGAAGCGAACAAGTTAGCATGGAAGTGTTGTGGGATGTTGTTCCATATTCTGATAAGCTGTCTTTGGAGTTCCACAAGCGTTGGCGGTGCATGGGGAAGCCGGCGTAGCTGACGTTTCATTTCGTCCCATACGTGCTCAATGGGCGAGATATCGGGCGAATTTGCGGGCCAGGGAAGAACATTCACTTGTTGTTGCTGCAGATACTGTTGAACAACACGAGCTGCGTGGGGTCGGGCGTTGTCCTGCTGTAGAATGACGCCGGGGCCGTGACGTTGCAGAAATGGGACAACAGCAGGTGTAAGCACTTCATCACGATATCTGGCTGCATTGAGATTGCCATCCATAATGACCAGCTCAGTTCTGTTACGGGCAGTGATGCCACCCCACACCATGAGAGACCCTCCCCAATAACGGTTTCGCTCCACGACACATGGATCTGCGTAGCGTTCGTTTCGACGTCTGTACACTCTCTGGCGGCCATCTGATGATGAAAGATGGAAACGACATTCATCTGTGAATAAAACACGTCGCCACCAGTGTAAGGGATGCTTGAGATGTTGTCTACACCACTGCAGTCGAGCACGACGATGACGTAACGTCAAAATCGGACGAATTGCAGGTCTTCGAGGACGTAAGCCGTATTCTCTCAGCCGGTTGATAACTGTTTGAGGATGTATCCGTCTCAGGTTAGGGATGTTCCTGGCTGTCGTCGTTGCCGTTTGTTGCCGGTTCCGGAGTTGGACGACACGGATATACCGATCTTGTGCAGGGGTGGTAACTCGGGGTTTCCCGGAGCGGGGTCGGTCTCGAACGTCATCATGTTGTGCATGTCGATGGACTAGCCTGTCTCTACAGTGTTACGGTGGCAGTTCAAATGCTGGGCAACCTCTCTGTGTGTTCTGCCAGCTCTAATCATACCCAGGGCAAGGAGACGTTGATTCATTGTCAATCTTGGCATGCTAATGTGGAGTCGTTTTAACAGCAGCGCAAGTTTGAATGTGAACGATAGGAAGGCCTTACTTTAGTCTTTAAATACCCAAGGATTCACACTGCTGCATGAATTTTCAGACTCTCCACGTGCAAAAAATGCCTTTTCACAAACGTGCAGCACGTCATTTAACGTTACTGCAATTTTAACGGGGAAAGCTGTTTTTGTGTTTAATATAACTTATTCATGAACAGGTTAACACTCTTTACACCTACGAAATTATTTTTTTGGAGTTTGATCAATTTCTGCAATGCACGGTTTCTTTTTTGGGCGAGTATATATATGTCTGAAAAAAACCCAAATCTGTTTCAGATGTGTTGGATTAAGAAGATGTACAGGCTTGAAAACTTTTAATCTAAATTAAGACTAAAAAAAGTGTTTTGATTCTCAGGCAATCATTCATTGCATTTAAACCCCCTCATTGGACATTTTGGACATTTGTATTGTCTTTCAGTGTCTTCCAATACTAGTACAAACTCAGGGAGATCCAAACTTTTACATGTTTTGATTGAAGCATATTTATTCAGTTGCGTCCCCAATATGTTTGCCTTGTTACAATTTATGGGAGAATTCCTATAGGCACTCTCCCATAAATTGTAACGAGGCAATTCCCCATAGAATAAATACTTTTACTTCAAAGATACTATGAAGAGCACCGAAAGAATATGAAGCATTTGAATTGCGATACATACAGTTTGTTTTTAGAGGAATGTTTTATTTTTCAAATTAAAAATGAATTTATTTGTATAAATATGTATTTTCTATATTTTTGTGTGTAAAAAGACAGCCCAAATCCTCCCCAAGTCTGCTAATATTTTGCAAAAGGAAAATAAAAGTTAAAAATAAAACCCTCCCTCACTGATTTGAAAAAAACAAATGCCTGAGAATCAATTAATATATTTTGTGTGGCCTAAATCTCTGCAAATTCGTTCCGACGTCAACAAAGTGGAGTCAGGAAAAAACTGAAACAGTTGAAAAATGTAATACTATGGAGGAAGCTGCTTCCGGAGAAACGATTCAAAAATCAAAATTTCCCTAACTCCCATTTTTGCGCGAGTTAACATATCCTTTGAAAACTCTCGGGGAATAAAGAATTTACTGGAAGGTCTGTTGGGAGCAAGAGGTTTATATGTAAATTTGTTTTACGCGAGATCATATTTCCCCCAAATACAAGTAAAAACGTCTAGACAAAATACAAATCTGTATTGAGAGTAGTAACCGCACGTGCGATCATTCGATTCAGGAAACGTTTTTAACCTGCACTTTTCAAAAACTGTTTACACATGTCGAGGCACCGTCTTGATGAAGTTAAGCCCCTTCACTCTGTTGTCAAAATACCAAAATTTCAGGAAGCTGTTTTTCCCCATAATGCATCTAGAAATTTAACCAATTCAATCTCGTTTGACAAAGCTCAATGAGCTCTGTCAAACGAGATTGAATTGGTTAAATTTCTAGTTGCATTATGGGAAATTTTTTCTGCCTGAAATTTAGATATTTTGACATCAGTGTGAAGGGGGTTAATGGACTGATAAATAAATCACCAACTCAGAGAAATAGATTAGACTATGAGATTAGTTTCTGCCATGATAATATTTTTATATAGGCCTACTATGCGTTAAACCTGAAAAATAAAATAAAGAAACAAACTTTTTTCCACTGCTATAAACTTATAGTACGCAGCTCAAGAACATAATACCGTGACACCATTATCTTCATTCTTAAACAATCATTTCATCGGCGCTGAATGATTGTTAAAAATATGCGAGCACGTCAAGAAAGTGTGGAATATTGTAAGATAAATTAGTTATTTCCACCAAGTGGGTTTCCGAGGTGGTGTAGACAATTCTTTGCCTTGATGGTATTTTTATATAGGCCCACCATGCATTAAGCATGAAAAATAAAACAAAGAAATACACAGATGAAACACCATTATAAACTTCAATGGTTATACTGCTAGTAGAACAATATATATGGTTTACGCCATGCAGAGCGCAAGAACGCGGTACCATGACGTAACGATCTTCATTCATAAAAAATCAATTCAGTGTTTAACGCTGAAAAATTGTCAAAATATATGCAAATAAAACAAGAAAGGGGGTGGGGATATTGTGAAGATAAATTGGTTTTATACCATGTTCACCTATGTTACTACCTGTAAAAAACCCGTATGTTAAATTTTAGCTTTTAACCCCGCTACCGGTTTAAAGCTTCTTCTGCAGTTAAAACGTTTTCAATTGGAATTCCAATACAAAAATGTACACCTATAGTAGGAAGTACTTGACCATTGACCTTTACACATGACCCAATTTGGCGACTTCGATATATTCAACATTCATACTTCGCAATGTTTCATTCAAACATACTACGTTTTGCGGTATTATCTGCTAAGTGCTATGACTTATTAAGTTTAAAATACTAACAATTAAATATTTAAAATAAAATTAAAAATTTTTTAATAATAATTTGGCTGAAAAAGCAAGGTAAATTCAATCAACTTCGACGATGTGTCTAGCTGTAAAACAAGCATTCACGTGTAGTCGGAAGTACTGCCCACCGGCGCAGACGTAAACAAAACAAGCCCATGTGTTCGCTCGTCTGCTAAACGAAACTATCGTTTTTTCTCCATTTGAGGTGATAAAGTCGATTATTTATTAAGAGCATGATCAAAATAAAACAAATAGGTAATAGGGGCGGTAATCAGATTTAAACTATTGGTATAATGGGGGCTTTAACCACGAGGCTCTGCCCGTATCCAACTCGTGGTTTAAATCTAATTACCTGCCCTAGTACCTATTTGTGCTATATATTACTATCAAGTGGGCTTCCGAGATGGTGTGTAGACCTCGCCTCTGGGTCATTTATCGACTCGTCCTAACGGACTCGTCGATATATGCCCAGAGACGAGGTCTCCACTTCAATACACCATCTCGGAAACCAACATCGTGGTAATAATATAATGTTTTTTTACTGAGTCAAAAAAGAAAGTATAATAAACTTTGAGGAGCACTTTTTTAGTATTATCAACTTTAATCCCAAACAAATTATTGTAAATTCATATTTCGAGAGTTGCTGTATGAATTTGCATAATTTCATGTTCTTACTGTTGCCAACGTCACGCCAGCACGTCGCAATTCAGACATGAGGTGAAATGAAAAGTTCACACATGCAGTCAATAGCGTTTTTGTCCACTGTTTGCCTCTTGGGTGGCAATACATCGACGGCGTATGGACCTGACGAGTCTCTGGATGTCACCCTGTGGTACTGCGTTCCACTCCTGTCTTAGAACATTACGTAAATCGCCTAACGTCAGAAGATCATGAAGTCGCACCCGACGGCCCAATTGATCTCAAAGATGCTCAATTGGCGACAAATCTGGCGAAAGTAGGGGCCAGGGAAAAAGTTGCTCTGCGCCTCAGGAAAGTCACGACAGATACGCGACTCGTGACATCGGGCATTGTCTTGCTGGAATAACTGCAATCCGACATTAGCGTTGAACAACGGGACAACAACAGCGTCAATAATTTCGTCTCTATATCGCTGTCCATTCAGATTACCATCGACGAAGATCAACTGCGTTCGATGGTGCAAGGAAATTCATGCCCAAACCATTACACTATCCCCGCCGAAACGGTCGCATTCCCGCACGCATCAGAAAACCGTTCTCCTCGTCGGCGATACACTCATACCCTACCACTAGCGCGCCGTAGACAAAATCGTGATTCATCACGAAAAAGAAGAATTGTGCTCCAACGCTGCTGAGTCCAGCGAACACGCTGACCTACCCATTCCATTCTGACGGTACGATGACGTTGGATAAGGCTTGGTCCATGATATGGACGCTTACTTCGGATGCCGTGTTCAGCGAATCTGTTGCGGACAGTTTGTGCACTAATTGTATTGTTAATTCTACCAGGAGTAATTGCTGCTGCCCTCGTTGCCGGAAGGAAGCGATCCCGCAAGTGAGACGTCCTGATGTGTCGGTCTTGTGCAGGTGTCATAACTATTGGTCAACCTGAACGCAGTAGATCGGCAATAGCTCCTCTGGTTCTATATTTTCCAATGGGACGGTAAATAGTCGCCACAGTGAATCCGAACTTAGCAGCGAGCTCATCTGGAGGTATCCCAGTCTCATGCATATTAATGGCATGCAATCCAGGGGTGGGGGGGGGGGGGGGGAGTGGCTTGGGGGGGGACTACAAATTTGCAAGACGTAACGTCCTATTTTTTATTCGGCTCCTTTTTTACACCCACCCACCACTACGTGCAAATTTTCTACTACCGTTCTCAGACACCCACCCCCCACTCTCCCATTAAAATCCAAAATAAACTTATAAACTTAGTAGGCACAGCTGTCTTTAGGAGGGTTTCATAAAGTTCTTAAACTGGTACCACCAATTTAAACCTCTGTGGGCTGCTGTGGGACCCAATCTACAAAAGACAAGCTGTTCATTACCAGGCTTGGCCAGAGCAGGTGTACATATACGGGAACAAATTTTCATTTGAATTGTTCTGTCAGTACTCTCAGGTGTTTGTTACTTTCCTCTTCTATCCATACAAATTCTATTAATAAATAGATAACTTGGGTTGAATTTAGTGCATCATAGAGAATTTTCCTAAAATATTGTCTGCACATTTTCTACATTTTGAACAAGACACCCACCCGCTACTAACGTGTGACATTTTCACAGATTAAGCCCAATATTCTCACATACAAAGCCTCCTGATGTTGTATTTATGTTAAGAGTGCGATGTACATCATCTTTAAGGCTTGAAACACAAATGATGGTAAAAATTAGCTGATATATTGATATCTTTTGAAAAAATTCAAAAAATTGCACAAGTTGGAAATGCACATTTTTGGGGCACTCAAGAGACCCACCCACCCCCACGTCACGTCTTGCAAATTTTTGGTGCCCCCACCCTGTGCAACCTCTGCTTTTCGGTTAACCTTGGCCTTTTTTCAAATGTCGGAAGACAAAAAATAGGGTGTTTTCTCAATAACCCAGGCTCTCTAGCACAATATGACACAAAGAAAATCGTCGGTAACCCATTCAATATGACATTCTCGGGTAGCACGTGCTATTTTGAAATCAGTAGCAAAGTTGTATACGGTTGGGTGGACAACAACAACATGTCATTAAACTCTTTGCACGACTTCTTGTCCACAAACATGCAACATTAGAACCATTATATTTCATCCTTTATGCTATTTTTCACATTTGTTTCTATTATACTTTCTTTTGTGACTCAGTATATATCTTGTTTCAACTGGAATAAATGAAATTTGAACGTCGATTATGAGAAAAGCGCGCCGAGTGGACACGACCGTTACTCCTGTAAAGGTTTAAAGTAATTTACAAATCTTTACTAGGGATTTTCTGAAATTTCTGAAGTGCATTTGAAGAGTACGCACAATGCAGGTTGAAATTATTAACACTTAACCAATACACAGGATATCAAAATTTATCATTTTAAGTATTGTTTTTTTTAATTTCTCAAAAAATTTCAATTAAACCATACCATATGATTCTCACTGGAACGACCTCGAAGATCTCGTTCCAACGAGGGGTTACGTGACATAGTTGTACGGGGAATTTTAAAAAAAAATATTGTTTTTTTTTACTGCTCACTTCGTATATTACGCGGTCGGGTGTGACCGATTCGTTAGGCAAAGGGTTAAATAATTCATTCCTAACACATAGGAGGTGGGTGGAAGAGTTTAGGAAGTACGATCAAAATTTTTAACGAGAAGCTATTATACTACTCAAAGTTTGCTAAGCACCAAGCATATCCAACTACCCGTTTTACGTTTTAGTTGAAATATTGTAACGAAAAAAAGTATATATTTTTTATTTAATTATATCTTTAATGATTTAAGTACAGAAATTACGATTTTATTTGTGGTTGACATTATTTTTTAGCTTCTGAATACGATAACCATGGAAAATGGATATTATTGGTAAAAGAGGAAATTTTTCAAACTTGAGAAAAAGTTGACGGAGCGAACTGGCATGGGTTCAATATCGAGTATGAGACCCATTACTGTTAATTACAGCTTGACAAAGACTTCTCATGCTCCCAATCAGGTTCCTGAAGGTCCTTTGTGGGGTGTTATTCCACTCTTGGATATCGAGTATGAGACCTATTACTGTTAATTACAGCTTGACAACGCCTTCTCATGCTCCCACTCAGGTTCCTGATGGTCCTTTGTGGGATTTTGTTCCATTCTTAGACCAGCATGGCATAGAGCTCCTGGACACTTCTTGGCTGGACTAAACGGCCTGAAATTGCAAGCTGCAACTCATTCCAGACATGTTCGATTGGATTGAGGTCAGGGGATCATGCTGGCCAGTCCATACGCTCAATCCCCTTCCTCTGTCGATACTCCCCGACAGCATGGGCAACATGAGGACGGGCATTATCGTCCATCAGAATGAATCCATCATCCACTGCACCTGTATACAATCTGACGTAAACATCCAGGATCTCATCAATATACCGCTGTGCAGTCAATATACCACGTTCACGGACACAGAGCTCTGTACGTCCATCCCTGCTGATGCCGCCCCAGACCATGATTGACCCTCCACCACAGTGGTCATACTCAGCAATGTTCACTGCATGGAATCGCTCTCTTGGTCTTCTCCATACCCAAGAACGCCTATTGTGTGGTCTAGGCAGTACCTTGACTCATCTGTAAAAAGGACAGGTCGCAAATCTTCTCTGGTTCATCCAACGTGGTCCATGGCCCATTCATATCGTGCCTGGCGGTGGTTCTGGGACATCGGAATGCGAATACATGGTCTTCTCGATCGGATACCACCTTCGTGCAACCTTGCCCACATAGTCTGCGTCGAAACATTTACCCCGGATGCATTTTGAAGGTCACTGCGAAACTGGATTGCTGTGGCAAAGCGTTTCCCACGGGCCCGAATAATCAACAAGAGGCCCCACGGGGCTTGAAGCGCTCATCTTGTACAGAACACAATTTAAACAGAGTCCAAGAATGAGTCTACATTAAGCAAGCCATCTCCATAGGCTACACTGTCAATCCTTGAGTCCCTCAGGAGTGACAAAAATAATCTAGGCATCATGCCTTTTCTTCAGTTGATCATGAGTAAAATGTAGAGCTCCCCTATGAAGCCCCTTGATACAACCTATGTGGATTAATCTTAGTACCTCTAGAGGGTACTGAATACAAAATTTTTAATTCTTCAGCAAAATGGCCAATTCCGGCTCCCATAGAGAGCCCAAATATTAACCCAGGCTCTTGACTTGAACACAGTTAAATCTGACTTCCCTAGAGATGTTGTGTACCGAATATGAAAGCATTCTGACCGTTGGATCTGAAGAAGAGAAATTGTAAAGAAATTTCTTCGAATTGCACTAAGTTCAAATTTGGGCTACCATAGCGAGCCCAAATATTGACCTATGGATCCGATTTAAACAAACTTGAATCTGACCTCCCCTAGAGACGTTGTATACCAAATATGAAAGCATTCTGACAAGTGAATCTGAAGAAGAAGATTTTTGAAGAAATTCCCTCATATTGTACTAAGTTAAATCTCATGTTCCCATATGGAGCCCAAATATTAACCTAGGCACTCGAATTGAACAACCTGGAATCTGACCCCCCTAGAGATGTTGTATACCAAATATAAAAGCATTCCGACTGGTGGATCTGAAGAAGAAGATTTTTAAAGAAATTTTCTCATATTGCACTAAGTAAAAATTTGGGCTACCATAGTGAGCCCAAATATATACCTAGGGATCTGATTTGAACAAACTTGAATCTGACCCCTATAGAGATGTTGCATACCAAATATCAAAGCATTCTGACTGATGGATCTGAAGAAGAGGATTTTTTTAAATTACCCTCCATATTGAACAAAGATAAAATTTGGGCTTCCATAGGAAGCCCAAATATTAACCTAGGGAATTGGTTTGAACAATCTAGAATCTGACCCTCATAACAATGATGTATACCAAATATTAAAAGATTCTGACTGGTGGTTCTGAAGAAGAAGATTTTTAAAGAATATTCCCCATATTACCCTATGTTAAAACTTCGGGCTCCTGTAGAGAGCCCAAATATGAACCAATGAGCTTTATTTCAACAAACTTTTATCTGACCCCCCCTATGAATGCTGTATACCAAATATCAAAAGATTCTGATGATTGGTTCTGGAGAAAAGATTTTTTAAAATTTTTGCAAATATGCTGACTCAGCATTTTTTCGATGCCCATTACAGAACGCCCTAACATAACCGATGGCAATTTTTTTTACCATTCAATTCTACTGGTCAAAAGGATACTTCATACCAAATAAAAGCTCTCTGTTCCGTGGGGTTTGGGAAATATGGGCGTTTGAAAATATTTCTATTTTTAGCTCCCAGGGTTCCCATGGGGATGTGGGAAGTTTTTTTTTGCATGGGTCAAGTACTTATGACCCAATACTACCACAAACCAAATTTGGTTCATACCGGACCATCGGTTCAGAAAATAGAAATTTTGGGCGGGGCCAAAAATCTTACCCCTCCTATTACAAAGCCAAATATTACTTCACGAACTTCGTTTGAACAAACTTGATTCTACACTCATATGGAAGCACCATAGCAAATATCAAGTCATTGTACACACTGGTGCTTGAGAAGAAGATTTTAAAAATATTTTGGAGCATTTTCCCCCATTCCCTTCCTATGGGGCTGGGCATGCTGAGTTGAACAAAAATGAAATGCCCCTTTGGGATCACTCACACAAACTTTCACTTGAATTGGCCCAGTGGCTTTGGAGGAGAAGACCAAAACATGGTGTTGACGGACGACGGACGACGGACGACAGACGACGGATGCAAGCGATGAGATTAGCTCAGCTTGACTTTGTCAAGATGAGCTAAAAACCGGTCTTCAGCTGCAGATGTTGAAATCTAGCCCAGGCTCTGGTGATCACCGTATGGTGCACACCAAGGGCTTCACCAACCTGGCTCCACCATCCCTAAAGCCCGCCACATTTCTGCTTCAGAAAATGTCTTCTTACGTGTGCCATATTCAATCATTAAATCACAAGGGTTTGTTTGTGGTTTGTGTTGAAATGGAGATTGAATACCCTGCATTTATCATGTACATGTAGACAGTACACGAAAACATCATGAAAATCAAGGGGTACATGCTTTCCATGACTGTCACGAAAAGTCTGCCTGTCAAGAGAGCTTATGTAAATACCGGGGACCATCTCGATACATTCCTCAATCATATCCACCAAAAATATCGAAAATATATCACAAGCAAATGTCACATTGATGCGTCAAATATGTGGTGCTTAGCAAACGTTGAGAAGTATATGAGAAAGAAGAAAATTACTGAAGCGTTAATCAAAAGCCCGAAAATAATATCAACATAATACTAGACTTTATGATTCTGGAGAATCATGGCTTTTCCCGATGAGATTCCATGATTTGTCATGACCCCATGGTGTATGATGAATTGCTTTTTACTGTCTCACTGATGATCCTTCATTGATGTCATGAAAAAGGTGAGTATAGAAATCTCAAATGACTCAGTTTGATAAAAAAAAATTGTTTAGGTAAAAACCATCATTAACGGTGGAGAGAGTTAATATCAATATCGTCGTCCAATAAGTTAATGACCGACAAAAGGAGTTATGCTTCTTTGACACCTACCCACTGAGTGCTGTATCTATTTGAAAATGGTCCGTTTTATCTCAAATGTATCCAAAATGTTGATGTCTGGCAGCTTCTTAAGTGTTAACAAGTGCTAACAGGAATATTTATTCATGCAACTTGTAATTTCACACCAAAATCTATGAATGGACATTTTTACTTAAAAATCTACGAGATGTTTTCAGAGAAATCCAGGGAGAACATGAATTTTAAGCTGTTGATGGGTATAATTGTTTATCCATCCAAAACGGGTTAAGGGTTGTTTTTTTAATACGCTTATTACTTATAAAAATAATTCTCAGTGAATTCTACTTCCACTTATGTTGATTCTCCTCTTAACTTTGGGTGCTGCGGGTATGCAAACACAGCCCACTTTTTCAACATTTTGATGTTTGAGAACCAGCATAGGGTTAACAAATGCTTACTGGAATATTTTGTACATGCAACTTGTAATTCACACTAAGATCTGAGAATGGCCATTTTTTCTTAAAAATCTATGTGATGTTTTTAGAGAAATCCTCAGATAACATGAATTTTTAACCTTTTGAGGGGTATATCACCCTGTAACCAGTTCTAAACGGGTTAATGCTTGGTTTTATGAATACCTTCATTACTTAGAAAAATGATCTTCGGTGAATCCCACTTCCAATGAAGGTGGTTATGTTCAACTCACAGGTACACATTGGGTGTAATGGGTGGCCAAGTACAGCCCATTTTCTCAAAATTTGCTGCGTCTGGAGGGTTAACAAACGCTTACCGGAATCTTTTGTTGATGCAACTTGTAATGTCACTCCAAGACCTGCAAATGGTCAGTCAATTTCTCTTGAATACTTTCAAGATTTTTTGGAGAAATCCACAGAAAATGGGAATTTTAAGCTTTTAAGGGGTACATCTCCTTAACCGGGCGAAAATGGGTTAAGACCTCAATTTTTGAATACCCTTACTACTTACTAAAATTTTTCCCTATCAGTTTTGCGTCCGGTAAAAGAAGTTATGTTTCTCTGCAGTATTCCCATTTGATGTTGTTGGTGTCCAAAAACATACTATGTTTTTCGAAATTTTGACATTTAGCAGCTCATGGAGGGTTAATAAATGCTTATCTGAATATTTTATCCATGCAACTGGTAATGTGACCCTAAGACCTATCAACGGCCATTTTCTCTTGAAACCCTACGAGACGTTTGTAAAGAAATTCATGGAAAACGTGATTTTTTAAGCTTTTGATGGGTATTGCTATTAACCATCCCAAAAGGGGTTAATGCTTGTTTTTTTATTACCCTTATTACTAACAAATTTGGTCCTTTGTGAATTCCACTTCCAACAAAGTAGATTATGTTTATCTCTCGGGTATGCATTGGGTGCTGTGCGCGTCTGAAAACAGCCTATTTCAACAAAATTACGATGCTTAGCAGCCTGTAGAGGGTTAATAAATGCTCACCGGAATTTTTTTGTCTATGCAACTTGTAATGTCACACAAAGACCTGCGAATAGACAATTTTTCCTGAAAACCTACAAGTTGTTTTTAGAGAAATCCACAGAAAATGGGAATTTTAAGCTTTTAAGGGGTATCTCTCTTTAACCAGTCCAAAATGGGTTAAGACTTCGACTTTTGAATACCCTTACCACTATCAAAAATGTTTCCCCATCAATTTTGCATCCGATCAAAGAAGGAACCTTTCTCGGTGGTACACCAAGTGGGTGCTGTTGGCGTCCGAAAACAGCCCATTTTATCACAATTTTGACTTTTAGCAGCCCGTGGAGGGTTAACAAATGCTCACCGCAGTATTTGGTCCATGCAACTTCTATTGTCACACCAAGGCCTGGGAGTGACAAATTTTTCTTGAAAATCTACAAGACTCGTTTAGAGAAATCCATGGAAAATACAAATTTTTGAGCTTTATGGGGGTATTGCTGTTTAACCAGCCCAAAATGGGTTAACGCTTGGTTTTTTGAACACCCCTATTACAGACAAAAATGATTCTCGGTGAATTCCACTCACAAAAAAGGAAGTTATGTTTATCTCTCATGTATTGTTTGGGTTCAGTGAGGGCCTGAAACTGGCCTATTTCATCAAAATTTCGATGTTTGGCAGCCTGTGGAGGGTTACCATGTGCATCGCCAGATATGTCGTGTGTATCAAAGAGCGTGTGACAGACAGGGCTAGCAATGACGAATGTATAAAAAAAATCTACAAGACGTGTTTCGAGAAAGTGCCGATAAACCCCAATTTTGGCAGTTTTTTGCCAATTCTGACAAAATAAGGGTTAAATCGAAAATTCCGCTTTGGTACATTTTTAGATTTTGTGCCCCTCTATGCGTGTGCAAAATTTCGTGAAAATCGGTTCGAAAATGGCTTCTGAATCGTACGGACAAAATGTGTGGAAAAAAAACAAAAAAAAAACCAAAAAAAAAACAAAAAAACTAGACTTTATGATTCTGGAGAATCATGGCTTTTCCCGATGAGATTCCATGATTTTTCATGACCCCACAGTGTCTGATGAATTGTTTTTAACTGTCTCACTGAAGTTCCTTCATTGATGTTATGAGAAAGGTGAAGATAGTAGTCTCAAATGACACAGTTTGATAAAAAATTGTTTAGGTAAAAACCATCATTAACGGTGGAGTGGGTTAATGTCAATATCGTCGTCCAACAAGTCAATGACCGACAAAAGGAGTTAAGTTTATTTGACACATACTCACTGAGTGCTGTGTCAATTTAAAAATGTTCCATTTTATCTCAAATGTATCCAAAATATTGATGTCTGGCAGTTTGTAGAGGGTTAACAAGTGCCAACAGGAATATTTATTAATGCAACTTGTAATGTCACACCAAGAACTGTGAATGGCCATTTTTTCTTTAAAACCTACAAGATGTTTTCAGAGATATCCAGGGAGAACAGGAATTTTAAGCTTTTAATGGGTATCATTGTTTTTCCAGCCCAAAACGGGTTAAGTGTTGTTTTTTGAATACTCTTATTACTTCCAAAAATAATTCTAAGTGAATTCTACTTCCACTTATTTTGATCTCTCCTCCCAACTTCGGGTGCTGTGGGTACGCAAACACAGCCTATTTTATCAACATTTTGATGTTTGAGAACCAGCATAGGGTTAACAAATGCTTACAGGAATATTTTGTACATGCACCTTGTAATGTCACACTAAGATATGAGAATGGCCATTTTTTCCTGAAAATCTACGGGATGTTTTTAAAGAAATCCTCAGATAACATGAATTTTTAACCTTTTGAGGGGTATCTCTCTTTAACCAGCACTAAAGAGTTAATGCTTGGTTTTGTGAATATCTTCATTACTTACAAAAATGATCGACGTAGAATTCCCCTTCCAATAAAGGAGGTTATTTTTATCTCGTAGGTACACATTTGGTGTTATGGTTGCCCAAGAACAGCCCATTTTCTCCAAATGTCAATGCTTGGCAGCCTCTGGAGGGGTTAACAGATGCTTACCGAAACATTTTGTTCATGCAACTTGTAATGTCACTCGAAGACCTGCGAATGGTCAATTGCTCTTGAAATTATTTTTTTTGAGAAATCGAGAAATCCACATAAAACTGGAATTTTAAGCTTTTAAGGGGTATATCTCCTTAACCAGTCAAAAATAGGTTAAGACCTCGATCTTTGAATACATTTACTACTTACAAAAATGTTTCCCTGTCAGTTTTGCGTCCGGTAAAAGAAGTTACGTTCCTCTGTTGTATTCCCATTTGATGTTGTTGTTGTTGTTGTTCAAAAACTGACTATTTTTTTTCAAAATTGTGACATTTAGCATCTATGGAGGGTTAACAAATGCTTAGAGGAATAATTTAACCAATCAACTGGTAATGTGACACCATGACCTATCAATGGCCATTTTCTCTTGAAAACCCTACCAGATGTTTGTAAAGAAATCCAGGGAAAACATAAATTTTTAAGCCTTTGATGGGTATCACTATTAACAACCACAAAATGGGTTAACGCTTGGTTTTTTGAATACACATATTATTTACAAAAATGGTCTTCGGTGAATTTCACTTCCAATAAAGGAGATTATGTTTATTTCTCAGGTACACGTTGGGTGATGTGCGTGCCTGAAAACAGCCCGTTTCAACAAAATTACGATGCTTGGCAGCCTCTAGAGGGTTAATAAACGCTCACCGGAATATTTTGTCCATGCAACTTGTAATATCACACAAAGACCTGCGAGTTGTCAATTTTTCTTGAAAACCTACAGGATGTTTTTAGAGAAATCCTCAGAAAATGGGAATTTTAAGATTTTAAGGGGTCTCTCTCTTTAGCCTGTCCAAAATGGGTTAAGATTCGACTTTTGAATACCCTTACTACTTACAAAAATGTTTGCGTATAGATTATGCGCTCGATAAAAGGAGGCATGTTTCTTTGTGGCGTACCCATTGGGTGCTGTTGGCGTCCAAAAACAGCCCATTTTATCACAATTTTGACTTTTAGCAGCCTGTGGAGGGTTAACAAATGCTCACCGCAGTATTTTGTCCATGCAACTTCTATTGTCACACCAAGGCCTGGGAGTGACAAATTTTTCTTGAAAATCTACAAGACTCGTTTAGAGAAATCCACGGAAAACACAATTTTTTTAGCTTTATGGGGGGTATTGCTGTTTAACCAGCCCAAAGCGGGTTAACGCTTGGTTTTTTGAAAACCCTTATTACTGACAAAAATGATCCTCGGTGAATTCCACTCCCAATAAAGGAAGTTATGTTTATCTCTCATGTATTGTTTGGGTGCAGTGGAGGCCTGAAACCGACCTATTTCATCAAAATTTCTATGTTTGGCAGCCTGTGGAGGGTTACCATATGCATCGCCTGATATGTCGTGTGTATCAAAGGGCGTGTCACGGACAGGTCTAGCAATTACGATTGTATAAAAAAAATCTACAAGACGTGTTTCGAGAAAGTGCCGATAAACCCCAATTTTGGCAGTTTTTTGCCAATTCTGACGAAATAAGGGTTAAATCGAAAATTCCGCTTGGGTTCATTTTTAGATTTTGTGCCCCTCTATGCGTGTGCAAAATTTCGTGAAAATCGGTTCGAAAATGGCTTCTGAATCGTACGGACAAAATGTGTGGAAAAAAAAAAAAAAAAACAAAAAAAACAAAAAAAAAAAAAAAAATAATAATCCGTAGAAAAACAATAGTCTTTTCCAGAGGGAAAAGCCTAATTAAATTTGGACACGTTGAATAAATTAGATGTGAGATGAATATCTGTCGCTTTATCGGAGTGTGATCAAAGTAAGTCAAATTATATTAAGAGCGTGGGCTTATCGAAGCGGACTCCAATATTCAAGAGGGAAATGTGAAAACAAAGTGAGAGTCTCAAACTGCTATTAGTAGTTTAATAACACGCCCGCAATTTGCTTTACCACATGGGCAGGGACAAAGCGAAACCATTCAAACGAGAGGAAAAACATTAATCGAGTTCTGAAAAATTCAATCTCGACCAATTATTTATGCTAGCAAATGGGATAAAATTAAAGGAAATTAAATTATAATTTATTCAGCCCTAAAAACATATTGTGATGGTTTTGTCCGTCATTGCCTTTCATTTGAAAACATATTGCCTGTAAGGATTTTGTAAGCATAAAACATAACCAGTCAGGTTTTGGCCTATAGGGCTTATGTCTATCGCAAAGAGACCGAAGTGCGAACAGAGAACAACAGAACAACGACAACTAAATGTCGAATTTCTTTAGTCACTAAGTTTGCATAAAAGGGAACTGACCTCCTAGTGGATGCATGTATCATCAACACATTGTAATCCGTGGCATATTGCACCACCACATTTAGAGTTAAATAGACTGAACTGTGTGGCTCAGCGATACAAAACAGTGGAATCCGGTGCGTCTGACAGGCCACAGAATGCGCTACTCTGTCTTATAAATAGACACTGACCTGACATCGACAACTTCGGTTAGGAGGGATGCAGCCATGCCAGACAGGAAGGGTATGCATATAAGTGGTTGATCAGATGTAAGCGTCGAGGGCGCGCACCAGATTTAGTGATTTTGGGACATGCCGTCCTCAGAAAATGTTTATATATGTTAACATAAAACGGTGCATTTTGAACAATTTTCAGCGCAGTGATTAGTCCCCGAAATGATTAACCCCTCTGAATACTGATGACAAAATATCACAATTTCAAGCAGTAACTTTTTCCATCATGCAACTAGGAAGTTGTCAAGCAAAACTGAACTGGTTGAATTCCCAGTTATTATTTATTTATTTATTGGGTTTTAACGATACGTCCGACAGCCAAGGTCACCTTGTGTCGGACAGTTTTACGGGTGGAAGAAGCCGAAGTACCCGTAGAGAACCACCGACTAAAGTCGGGTAACAGCCAGACTCCCTAACGTACTAACTCCACATAAGCGTGGTTAGCATTGGTTGAAGACAAGTGCACCATTGACGTGAAGTACGCCCTAATACATGCGGTTTTAATATTCAAAATTAACCCTTTACCCAACGTAACGACCAAAACCGGCCAGCGCGATTCTCAAAAATCGCCAATTAATTTTCATTATTTTTTCATTTTTTGTCTCAAGAACATAGGTTATGACCCCTCGTTGGAACGAGCTCGTTGAGACGTTCCAATGAGGGGTCATAACCTATGTTTTTGAGACAAAAAATGAAAACATTAGTTATTCAAGAATTTTTTTTGAAAGTGTCTTCTGTTTTTCATGTAAGGTAAATGGTTAAAATGTGAGCAAACTTCTCGACTCTGAGAGTCGATACACTGAGTAATTACAAGTAGAGCTAGGTTATTTTGAAATCAATCGCAAGCTAAGTTCCAGAAGTCATCCAACAAAACACGCCCATCATTTCAAAATGTTCACATAGTTTGATTAATTTATAAAAGTATAGTACGACCGTTTGGTTGGTTTTTGCTGGCTCTTACGGTTCCGTTTCCGGTTTGCCGCAAAAACAGGAATCCAACCGCACCCCCCCCCCCCCGCCCCCACAAAAAGAAACGCTCGGCTCTAGTTACAACATAGTTTCCTGGAAAGTTTTGTCCTAACGTGTATCTTGATGTCGTCAAGTATTTATAATAATGCTTGCAGTAAGATCATGATTTAAAATTCTACCACCCAGAGGGTTGAAATCAATAACAGATTTAGCTGATTGTCCAGTTGAAACTTGAGGATACGCAAGAGAAGACGGTGAATTCCTACACCGTTCAAGTAGTCTACCAGGTGAGCCATGAATTGCTGATTTCATCATTGACTTCTCAAATTTCTACGCTGCACAAAATTACCTGCAAAAGACGGTAAAGGTCACTTGCAGTCCAGTTGCCGGTACTCCTACTGTAAAACACTACAATGAAAATACCGTATTTAACCCTTTAAACACGGGTTTCCTGAATTGTATCATCTCTGTGTCCATTAACAGTGGGAAGCGTCAGTACAATATCAATATATAGGGAGGATAAAATAAAATCAGTTATTATTTTATCATCAATGCCCCGTGTATAGACCTCTTATAATAATAAGACAAAAATGAGACGACATTATGCCATGGTCCGAAAAATCGGTCTTGCGAGCTCAAAGGGTTAAATTCTCAAATTTCTACACGTAACAAAATTACCGGTAAAATACGATAAAAGTCCGCGGCAATCCAGTTGCCGGTACCTCTACCGAACAGCACTACGGTGAAAATACCATACTTAACTACGTATGGCAATTCCAACATTTTTTATTCCATCTTGTGCAACAAAAAAACCCCGGAGGAACTGATATTTCGTTTCACTTTACTACACGAGAAGTATGTTGGCTTGTCATGCAGAGAAGATCCAGTAATATCTTTAACCCTTTATCCAACGAAACTGCCAAAACCGGCCAGCGCTATTCACAAAAATCACCATCCAATTTTCATAATTTTTTTCTTATTTTGTCCCAAAAACATAAATTATGACCCCCTAATTGGAACGAGCTCAACGAGCCCGTTCCAATGAGGGGTCATAAGCTATGTTTTTGACGCAAAAAAAAAATGAAAAGAATTAGTTATTCAAGAATTTTATTTGCAAGTGTCGTCTGCCTTTCGTGTTAGGTAAAGGGTTAACATGCAATCGTAAGTCTGCAGGTCAAAGATATTAACCATCTGTACTCTGATGTAAAATGGCAAAGTTTTAAGCAGCAAATATTTCCCATAATGCTGTTTGATATTTAACAGTGAGCTCTGTCAGAAAAAAATGGTTAAATTCGGAGGTAAAAAACACACGCAGGGTGATTGTATAAAATTCTGTGGCATTACAAGGTTGTTAGGGGTTAATTAGACTGTCATAAAGAAATGAGTTTTCATCAGGATTTCGGACGGGGAAAGGAGGTGTTTACCTCCAGATTTCCAAATGCACTCCAGGTAGGAAAAACTCCCCTCCACCACAGTCGCTAAAAAAAATTCTTCAATAACTAATTTATTTCAGACTGGATGACGAGTACCAGCCCTTCTCCACTTTTAATGTCGAAGAGAAATTCATATTCCTAATGAAGAATGAAGTCGCCGGATTATGTAATATCATCTGCAATATAATACAGCTTTTTTCCAAACAGCGAGCGTTGACTCTTATTCTTCAATAATCAATGACTGCTCAAAGTATCTAACGGGAATGTTTACAAAAGATATCATCACTCTTATGATTACTCTTTTTATGTGTTATTTTTTCTTATTTTATAATTGTTTGCTAGTACTTCGACCATAATTTTAATGATAATTTTTTACATTGTACAGTCATTTGACCAGGGGCCAATACTATAAAATTCCGCGCACCTGTAATTGTAGGAAAATAACTACAATTTACATTTGCAAATATAACCCAATACTATAAAACAACGATTTACATCGGTCAATTACAGTTGTACCCTGCAGCTGTGACTTTACCGAAATACAGGTGTGCGTTTGAAATATCAGTACTATAATTAAAAAGTAAACAGTAACTTTCTTCTACAATCATTGTTGCATCTATCCATATCAAAATAATTGCTACAACAACCTTGCAATTAGAGGAAATGAGTACAAATGTTTGAAAAAATTCACTGAAAATCAATTTTTTTCTGACAGTACTATTCTTTACATGGCCAAAGCTTATGTTGTGTTAAGCCCCAAAGCATAACTTACAGCAGAGGATTAGTTCATTAAGCATCTCTACCTATAACAAAACAAAGAGTTTAGAATTAACCCTTTCCAAAATGACAGAAAGATGCAACCACAGTTAGCTAATTTTGGCATTTTCGGATGGTACTCTTACCCTCATTTGCTTGAGGTTTAAAGATGAGATTAAAAACTGAACAGTAACATTCTTCTGCATGCACTGTTGCATCTATGCATACAAAAATAAATGTCACAACAACCTCGCAATTGTGAGAAATTTGCCCTTGAAGTTAGTAAATCTTGAAGATAAAATGATATATTCATATCATTTGTGGCCAACAGGGGTTAATTTTGAAATATTTGTGTGGTGATTTTAGTGAATCATATGAGTGTCTGAAAAGAGACATGGACTAATCTTGAATCTTGGTATTTGAATGAACATGCATGTTCAAGTTGAGGGTACTCCAATTCAAGGCCTGACAACTGGGTGAGGGTTAAAACTTGGAACAAAACATATAACGGCAAAATTGTTCTTGGATAACAGTTAGATAATTGCCAAAAATGAAATGTGGGCAGAAATCGTGCATGGGTTAATGGCGAAAAGGCAATAATTTGGCTAATTTGACATTAAAATTGAACAGACAGCAGTGTCGCTCATACGCCTACTGCGTCCAGACCAGTGAAGGCAGATATACGAAATCTTCAGAAGTTGTTCTACTATCCCTGCTCGACAGGACAGTATCTTTGTTGAGTGGCGTGACCGCGTGGGAACAACGTGGATCGCGTGGAAACCGCGGGGACGATTCGTGCCTACTCTATTCCCAGTGCAATGCCGTTTCCATTCACTATTTACCCATCACCGGTCGAGTTTGGCATTATTTCTGTCTAGTTGATGAATTATTTGATGAAATGTTCAGCTTTAAATATTCGCACATTCATATGGGACAGAAAGTTTTAAGTTAAACTGCTTATTTTAGACCGTCCCGGCAGAAACTGACAACTCGATCCGGTGGAGAAAAAGCCGTCATCTGGCTAATTTGACATTCAAATTGAACAGATACAGTGTCGCATATACGCCAGTTATGTCCCGACCATGCAAGGCAGCAACTTGAAATTCTCAGAATGTTTTCTACTGTCTCTGCCCGACAGTTTAGTATCTTTGTCGAGTGCCGAGACCGCGTGGAAATAACGTGGATCAAGTGAAACCGAGGGCACGATTCGTCCCTACTTTATTCTCAATTCAACGACTTTTCCATTCATTATTTACCTGTCACCGGCTGAGTTAGGCATTATATCTGTCTATTTGATGAACTTTTCAACCTTAACTATTTGCGGCTTCATGTAGCACCACCGAAAGGCCACTGCACGATTACCAATATATTCAGGGATTGATTTTACGAAAATAACAATTATTCCGACTATACCCACATGGGAACTCCTAAATATGCCAAGGGTTAAACTTTTGATAATAACTTATAAAACAGAAGTTGTCATGCTATGCTTGCTGCATGCAGGCATAGAAAAAATTCAGCGCTCAATGAATTAGGAATGGAATAAATTATCACTTATACCTACGAAATTCTGAAAAAATGAGAGTTTTTTTCGACGGCACCAATCTTTATGCACCTGAGACAGGGATTGCGTTAAACTTTACAGTAACCTTATAACAGAAAATATTCTTGGAATTGAACTGTGAATCAGATTTTCGAAAACATTTTTGGATATTCTATTCCAAACTGCACGCTTCTCAATATTCAGTGATTTTATGAAAATATCAATTATTCCGACCATACCCACATGGGCAGTCTCGAATCTGCCAACGGTTAAACTTTTAATAGTGACATATAAAACAAAAGTTGTCATACTATGACTGCTGCATACTGCCATAGAAATCGTTCAGCGCTCAATCAATTAGGAATGGAGTAAATCGTCACTTAAACTTACCAAATTCTGAAAAACAAGAGTTTTTGTAGACTGCACCTATCTTTATGCAAACAGATCGAGCATAGGGTTAAACTTTACAACCAAACTTACAACAGCAAATGTGCTCGGTAGGCAATTGTAAATACGAACATGTAAGTCATTTTTCGATATTCCTTTCGAAAATGGAAGAAAAGTGAGCTCCAAATTAGCCAATTTTATGAAGAATTTTAGGACACTCAAATTCAAGGCCCAAAAACTGGGTGAAGGTTAAAACTTTTAATAAAATATATAACAGCAAAATTGTTCTTGGATGAAGGCCCAATCCTCTCATGGAAAAGGTTTTGAGACAATATGGCTTCAGTGCTGAGAAAGTGCATGTAAACGTTGGCGAAAATAACAATTATTCCGACAGTATCCTTATGGGAAGTCTCAAATCTGCCAAGGGTTAAACTTTTAATAATAACATATAGAACAAAATTTATTATACTTTGACTGCTGCAAGCAGCTATAGAAAACATTCAGAGCTCAAGCAATTAAAAATGGAGTAAATCGCCACTGAAACTTACCAAATTCTGAAAAATTGGAGTTTTTTTGACGGTACCTACTTTTGTGCAACCAGAATGGGATAGGGTTAAACTTTACAACCAAACTTACAACAGCAAATATGCTCGGTAGTCAATTGCAAATACGTACATGAAAAGTGTTTGAAATTAACCCTTTCCAAAATGATAGAAAAAGCAACCAAAGATGGCTAATTTTGGCATTTTCAAACGGTACTCTTATTCTCGCCCTCATTGTGCTTGAGGGTTAAATCTGAGATTAAGAAATAAACACTAACATTCTTCCACAATCATTGTTGCATCTAGCCATACCAAAATAGTTGTTACAACCACCTTGTAATTAGAGAAATTTGCCCTTGAAGTTGGCGAAAATAACAATTATTCCGACAGTACCCTTATGGGAAGTCTCAATTCTGCCAAGCGTTAAACTTTTATTAATAACATATAGAACAAAATTGTCATACTTTGACTGCTGCAAGCAGCTATAGAAAACATTCAGAGCTCAAGCAATTAAAAATGGAGTAATTCGCCACCTAAACTTACCAAATTCTGAAAAATTGGAGTTTTTTTAAATGGTACCTACTTGTATGCAACCAGAATGGGATAAGATTAAATTTTACAACCAAACTTACAACAGCAAATATGCTCGGTAGTCAATTGTGAATACGTACATGAAAAGTGTTTGAAATTAACCCTTTCCAAAATGATAGAAAAAGCAACCAAAGTTGGCTAATTTTGACATTTTCAAATGGTACACGTATCCTCGCCCTCATTGTGCTTGAGGGTTAAATCTGAGATTAAAAAGTAAACAGTAACTTTCGTCCGCAATCATTGTTGCCTCTATCCAAACAAAACTAATTGTTACAACAACCTTAAGAGAAATGTGCCCTTGAAGTTGGTCAATTTTGAAGAAAAAATCTATATTCATGTCATTTGTGGCCACTGGGGGGTTAATGTTGAAAGATTCGAGTGGTGATTGTGGTGTATCATATTACGCTCTAAATGTGTGAAAAATTGAGCCAAACAACTGTAAACAATTTTGAGACATTCGATAAATGGTGAAATTTTGAAGGTTTTGGCAGAATAGTTTGAAAATGCGCGTTTTCACAGATATGACGATACCGCATTTCACTTGATTTTATGACTATACATTAGTGTGCCAAATTTGGTTAAAATCGTACAGCTTGTTTTCGAGCAGTTCAACAGACAAAATTCAGGGAGGAAAAAAAAAATTTAAAAAAAAAAAAAATAGAGAAGAAAAGTTTTGAAAAAGAAGAATAACAAGAGTCTTTCCCAAACTGGGTTTGGGAAAGCCTAAAAATACAAATGTCAAGTGCTTGTAAACTCTGGCCCAAATATAGGTGGAAATTGGTATAGGAATTTTGATTATACAGGTATGTGCATAATTTTACATCGAGGTAACAGGTTTCAGTTCGATTACGTACATGCGGGCTTTAACTGGTCGAGTGCTAGAAGCCCATATTTGGGCTTTATTCTGAAGTGTCGGTACCACAACTTGAAGGCTTCATATTCAGTGGTTGTTCTACATATCACCTTTGAAGTGAAACTGTTCAGTCTGTTTGGATTTGCCTTGTTACAATTTATGGGAGAGTGCCTACTAGCACTCTCCCATAAATTGTAACAAGGCAAAGTTATGTGAACAAATTTTGACGACTGTAAATAATTCAGCACTCTACCAGTTAACTATGGCGTACTCATCGGACAAGGAGCTTGAACTAGCCTTATATGGTGAACACATCCAGCGCCTAGAAAGAATTTCTGCGATTGCCGATTTGAAGTCCATTCGTGCGAGAATACAGATAACGTTATCCTTTTCTCGAGAGCGCAGTGGACTTTCTCGAACTGAGAAATGCGGAAGATCTCGAGCATCCAACTAAGAGAAATCGCCCATTGACACCGAAACAGCAGATTCTTGTGTTCCTCCATTTCATTGGAACGAACAGATTTTGCCATTTTACTCTTACGCTGCCGAAAAGCGACCATTGCCACCTATTTTATGATGATTATCTGTACGTTCAGGTATGCGCAGATCAAACCTACCATCTAATTAATTGTTGGAGAGCCCTTTCCAACAATTGATCAGATGATAGAGTTTACAGGCACTTGAATCTTATTAACCCTTTACCCAACGTAACGGCCAAAACCGGCCAGCGCTATTCTCAAAAATCGCCAATTAATTTTCAAAATATTTTCATTTTTTGTCTCAAAAACATAGGTTATGACCCCTCGTTGGAACGAGCTCGTCGAGCTCGTTCCAACGAGGGGTCATAACCTATGTTTTTGAGACAAAAAATGAAAAAAATTAGTTATTCAAGAATTTTTTTTGCAAGTGTCGTCTGCTTTTCATGTTAGGTAAAGGGTTAAACGTCCTCGCATACATGTGTACACAGAGGTGCTGCATATATGGCTAAAGTGGGCATGGCAATAAAAGTGTTGTTAATAAAAGACTGCCACGGGATCGTCGTGACATTGTGAAATGTGTGGTTCATAGGGTGATTCCGCTGATCGTTGAACTGGCTCCGGAAATCATCAGATGGCCTGGAAATAGTGTCGGAATTGCTGCGCGATTCTTTGAGAAGAGTCACCTGCCCAATGTTTGTGCAGCTGTCGATGGGTCGCATATCATGGTTATACTCCCCAGCAGTTGATGAGGCCAGTTACATGAACCGACATCATGTGTATAGTGTGAATGTTGCCATGGTTTGTCGTCCAAACCTCCAGATATATTTCTGCTTAACAAAGGATGTAGGCCGATGGCTTGACGCTCAACTTACACGGAGTACTTTCGTTCTACACAACTTGTGCATCCAGCATGGCGGCGATGGAACATATTTCGAGGAAGCTGATGACCCCGCATCTATTGCTCCGGTGAGAAATGTTGTCCCTGGCGGTTTTCAGCCGAACGAAAGAAGGCGCCGACAACTCATCAGATTCCTTGAATGAGACGATATATTTAGTTTTGAGAGCTTTATTTATCGGTTTCCACAAAACTCTCTTATTGTGATACCAGTTATGATGGACACTTTAATTTCGCTTCGTCAGGTAATGTTTATATAGTTACATGTATATCAAATGGTTATCTGTGTCATTTTAAGTACGTCATTTATTAAAACAGGCATATATTAATGACAAACTTGTATTTCTGCAACAAAATGTACAGGTGCATACATAACAAATACTCTTCTCTCCATATCCCCCTTTTCCCAATTCTAACGTGTTTTACTTTAACGGGCCTAGTTTGAACAAACATACAACTGTGCATATACCATTGATCCCTTTGTATACATATAATACGAAAATGTTGTACGCGGAAATGACCTAGTATAAGCTTTAGAGCGTCCTGTCGGATCTACATTTTGTTTATTGTTTTTGTATACTCGATCGAAGATATTGAATAAATATTGATTAAACTAAATGTTTATTTGTTCTGATGATTTCGCCTCAACTTCCGGATGCAGAGTCTCCGCTCAATGGCTTCTAACTTTTGACAACGGATCTCGAGCTGCATCTTTTGTTTTTTCGTGTCAACGAAGTCGTCCTGTAGAAGCTTGAAAATTCTTCTCTTTGGCTGAACCTTTTTAGCCGCCTTAGATGCAGCGCTTGACGTCCGTCCTAGGGACGACTTTCACGCGGACTTCGATGTCATGATTTCCGACCTCGTCTTTAACATCAGAAGGGGGTTCTTGTGACGCTGGGACGGTTTGATTCGGCTATGTCGTCGCCTGCTCCAATGTTGATGGGCTCTCTTCGAGTCCAAATGTTATTGGAATATCTATAACATCGAGAGGAACAACGGCCGAATATTCCCTATCAGCATTGGCAGTTACAAGCTCGTCGATATCGGTAATCCTTGACCCCCCTCCCCTCCGCTTTGCAGGTTTTTAACGACTTTTGATATTTTGCAATGGTGCTTCTTTTCAGATTTGCCCATACTGTATCTCGCAGAGTTTTCATGTCTTTAACTGTAGCGCCTTCGGCTCTAACATTTCCCAGCACTTCATTCCAAGACTCTCTTTATCCTCCTTCTTCTTTGGGAGGGTCGGGCCAAACATCCCAAAAAGGACAGCTTTGCGTTGATTTATATCTCTGAGAAATATGATCATTGCTGTCGGTTTAGCGGCATCGTGGCGGTTAAAGAGGTAACTGACTTGTTGATCAGTATTCTTCACACACGAATAGCATGCAATCATTAGATAAAACGACGAAGTGAAACACGGACCATTCAAAAATATCTACCCACCAAGCACAAACACCCATTCCGATGATCAGTTATACACGCCCCAGAGAGAACACACACGGCTACATGTACAGTTATAGGCACTTGTCGCTACATGACCCCGATTCTCAATCCGGACAATACTATATACAATTGTAATTGTAAACGCGAGTAGTAGAGATGCACGAATCGATGGGGATTGATCCGAGGTGGTTCGGAGGTGGTTCAACCACCTGCGGGTAGGGGAGTCAAAGGAGGTCATGGGGAGGAGCGAAGGATGTAAGGATGCAGGCATATTTTTAAAAAAATATTTTTTTTTCAAATAATTTTAATTGATATGACGTAATCCCCCTAACAATTGAAAGGAGTCAGCAGATAAGTTGACTTGCTATGACGTAGTCCCTCAACAATCAAATGACGTATGTTCATTTAAATGACATTCTAAAGCATTTAAATGGCGTAACAAGCTAGTTTTCAATAAATTTCGTTAAAGAATCTATCAAATGGATAATTAATTTTGAACTATTTAAATTTATTAACAATTACGTATAAAAACTTCTAACATGTTTTCTTGAAAAAACAAAGTGGCGCCGCAGTTTGTGAGAAATACATGTATATGGAATGACTCGATAAAGCAACATTGGACAGTGTCACAGCGCGTAACTGGAGGACATATTGTGTTTTTCAACAATGGATCATCTATCCACCTTTGTTTTGATACATTTAAACATCAGTGAAATTTAAATGGCGGAGGCATGTTTTTTGCAATACAACTTATTCATTACGATCTGCCGCTTATCAAAGAACCCTCAGGCTAAACTGTTGTTGCAAACAATATCAATTGTGTTAAGGGGACGTCCAACCTAACTTTGGTCAAATTTCATGTATTTTCTTTCAAGTTTAAAAAAGGCCCAAAATGAATAACCCCAATAAATTATATACCAAAATGCTTGGAATGAAACATAGAACATGTGGGAACTGAAATTTGCCACGGAACTGCTGCCATGTGCAAATAGCACCACCTGAAAGTCTGCTATGGCATAAGTAAGAGAACAAAATTTTAACAATAAAATACCTCAAAATAAAATAACAGCTGTATTCTATAAACATTTAAGTACATACTCGAAGAAATCTTTTCCTAATTCATGAAAGTAATGAAGATTGAGACCAAATGTTATAAGTGGAGTGCTCACTGATTGAAGGCAGACATTTTCTTTTGTTTATGTTTTGATTTGGGGAGTTCAACAAAGGTCAACTGGAAGGAGTCCAGCAGAAGAAGTAAGGAAGGACAAAAGAGTGTCTCCCAATATCAAGATGTATGTTACTGTAATGGTTTGGAAAGAAAATATGATATTCTCCTATGTAGAATGCACTGCAAAGTCATACATTGTAGTTGAATAAATATATTTACAAACCTCTTGCACTGTAACCCCTTTTATCCCATGCATCAATTTGATAGTGATTAAATTGTTAAATTTGTCTGGTTTATCAATAAGTATATTAGCTTTGTTTAACCCTTGGACACCAATACACTCATGATATATGTTGGAGAAGAAATAAGGGTAACTGTAACCTGTCACTGCAATAAACCATCTAAAGTACTTAAAAGTACATTGTTATTCAAAACACATCAAATCAACCTTACATAACCATTATTGCATGTACTTTCCCCAAGGAGGCTTATTGACATATTGAGATCAGAAGGGCACATCCAGAGGGTCTCACATATTTTTTTCAAGAACGCAGTACACAAAGCAATCCCCAAAAGGTGACAAGTGAGCTCCATTTGACACAAAAAATTTCCCGGAGGGGGGGGGGGGATCTCTTCCTTGTATGACGCTACCTCCGGCACTCAAGGCATATGCTTTTTTCTCAAAGTTTAACTCTTTTTTCTTTTTGAAGATCCTGGCCACACATGTTCCAAATACTATCAGACAGGTAAACCTCCAAATAAGTGTATCTGCAAAAATCATGTTACATTGCAAAACATTCTTTTTAGAGTTTTAGTTCTGGACCTTTCATGCTTCTTACTTCCAACTATAACACTTAATTTATCGATTAATGGGTGAATAGAAAAGTCATGCCATAATCAACATTTTGAGTTCCATAAGCCTTGAAAACAGCTCCGATAAAAGTGTCAAACATCAGATTGGTGGCTTTATACAGAATATTCATTAGGTTGTTGCTTGATAAGTAATAGGAACAAAATCTTCACAAGAAAATTCTGTAGGAATACAATTGAGGGTATTAGCAGGCACTTTGCAACAAATTGTAACAAATCAACTAGTTATAAACAAAATTTTCTAACTCAAAAGAGTGAAAAAGTACCACAACTCTGAAAAAATGTGGGAAGAAACACATGCTACAGCAGCTACACAGGCAATGTTTCCCCATGATGCTCGATCACAAAACCAAATATCCTTCAAATTGGAGTAGCAATGGTTGAAATACAAGGGGGAATGTTGGTACATGTAATGATGAATGGGTAAGACTAAGATTAAGAGGACAGCGGTCACCACTGCACGGCCCTAGATGCACCTTTGATTTTACAACTTCCAGGTCTGGGGCATAATAATCGCAACACACCCACCTTATCAGTTCATAATTTCAGTAAAATAAAAGAAATTATCAATATGAATTAAATAATAGATGATGGAAAATATTTGGCTTCCTTCGCCTTCTCGTACTATTTAATTACCACAAACAATATCAGTTTGATGCCGACAAACGAAACTGAACGCATGTGGTTTGGTTAAAAAGTAACTCGGCATGAATAATGAAGAAATTGCGAATATTTCATGTATTTCATTTATTTAAAAGCCAATTGCAGCTAATATTGACCGTGCATTCGATAATTCGTTTCGGTTTTGACCACACGGCCACGCTGACACTCCGTGACAGCGGTTATGTTTATTGTGATTTGCAAATTGGGGGATGGTTTCCGGTGAAGGAGATTTGTTACATTTGTCAGTGTAAAACGATCATAAAAGACACTGATCGACGCTTGTATTACTATGGATGGTTGCAAGAAAAAACTAAATTCTCAGCATCGTCCAAGCGCACCTTATTTAAAAGCACGAATGCATCATTTTCAACCCATCTTCAATCGGTCCTTTGCAGACATCAAACATACCCGCCTTCAAATTCCATGGTTACTAGGAAGTAAATAACTTCGCAGTGACAGGGGGAAATTAACACGCTCAATATAGTTCCAGGTCACTTGGAATATACTTCGTGAAAAAGTGATTTCTGAAGCATTCTGCTTACTTTGTTATGAATATTGCCTTATTTTATGTGCATCGTCCCGATTTTATACACTCGGTTATTTTTTTTACAAGTGGTTCATGTTGTCTTCCTAGTGTGCAATAATTCAGATTTTTTGTCAACAAAAAAGTTCAGACGGCCTGTAAACACGAGAGGGAATTTCGAACCATATTTTGCAGTTATGACATTAACAGCTCAAGTACTTGCTGTCACCTGTTTGCAAATCCGCTCATACATTGTCTCGAACAAATAAAGGGCGTGATCACGTCCTTGCATTCTTACAATTGCCCAAATTGAGTATTTCTGCAAGAACCACATCGTAATCACATGACCGGAAAAACATCATTGAAACATGGCCACATCCGGAACATCAAAAATTTGTGTTGATGTTATTACATTCAAACGTCAAAACCCACCAGAGTGTGTGTCAAAAAAATGCTTTCTCCGAGTCTGTAGTATGTTATCATTATATTGAGGACAAGGCTTTCGAATTACCGATTATTTTATGGTTTTACCGGTTCGTTACTTATGCCATTTGCAAATTAATCTTCTTCAAAATCATAAAATTCACATTTTTTCCTGAAAAAAATTATATATACCTTTTCTATGCACTTTACTCATTATTTTGATATATAATTTGCCTTTCCTTACTTCTCTTATCTGTTTCTGAGGCATTGGGAAAAATGTCCAAAAATTGACCAAAGTTAGGTTGGACGACCCCTTAAACAAGTTTCACTACCTTTTTCTTATAGTAATTGCTAAACTTAAGTAAAAATAATGACCAGCCACCATTGTTTTTCAAAGGTGATGGCAGTAATTACATTTAATTGTTAAACTCAAGTAAAAAAAGAAAGGTGCTAATATTAAGGTGATAGCCCCTGTAACTTGTTTATCGATGAAAATGGATCATAGAAAACATCCCTGAAAAATTGCTAATGAGCTAATAGAAAGTACTCCCCTTTGTGGTTGCTACTGAACAGGCTCAGCCAACCAGAGTGCAAGAAATCGTCACGCGCACCCGTTTAATTTCATTTAGTGTTTCCAATGGCAACTGTCAAGACTTATGCAATCTCAAAGTAAATATGGAGATAATTTTATGTTCCGTTTGTGACAAGACCTTTTCGACAGTCTCCGCGAATTCACATATGAAATGAAACGGATAATTAATTTCAAAGCATTTGATTTGATAAAAAGTTGAAAAGCTTAACAAGCTGATGTTCTGAAAATCATCGAAATTTCAAAATTGTTTTTTTTTTGCCATGAAAACATGAAAGAACTACCATTCTACCACAAACATTTTGATAAAAAAATCGATATACCCACACTCTCGCCTTACTGCCCACTTTTAGTCGAGGTACAGCACGGATAGAAATTAATTATGTTCAAGCAATTTGAACCACATTACAGCACAACTCATAGTTGAATCTAATTTACTGAACCATACAACAGCGCATCTCAAAATCATATTATCATTCTCTCATGCCATTTACAAGCATATCCACATGTGTTGCTATCAGCAGCTATGATTATAGCGTAACTTTGAGGTAAACACTTATTTTGTAGAAAACTCGAGCCCATTCCATGGCAAATGCCGATATAAAACAAGATCATACATGAAAACAACTTGTGTACCTGCTTTTTGTTTATAAAATACATCTTTCATTGGACCACTTTCCGGAATATTATTAATGTACCCACTTAATAACAACCGATTTTTATTGGATTACAGTAGCAGTGGTTAGTGTTTGTTTTTTGAATAATTTCCGAATAGTCACCAAATTGCATTGGTAATTTACGAGGATTTCCAAAAGTTGGTGAATGCAGTAATTGCCAAGAAAGGCACTCGGTTGTTTACGAGACACTACAAATAAAACAATGAAAAAATCTGACATATACTGTATTTTTAAGCAATCGATGATAACCAGAGATCAAAACTAATCAAATTGATTACTAATAAATTACTAATTGATATGAAATCTGTGATCAAAAGATAATTTTTTTGGTCAGTAAATTGCCAATCTATATGAATCCATGATCAAATGAATACTTTTTTGGTCTATAAATTACAAATCGATATGAAATCTGTGATCAAATGAACACTTTTGTGGAGTCATGACTGGGAGGGCATATCCTGCTGGTCTCTTTTATAGTTGTTTGTAATGGCTGCTGTTCGGAATTTTGACCTGTTGGTGAGAGCTCCTGCTCCTCATTCCAGTTTTATGCTTATTGATTGGAGCTTAGAGTTGCCGTTACTGCTTGTTGGTGTGATTTTCTGCTTGTTGGTTGGTTTTTCTCACTACTGATTCATAGTTCAAACACTGTAAAGTGCCTATGGGCTATGTATGGGTGTAAACCGCCTCTCTGACTTTTATCTGGCTAGAGACAGGTAATGCTTCCTCATGCTTTAGCGCATTAATGGTCTTTTTGCTCATTTTTGGTCCACCTTTTCTCTCTACACTTTTACTTCCATGAATTCCATTCTACTTTCTCAATGTTTTCCGGTTGCTTTAGAGACATGTCCATCACAGCTTTTCAGAGGTGCTGTTTCCTCGAATAAAGTCGATGCATTCTTTATTTCCAACCAAGATTCTTGGGATATTTTCATTTTTAAGGATTTTGCCAAAATATCCCAGCCAGTCGGTTGAAAATCTTCTCTTTTTTTGCAACAGATCATTTATTAGACCATTCATATTTGATCCATTATACATGAGTTGGTCTTTCGCCTCCCAGGATAAATTGGGTATACTCTTTATTACCTGGAGCAACAAATGCGCTCTCCTTTTCATAGATTCTAGTGTACTGGTCAGCTGGTCGATACCAGACTCTTTTTCCACTGAAAAACTATTCTTTACGGAAGATGGTTTGGTGATTTGATTGCGTAAGTTTGAATGTCGCAGTAAGATTTCCTCTTGGTACATCACTTTCTCTTCAGTACTCAGTGTTGAAGATTCAATAATTATCCTCATGTCCTGGTCAGTGGGGTGGGGCAGCATGTTACTTTTTGTAACTGTTCACTCTTCCATAGTTTGATACATTGAATTCTGCTTGGAGGAAGGGTGGATAAGTCATCTACAGGTTTTTCTCTCAGTGATTCCCCTAACGCTCGCGGTTTTACTGTTTCTAGCTTATTTACTACCCCAAAAGTATTGTCACCCATGAATGCATTGTTCCAACTAAAGTCTGATTTCATATGCACTGGGGGTAGTGGAGGGGTCGGTTATAGGTAGATCTGAATGTAAATTCATGTGTATTTGTGTTATCTCTCCTTATAGGCCGTCCGTTGTTTACAGTTTTGTGTAATGCTCATTTGTGTCGATAATAATGAGTAGAACGCGAGTAAGATTTTTGACACAATTCACAGATATAGCATGAATTCATCTTATTCTCTGACTTGCCATTTACCCGACTTTAATGTTTTTTGAGGAAACTATGTCAAGGTGTGTGAAGTTGTGCAAAGTATTTATTTTCCCCAGAGGCATATCACTGTAATTTCCCGCAAAGCACCGTGGGGGAGTTTGAAGCAATCAACAAACAACAGGTTGGGGTAGAACCCATCCTATCCTGGTATATAATTGTCCAATTGGCGATTGACAGGTCGGGGTAGCACCCATGCTATCCCTGTATATAAATGGAAGAGCATTGTCACCTACCCACAAATCTATTAGCTCGCTTCTGAATAAGACGAATTCAGGCTATATCTGTGAATTTTGTTAAAAATCTTACTCGCATAAATAGAGGATATGGAATGAGTGTTTTTCTCATATAATATTTATGAAACGAGTCTAAGCATTTTCCGTTTTGGCGAACCTCTGGCGAGCGCAAACGGAAAATTCGGACGAGTTTCATAAATCTTATATGAGAAAAACACTCATTTCATATTCCATTTATCATATGACACACACACGCACAAATTAGCCACTTGGTATGACTTTTTAACTGATCACCTAACTTGAATTGCAGACGGCACTTGGAAAAAACATCCTCGTATAACTAAAACTTTTCATTGTTTGCTTCCAAAACATAGGTTATGACCCCTAATTGGAACAAGCTCGTTCCAATGAGGGGTCATAACCTATGTTTTGGAAGCAAAAAGTGAAAATATAAAAAAAAAAATGAATGGCGTTTTTCTTGTAGGTAAAAGATTAATACAATATAACTCACCCTAAATAGGACAGCTAACGTAAATTCTCCCTACTGAAATTATGCAAATGTCACCCAGTTGTATTTTGTTTAGCCAATCAAATTGTCCAGTTTTGAAATTGACCAATGAAAGCTCCCAACTCTAATTATGCAAATTATGAAAATGTGGCCCAGTTTTATTGTGTTCAGCCAATCAAATTGTCTAGTTTTGAAATTGACAAATGGAATTGACGGAAGGCTTTATTTATCACCGATTAACATGAAAACAAAATATCAAATGTTTTAATGTGAACAAAGCGGACGAGTCATATTATAAAACTCATTATTATTGACACAAACGAGCATTGCACTAAAATGTGCACAACAGACGGATTATAAGGAGAGATAATACACGCCTCTAAAAATATCAGCAGGAAAACACCAAGAAAGCAGAATGGAATTCATGGCAGCAAGAGTGCTGAGAGAAAAGATGGACTAAAAACTAGCAACAAACAAAATAAAAAAAAACATTAATGCACTAAAGCAAGATGAAGGTTTACTTGTCTCAAGCCAGGATAAAAGTCAGAGAGGCGGTTTACATTATCACATAGCCCATAGACACTTTACAGTGTTCGATCTATCCATCAATAGTGAGAAATGCCAACCAACAAGCACAAAATCCCACCAACAAGCAGTAATGACAACTCTAAGCTCCAATCAAAAAGCATAAAACAGGACCGAGGAGCCGAAGCTCTCAACAATAGGGCGAAATTACGAACAGCAGCCATTACAAACAACTAAAAAACGACCAGTAACATATACCCTCCCAGTCATGACTCCCCAAAAGTTTTAATTTCATCACAGATTTCATATCAATTTGTAATTTATTGACCAAAAAAGTATTCATTTGATCATGGATTTCATATAGATTAGCACTTTATTAACCAAAAAAGTATTTGATCACTGATTTCATATTGATTAGTAATTTATTAGTAATCAATTTGACTAGTTTTGATCTCTGGTTAGTATCGATTGTTAAAAAAGTGCAGTATATAGCAGATTAATTCATTGTTTTATTTGTAGTGTCTTGTAAACTACCGAGTGCCTTTCTCGGCAATTATAACATTCACCCACTTTTGGAAATCCTCATAAATTACCAATGCAACTTTGTGACTATTTGGGAATTATTCAAAACAAACACCAGCCACTGCGACTATAATCTTATAGAAGTTAGTTATAATTAAGCGGGTGCATTAATACTATTCCGGAATGTGATCTTGTTTTTATATCGGCATTTGCCATGGGAATCGCTCGCGTTTTGTACAAAATAAGTGTTTACCTCAAAGTTAGGCTATAGTCATAGCTGCTGATAGCAACACATAGGGACCTGCTTGAAAAATGGCATGAGAGAATGACAATATAATTTTGACATGCACTATAGTAGGGTTCAATAAATCAGATTTAACTACGAGTTGTACTGTAATGTGGTTCAAATCACTTGAATATAATAATTAATTTTGACTACGAGTTGAGCTGTAATGTGGTTCAAATCACTTGAACATAATAATTAATTTTGTCTTGCAGTGTACCTTGATATAGACTAAAAGTGGGGAAGATAACCAGGCCTGGACATCTTCTCCACCCTCTTCCATTTGTCAAAGTCCTGTAGACATTCATTCTTGGGTGAGAGTGTAAATAACACCTTTATCATTTTATTTTCAACTTGTTGCTATGGGAATGGGTAAAGGGTAAGATAATCATATTTTGAAATGATCTTAAAAGGAAAAGTATAAATGTATGTATTCAAGAGTTTAAACAACGTTTTAATGTTAAGGTGATGAAATTTAAGTAAATAAATGTTATATATGTTATTGTAGGTAGTTTTATTTTAATTGTTTTGGTGGGGGAAGATATAGCCTGGGGGAGGGGTATGATATCCAAGGATAACATCCCCCCTAGAGGGGAAGATATCCTAGGACATCTTTTCAGGGAGGGGGGGATGTCCAAGGGGGAAGATATCTTGGCACACTGGGTTCTATTTTATCAGTAAAGCAGAACTTGTTTACCCTAGTAAACAAGTACTGTTCCACTTCCCACAGTTACCACGGTTCCCACGGGAGAAACTGAATCAAACCATTTATTTTTTTTTGGTCTTCAATGCATAACTTACGTCACCCTCAAGCGATACATATGTTGTGCATTTGGAATTTCCAATGGAGAAACAAGACAATTACTTACTTATGAATGGATTCAAATTATCAAATACTTATCTTAGACTAAATTGCACTCATTAAGCCGAAGCAGTTAATCAGATGATGTATTGTACAGATTAATATCATAATTAGTAAAAAAAAATCTAATTTAATCATTAAGATCAACAAACTCATTACAAAATCAGAAAATATATATAGATGTAATAAGTGGCAAAAATAGAAAGATTATGATGAATGGCTGTCAATGAAATACATGTAAACTTAATTCACCTCAAACATCATGAGAGTATGATATATGTAGATCAGATTTAAATATATTATTCAAATACGTGCTTTTATTATAACCTCAACTACGTTTGTTTGTAACCTCAACTGTTTGTTTGTGTGCTTACGTGTATTTAATGGAATTTAATGTTACTTTCAGTACATGCAGCTCTGATGTGACCTGTGACATCACAACTCTAAAGTCAAGATACTCCAACCATTATTATTATTATTATAAAATAGAGCTGCACAATATCATAAACTGAATACCAGTTTCGGTATTCAAAAAAATACCGTGGTATACCAGTATATCGAAAAACTGTACCACAATCGGGACTTGAGGCATCACAGTTGGAATGAATTAGCAAGCCTTGATGATGCAGTTTGAATAACCCTTTACCCAATGCAGATGATATAAAGATTTATTATTTTAAATATTAGTTTATCAAATTTTTCAAAAAATTTCAACAAAACAATATCATGTGACCCTCACTGGAACGAGCTCGATGATATGGTTTTGTTGAGTTTTTTTGAAAAATATTTTTTCAGCTTCTACGCAGCAGATGCATCCAATTAGATGGGTAAATGGATAATATTATTCATTCATTATTATTCATATTATTCATTCGGGACTGCAGTTAAAACTCAAAAAAAATAAATAATGATGATAAACCGACATTTTTGTAATTGCACCGGTATTCAATGGATACTGGCTTGAATACCGGTACATGTATTGGTTTATCAATATACTGCACAGCCCTAGTTGTAAAACTTGATATATCTGGACCTTTAAATTCTCCCCCAAATGGTGAAGGTAAAGATGGTGCCCAAATATTGTAATTGTTCCCACGTGGTGTGGTGTTCGAAGAAATTTTCAGTGTTTCTGCGATACACAGTTTGGTCAAGTTTCCCCTGATAAACACAATATATTTTATGCCCTTCTTGTCAAATCAAACAGTCCCCAGATAAACACAATATAGTTTAGGCCCTTCTTGTCAAATCAAACAGTCCCCAGATAAACACAATATAGTTTAGGCCCTTCTTGTCAAATCAATATGTAAATAAGTTCAAAGCCACGCAGTTTGCAAGTGAAAAGCAATCTGTCATTTCACTGCAAATTATGTTATATGAGGATGAACTCCAAGCTTGATATCTGATATATTCATATTTAAGGAATTTCCTATTAAACTTTTAGTGATGCGGACCAGGCTGCTTGGACCAGTCTGGACCCCAATCCAGAGCTGCGTACCATACTGCCATTGCCGAACCATCTCGGATTGGTCCACCCACCCAGGTCTGTTTTTTTCCAGTCTGGTCTATTTTTCCATTCACGAACTCCAAAGTTACAAGAAAGCTCTATTGAATTACGATTTTGTCTTACACTCAGTCTGAATTCAGGCCATGCGTACTTTTAGTGCCGGACAATTCAAAAGAGCAGCTGTTTTGCGACACTGTGTGGTCTTGCATCACATCACAGGTCGGCGCGCTTATGGGTTTCTCTACTCCTGGCCTGTGTTCGACTAACTTCTCCGACATGCTGCTTTCATTGTGATATGCAACGCATCACAAATTCACAATAAATTTGCAAAACACCTATATCTGTCCACTGTGCTCCCTGACTAGATGCCAGCAATGTCATTGCTGGGGGCCACTCGTGGTTTGACCCTGCCCTGACCGACTCATCAATAACACCAAATTAACTCGCACACAAACCGACAACACAACTACAGAACAGACACAGAACACTCAAGCAACCGTCCAGAGTGGAAAAAGAATCGACAAAATACTGCTAGAATCATCACTATCTACAACTTCCGGAGACAGACTAAACTTGTCAATGAGGGAGGCGGATCTTCACAGCATGCTGTATGCTGAAAAACAGAGAATGGACATAGAATCACCTACTACAAACTACCCATTGTGGTTGCAGAATGGGTACTGGTGGCTATCCTGGCTCATTTGCTTCTCCTCCTTGGTGGCTGCTGGATGCAGAAGAATACCATTGTACTGCCAAAGTGGCTGTAAGGGTTTGATTTACCCTACATTACCCTACACCGTCTCTGCATACATTTGGCGTGCAAAAATCTTGACCATCATGAACCAAACCAAGTTTGAAAACATTCATGTAGAGTACAATGCAGTGCAATGCACGTACATGTATCTTGAATGTTATCAAACATGACTGAATACATAACCCTTAAGTACCTTAATTGCTATGTAGTGTATATACTTACTTGAGTTATACCTAAAATGTGGTTATCTGTTGATACAGACAGCCACTTGACATGATGCACTAATGAATACATGGGTAACTCAACCCTGTATTGCCCATTGAATGATGATTCTCTTGAAACGATATTAAGTTTAGCTCAGGGAGAACCAATAATATAAAAATGGTCAAATATTTATTTATTTATTGGTGTTTAAGGTCACATATTTTTGCACAATGGCTAATAATGACCACAACATGAGTATCAACTCAAGACCAGGGGTGAGCATTAATAAGCCATGTTGCCCATTTTAGTGAGGGTTTGCACCTCCCAAGCATTGGTGACTGGGTCCTATTCGACCAGTAAAACAGAGCCTGCTTACCGCAGTGAACAGGAACTGCTTCACTCCCGGGGGTTCCCGCGGGGAAAAAATGGCCAAAGGCATATGGCAAGAGGCTATAAACTATGATTCTGAGAGGAAGTATATGAAACAGACATTGAGAAGGCAAAAATACCAATGCCTTTTTCGCCCACTAGGCCACAATATGGTGAACCTGTATTTGCTGTTGTGTCCAAATTTCACTAATCTAAAGGCCTTATCTCCTGAGTAGGAGTACCTGGAGATATACAGAACAGCTTATAATCAAATGTAAAGTTGAGGGTCCAACTACAGTAGAACCCTGTTGATTGAACAGTCACTTTAGTTGAGGCCCCACAACACAGTAGATCTTATGTTTCTCAGGCCATTTTTTGTAAAATTGCATGTGAGCAGACAGTTATTTATTTATTGGTGTTTAAGGTGCCATACTTCTGCAGAATGGCTAATCGCGACCGCAACGTGGAGATAAAGTCAAGTTTAGTCAATCACTGATATTCATGCTGCCCATTTTAGAGGACTTCCACCCCATGCATTGATGACTGAGTCGTATTTTACCAGTAAAACAGAGATTTGTTACCACAGTAAACAAGCACAACTTCACTTCACGGGGTTCCCATGGGGGAGGGCGGGCAGTTTTTTATTTTATTTTTTATTTTTGTAATGATTTCTTTGGCGTAAAAGTTAAGGTTCTTGGTTTGTTTTATGTTTTAGGCCTCATAATCTACAAAATGGCATGGGAGGTGGTGTATTTCACCTCTTGATTACAAGAAGGTTTTGTAATGCTACAGCATTGCAAAGCCTTGTTGCACTCAAGGGACAAATTTATCAATTTTATTAACTTGGGTAAATTTTATAATCAGACATAAACCATTCAATTTTTTTTTAAAGTTTGCATTGGTATGAAAAGAGAGCATGCGGCATCCAAAAGGACCATACGGTAAGGCATGAGAAGCAGATTTTTAACTTTTTAGGCCTTACCTTGACTTTAATATGGTGCATTTATTGGATTAATGTTATAATTACCTAACTAATGCTGCATTTGAGTAAATTGTGTCATAATAATTGAATTTTTGAAACAAGAGGCCTGCATCGCAAAGCGTTGCTAATGCCCCCGACTGCAAAAAAAAAAAAAAAAAAAAAATTCGAAGTTGAAAGAGTGAAAAAGGGCCATAACTCTGGAAACAATGTGTGGAAGGAACTCACGCTACACAGGTATTGTTCCCCCCATGATCCTCTATCATAACACCAAATATCATTCAAATCAGAGTAGCAGTGGTTGAGATACATGTACAAGGGAAAAAGTTGGCGTGGGCAGTCTCCACTAGATACCCCTTCAACTTTTCAAGTAGGGGGAATTTGAACAATAAATATGAGCCATGGTCGCAATTTTAGGCAGCAAACTATGATGGAAATACGACAGTCTCATCAACTCACCACATCATACTATGTCATCCTGCCAAATGTGTCCGGAAAATTGAAGAAATCCAAAATGGCCACATCATGATGGCCAATGAGAGCAGCCGACCATGGAGCGGGTCAGTTTTCCTGTTCGGTTCTGTTTTTTTTTTTAGCAAACCGGAAAACCGAATCGCAATACCCACCCAAAACCGACCAAAGGTTTGTGCATAAACTGATCAAACTACCTTAGTGGGAGCGAATTGGGCTGGTGGAAGCTATGGACTCTCGTCAGTCAGACTATCTGCCAAAGGGTGAATACGTTGTGTTTTCTTCACATGGTTCTCTCTTATTTGACAAATCAATCGGACAAGCAGGCCTGGCAATCTAGAAAATCAAGGAGTGCAAAACGGTTGCCCTCCTCAGATGCTTGGGAGTGCAATTGCACCTGAAATTTTCAGTGCAAAAACTTGTATGCTATTTTGATTATATTCACTTCAAGGTATTAATTTTGTGACTCAAAAATTGTACTACATTCAGCTGCAAAGTGGAAACGTTGGCACACGCATCTCATTATTCAAAATGTTGTATTCAATTCTTATGTGACGGTCTTCTGGACTCAAAATCTATGAAAATGCCACACAGAATAGGTCATGAATTATTGCGACTCAATGCAACATTGACAAATCGTCCCTGAGTTCCAATGTGTTCTCTGTGCCAGTTGGCACAGAGAACACACTGGAACTCAGGGGACGAAATAATAATAGATTTTAAAGGCAGTTCCAAACAGGTCTGGCATTCCGGAAAATCAAGGGGTGCGAAAAATTCCCCTCCTCAATTTTTTCTAGGCGTTCAGTAGGCGTGCAGCACTCCTGCACTCCTAAAGAATGCCAGGCATGGACAAGTCAATAAGGGAGAAAAGTAACAATGAGAACATGATATCGACTTAATTCATTTGTTTCACTAATTTATGTGTTTTCGTTTTTTTTGTCTCAGTAGGCTCAGCAACTGATCCTCTTGAACCCCAAAGAATGATCAAAGGGAGGTTAGGCTGAACCCAATGGCAGTATTTGCACACAGTTGTTTTTGTGGTGAGTGGTGTCGCACAAACTATTGTGGTTTATTTTCCAAGTTCAGGCCTTGACAATTCCATATTTTTGATTAATCCGTTAACAAGTTCCCCATTTAGTTGTTCATTAACCTATTCTGAAGGTTACATAAATTTGTTTTATTAACCTGTGAGTTAACCAAAAATTCCAACACGATATGCCACAGGTGTATCCCGAAAGCTGCAGACCTGCGCTGGTGGGGGGGGGGGGGGGGGGGGGGGTGTAGAGTTATGCCCCTTCTGTTGGCAACATGTGATAATTTCCGACGATAAAAATATCAACGAAACAGAAATACGCAATCACTAGAAATATAGGGTTGTGCATCTTCTGTTGGCAGCATTGCATATAGCGGTGAGTAGGTCCAGAATTTATTCGGCTGAGGCCCCATCATACATCAGGCCGCAGTGCATTTCAATTTCCATGAACTGTAACAACATGTTTCTAATTACATGTATGCTTACAGTAGTCCAAACATGGCCTGAAAGTCTGTAATATAATTTTTTGATTTGGTACGTCCTTTCAATAATTATATTACTGACTTTCAGGTCATGTTTGGACTATGCTAAGAGCTGAATAACTAGAGTGATGTCACGCATGCAGCCCGACTGTCACAGCAATGGCAATGCATAGACACAAAATAGTATGAGCCATCTTTTGTTAACCGTTTACCTAACGAATCTGCCATATCTCGCCGGGTACTCCGGCTTCCTCCGCCCGAAAACTTGTCATTCGGTAGCCTTTGTGCATAAGTATGTGGCCTTAAAACACCATTAAATAAATACTAAATACATCTATCTCCCAATTTGCATATCATAATAATCATAACCGCTGTCAGCGTGACCGTGATGGTCAAAACCCAAACAAATTATCGAATCCACGGTCAAAATTAGCCGCATTTGGCATTTAAACAAATGAAATACACGAAATATTCGCAATTTCCTCATGTACTGCCCGCAGTGCAGATGTTTGTGGTAATAATTAATAGTACGAGAAGACGAAAGAAGCCAAATATTTTCCCATCATCTATTTATTTATTTATTGATGTTTAAGGTCACATATTTATGCACAATGGCTAATCATGACCATGACAGTTTTACGGGTGGAGGAAGCCGGAGTACCCGGAGAGAACCACCGAGCAACGACGAGCAGCTGCAAGCTCCCCAACATCGTAACTCCGCACTGCAGCACAGGCAGGGTTAGATTGGTCGAAGACATGCGTACCATCGACGTGCAGTACGCCTTAGTACACGGCGTCATCGTGCCCCCACGTGAAGTGTCTTGCCCAAGGACACAACGCGGTTGCCGCAGGTGGGATTCGAACCGAGGACCTCTCAGCTTGCAGCCTGCACCTCTACCTACTGAGCCACCGCGCCCCCTCCATCATCTATAAATTAATCAAAATTGATAATTCCGTTTATTTACTGAAATTATGAATTGATAAGGCGGGTGTGTTGTGATTATTATGCCACTGACCTGGAAGTTGGAAAGTGAAAGGCGCATCTAGTGCCGTGGAGGCCTCTGTCCTCTAACCCGTACCAACATTCTCCCTTGTATCTCAACCACTGCTACTCCAATTTGAAGGATATTTGATGTTGTGATCGAGCATCATGGGAAAACGATGCCTGTGTAGCTGCTGTAGCATGTAAAACGATGCCTGTGTAGCTGCTGTAGCATGTGTTTCTTCCACACATTTTTTCCAGAGTTAGGGTCTTTTTTCACTCTTTCGAGTTAGAAAATGTTGTTTATAACTAGTTGATTTGTTACAATTTGTTGGAAAGTGCCTGCTGACACCCTCAAATTAATATATTGTGTTTCTATTACTTATCAACCAACAAGCTAATGAATAATCTGTAAAGCCACCAATCTGGTGTTTGATACTTTTATCGGAGCTGTTATGGAGGCTTATGTAACTCAACATGCTGATTATGGCAGGGTTTTCTACTCACACATTAATCGATATATTAAGTGTTATAGTTGGATGTAAGAAGCATGAAAGGTCCGGAACTTGAAGTCTAAAAAGAATGTTTTGCAATGTAACATGATTTTTGCAGATACACTTTTTTGGAGGGTTACCTGTCTGATAGTGTTTGGAACATGTGCTGCCAGGATCTCCAAAAAGAAAAAAAAGAGTTAAACTTTGATGAAAAAGGCATATGCCATGAGTGCCGTATGTAGTGCCATATAAGGAATGGAGCCCCCCCCCCCCCCCCCCCCCCCACACACACACATACACTTCCAACTCCTGGGAAATGTTTTATCAAATGGAGCTCACTTGTCACCTTTTGGGGATTACTTTGCGTACGGCGTTCTTGAAAAAATATGTGAACATCTATGAATGTGAGACCTACTGGATGCGCATTCCTTATCTCAATATGCCGGAAAGCCTCTTTTGGAAAAGTACATGCAATAATAATTATGTAGGATTGATTTGATGTGTTTTGAATAACAATGTACCTGTATGTACATTTGATGGTTTATTGCAGTGACAACCAGATAATGTTTTACTCTTATTTTTTCTCCAACAGATATCAGGAGTATATTGGTGTCCAAGAGTAAACGAAGATATGTTGCTTATTGATAAACCAGACAAATTTAATAACAGACAAATTACAGTGCAAGGAGTTTGAAAATATATTTATTCAACTGCAATGTATGACTTTGCAGTGCATTCTACATAGGAGAATATCATAGTTTCCAAACCACCACAGTGATACATACATCTTTATATTGGGAGACACTCTTTTGTCCTTCCATACTTCTAGTGGACTCCTTCAAGTTGACCTTTGTTGAACTCCCCCAAATCAAAACATAAACAAAAGAAAATGTCTGCCTTCAATCAGTGAGCACTCCACTTATAACATTTGGTCTTAATCTTTATTACTTTCAAGAATTAGGAAAAGATTTTTGGAGTATGTACTTCAATGTTTATAGAATACAGCTGTTATTTTATTTTGAGGTATTTTATTGTAAACATTTTGTTCTCTTACTTATGCCATAGCATACTTTCAGATGGTGCTATCTACACATGGCAGCAGTACCATGGCAAATTCCAGTTTCCACATATTCTATGTTTCATTCCAAGCATTTTGGTATATAATTTATTGTGGTTATTCATTTTGGGTCTTTTTTAGACTTGGAAGAAAATTACATGAAATGTGACCAAAGTTAGGTTGGACGTCCCCTTAATAAGATTCTCTAGACAATCTGTTCAAAACCTTAGTTTAGAGATTTTGGCATGTTTTTAATCCAGAAGTTTTTTTTTACTGTAATATGAGATTCGAAAGATTCGTCACGGATTGTGAGAGAGAGTGTCCCTTCCCCCAGGATCTGTCAGAGATTAAAAAAAATAATGGACATTTTGAGCCTCCATTTGTAAAACATTGGAAACTCCAAATTGGTAGAGTTTGCACTTTCGCTTATTCGACTATACTCCATAGTTTTAGAGCTTTGATACAAAGAATTTGGGGATTTCTATATAGTTTTAGATATTTTCAGACAGAAAACGAGAAGAAATCACGACTATAAGGGGTTTGGTGTCCGAAGATTTCGGGATAGTTTTAGAGATTTTCAGACAAAAAATTAGGTTTCACGACAATAAGGGGTCTGCTGTCCGAACTTTGAACTCTCAATATAATCGGCCTTAGAGACCTAACTTGGATGTGGTTGTGGTGGGCGAGATGAAACTTGATTTCCATACAATCTGAATGTACAAGTCCAACAGTTTGGCAGAATCCAGTGAAGGGAGGGACACAATTGGAATCATTGTGTATGTACTGCATATATACAATAGTATAGTAAGGTACATATGGTCATATTTCTGGGTACATAGTGTTAGTATGAGATGGAAGATTGATGGGAAGTTGCGTTTTTTAAAGGTTTCTCCGAGAAACGGTTGACGTTGCCAATGACATTCTGACGCCATTGTACGCAAACGACGTCACAGAGATATTGACCGCTGTTGATGTCCACTGTGATCCCGATATGACATTGTTCGGGTCAGAGTATGTTGGGCCTTTGTGCTGTACTGATATGGTAGTATAGTATGGCTGGTATATAACGCTGGTCTACTGCTAGCCCTTAGTACTACTAAGTAGTAGGAGATGTACCCGACCGTACCTTATTGGCCGGAGGGAGAGCCGGAGGGGGGAGGGGAGTAGTAGAAGTTGTACCCGACCGTGCCTTATTGCTCGAAGGGAGAACCTGAGGGGGAAGGGGTGTAGTAGGAGATGTACCTGACCGTGCCTTATTGGCCGGAGGGAGAGCCGAAGGGGGAAGTGAAGTAGTAGGAGATGTGGATACCCGGTTGTTGAAAGCATGGGTTTTTACGACAATTAGCCTGCTAGTCCCCAACAGTCACAAACAGTCCCACCAGACCCCACTAGTTCCCACCAGTACTCAAATCACCAACAAAGCGACTTTATTTGATATGGATTCTTCAAGAATCCCTTTTAGGACCGCCATACCTTTCACATAGCCTTCATGGCCTCATACGACAAAAAGAGATTCTCCAAAAGGTATCCTCAAATAAAACAATACCAGGCCATAGGTATCCTCAAATACCGAAATGAGGCTAAGAGGGATAGTAAATTAGGCCTCATTGAGGGATTTTTCCATGGCCCTCATGACCTCAAAAGAAATGAGGTTAAGAGAGATAATAAATTAGATCTCATTCAGGGATTTTCTCATGGTCCTCGTGGCCTCATACGACAAAAAGGGATTCCCCAGAAGATATACTCGATAAGTATCCTCAAATAATACAATACGAGGCTAAGAGTCGTATGTGCCAGTCACTCGTTCGAGTAAATACTCTATGGCTTATTTGCTCGGTGGGATTCGAGTCGTTCGAGCAATGACTAATCAGTAACTACTTGGTAGATTCTTGGCTTTAGGAATGATATAGGTTTTCATGGAGGCTGTCTATTAGTTGGCTCTAATCCAAAGGGGGCCTCTCAGTACTATAGCATTACGTTCCACTATTATAAGCCATTTTATGGCGGTCCTAAAAGGGATTCTTGAAGAATCCATATCAAATAAAATTGATTTTGGTGATTTGGAGATTGTCGGGTTGTTTGTGGTAATTCTACGAATTGGGAAATTATTCTTGTACAAAAGGAACACACCCTCCGAACACACCCCAGTCCTATAAGAAGCCTTTGGGTAACACAGCAACCACGTGCTACCATAGAAACCAAGAATGCGGCCTCCAGTATACAAAATGGCCGACGGAAACACATACCACCCTAACAACACGCGCTACGCATGCACACTCACACCGCGTATCACCATGGGGATGAAGTCACAAGATGGCCGCCCACGCGGGCTACCATGACAACCAAACATAACGTCACTAGATCACGTGACTATGATGTCATATATGAGATCCCTCATGAGATCCCCCAATCGGCCCCGGTCGGGTACATCTACTACTTCCCTTCCTCGGTCCCCTGTGGGGTCCCCCATGAGATCCCCCAATCGGCCCCGGTCAGTCTTCGTCTGAGGCCAACCACAGCACTTTCGTCGTACTGTAGCCAGCGCGTTTCACACTTTCAGGTAGCTGCTATAAGGGGAGTGAACCAAGTATTCATGAGAACATCATGTAAAAAGCTGCATTCCAGCCATCGTTTCTTGACGGTGTGCAATGGTCCAGTGGTTAAGGTGTTGGATTCCTGAATGCCAGGCGGGGTTACCGACGGTTCGATTCCCGGTCGGGGATTACAAATTAATATTACAAATTCTTCGAAAACATGATTGTGTCCTTCAACACATACCAACAGGCCCGTGCCAGTCTTCGTCTGAGGCCAGCCACAGAACTTTTCGTGTTTTTCGGCAGATTAGTGTAGGATGGGCCAACCAAACGTTAAATGCTTTAAATTAGCATTACAAGAAAAAATTAAACGAATTGAAGTCTAAAATTACTTTGGCAATGCAATCACCTCCTGGTTTGGAAAAAATAGACTTCAACAGCACTTCGGCGCGTGCCTTGTTCTGAGAAAAAACTTTAAAAATAAGTTGACAGTTAAGACGATTTCGGCCTACGAGTCTTACATTTCGAACTTCGCCCAGCAAGCAACTCCCACCCGTGTTGCCCCTCTACCCCAACTCGAAAAACAAAATAAGAAAAGACCAAGGCAAGGTACTTCTCTCTCTTTTTTTCCTTCTACTTCTCTTGCCTTCTCCCAGAGTTAGCTCTCCAATTTGCAAACATCTCCGGTTCATATTGTGACTGAAGATGCTCGCAAATTGAGGAGCGCTGCCTCGCCTCGTATTGTTCCTCTACCTCCTACTTCCCCTCCTCAACCTTCCTTTGCCGGTTCTCCTGGTGCTCTCAGTAGAACTCCTCCTGCTTCCTCGGCTTCTCCTGTTTCTTCTCCTGCTTCTGGTTCTACTCCCCCTTCTCCTGCTTCTAGTATGGTTCATCCAAGTGTATCGTAATCTGAGATAGTCAAATCACCGAGCCGCAATTTGGGCCGCTGATTTGATACTAAATAAATTGTACCAGCACCCAAGCCTAAAACTGGTAATAAGACAAATATACCACCATATAACTGTAATTAGTTTTTTAGGCAAACGAAATTAGCAGACCGCTTTAGAAACTACAGCGGTCGGAAACTTCCTTTTACAGAATCATCTGGTTGGTGACCTCCAGATAGTGAAGTAAATCCCGAAATTATTGAGGCTAACAAACGAATTCTCCAAAAGATGTTCAGCATGAACATACTCTCCGATAAAGACAATTTAACAGCTGGTGAACGGAGAACCCTAATGAAACTTCGAAAAAATAGGAAATTAGTAATTAAACCAGCCGACAAAGGTGGGTCGGTGGTCGTTCTTATGATATAAAGGAAGCCACGAGACAACTCAGTAATACTAAACATTATAAGAAAATAGATTCACTTATTTGGCCGAGTAATATCGAAAAATTCGATAAGATCTTAAATTGTATCCTCAGCGAAGGTCACATTTCCAAAAAACAATCGAAATATTTAACAGCTAATCTCAGTGCTCAAACAAGACAATTTTATATCCTACCAAAGATCCACAAGGACCGTTCTTCATGGACGGATGACTTAACTCCACCCGGGAGGCCAGTTGTTTCAGACTGTAACTCGGAATCTTATGCGATCTCGGAACTAACTGATTATCATATGAAACCTATAGCAAATAGACATCCGAGCTATCTAAAAATACACAAGATTTCCTGTCCAAAATTTCTAAATAAAAAATATCGAAAAATACAATCCTGGCTACTTTGGATATCGACAGCATGTATACGATATTGATATTGATAAAGGTGTTAAATCGGTTAAAATGCATTTGAAAAATATACGTGTGCAGAACGCCCGGATGAACAAATTTTGAATTTTTTAGAGCTGAGTTAAAAAGGTAATCACTTTCAATTAAATGGAGAATATTTTTTAGTCCTATATAGGTTGTCCTATGGGCTAAAGATCCAGTCCTAACTTTGCAAGCATTTATGTAGCGGAATGGGAGGAAAATGCCTTAAGCAAATGTGCAAAGCATCCTCTCGTATATCTTAGATATTTAGATGACATTTTTATTATTTGGGAACATTCAAAAGAAGATTTTTGATGATTTTTTAGAAATTTTAAACAATCACGATCCAAACATTAAATTAAAAGCTACTATCAGTAAAAATTCTGTTGATTTTCTCAATGTGACCGTGTATAAAGGCAAGCAATTCCAGGCATCCGGTCATTTAGATTATAAAGTATATTTTAAACCAACTGATTCACATCAATTGTTGCACACAAAATCATTTCATCCTCAACATACATTTAAAGGTATCAATAAATCACAGCTCATTCGTTTCCACCGCAATTCAAGTGATAAGGTAAATTTCAATGAGGCTTGTTCTACTCTATCTGATGTCCTCAGATCGAGGGGGTACTCACTGTGCTTTTTGCTTAGCCTGAAATCTCAAATTCCGTTGCAGAATTGTAGTGACGTGGTACTGAATTGCAAAACGCCTCGCTGTAGATTGCATACTTTTATAGCTGATCAGAAAGTGGAATTTTTCTCTGAACAAACGAAAAATCATTATCAGATCCGTAACTCCCTCCATTGTGATTCACCAAATATCATTTACCTTACCACTTGTAAACGCTGTCAGAAGCAGCATGTTGGTCAAAGTCAAAATCCTTTCCGAATGCATGCTACTCGACACAAACAGGATATAAAACATAATGCTGAAGTCCCAGTGGCACAACATTGTAATCTTCCAGGCCATTCTTTGGACGATTTCGAAATCCATCCTGTTGAACAACCACACATTAAAAACACATTAGAAGAAACGGATGAATTGAGAAGAAAAAAAAACGTGAAGCTTCTTGGATCAATACGCTCCAAATCCTCTGGCTATTTGGGATGAATGTATCAGAGGGAAAATGCGATAGGAGGTTCAGCATTCCTTTCACTTTGACATTCAACAGAATGAATATCGAAATAGCAAACATATTAAAAGATGAATTAAATTTAACCAACCCTAAATTAAATGAACCTTTGAATCTTCGACCTGTCATCGCTTATAAGAAAAACAAAAGCTTGTGTAACATCCTTGTAAGGACTAAATTAGAGCCCATCAATGAATAACATTAATTATTGCCAGTCAATATAACCAGCTCCTCAGCTCATCATTCAGTTTAAATCAATTTTGTGTATTTTTATCATCTTTGCTACCCATCAAGGTCAAGTAAATATATATTTTCATGAAAGCATATATTTCGGTGGCATATTACAAGAATAAAACGTTTCAGTAGGAAATGTCTGTGCCAGTGCGAATTTTGAACCTTAAACAAACACTCACTCCACCAACGGAGTGATCATAGCACATTTATGGGAGACAGACAAAATCACCATTGGACAAAGTCTTCGAAGGACGAAATCCCAACGGACAAAAGCCCCATAAGACAGAATTACCATATACTGTATGATAGAATTCCCCATCTCAATCAATTGACATACTAACTCCTACGTAAGATATAATATCTCTTACTTTAGACATACCTACTCTTATGTAGGACATACTAACTCTTATGTAAGACATACTAACTCCTACATAAGACATACTAACTCCTACATAAGAGATACATACTCCTATGTAAGACATACTAAGTCCTACGTAAGAGATAATATCTTCTACGTAAGATATACTAACTCTTACGTAGGACATACTAACTCTTACATAAGACATACTAACTCCTACATAAGACATACTAACTCCTACGTAAGAGATACTTACTCCTATATAAAACATACTAAGTCCTACGTAAGAGATAATATCTCCTACGTAAGACATACTAACTCTTATGTAGGACAAACTAACTCTTTCGTAGGAAATAAAAAAAAATTATCATATGACACTAATACGCTTCTATGTATGGAAGCATATTGGTGTCACAGGCGAAATTTTTTTCCCTCTTACGTAGGAGTTAGTATCTCTTACGTAAGAATTAATATGTCTTGCGTAGGAGATCATTTCTCTTACGCATGAGTTAGTATGTCTTACGTAGGAGATAGAATGTCTTACGTATGAGATAGTATGTAGGAGATAGTATGTCTTACGTATGAGATAGTATGTAGGAGATAGTATGTCTTACATATGAGATAGTATGTCTTACGTAGGAGTTAGTATGTCTTATGTAAGAGATATTATCTCTTACGTAGGAGTTAGTATGTCAATTGACTGAGATTGGGAGTTCTGTCATATAGTATATGGGATTCTGTCTTATGGGGCTTTTGTCCATTGTGATTTCGTCCTTTGAAGACATTTTCCTATTGTGATGTTGTCCGTCTCCCATAAATTTGCTATGGTCACTCCGCTGGAAGAGTGAGTGTGTGTGTATGTGTTTAAGATTAAAAATTCGCACAGGCACATAATTTTCCTGTTGAAATGTTTTTTTGATGTAATATCCCGCCGAAATATTGTTTTCATGAAAATATACATTTACTTAACCTTGATGGGTTTCAAACATGATACAAAGTACACAAAAGTGTTTAAATTAAGTGGTGAGCTTAGGAACTGATTAAACTGGCACAGACATTTCCTACTGAAACGTTTTCTTCTTGTAATATGCCACCGAAATATATGCTTTCATGAAAATATATATTTACTTGACGTTGATGGGTAGCAAAGATGATAAAAATACACAAAATTGATTTAAACTGAGTGAGCTGAGGAGCTGGTTAAATTGACTGGCAATAATTGATGTTTTTCATTAATGGGCTCTAATTTAGTCCTTGCAATGATATTACGCAAGCTTTTGTTTTTCTTTTAGGCGATGACAGGTCGAAGATTCAAAGGTTCATTAAATTGAATTCATCTTTTAATAATTTTGCTATTTCGATATTCATTCTGTTGTATGTTAAAGTGAAAGGAATGATGGACCACCTTTCCCATTCTCCCTCTGATATGTTCATATCAAACGGCTAAAGGATCGAAAAAGCTACACTTTTTTTCTAAATTCATCTGTTTCTTCTAATGTGTCTTTAAATGGTGGTTGTTCAATAGGCTGGATTTCGAAATCATCCAAAGAATGACCTGGCAAGTTAAAATGTTCCGCTACTCAGGCAACAGCATTATGTTTTATATCATCTTTGTATCTAATAGAACGTTCTCGGAAAGGATTTTGACTTTGACCAACATACTGCTTCCGACAGCTTTTACAAGTGATAAGGTAAATAATATTTTGTGAATCACAATGGAGGGAGTTACGGATCTGATAATGATTTCCCGTTTGTTCGGAGGAAACTATCTCTTTCTGATCAGGCATAAAAGTATGCAATCTACAACGAGGCGTTTTGCAATTCAATACCGCGCCACCACGGCCGGGGTGGGTGGTTAGGTGGCAGGGATCTTTGGATGGGGTGGGGGCTGTGTGGTGGAGAGGGATTTAATTTAATTTAATCTGCTATAGCAGCAAAAAAAATGAATGCTATAGAGCGCAAATTTCAGCTGTGTTTAAACAGAATCCAGAAATGGGCTACTGAAAACGGTTTTAAGTTTTCAAAGACCAAAACTAATTGTGTTCATTTCTGTAAGTTCCGGAAGCATCATCTTGATTCAGAGTTGAAAATAGATGGAAATACCGTTAAAGTTGTAAAGGAAGTGAAATTCTTAGGTTTGTTGTTCGACAGCAAACTGAATTTCACTTCTCACATAAAACAACTGAAAGTTAAATGTAAGAGAGCATTAAACCTCCTGAAGGTTGTTGGTAGCACTGATTGGGGTGCTGACCAAAAAGCATTATTTCACCTGTATAGATCACTTGTTAGATCTAAATTAGATTACGGTTGTGTGGTTTACGGATCTGCAAGGAAGTCGTGTCTGAAGCCACTTGATACGATTCATAATAGCGGCATTAGAATTAGTCTAGGCGCATTTCGAACATCACCAATAGATTCAATGCTTGTTGAAGCTGAGGAGCCTTCCCCTGAGAAGCGCCGAATTAAACTATCTCTCCAACTAAACTTTTAGCTAATAAATCAAATCCTGCTTTTAATTGTGTTTCAGAACCTCAAAATGTTGAATTTTTTAATCGCCACCAGAAACATATTCCTCCATGGCGAATTAGAATTAAACCCCACATGGAATCTGCCAAAATTGATTCTGATTCTGTAAAAGAAAACCGTAAAACTCATATTCCTCCTTGGCATCTTACAAAACCTACAGTTATTTTGGACCTTGCTTCTTAAAAAAAAATCTTACACCAATTCCTTGCAGTTTAAAGAAAAATATGCCGAAATAAAGTCCAGGTATAGTGCATATACAAAGATCTGTACAGATGGATCTAAAGAGAGTGACAAAGTATCATCAGCTGCTGTTACTGGTGATCATATCACCTCAATCAGAATACCGAATCAGAGTTCTATTTTCACAGCTGAAGTTAAAGCTATACAACTTGCGCTTGAACACATCGAGAATGTACAGGAAAAGAAGTCAATTATTTTTTTCCGACTCTCTTTCCACTTTACTAAACCCCAGGTTGAAGAACCCTCTCATTTTGGAACTTCGTTAGAAGTTATAAACTCTCATGTCTGATCAATGTGATATCGTGTTTTGCTGGTTACCCGGACATGTAGGTATCGCTGGTAACACCAGAGCAGACAGTGCAACAAAACAGGCTTTATCCAAGCCTCTCACTGATTTTAAGATTCTGTTCAGTGATTTCAAGCCTCATATCAGTAGTTCAAATCTATGTGGCAGGCGGAATGGGATGGAGAGACAAATAACAAGCTTCATCGCTTCTGACCAACTATTTCAGATCACTACCCGTCTAGTAACCTTTGTAGAAAGGATCTTGCAATTTTGACACGGTGTGGTATTGGTCGTACATGACTAACACATTCTTTTTTGTTGGCGGGTACTATGCGACCAGAATGTATTCCCTGCCAGCAGGTGTTGTCAGTGGAACACGTTATTTTACATTGTACTGATTTTAAACTTAGTAGACGACAGTATTTTAATGTTGTGTCTCTTCGAGACCTATTTTACAAAACAAATCCTCATAAAGTTCTGTCGTTCTTGAAGGAAATCAACCTTTTAAATGCATTTTAAAATTGTTTTACTCTTTTAATCTTGACCCATCAAGTCTCAATTCCTCAGGTTAATGTAGAAGTTATTCACTTCTCTTCTCTACCCATTGTTGTTTAAATCATTCCGGTCTATGACAGATCTATTGCAGTTATTTTCTTTTTTTCTTTTTACTTCTCAAATGATAATGACTTTTTACATTCCACTGTTTTCTCGCCACGATATAGCCTTAGCTGCTGATGTGGTGTTAAGCACCAATAAATAAATAAATAAATAAATAAATAAATAAATAAATAAATAAATAAATAAATAGAAGTACAACAACGGAGCTTCAGCTTCAGATCTCACAGGAAATGTACAGGTGGCGGCGTGAATTGTATGCAGGTGGGTTTTATTGGCAGGGGTGTGGGCAATGGATTCATTTTGGTAGGGGAGATGAGAGAGAGGCTCCTACACTTGGATTCAGTCATCCCTCTGTGTGGTGTGGGTCTGGTAGTCTATGGAAGACAAATATACACCCAGATCTACCTGGGCGCCAACTAGCCCAGATACGTGAGGGTGTTTATGATTCTTCTAGAGACTGTGCGTCAAAGGATCACATCCCTCCCCTTTCACAAAATATTGACTGCAAATCAGACATTCTTCGCATTTGTAACACTCCTTAGCAGTGGTTGCGGTTACTTACTGCGAGATAGTCACTGTACACCTCTATCTGGCATGTCTAACCAAACGTTCGGAGTGGTTCCCCCACCTGAAACCCCACCCCACTCCCAACTCAACCACTATGTATCGTATATCACATCTTTCTTCCAATATATGGTATCGTGAATTATGACATGTTCCATGTGTAATTATAGCCTTCAAGTTGATCCCCCCCCCCCTCCACACAGCCACCCAATGACTCCAATCCACCCCGGCCGTGGTGGCGCGGTATTGAATTGCAAAACGCCTCGTTGTAGATTGCATACTTTTATGCCTGATCAGAAAGAGAAAGTTTCCTCCGAACAAACGGAAAATCATTATCAGATCCGTAACTCCCTCCATTGTGATTCACAAAATATTATTTACCTTATCACTTGTAAACGCTGTCGGAAGCAGTATGTTGGTCAAAGTCAAAATACTTTCCGAGAACGTTCTACTAGATAGAAACCTGATATAAAACATAATGCTGATTCCTCAGTAGCGCAACATTTTAACTTTCCAGCTCATTCTTTGGATGATTTCGAAATCCAGCCTATTGAACAACCACCATTTAAAGACACATGAGAAGAAACGGATGAATTTAGAAATAAAACGTGTAGCTTTTTGGATCCATTAGCCATTATTATTATGATTATTATTTATTGGGGTTTAAGGTCACATACTTATGCACAATGGCTAATCGTGACCGTGACAGTGTTTCGGGTGGAGGAAGCCGGAGTACCCGAAGAGAACCACCGAGCAACGACGAGCAACTGTCAGCTCCTCAACAGTCTAACTCTGTTCAAGCTCCGCTCAAGCAGGGTTACAGTGGTTGAAGACATGTGCACCATTGACGTGCAGTACGCTTTAGTACACGGCGTCATCGTGCCCCCATGTAGGCAACCGAGATAAAGTGCCTTGCCAAAGGACACAACGTGGGTCGTCCCGGACGGGGATCGAACTCGGGACCTCCAGCATAGAAGTCCAACAGTCTACCACTGAGCTACCGCGCTCCCCTTTAGCCATTTGATATGAACATATCAGAGGGAGAATGCGAAAGAGGGGGGGGGGGGGGCGTCGTTCCTTTCACTTTAACATACAACAGAATGAATATCGAAATAGCAAAATTGTTAAAAGATGAATTCAATTTAATGAACCTTTGAATCTTCGACCTGTCATCGCGTATAAGAAAAACAAAAGCTTGCGTAATATCATTGTAAGGACTAAATTAGAGCCCATCAATGAATAACAAAATTTATTGCCAGTCAGTTTAACCAGTTCCTAAAAGAATTCACCTCTGACACCAATACGCTTCCATACATATGAGGAGATAGTATCTCTTACATAGGAGTTAGTATGTCTTACGTAGGAGTTGGTATGTCTACGTAAGAGTTAGTATGTCTTACGTAGGAGATAATATCTCTTACATAGGAGTTAGTATGTCTTACGTAGGAGTTATTATCTCTTACGTAAGGGTTAGCATGTCCTACATAAGAGTTAGTATGTCTTACGTAAGATATATTATCTCTTACGTAGGAGTTAGGATGTCAATTGATTGAGATGGGGAATTCTGTCATATAGTATATGGTGATTAAGTCTTATGGGGCTTTTGTCCGTTGAGATTTCGTCCTTCGAGGGGTCCAAGACCTAAACCACTGGACCATTGCACACCGTCAAAAAACGATGGCTGAGATCTAGCTTTTTGTACGCCCGTTTTGAAAAAAACGGTCGTAGTAGGGTATACTGCTGTCCATCCGTCCGTCCGTCCGTCCGTCCATCCGTCCGTCCGTACGTCCGTCCGTCCGTCCGTCCGTCCGTCCGTCCGTCCGTCCGTCCGTCCGTCCGTCCGTCCGTCCACGCGTCGTCCAATAACTCGAAAACGCTTCGAGCAATTTTTGTGATTTTTTGGTGAAAAGTATATGTAGATGGAAGGAAGCTCCCTGTCGATTTGTGTCGCTGTCCGATTTGTCATTCCAGAGTTATGGGACTTTATTCGTCAAAATATAGGCAATTTTCCATATGTCAGATAATAACTTGAAAATACTTTGAACAATTTTCATGATTTTTTGGTGGCAAGGAATATGTTGATGGAAGGAATCTCCCTTTCTATTAGTGTCGCCGTCCGATATGTCATTCCAGAGTTATGGGACTTTATTCGTCAAAATATAGGCAATTTCCACATGTCGGACTTTGAGCAATTTTCATGATTTTTTGGTGGCAAGTATATGTTGATGGAAAGACACTCCCTTTCTATTTGTCATTCCAGCGTTATGGGACTTTATTCGTCAAAATATAAGCAATTTTCCACATGTCGAACAATAACTTGAAAATGCTTAGAGCAATTTTCATGATTTTTTGGTTGCAAGTATATGTTGATAGAAGAAATCTCCCTTTCGATTTGTGTCACTGTCTGATTTGCCTTTCCAGAGTTATGGGACTTTATTCGTCAAAATATAGGCAATTTTCCACATGTCGGTCGATAACTTGAGAATGCTTAGAGCAATTTTCATGATTTTTTGTTTTGGTTGTAGGTATATATTGATAGAAAGAATCTTCATTTTGATCCAGAGTTATGGGACTTTAATCGTCAAAATATAGGCAATTTTTCACATGTCGGACAATAATTTGAAAATGCTTTAAGCAATTTTCATGATTTTTTGGTTGCAAGTATATGTTGATAACTGGAATCTCCCTTTCGATTTGTGTCACTGTCCGATTTGTCATTCCAGAGTTATGGGGGCGCGGTGCCGCAGCGCAGAGTTCAGAGTTACGACGTCGTGGAGCTGGCAGCTTCTCGTTGTTGCTCGGTGGTTCTCTCTGAGTACTTCGGCTTCCTCCACCCGTAAAACTGTCACCGACACGATGTGACCTGCATGTTAAAGTGTCGTTAAACCCTAATAAATAAATAAATAAATAAATAAATAAATAAATAAATAAATAAATTAAATAAATAAATAAATCCAGAGTTATAGGACTTTATTCGTCATAATATAAGCATTTTTCCACATGTCATACAACAACTTCAAAATGCTTTGAGCAATTTTCATGATTGTTTTGTAGCATGTATGAGTCGATGGAAGGAAGCCCCCTTTCGATTTGTGACACCGTCTGGTTTGTCATTCTAGAGTTGTGCATGTATACTCACATTGCGTGCTTCCCACAATAATGTCGAAGGTGTGAGCCGCTGATTTTGAGGGCGGAGCAGAATTTTGTATATTTCTATTTTTAGCGGCTCTTTCGGGTCGCAGATGACATCAAAATGTCAGGACGTTACAAGTAACTTGAGTTTATCATAAAATGTGTTTAAGTTCTTCAACGATTCTATTGGATTGCATGTTATTGTAAAATGTACTGTTAGGGTCTCGGTGTTGTTTCGAGTTTTCGATACAAGTGCACTTGCTTTGGTATCGAACAGATTTGTTTTCTTGCTATCGTGAACGCTGAAGACATGGTTTATTCCCGTAAAACGCAGTGACAATGATCGCAATAATAATCTAACAATTAAAAACTTAACTGAAGATAACCTTTACAAATTCGCAGAAATAAAAGAAAGAAAAACCCAACACAACACGCGAGGTATAAAATGACACCGACTGTTCGTTTTGATCTGTGCTGTATTTGAGAAAACTTAGTGAACTATGATTTGTGATCAGTGATCAGCGATCGGATTTATCGATTTCACTTCAGCGAGATTGCTATTCATACTTGTTCAACAAGGGTGAACAATGAAGAATTTGTCACTGGATCGATCGATTGATCAGTGAAGCCTTGAGCAAATAGCGTGAACTGTTGTGCTTCATTTTACAAATTACATGCCTCCTAAATCAAAGAAAAAAAAGGGCCCGAAAGTCAGGATCCTTCTTTAGCGTCTCGAACTGCAGCATTGCGGAACCATCTTTGAAAAATATTTCAAAAAGGTCCAAAACTACCGTAGCTCAAACCTCAACAAGGGTTGACGGAGAAGACGGAGAAGACGTGGTGGGAATTTACGGAGAAGGATCCGAAATGGCTCATACCATAGAGGTGACAATGTTTACGAGGCTTGAAGCTCGCGAGAAAAAATGGAGACTCTACCATCAAAAGCATGATATAGAATCAATAAGTAGAAAAATTAACAATTTAGTTACTAAAGAGGAAATTAATGATTCGCGAGAAAAACTGAATGAAAAGTTATCACAGACATGCGAAGTCCTTGAATCACTCATATCAAATCTCAAAAAGGAAAACCAAGATATCAAGCTACAAACAGAGTCTTTGAAAAAAGAAGGAGATAAAAACAAATTTATTCTACAAACTATGGAATCGAAGGCCAAGTCTGTTTAGGAGTACCAGGAAAAGGAAACATTTCAGGCCTTGGTTCACTCAAACCGTAATGAACAGTATTCGAGGAAATCATCGGTGAGAATATGGGGAATTGAAGGCGACATAGGAAAGGAATCCTGGGAAGACTGTGTTGAAAAGGTGTGCAATGCCATTAATAGTAAATTAGACACAAAACTTTCGAAAAATGACATCGACATGGTGCACCGAATAGAAAGATAAACAGAAATAAGCAGCACGATCAGGCACGATAGGCCAATAATAGTACGTTTTTTATAAACGCAAAGACAAAATTGATTCCATAAAGCGCCGAAAACTCCTGAAGGGTACTAAAATTGTGATTAGAGAAGACTTGACAAGTAAAAACCAGGGGCTTTTACTCATGGCAAAAAACAGTAATTTGTGAAGGAAGTTTGGTCCAACAACGGAAAAATAATTGCTAAATTCATTAACAACAAGATTGTGACAATTGATTTGGACACAGGCTTCTCAAGTTTAGAAAAACAGTCGCAACTTTCAGTGGAACAAAACATTGGAATGGAGTCGTAAGCTATCTTGGTTACAATAAGTGGTATGAACTTAGTAAACCCCACTATCCAAGCGTAAAGGCAAACCAACCAGTACTATCTATAAAATTCAAACTCAAATTCTACTATGTTTTCGTTTTTTGTCTTGGAGACATAGCTTGTGACCCCTCGTTGGAATGGGCTCACCGGCCCCGTTCCGGTGTGTGGTCTGGGGCTGTGTCTTCGGGACAAGAGATGAAGATACTAAGTCATTTAAAACCTTTTTTGTTATTCTTTGTAGCTATTCAAAAATCTCTTTTATAAATATCTTCTGTATTGACGTTGGATAAAGTGGTGATGTACGGTCCACTCGACTCTTCGGTACAGTCCTAAATAAATAATTGACAGATCTCATTTTCTGAAAGTGTCTCCCGGCCAGAACCGCTCAGCCCTATTCTCGAAAATCAACATTCAAATTAAATTATGTTTTCACCTTCTGTCCCAGAGACATAGCTTGTGACCCCATCATTGGAATGAGCTCACCGGGCTGGAATGAGCTCAACGGGCTTGTTCCGATGGGTTGTCGGTGCCTGTGTTTTTGAGGCAGGAGATGGGGATATTTTGTCCGTTCGAGATTCCCTGCCTGCCATCCATGATGAATATTTATTAAAAATTTACTAAAGAAATTATTTTCTGTGAGTGTTTCCTTCAGTCCGTTCGAGATTCCCTACCTGCCTCCAGCTCACACAGAGAGAAACAATCGTTACTCAAATTTTATTTTGTTTTTAATATTTGTCTCCCAAACATAGCCAGATAGTGACCCCTCTAGACACCCACTTGCTTGAAAGATCCAAAAATCTCATTTCCTGTAAATATTTTTTACGGCCAACATCGATCAACCCTATTTACAAAAAATCGCTATTTAAACTTGATTGTGTTTCCATCTTTTGTCCCATAGACATAGTCTGTGACCCCTCATTGGAATTGGCTCACTGGGCTCGTTCCGGTTGGTGGTCGGTGGCTGTGTTTCTGAGACGGGAGATGAAGACTTTTAGTCATTCAAAAACTTGTTTGAAAATTCTCAGTTGTTAAAAGAGAAACCTGAACAGTCAATTCAGGTAAAATTTTGGTTCCAATTTTTCAAATCCTGAATCTTCCAAGAGAGTGTTCCCACATTGATAGAATATCTACTGCAGGTTCTTCTCCGCTCTCACCCACAAGGTCAGCCACTTATAAACAATATAAATTGTATATATGTTCTTGTTATTTTTATTTTACTGTTGCTTCTCCGCCAAAACTAAACACACAACACTGCATTGGGCCATCAGATATCGAGCAGAAACTACCTGCTTTCGTCTAATGGCACTCGGGTAGGTGCCATCCATGATGAATATTCATTGAATTACCTGGATATTGGACGACTTGGTGGCTTTATCTGGAACGATGGCGAGTAACGTATCGAGTAAGAAAGAATATGATTTTAAGTATACATATAGTCGGAGAACAAACGACGCGAATGCAAGTGAGGATTCCCTACTCATAGAATTTCAGAATGAAAGTAAATATTATTCACCAAAAGATGTGTTCCCAAATATTAACAATCATTATGAAAGATTTTCAAAACCGGTATTTCATTTAAACTGTCAGAGTCTTAAAGCCCACTGAGATTCTTTGCATGATCTATTGTGCGAGGTCTAGGGCTCTTGTAATACTTTTGATGTGATAGGATTAACCCTTTACCTAACATGAAAAGCAGACGACACTTGCAAAAAAAATTCTTGTATAACTAATTTTTTTCATTTTTTGTCTCCAAAACATAGGTTATGACCCCTCATTGGAACGAGCTCGACGAGCTCGTTCCAATGAGGGGTCATAACCTATGCTTTGGAGACAAAAAATGAAAAAAGCATGAAAATTAATTGGCGATTTTTTAGAATAGCGCTGGCCGGTTTTTGCAGTTACGTTGGGTAAAGGGTTAACAGAGATATTCCGAATTCCCCCAAACTAATCATTCACAATTAACGGGTACCACCCCCTTATTAAGGATACAAGACCCGACGGAGATGATGTTCGTGGTGGTGTTGGAATTTCCATTAAAGAACACACAGATTTCCAAATACGAGAAGACCTTTCTGTATTCATTCCACATGTCTTCGAATCCCTCTTCATTGAACAACTAAAGAAATTCATTAAATTAGTAGGAGTAATACAAAGACTTAATACACCACCGAAAGCAGACACTGACTTCTTTCTGTCAAAACTAACCCTATTAACGGATATGATAAATCATGAAAATAAAAAATCCTATATCATGGGAGATTTCAACATTGATCTTCTAAAATCAGGAACTGAAACCAAAGCTTGCAGCCGTACACAAGAGGGGTAGTGTCCAGAAGATGGCCGACGCCATAGTTGCGAGCCTAGTGGAGGCAGGGAAGGAAAGTGTAGGAAAGATTAGGGTGCCAACACGGGAACTTGGGTACAGAGTGAACGAAGAACTGATAAGGGCCATAAAGGTTAGAAAAGCTAAATGTGCTGCATACAGGAGAAGTAGAAAACTTAAGGGGGTGGAAAGCAATGAGGCCATGGTAGCAAAGGAAGAACACCAACAAGCACGAAATAAAGTAAACAAGATTAAAGACGACAACCGGAGAGTGCGAAATAGCAGTCTTATTAGGACGATAAGAACGACAGGGGGGGGGGGGGGGGGCGAGTTCGAGCGTATTTTGGAAATGGGTGAACAAACGTAACAAAGGTAATAACCAACAGAGCATTAAAGTAGATGGCAGAGTTACAGAAGAGCGAGATCAAATCGCATTAGAACTAGTCAAGCACTGGGAAAAGGTAAACGATAAGCGATGGGGCATGGGGAACCCACCGGAGTGTCCGAACCAGGTCGAGGAAAATCTCTCGGACTTCGTGTGCAGCGAAATCAAAACTGAGGAGTTGCGAAGGGTGATCTCAAAATTGAGGAATGGAAAAGCGGGAGGGGTGGACGAAATTCCTAACGAGTTTATCAAAAAAGGGGGAGACGAACTCTTGGAAAGCCTAACTGCCCTATTCAATTTAGCCATAGAAAAACAAGAGGTCCCAAAGGAGTGGAGGGAAAGTAAAGTGACATTTATTCACAAAAAGGGGGAAAAGACGTCTTGGATAACTATCGAGGGATCTCTGTCAGCAGCAACATTGGAAAAGTCTTTTGTAAAGTCCTGTATGGGAGATTAGAGGAGGTGATTGAGGAGAAGGGTTTTTGGGGAGAAATCCAGAATGGCTTCAGGAAGGGAAGGAGAGTCACTGACCATCTTATCACGCTATCCCAAATGATAGAATCCGCGAAAGCAAAAAGAAAAAGATGTTCATGGCCTTTTTGGATGTTAAAAAGGCATACGATAGAGTATGGAGGGAGGGTATGTGGCGCAAGCTGGAGGCTCTGGGCTTGGGGGGCGAGTTTGTTGGGATTATGAAAGCATTATATAAAGATGTACAGAGTGAACTTAGCCTGGGTAACATTACAACAAAACGTGTGCCTATGGAGATAGGCCTAAAACAGGGGTGTATCCTTTCGCCAATTCTTTTTGCATCGTACATCAAAGGTTTAGGAGATGAACTCCTGCATAGCGACGAGGGGGTTGCAGTTGGTGACTTGAAGATCCCAGGGCAATTTTTTGCAGACGATATGGTGCTAGTGTCAGAAAGCGAAGAGGGGTTAGAGAAGATGCTGGGAATTGTGGGGAAATATGGGAGCAAATGGAGACTCGAACTTAATGAAAGCAAGAGCAAAGTTATACCCGTGGGCCGCAAAGTGGACTCCACTCGAAGGTGGAGAGTGGAGGAGTTCTGCATTCCGGAAGGTAGCAGTAGACTTCTTAGTGTAGGATAGACTAGTGACTATGAATACCTGGGGGTAAATATAAACATCACAGGAAGAGGCATCTACCGAAACCACACAAATAAATTGATTCTGAAGGGGAAGCGAATCCTTAACCAAATGAAACTTATAGGGAGAACAGTTTCAATAAGGTTTTCGTGGGGAAAACCATTTGGGAAATGGTGGGTCTGCCAAGTATAACATACGGTACGGAAGTTGTACCCCTAAACCAGACAGCTGTTAAGAGCTTGGAAATCCTGCAGAACGATGCAGGCCGATGGATAACAGGCTCGAGTAATGCCGCAGCACTAGAAGCAATCAGGGGCGAGCTTGGGTGGATGAGGATCAAGGACAGGATAGACCTATTGAAACTCGGTTATCTTAATTATTTGGTAAATCTCCCCGATAGCCGATGGTGTAAAGTAATGTTCCTGAGAACTTTCAACTCAAATATCAAGACGGGGTGGATGGTCCAAGTGAGGGAGCTAGTAGAAAACTACTCAATGGAGATCTCGGACCTTGACGTTGGGGCAAACCAGGGCAAAAAGATCGGTAGAGAAAGGGTCATGGGGGATTGTAACCGTAATTGGCGAGAGGAGGTCAAATCAAAGAGATCTTTGGGTGGCCTGCGTGATAAAGAGAAGCCTGGTTTTGAAGAGTACCTTGATGGCACCTTTGGGGGGTCACTGTTGTTCAAGCTGAGGTCGCGGTCCCTGGAGCTGAGGGGAAAAAATGGGGAAAACAGTGAAAAGGAGTGCCAGATGTGTAACGTGGGCGTGGTGGAGACCCTGGAACACTTTCTTATAGAATGCCCAAAATACCAGTCTAAAAGAATAAGATTCATGGGGAGTATAATGGAGAAGTGGGATGGGAGAATGAAGGACATGTGGTTAGGGGGCGACTCAAAGGAGAAGGTTAATATACTAATCGGAGAGATTGGGAAGAATGGGGCAAGGGATGTCATCAAGCAGTTCGTCTCCGAGTGTTGGGAGGAGAGAAGAAGCACGGGAATAGGGGGAGGCAGTTGGTAGAACATGGGTAACCAAGGCCTTCTCATACGAGAACCGCGACAAATCAGCGGCCGGCCGAAGTGTTATTATTATTATTATTAGGAGTACACACCAATACGGATAACTACATAGATATTATGTTCAGCCAAAGTTTTTTACCTTTTATCACCAAACCAACGAGAGTAACCAGTCATTCTGCCACACTAATTGATCATACCTTCACAAATAACATATCATCCAATTTTTTTCCTGGTATAATCATTACAGATGTCTCTGACCACTTCGGAATTTTCTATGTCGAAACTCATAACGTGACTAAAGAAATTTCGTCATACATCGAAAAGCGCAAGAAAGATGCAGATGGCATAGCAACCTTCAAAACAATTTTGTCTCAAACAGACTTTTCAACCGTCTTGGAGACAGACTATCCAAATTTGGCCTATTACACTTTTTCAGCTATTATTTCCACAGCCCTTGAAATTGCTTTTGCGATAAAACGCATCCCATTAAAAAAAGGGTTAGTCAAGCAAAACCCACGGATGACCAAAGGGCTATCAATCTCACCACGCACTAAATCCAAATTTTACAACAAAAAACTAAAATGTCATACAGAACAGAATATTGCAAATTACAAAAACTATTGTAGAATATTCAATAAAATAAAAAGAGAAACTAAAGCTATGTATTATAAAAAATATCTTATCAGAAAATAAAACCAATCTGCGGAAAACATGGACAATCTTAAATGAAGCCATTCACAAAACAAAACGAGTGTCTGGATTACGTTACTCTTTTGTAAAAGAAGATGGTTAAGAAATAAGGGAATCTGCTGAAATAGCACAAGAGTTCAATAGCTTTTTCGTTCATATTGGAGAGCGCACGAGGGAACAAATGAAGAAACCTCAAAAACATTTTCTTGACTACATGAAAAATAATTCTGCACATAATTTTTTTTATAACTCCAACATCACCACAAGAGGTAATAAATGTCACAAGTTCAATGAAGTCCAAAAATAGTGATGATTGCGATGGTATGACGACAAGCCTTCTTAAAAAAATAATTAATATAACGGCAATGCCGCTGTCGCATATCATTTACAACTCGTTCGTCCATGGGAGTGTCCCAAATAGGATGAAAATTGCTAAAGTAATTCCAATTTTCAAAAGTGGTGATGATCAGAAATTTAATAATTATAGGCCCATCAGTGTCCTACCAGTCTTTTCTAAAGTATTAGAAAAACTCATGTCGAATAGAATTACAAATTATCTTGATAAATTTGGCATATTATACCAACACCAATATGGATTTAGAAAATATCACTCTACTATCCCCCCCCCCCCCCAAACATTTCCAAATTTACCCCCCCCCCCCCAAACATTTCCAAAATTTTGTAAATCATATCTTGTATCTACACGAAAATAACCACATACATATATTCTACATCATACAGGTGCACATAAAAACTGTATGATCTACACCATTTGCAGTGCATAGTTGGTAGCCGATGTCACTGACTGATTTAACGCTCAGCAGGTTAACATCTTCCTCTCTGACAAACATCCTCCTTTAACCCTTTACCCAACGTCACGGCCAAAACCGGCCAGCACTATTTTCAAAAATCGCCAATTAATTTTCATGATTTTTTTCATTTTTTGTCTCAAAACCTTGATTTTTTCACTTGAGACGCGAGGAAATAAGCTCTCAATAGTTCATATTTCACAAATTTTCCTGGTATCCCCCTCCCGCACTCTCCCCCGGGTTCGCCGTATACGCAGAGCGGGCCGCCAAAGGCGGTCGTGCTGTCCCGTACAAGCTCCCGTTTACAATACCTCCCCCCCCCCCCCCCAATATTATAAGCTTCGTACGCCCCTGATTGAGAGTGCAGTGTTCGGACAGCAAACCTCTTATAGTCGAGAAACCTAGTTTTCTGTCTGAAAATCTCTAAAACTATCCGGAAATCTTCGGACAGCATATAGTCGTGATTTCTTCTAGTTTTCTATCTGAAAATCTCTAAAATTATTTTGGAATCCTCAAATTCTCTGTATGAAAGCTCTAAAACTATGGAGTATGGTCGAATAAGCGAAAGCGCACATTCTACCAATTTGGTCTTTCCGATGTTTTACAAATGGAGTCTTAAAATGTCCATTTTTTTTTTGTTTAATCTCGGACAGATCCTGGAAAAGGGACACTTTCTCTCACAATCCGTGACAAATGTTTCGAATCTTATATTACAGTTAACCCTTTACCTAACGTAACGGCCAAAACCGGCCAGCGCTATTCTCAAAAATTGCCAATTAATTTTCATTATTTTTTTCATTTTTTGTCTCAAAAACATAGGTTATGACCCCTCGTTGGAACGAGCTCGTCGAGCTCGTTCCAACGAGTGGGCATAACCTATGTTTTTGAGACAAAAAATGAAAAAAATTAGTTATTCAAGAATTTTTTTTTGCAAGTGTCGTCTGCTTTTCAGGTTAGATAAAGGGTTAAAAGCTTCCGGATTTAAAAAGAAAACATGGAAGCAGAATGCAGTGATAACCGGTCCTACCAAAGAACGAACACATACGAACAAAGGTAGGAAGGGGGGAAACATATAAGTTAATAACAGTTTTAAAAGGGAGAGGGTGTGTGTATTGGTATATTTCACTCAGGTGTTAAATTGTATCCACTTCTGCTGAACATTTTCATGATTAAAAATATTTAAAGTGTGAGGTGTAAGCCGTGCTCATCATTTTGATAATTAAGAGGATTTAAATGATGTGTAACTCGTTCTCATCATTTTGATAATTATGAGGATTTTGAGTGTGTTGTGAAACCTGTGCTTGTCAATTCGTCGCTGTTGCTCTATCCAACCAAATAACGAACACAAAGGACAAAAACTGGTAATTTATTAGCTGTCAAATTGAGTTGGACGATTGCTTGCACAAATAGGTGGGGTAAAACGGACTTTTCATTTTATATATTTTTTTATTTTCATAAACCGCACATTCCGCTGCCATCGCTTTTTTGCAGGTATAATTGAGCATTTAATGCACTGAAAGCTAGTTTAATCTTTTGTATAAAGTACCGGTACATAATTGAAAAGACATGAGCGATGTAAAACTTTAGTTCGTTCTATACGTAAGTAAGACTTTTGTCGGTCGTAGATTTATCAGGTGACACCTTGATCAACCCTGTGCTGCGAAATGCCTCCCTGCACCCACACATCGTCTCTCCTCCCAACACCCGGAAACGAAGTGTTAGATGGCATCCCCTACCTCATTCTTCCCAATCTGTTTAGGATGAGCATACTAACCCTTTCCCGTTGTCACCCAAATTCCACATATTTTTCATTCTCCCATCCTACTTTCCCGTTATACTCTCAGTGAATCTTATTCTTTTAGACTTATATTTTGGACATTTTAAGAGAAAGTATTCAAGGGTCTCTTCTGCTCCTAAATTAAACATTTGGCGACTTCTTTACACTGTCTTTCCTAATTTTTTCCCCAAGTTTCATCGACCGCGTCCTCGGCGTAACCGCCATTGCCCCCCCCCCCCCCCCCCCCGAGGTGTTCTGTTATGAAATATTGCATCGGCTTCGGTATCGGTTGAGACAAAAGGGTCGAGTCGTTGTTTCGGTTTTTATTTCTGCTTATTTAACCCAAGGAGAAAAATCAACAAAATACTGAAACTGTACAAAAGCCACATTTTGAAACAAAAAGGCTTCCCGGGGAGTCCACGATATGGACCTGTGCCGTGATGTTATATGTACATGGTGCTATACAGGACATGCAACATTCCCTAATTGTGTGGACCCCACTCCCCCCCCCCCCCCACCCTACGTTTCTTTTTATGTTCGACGACGTTAGTGACTTTCGTTTTTTTCTCAACAACTGACACCACGTAGATTTTTCGATTAACCGGACAGCTCTTATCCCCCACCTCCCGCTCAGCCCCACCCCAAAGGTGCATTCAAGGAAAGCTTCAAAACCTGGATTTTCTTTATCTCAGGCCACCCAAACACCTATTTGGACAACAAAAAAGAACGAAACCAGAGAAACTAGAGAAACAGAATTTACTGCGACCAGTAAATTTGAGTCTGTGTGAAAATGGTGAAAGCATCAGTTCTAAAACATATGGAAAAAATAATTTATGAAGACTTATTTTCAGGAGTAAAATATCTTTGAAGAAATCAGAAATACGTTTTCGTAAACGGCATTTAAAGATTTTCATTCAGGATTCAGTTTAAATTTTTCAAGAAACCGGAAATAACTTTTGTGCATAGCATTAAATGTGTTCTATAAAGGACACAGCAATGGACATTTTTTAGTCTGCCCACTTTTCAAGAGAAGAAATACATGTTTACCTGTGTGACCCTAGTAAACTGAACCCAAATTAATAACTTTCACGGTGTTTTGACTCATTTGATGTTGGTGCGAGGTTCATAGGTCATACCATGCTTGAGATATGAGTGTGCCCAACTTTCAAATTTTGTGCAGCAGTGCATAAGAAGATCGAAAACTGATTTCCAGCAATTTCGAGAAATGCACTCAATGAACCCTGGGTGACCTCTGTGCCCTTGACCCATATTGTGAACCTCAATTGTGTTTCACACAGACTAACAATATTTAATTTCAAATCCAGTTCCTAATCATGATGGATTCGAAATTTAATATTCCTCCCCTTTTAGCATTTTAATGGGTTTCAGCTAGGAAGATCACCCCAAGATGTTTGGCTTTATTTGGCCTAGCACCCTAGACTATCACTCTGTAACTAAATTCAACCATAAGTTAAGGAGCATGTTACAAATACTTAGAACAGCCTCAGATTCCTTGATTTGCAGTTGATTTATCACATTTTTCCCGTTGGAGGGGAGGGGAGGGGAGGGTAGGAATTCGATCCCTTGAAACAACAGTATATTTAGCACATTTTTCCTGTTGGAGGGGAGGGGTATGATCCCATGGCACACAGTATCTGAAGACTTTCATACGTCTAGGCCAAACGGTGCTCGTCAAAACCGAGGTAGGCCTGGGTGTATAGGTGTCTCTCAGAGACTACCAGACCAAAAACATACAGAGGTGTGACTGTACCCAAATTTAGGGACCCCCTCATCCAACCAAAAATAATCCATTCCACCCTCCCTACCCACAATCACAGGCCCAGTAACCCACCCATAAAACCCATCCGCTCATTCCTGCAGAATTTGAAGCAGTCTCCTCGATATGGTAACTTGCAAGTTACTACTCCCCAAACTCAGTTCCAGCACCTCCTCCATACACACTTACCTCCCACGCCCACCCCTACACTTTCCTTAATTTTGTTCTAACATTCAGTTTACTATTGAGAATAATGGCGAAATGAACATTTTTCATTACATTGCTGTGTCCACTATGGCCGCGACCGGTTTATTTTCTGGATAGGGGTGCGAGTGGGTTGGGAAAGGGGAGTTCATGGTGGGTGGGGGAAGAGAAAGCCTGGTCATTTAAGGAGGGAGGGAAATCTTCCTGCATCCGTGCGGGTCATCTTTTTTTCGCAAGATGGGAATTTCCTCTTGCACCCCACCCCAAACACACACACCCTTGTTTGTGTTGTGTGTTAAGTGGGGTCTTCATTGCAAATGGCTGTTTATACACTCGCAAAAATGAAATTTATACTCAAGCCATAAATACTATCAGAAATATTGCTAGCACACAATGAAAGTTCTATCTATATACATAAGACATGTGTACCATCGACGTGCAGTTCGCCCACTGTGAAATGAGGTGGAGTGCCTTGCTTAATGACACAACCTGAGTAACTTTGGCGAGAATCGAACCCTTACCCTTTCACTCACAAGGCCGACTCGCTCTTATATAGTCCATCGCACCATTGTCGACCACGTAAGTGACAGACTCAACTCAATAGGCTAAATTCAAAGAAACATGTTTTTCCTGGTTGGCCTCAGTGTTGCTCAAAAGTAGTGAACGAAAGCACTTCTCTTTCTTTTTCGCGTCTGTTGATTAGCCCTTTAGCCAACGTAATGACAAAAAACGTACAGCTCTACTTATGCTGATTCACTGTTTGCTACCAAAAAACATAGCTTATGACCAATTATTGGAATGAGCAGTCTTTTTAGGGAAAATATGAAAACTTCGAGTTATTCAAGAATATTTTTTTGCCAAGTGAAGTATTCTATTTATTTGAGGATTAAAAAACGCACTGGCACAGACTTTTCGAAATGAAACATTTTTTACCCTTTTACATGTCGCTGAAATAAAATTGGGCTGAATTTGTTGAACCTGACTGGTTTCCCAGTAAAAAAAGATGTTATGCCTAAACTAGAAGATAAATGGATCAAGGGTTGTTGTTAGCAAAGATCGTCTGTTCGCCGTGGGCGGTTAGAAGCGGTGCGAAGTTGAATGTGGACGCTGACATTGTGGTAGATTTCAACTTCTTGCTGTGTCAGGCATGCACACGCTGGAACGCAAATTTGAAACTGAAACAAGGACATCCTTGCGGTGTTGCTTTGGGTCGGACGGTGCTACGACAAATCTCAATCCAAAAGACACAGGGCTGGGCGCGTAAGATTAGACCATAAACCCCGTGGGATGAGGGCTCTATATTTTATAACGCTCTATATTCCACCACACCGGCTTCAGCAGGCCAATCCAAGGGCTTCCTTTCCCCTTCTCGCAGAGGCAAACGCGGACGTCTGAAGCCTCGAATGAGACTCCTTGCGACCGGGCATGTCCCTGCCTGCCAAAAGGAGACTGTGCAAACCCTCAACAGATTGTCCTTATTGAACTCATTTGTAGAACTTAACTTGTTTCTGATTAATATACAACATTTTCTTTAAACTAGAAGATGATAGGATTAGGCCCTGTTATACTGACTGATCATTTTAACTGTTTATTCCTCAATGGGTTCAAGTTTAGTCCGGAAAAAATGAAAACTTTGAGTTATTCAAGAATATTTTATAGCCAAGTGCAGAGTTCTATTTATGAAATGTAAAGGGTCGAAGAACCCGGTCGACACCTCATGGTGTGATCATTTGGCTCATTGAATTTTTTTTCAATAAGCGGGGATGCCAGCACACAAGCCAATGTACATATATAATTTCTAAATATAGTAACAGATAGACAAAAGTTGAAAAATTACCCAAACGTGGTCTTTTCTAGATTTCGATGTCAAATAAATCTTTAAATGCTTTGCAATCGATTTTTATAGTTTCTACAAACGGGTTCCCTCTACAACCGGGGACGTCCCCTGTTGGAAGGTTTTCCGTTTCAAAAAGGTTCCCGTTTGGGACCATGTGCAAACTCACCCTCACACGCACACATACACAACAGACCTGCTTTATTGACTAGGCGAGGTACTTAATGTTGTTTCTGTTCTTCCAAACTCTAGCCCTTACTTCACTTAAACAGTACAGTGTAGGCGAACATACCGAGGTAAATTATTTTCTTCGTGCTTTGTACATCGGTGTGTACAAACAAACTGTTTTGTGTAACTATCTCACTTTGTCCATATGCTTCCATAGCTTTTTTTCTTCTTTTTTTGAAACATATTCTGTTTACAATAATTACTTATTATCAGCTCAGAACTTCAAATACAAACGCATCATCACGCCCCTCAACATAATTTGCTGATTCTCAACCCATTTGCATTCCCGTTATGTTGCGCGTGTTGACAACGCCAAAAGTATCTAGCTATTGATCTCAGAGAAAGGAAAGACACACAATGGCGTGTTTTCTTGCCCCCGAGACAAACAAAAAGAAGATTTACATGAATGCCCATGAAAATGAATATTACTTATTACACATGACCGAGTAAACAGATGTTTTATTCTGGGGGATAATGAATACAAACTACCATTTTGTTCCACACATGGACATCTGTCACGCTTTAATAATAATATGAAAATACGTGACACGTAATGGTTCACACCCAATATTGTTAATTTCGGTAAATATTGCAGGCCCGAAGCAAGTTTTTTTCAGGAAAGAGATGGTATATATCGCAGAAATAGCAGCGGTTATGTGGAATATAACAATTTGCCAAAACGTGTTGTACAGCGACATGCAATAAACACAGAACTAGACATGTATGTTCATATGTTAATGTGGCGACAAATATGACAATCGAGAAACTTTGAAAGATTGCAGAAGGATCAAACTTGAGACAAGCTATAGTAAAACAAACCTTCATTTTTTAAACTGACAAAAGATCATAATTCAATGGCAAATTGTTTCATGAGGTTTTAACAACACTTTCAAAAACCAAGGCTATATTATGAGCGAGATTGTACGTCAATTTCAATAACTAAGGTTATTATATCACGTTGTTAGTTCCCAAGATCCTTCCCATCCTTCAATACCTAGACGAGCAAAAGAGTCATTCGTGGAGTCACTCGTTCAGGCAATTACTCTATGGCTCATTTGTTCGATGGGATTCTGGTCGTTCGAGTAATCTGAGATGGTTAGCAAGCCGACACTAGTGCTAGTAATAGTACAAGGCTACAAGAGTGGAAGAAGACTCCAGGATTTGGTGACTACTGTAAAAGCTAATCATAGGACAGACGATGGCAATATTCGGAAAATCAGTAATAGTGGTGTTGGAGATATGAAGATCATGGAGAGGTCTAGAACTGGGCAGATGCTAGGAACTAAATTATCATCAGGTATTTTTAGTACTACATCATCATGCCATAGGTATCCTCCTATACCCCAATGAGCATTAAGAGTCGTAAAAGAAATCGCTATTTCGATACTCATTTGCTCAATGGGATTTGAGTCGTCCGAGCAATGACTTTTTCAGTAACTGCTCAAAACCTTATTTACTCGATAAGATTCGAGTCGTTCGAATAATACCCATCCCTGCTTGATTGTATTTTGGGTTTGTGGATCATAGACGACTTCGTTATACACAGGGAAGGCAGACACAGAGACGGCCTAGACAAAATAGACTGCTGGGATAGGCAGAAATGGGACCAGTAAAAGGCAAAACAGGCCAAGAAATAGAAGGATAAACCACAGAATATATCGGGATAGATAAAATACCGAGACCATGGTGCACATCCGAAACAATAAAGTTACTCTTATACGAAGGAATGCGTCTATTGTTGGGCATAAAGTAGAATTCTAGGGGACAACAGATAGAAACCGAATATTTAGTGGGAAATCCGCACTAGTAAAAGAACTGTTGGTTTTATTTGGGTAATTTTACAAAATATTCGAACAAATACAAATACTCATACCAGGAAACGCACCTTAAAGCACTCTTTTAAGCCCAAAATTGAGGAATCCGTGCCAAATAAAGTTGTTTTGACGGTTTAGAGGGATTGTTTGGATGTGTGTAGTAATTTGATGTATTCTAGTTCACTTGAATTTATCCACATGAGACCTCTCATCATTCATTCAGCACTACGTGCTACTATTATAAGCCCTAGATGGGGGTTTGCTAAGTCCGTCTTGGTAGTTTTGGATTATTTAGAGGGATTGTCGGGTTGTTTGTTGTAATTAAATTTACTCATATTCAATCGAACACACCATCTGAACACGAACACACCCCTTTCCTATTAGAAGGTTTTGGGTCACATAGCAACCATGTGCTACCATAGAAACCAAGATGGCGGCCTCAGATATACAAAATGGACGACGTACACTCGTCTCACCTCAACAAAATGCGCGCTGCGCATGCACACTAGGACCACGTATCACTATGGGGATGTTGTCACAAGATGGCGCTCACGCGGGCTACCATGACAACCAAAAATGAAGTAACTGGGCCATGTGCCTATGACGTCACATGAGATCCGGCCAACGTGGGTCGGTTGGGTACATGATCTACTACTAACATCAAGCCGAGAGATCCACGGTTCGATCCCCTGCAGGGGTAACTGCGTTGTGTCATTAGGCAAGGCACTTAATCACGATTGCGCAAGTGGGGGCACGGTGGAGAGCGTTCTGGGGCACATCCTCCCTCCCCCCCCCCAAAAAAAATTCCGATAGGATCACCGATCCAATGTCGAGTTGTGACAGCACAAAAGTGGGTTTAATCATTATCAACTTATCATCCGGAAACCAATTTGTTACAATTTACTATGTGAAGGGGCACTGTAACCTTGACCTTAGACCTACTGATTCCAAAATAAATAGGGCTCTTTCTTTCAATAATGCCAACCTACCTATGAAGTTTCATGAACGTGGGTGGAACTATTTTCAAATTATCATCTGGAAACCAATTGTTTACGATTTATGTTCAACGTCACTGTGACCGTGACCTTTGACCTAGCGAGTCCAAGATAAATAGAGGTCTTCCACTCACCTATGTCAACCCACCTATGAAGTTTCACGAAATGTGTATTCAACCGTAGTGAAGTTAGCATCCGGAAACCAATTGTTTACGATTTAGTATGTTGATGGTCACTGTGACCTTGACCTTTATCTAGCAAGTCCAAAATAAATAGGATTCTTCCTCTCACTGATGCCAATCTACCTATGAAGTTTCATGAACGTGGGTCGAAGCATTATCAAGGTATCATCCGGAAACCAATTGTTTTGATTTACTATGTTCAGGGTTACTGTGACCTTGACCTTTGACCTAGTGAGTCCAAAATAAATAGGGTTCTTCCTCTCAAGAAAGCCAACCTACGTATGAAGTTTCATGAATGTGAGTTTAACCATAGACAAGTTATCATCCGGAAACCAATTGTTTACAATTTACTATGCACATGGTCACTTTTACCTTGACCTTTGACCAAGCAAGTCCAAAATAAATAGTGTTCTTCCACTCACCGATGCCAACCTTCCTATGGAGTTTCATGAACGTGGGACGAACCATTATCAAGTTATCACCCAGAAACCAATTGTTTACGCCCGCCCGCCATTCGCCAAACTACAAGTCGAGCTTGACTTCGTCACAACTTGACTAAACAAGAGGCCCCAAGGGGCCTTAATCGCTTACTTACCAAAGTGGTTCAAAGAAGTATTTGGGGTCACATTCAGTTATACATGGTTCATCTACACTACAAAGGAATGAAGTCATGAAAGGCAAATTTTATGGAAAAATAAGGAATCGATTTGAACAAACCTGAACCTAACATGCTCCCCATGCCACCCCACTCCTGCCCATAGATAGCGCAAATAATAAGCCAGGCACTCAAATTGAACAAACTTGGACCTGATCTCCCTTGAGATGTTATATACCAAATATGAAAGAATTCTGACCGGTGGATCTGAAGAAGGAGGTTTTTAAAGAAATGTCCTCACATTAAACTTAAATATTTACCCAGGTAACCAATTTGAACAAAGCTGAAACTGACCCACCTCAAGATGTTGCATACCAAATATGAAAGGATTCTGAGTGGCGAATCTGAAGAAAAAGATTTTTAAAGAAATGCTCTCATATTGCACTAAGTTAAAATTCATTCTCCCACAGGCAGCCCAAATATAAACCCAGGGACTCGATTTGAACAAACTTGAATCTGACCCCCCTATAGATGTTGTATACCAAGCATGAAAGGATTCTGACTGGTGAATCTGAATAAGATTTTTTAAAGAAATTTCCTCAAATTCAGGCTTTTAAAAATTGCATGAACTTTAGTTTAGTTCATGCAAAGGTTAAGCAAATCATGCCTTGCATAACCGATTTTTCGTTCATGCAAAATTCAAAACAGAAACATCTCAAAGCATCATTTTCTGCAAATGGGTTCAGCCAAACTGTGAATGGTTAAGCAAATTATTTTTTGCAAAACCTTTTTTGGGGTTAAGCGAAATTAAAATTTTTAAAAGCCTGAAATTGCATTAAGTTAAACTTTGGGCTCAAACAGGGAGCCAAAATATTTACCCAGGTAACCAATTTAAACAAACCTGAAACTGACCCACCTCAAGAAGTTGCATACCAAATATGAAAGTATTCTGACTAGTGAATCTGAAGAAAAAGATTTTTAAAGAAATTCCCTTATATTGCACTAAGTTAAAATTCAAGCTCCCATAGGCAGCCCAAATATAAACCCAGGGTCTCGATTTGAACAAACTTGAATCTGACCCCCTATAGATGTTGTATACTAAACATGAAAGGATTCTGACTGGTGGATCTGAAGATGAAGATTTTTAAAGAAATTTCCTCAATAGAGAGTCCAAATACTAACTAAGGGACCCGATTTGTACAAACTTGAATCTGACCCCCTAGAGATGTTGTATACCAAATATGAAAGATGTTTAAAGAAATTTCCTCATATTTCACTAAGTTAAAATTCGGGCTCCTGCAGGGAGCCCAATTATTAACCCATGGACTCGATTTGAACAAACTTGAATCTGACTCTCCCCCCCCCCCTCCACCCACCCACCCCTAGAGATGTCATATACCAAATATCAAAAGATTCTAAATGATGGTTCTGGAGAAGACGATTTTTTAATTTAAAAAAAAAATGTATGGGTGCTATCAGAGGAATGGGCTTGTGGTGCCCCCTGTGGGCGCGGCAAGGTTATTTGTACAAACTTGAATTGACATATGATAGGAACATGCACACCAAGTTGAGTTCAATTTGGTCCAGTAGTTTGGGATAAGTCGATAATGTAAAGTTCACGACGGACGACGACGGACGGCAAGTGATAAGTTAAGCTCCCTTCGGTGAGCTAAAAATCAGCCATATGCCCCCCCCCCCCCCCCACCACCCCTCCAAATTAACCCATATAGGGAACATCAGGCAAGAAATTTTAATATCGAGATATTTATACTTGCAGGATGTATAAGGGGGAGGGGTGCGTAATAGCAGATTTATGTGTGATATCCGACCTTTCTCAATTTAATGACATCAATGTTGTCAATTATTTGTAGACTCGAGAAAAAAAAAACGTCGCCGGTGTTCCGTCAGGTTCCGTCGCCGGATTTACGAAATAACGTCGCCTTTATTTGGTAATTAATTCGTTTCTTCTGGTCCGGGTTCGCTATTTAAAATTGATGAATCTCTTGGGGCGATAGGAAAATGAAGGAATCGTTAACAAAAGTAAGACGGTAATATTATTTGATAAGCAATTGTTGCCAATTTTAAAAAGCATAAACCGGCTGTTTGTCTTTATTTTGTGTGATGTCATTAGGCATACTTATTTAATTCTATTCATTTAGTTTCCTAATTTTAGTAGAAGTTTTCAACAAAAAACAAAACTTGATTATTGGTATGGCGAGGGCCGGTCGCCGAGAAGGCGGCCCTTTAGTTATTTCTGGACGGATTTTGATATTTGGTATGTGGCTTGATATGCATGTGCAACACCCGATGACACAAAATAGGGCGTGTCCACGCTTTTTCACAAGAGTCATGGCCCTTTGTTAAAATCTACTAATTTTGAGCTTGATGGTGCGATACTTCAACAAACGTCAACCGATTTGACGGATGTTTGGCACATGGGTTTCAAGGAACAATGTCTTGGTCGAGTTCGAAAACAGGCTCGGTCCGATGTACGGCCGAAGAATTATTGGGCTGAATTTGTCATTTTTTGCAAATTTTGTGCTTGATACTAATGAAAGCGCCGTAACTTGAACAAATGTTAACCGATTTGATTCTTTTTTATTGTATGAGTTTCCAGGATAATTGTCTCGACCAAGTTCGAAAGTGTTCGGTCGGATATAGACAGCAGAATTATTGAGTGGACGTCGTCATTTTGTTCAAATTAGTTATTTAGAAAAAGGTCCTATCATGCTTTTTGGTTCAAAGTTACCCACCGTTGTGTTAGCCACGAAAACACGACCCCGCATCGGCGATACGGACCATTTTTATAAATAGAGTTGTTGAGTTGACATTCGTTTCGTGATTGATCATAATTCAATGATTCACATAGATTATTATTGTCCTCACATAAGGTGAAGGGGAAATAAATTTGAAAAAAGAGTTTCAATGTGGCCTAATTATTGATGCTTTTCACACGTCCACATGTCCTTAGATAAGCTGCTTTTGTGTCCATTGCTCCAATAGATTAGGGAAATTGTGTTCCACTCCCCCCAACCCCCACCCCACGAAACAAACGTGAACGTCAATTTTGTTTCTAAAATTGGGGTTGCAGCTATATTATTCACCAATACAGACACTGCCATTTTAACTGCCATTTGTCCGAACAACTAATGTCAAATTTTCTTCCACATACTGATGTGGTAAAAAATAGCCCTCAATGAATGTGACCACCCCATGCACCCCCAGCCCCTCTACATCAAAAACTATGATATAATTCATAAATTAATTGATGTTGACACAAAACAAACATCTTGCGACAAAACTATCACAAATGGGAAATTTATGCTGATGTGGTAAAAATTTAAAAAAAAATAGCCCTCAATGAATATGCCCCCCCTCCCCCCCCCCCCCCCACAGTATACCCCTCTTCATCAAAAACATGATATAATTCATACATTAATTTATGTTGACACAAAACAAACAACTTGTGACATTAAATATCCTACTTGTGATCGTTTTAAATCACATTCAGGCTTCTGAAGACATTTCACATCATGTGTTTGGTGAATCATTTGCAATTTTTGTAAAAAAAAAGCCATTTTTCTCAGTTAAGGCACCTAGAGTCATTAATATGGATGGTACTGACAAAACATAAAACACTGCTTTTTCAACAGTATGACCAGTACTGCTCATCTGGTATCTCAAAGCACTGTTAAAATGCCCAAAAGCATCCAATATTGATTCTGTGGTGCTGTGCTTGAGCAGCAATTATCCATTAGGGCACTTTCACAACCTTGGATTTAAACCCCCACATGAACCCGTTCTGATAAAAAGAGTGAAATTGTGGAAAATATGTCTCCAAGGAGGATGAATGAGATATTTGCTTAAAAAACTTGAGTTTTTTTTAGTGTTTAATATATTTGTGTGTGAATGGGGGTGGGGGGTGGGGGGGTGGGGGGTGGGTGGGGGGTGTAGAGTGTGAAAAATAGTCAGCTGCCAGTTATTGAAAATGTACAACCAGGCAAATGAAAAGCAAAGAAACACTTTGCTAGACAGACAGACAGACAGACAGACAGACAGACAGACAGACAGACAGACAGACAGACAGACAGACAGACAGACAGACAGACAGACAGAGTCACACAAATTGAAAGTCAACACAGAAATAAAAACTGACATACAATGGAAAATTTTGTTAGAAGAGCCAGGACAAGATTGCCAAACTGAAAAAAAACCTCAATGGACCCTGAGTGCTGCAGTACCAAAGCAAATCATAGGAAACTGAGAGTTTAGTTTCCAAAAACATACTGTACAGTCTTTCCAATTGTTTCTCATCAACTGAGGCTTCAGTATGGGTGGGTGGGTGGTTGGGGACTTGATTCAGGAAGAGAAAAATATTTCACAGTTGTTTCTGCAATTTTGTGCTGTAACATGGGAATCGTGACAACAAAGCTTGAGCTAACCAAAATTTGATCGCATCACTTCAATTTTGGGATTCAAATATCTTTGTCAAGTTTAACCATTCAGAGAACTTTTTCCAACCCCCAAAAAGGGGTCGTGCATCAAATAAAAGGGAAAATTTAGTACTAGACTACTTTACTGGTAGCTTTGCACAAATGCCATTCATTTATTTATTTATTTATTGGTGTTAAAGGTCACATATTGATGCACAATGGCTAATCATGACCGTGACGGAGTACCCGGAGAGAACCACCGACCAATGGCGAGCAACTGTCGGCTCCCCAACATACTAACTCCACACAGGCAGGGTTAGCATTGGTTGAAGACAAGTGCACCACCGACGTGCAGTACACCTAAGTACACAATGCCACCGTGCCCCCACAAATGCCATTCATTCACATTTGCAACTTTATTGTGTTATTTTTTCCACTGTACCCCACCCCCAAATTTGTGTTCCAAAATACTCTTTCCATGAAGAAATTATTTTCTAACATTTTTTAACCCTTTACCAAATATAACAGTCAAAAGTTGCTGGTGCTATTCACAAGTATTGTCATTCCATGTTCATTATTTTCTCGTTGTTTGTGTCAAAAACATAGCTTATGACCCTTCATTGCAATGAGGTCATTCCAATAGTGTAAAAAGTCAAGTTTTTGACACAAAAAGCTAGTAAGTCAATAAGTTTGTGGGCAAGGGTAATCAGTTTTTCATAAGTAAAGGTTAACAGCATAATTCAGACAAACATCTAAATACCAGTAAATAAAAGTGCAATATGGGTTTTCTGGCTGTGGGTTTGAATGGTGATTTGGAAGGGGGTTGGAATATTGGAACCCTCCTCTGCCCCTAGTACTATGATGGGGAACCATGGTTTAATTACATTTGTTAATACATGTGAACATGTAGGGTAAAATAGGTTGTTATTTGGCATTTACTGGAGGCTGTAGTGTGCCACTGGAGACTAAACTTGCTCAAGATGTGAATTTGCTTGCAATATATAGCCCTTATTGCTGACGATGACAAAAACATACTTTTCAAAACAATAAAAAAGTATTGTAAGGTGTGTGGTACCCAAATTAATTTTTAAATGTGAAATAATCCTTCAAAATAATAATTAAATCAGGTTCGCAAGCCAAATTATGTATTTCCTTAATCAACCCCAATCCTATCAAAGATACATTTCACCTCTTCCATGTGACAAAAGAGTCATTTCTGCATGAGAAATCAACTTTTGGCTTCCACTGAGTTAAAAACATGGGAAATTTGTTCTTTTAAAGAAAACTGTCCAAACTGTGTCAAATGACTTAAAAACTGCTGTTGCCTCCAACACATTTTTCTACTCTGTTACCTAACGAGTAAGCTGAGAGGTAAGGAATTCATGTAGCTTTTTTTGAAAACTAACCTAATCCCAAAATAAAACTAAAATCTGCATCAGCATGCAATACTCTGAGGAAACATGTGTCGCATTTAACCATACAGCAAGACAAAGAGTGGTGTTCCAACCCTATGAAACAATAAGAATGTCAATGTAAAATTTTCTTCTACATACTGATGTGGCAAAATATAGCCCTGAAGGTGTCCCCCTAGTATGCCCCTTTTTATCAAAAACTATGATAAAATTCATAAATTAATTGATGTTGACACAAAACAAACCTCTTGTGATATTAAATTTCCCATTTGTGATAGTCTTTAAATCACATTCTGGCTTCTGAATATATTTCACATTGCGTTTGATGAATATTTTGCCATTCTTGTGAAAAGGCCTCCATTTCTCAGTTAAGATGGCTTGAGTCATTGGTATGGCACTGACAAAAGACTGAACACTGATTTTTTCCAACAGTATGACCAGCTGAGCACTGCTCCTATGGTATCTCATAACACTGTTAAAATGCCTAAAACCATCAGATATTGATTCTGTAGTGATGTGCATGTCCGCAAGTACATGTACCCACAAGGGCTTGTTTACAACCTTGGATTTAATCCCTACAGGCACCCATTCTGATAAAAAAGAGTGAAATTATGGAAAATACATGCATGCATAGTATCCAGTGAGGATGACTCAGATATTTGCTTCAGGAATGTAGTGCTCTTTAATGTTTAATATATTTGTGCATGTGTGTGTATGGGGGGGGGGGGGGGGGGGGTCAATTGCCAGTTATTGAAAATGTAGAACTGTGCAAATGAAAAGCAAACCAACACTTTGTATGATGGACAGACAGACCTGCAATCACATATCTTGAAAGTGACAGTCTACATGTACATAGGAATGGTATGATGGACAGACAGACATGCAATCACATATTTTGAAAGTGACAGTCTACATGTACATATGAAAACTGACTGACATACAATGGAAAATATAGTGAGAAGAGCCAGGACAGGGCTGTCAAACAGAAAAAAAACTCAGTGGACCCTGAGTGCTGCAGTACTGAAGCAAATCATAGGAAACTGAGACTGTATGCTGTTAACTTTCTCATCAGCTGAGGGGTTCAATATGGGTGGTAGAGGGAGGGACAAGTGTTAATGTAGTTTCATGCTACCCTGACGACACTAGTATCAGACTATTATATTGGTAGCTGTGCACAAAAGCCATTCATTCACATTTGTAACTTTGTTACTTTTTCCACTTTACCCCGCCCCCCCCCCCCCCACCCACTTTCCCCGAATTTATGTTCCAAAATACTCTGTGAATGAAGAAATTGTTTAACATTTTCAATCACTCACTCATTGTAATTGTCAAAACAGGCTAGCACCATTCACCAAAACTGCCATTCAATGTTCATCAGTTTTGCATCAAAAACATAGCTTATGATCCCTCATTGGAATGAGCTCGTTCAGCTCATTCCAGTGTGTGTGTGTGGGGGGGGGGAGGGGGGGGGTCATAGCTATGTTTTTTACGCAAAAAATGAAAAGAAATTAGTTATTCAAAAGTGCTATCTTCTTTTCATGTAAGGTAAAGGGTTAACATCACAATATGGAGAAAGCTTCTATTAATCATTCACTCAATGTAATGGCCAAAACCGGCTAGCACCATTCACCAAAATTGCCATTAAATGTTAATTATTTTTGCTTTTTTGGGGGCATCAACAACATAGCTTATGACCCCTCATTGGAATGAGCTCATTCGGCTCATTCCAGTGAGGGGGTGGGGGGGGGGGGGGTCATAGCTATGTTTTTGATGCAAAAATGGAAACAAATTACTTCAAATTAGTTATTCAAAAGTGGTATCTTCTTTTCATGTCAGGTAAAGGGTTATCATAATATGGAGAAAACTTCTATTATACCAGTGAATACAAGTGAAATATGGGTTTTCTGGCTAAGTGTTTGGATGGTGATTTGGGAGAGGATTGGAATATAATTGGAATTCCCTCTATCACAAGTACTATGAGGGGAAACCATGGTTTAATTAAAAGTGTTAATAGGGTAAAGTAGGTGGTTACATGTGTATTTGGCATTTGCCAGAGGTTATAGTGTGCTTCTCAGTTCTGGATGCCACACTTGCTCAAGATGCATTTAACTGCATTATTTTGGGGAATATATGGCCTTTATTGCTGACTGTGACAAAAATATAACTTTTAAAAAAATAAAACAGTATTATTTGGTCTGTGGTTCTCGAATGAACATTTAAATGTGAAATACGTGTAATATCCAAAAAATAATAATTAAATCAGTGTTGGAAGCCAAAATACATGTACATTTACATGTGTGCATTTCCTATAATCAACCCCAAACCTTCTAAAGGGTAACCTACAAAACTTTTCCATGACAAAAATCCCCCCACCCCCGCCCCACAATCATTTTCAAACAATGTGCAAAAATCACCGCCCCCCCACCCATGTTTTTTTCAGGTGAACAGAAATTCCTCCCTCCATAATTTCTGGTGAACAAAAATCCCCCACCCCCTAATTTGTTAGAAGTATATTTAAAGCCATACTAAAATGTCCAAAGCTTTTTACCACTCAAGGCCGAGCACTTGTTGCGTCAATCAATGCTAACCTTGCTTGTGTGGAGTTAGCATGTGGGACAGTTGCTCACTGTTGCCCAGTGGTTCTCTCAGTGCACTTTAGCTTCCTCCACCCATAAAACTGTCCAACACAAGGTGACACTGGCTGTTGAAAGTGTCCTTAAACTCCAATAAATAAATAAATAACTGTCTTGATAAATAGTTATTGATGCATGTTTTTCTTGTAAATAGTGATGAGTGTTTATGTAATTTGCAAATTAAATACCTAAGTTTTTCAATCCTCTTGGACTGCCTTTTAACCTTTTGGTGTAAAAGGCCTGGGGGGGGGGGGGGGGGATTTTTGTATTGCTCTTAAAACTGCTCTTAAAATAATGTGGGAGATTGTGGTACTACCCTCAAAAGCTGGGGGGAGGGATTTTTGCTAAGTGTGTAAAAATGATTGGGGGGATTTTTTGCAGGGGGGATTTTAACCTGCATTCTAATCATTCCAAAGATACATTTTACCTCTTTCGTTTGATAAAAGAGTAATTTCTGCATGAGAATTCACTGCTTTCTTTGTAAACTACCCCAATCCCAAAATAAAACTAAAATCTGCATCAGCAGACAATAGTTTGGGGAAAAATCTATCGCATTTAACCATACTGAAAGAGAAAGAGTGGTGTTCACCCCTTCCACCCTCCACTCCACACAAAACAAAATGAATGTCAATTTTGTTTTAAAAACTGGGGTTGCAGCTATATAAATCACCAATGTCAATAGACATTGCCATTTTACCCTAACAAATGATGTCAAATTTTCTTCTACATATTGATGTGGTAAAATATAGCCCTGAATGTGTCCCCTAGACCCCCAGCAAACCCACTTTCATCCAAAACTATGATATAATTCATAAATTATTTGATGTTGACACAAAACAAACCTCTTATGATATTAACTTTCCCATTTGTGATAGTTTTTAAATCACATTCTGGCTTCTTAAGATATTTCACATTGTGTTTGATGAATATTTAGCAATTTTTGTAAACAAAATTTTTTTAAAAATCACTCAGATTTCTTAATTAAGGCATCTCGAGTCATTGGTATGTCTCTGACAAAACATTACACATTGGTTTTTTCTAACAGCATGACAGTGCAGCTCATGTGGCATCTCATAACACCACTAAAATGCCTAAAACCATCAAATATTCATTCTGTAGTGTGGTGCTTATGCTGCAAGTACCCATAAAGGCACTTTCACAACCTTGGATTTAATCCCTACAGACACTCATGACCCATTTTGATAAAAAGAGTAAAATTAAGGAAAATATAATGTACATGTATGTTTTCCAGAGAGGATGAATCAGATATTTGCTTCAAAAAGATAGTGCTCTTTAATGTTTAATATAGTTGTGTATGTGTGTGTGTGTGTAAGGTGGAGGGGGTTATAGTGTGAAAAATAGTCAGAAGCCAGCTTCTGAAAATGTACATGTACAACCGGGCAAATGAAAAGCAAAGAATCGCTGTCTGTGATGGACGGTTCTTGGACAACTTGCACTCTGGACAATTCATAATTTCATACCACAATTAGAGGGTACGAATTGTCTTGACAATAAGGTACAAATTGTCTAGACAAAAGGTACGAATTGTCCCAGTAAAAGGTATGAATTATCTCCTTTTTGGTACAAGTTGTCTAAAGTAAGTGTACCAAACTGTCTCATGTATTAACTATTTAAAAGTTTTTGACTCATGCTTTGGCTGAGTGAAATGAAAATGAAAAGTCGACGGAGTGATAGTAATACAAACATAAACATATGCATGAAACAACCAATCAAAACAAGATTTATGAATAAAAATGAAACTTCAATGGGTGAACCATCGCTTAACAGCATAAGTGAAAAAGCGATCTCTAGTATTATCAACTTCGGGTCCAAACATGGTAAAAGAAAATTTATAGTAGATAGTAATTGATGTAGTGTTACAGTTAAAACACTATTTTTTAATGAAGCCACTATAATTCTTTAATTTGATGAAGACCTAACAATAAATAATTTTATGACGCCCCAAATAATGAGTTAAAGATCATGCTGCCTTAATAATTTAATTAATTTAATTCTGAGCTCCCTCAATTGAGCATTTTCTTTTTGGCGTTTTTAATTCTGAGCTCCCTCAATAGAGCATTTTCTTTTTGCCGTTGTGACGTTGACTCTTTTAAGTGTCTACTTGCTTTTTACTTTATAAAGTCATGAAATTTGATATTCTGTGTCTTTTTAAAATAATAGAAATGACATCGCCTTTTTATCCTTTCTCCAAGTTTATAATCCTCTCCCAACCCCATCTCTATGTATAAGTTTTCAGAGGGGGTTAATTAAGCAGGGTATGAATTTGCAGAAGAAGATACAAACTGTCCAGAGGGGGTACCGTACGAACTGTCGGATACTGCCCAGAGGAGGGGTATGAATCGTCTAGACAGAAGGTACAAATTGTCCAGACATCGGGGTACGAATTGTCCAGCAAAAGGTACCAATTGCCAGAGGTACGAATCGTCCAGGCTGAGTTGTCCAACTCACTGATGGATGGATGGATGGATGGACAGACAGATTTAGAAATGCATTCACATTTTGTAATAAATTCAATTTCACTTCCCTTTTGAATGCTAAAACAAGTTAGAATTAGTAGAAATGAAATATTTTCTCTGGAATCGGTGTGCAAATGTTATTTAGAGGTCGGTTCTGGGGAGGTTCTATTCTGGTTGCAAAGCCTAAAGCATCCAGGAATTAAAACATTGTTTACTAAAATACATAGGAAGTGTAATTTAAATGGGAGTTCTGAGTGGTTCTGGTATTTAGCCTTTAGGAGAACACGTCAGATCACAAAATTGGCTGGCCGCTACACTGTAATTCTGACAGTCTTAAGGGCCTCTATTAGTAATGAAATTTTGTTTATTTTGAATATTCTCACCTCCGATATTCCTTCAATTCAAATTAAATATACACAAAATGTACATCAAAATGAAGGTTGGGATATATAGAACACGAAACACATGTGTAATCAACTCATAGAGTCGACTGTAGGCACCACTGGTTCCTGGAAGTCTGCTGCCGTATTCGCACCAGAACTAATAATTTAATAATATTTCACGAAAACAACTTGTGGCCAAATGTGCGTTACATATCCAAGAACAAAGCTAGGGGATAAAAATTCTTCAAAACACGGCGACAGAGCTGCATTGGGGAAAATTCCAACGCTTTTTCTTTTGTTTACGTATGAGTATACTTTCGATTTCCGGCCGACGTCATCGGACAGAAAAAGCATGTAAAAACAACGCCGTCTAAAATCAAATAATGAAAAGGATCGCCTTCATACAGTATACTTTTATTAGATAGAGATTACACAGTTGCCATATTCAATGCAAGGTATTATGATACTTGTTGAAATTTCTTAGAATTACGATTTTGTTTTTTGATGGAAATTCGTGGTAACGAGTGATTTGCGTATGTCTGTCGAGCATGGAATCCATCTTCAATAAAAAATGCAGACAGTGTTGTCTTTTTTCCAAAATGCAGACCTATCGCTGTATTCGAAAGTGTTTTGAATGCCTAGCTTTGTTCTTGGATATATGAAGCACATTTGGCCACAAGTTGTTCTGATGAAATATTATTTTATTATCAGTTCTGGTGCGAATACGGTGGCAGACTTCTAGGAACCAGTGGTGCCTACAGTCAACTCTACGAGTTGATTCAATATGTGTTTCGTGTTCTATTCATCCCAACCTTCATTTTGATGTATAATTTGTGTATATTTAATCTGAATTTAAGGAATATGACAGGTGAGAATTTCAAAATAAACAAAATTCCATTACTTATATAGGCCCTTAAACTGAAATTGTATTGTATCACTGGTAAAAATAGTTCATAGACTAGAGCCAGTGAACTTGTGAAGAAAAATCGAGGAAATAAATGAATATCGAAGTTCGCGTGCATGTCTGCTTCTGTCAAATTTTACTGCAACTTGCAAGACTGCATGCATGCCCGTCAGTGTTTTGAGAACAAAGATTCCCCAGACCGAACGTCAACATAACTTGAATTCATCCGAACTCCGGCTGTTTCTAAGGAAATCGCGCTAAGTTCCCCACAAATGAAAAAGGCCCACTAAAAGTATCAATAAATCACTTGTTTTATTTTTTTATTCGTTGTCAACAATTTGTGAAGTGTACGTTCTCAATTAAAATTGAAACTGGGCTTTGAATCTGACGAAACCGGCAACGGACGGCATTGGCACTTCGAACTTTCAAACAATATCTAACTCTCCATCAACAACCTAACTTCAAAAGTCACTTCATAACTTAATTATTTCTCATTCTGCGACAATATATTTTACATAATGCCCTTTGAAAAACCAAAAACAATTAAATATCCGTTACAATGATTCTGGATTTTTTGCCAGTGGGAGAGCCACGCCGCCAGATGGCACCCCAAACTCTGTTGCATGGTATATAGAAAAATTCTAAAATCATGGATACGTACCAGTGGGTTACCTATGTGCGCCCACGCCACTGCGTGGGTGTGCACTATAAATGCGAATATAAAGATATCTCGAGTTCAACACGAAATCGTCTGTTGCACCGACTTTTGTTACTATACCCACTTTTGTTACAGGTCACAATTTTTGTTACCGAAATCGCCCACTTTTGATACAGGTCACCTCTTTTGTTACAAAATCGACAACTTTTGTTACAAAAACAGCTCACAACTTTTGTTACAAAAACCAATAAAATCTCACTTGAAACAAAAGTCGGCGCTACTTGTTGCACCGACTTTTGTTACTCTACCAACATTTGTTACATATCACAACTTTTGCTACCAAAATCGCCAACTTTTGTTGCAGCTGATCACTTTTCTGTCAGAAAACGTCAGCTTTTGTTACAAACGACAATTTACGGTACATAATAATAATAAAAAATCTTTCGTAGTACAGCAAGAATAAATGGAATCGTTTCTACGTTCCATCGCATAGTTCACGTTTCTAGGGTTATGATACTTTAGAAAACATATCATCATATATTGGCCCATCTTAACCCTTTACCTAACCTGAAAAGCAGACGACACTTGCAAAAAAAATTCTTGAATAACTAATTTTTTTCATTTTTTGTCTCCAAAACATAGGTTATGAACCCTCGTTGGAACGAGCTCGACGAGCCCCAACGAGGGGTCATAACCTATGTTTTTGAAACAAAAAATGAAAAAAATAATGAAAATTAATTGGCGATTTTTGAGAATAGCGCTGGCCTGTTTTGGCCGTTACGTTAGGTAAAGGGTTAATGGTGTGCTTTTTATCGGATTTTGTGATTAAAACTTACCCATTAATGATATAAAATAACCATTGTATAGTGTGTGTTTCTCTTCGGGTACTTCGGATTCCTCCACACGCCCGTGGCGGTCTAGCCACCTATCCCACCCCCGAGAGAGTATCCTCGGAGAGAACACCCTAGATAATCCTCCATATGTTACTCCCATACTGCGGAAGAAAACCCAAATGAGTACGCTTCATGCATACACCCCTGGAAAGTTCCCGCATACAGTTATACCCATAAAGCTCTCCACTCCCGTAGAGTTCCCCGGACACTTACCATTGAGATTTCCCACCCGGATTTTTTCCCTAGTAAAGATCCCACCCGTGATATATATGACTACCCCAACCTCACCCCAACCACTCTTTATATGTGACAACAATGGACTTAAACGAGATATGACCCAAGTAGAAGGCTGACAAATACACTGCCATACCATGTCAGAATATCGTGTTACTTCTTCGTAAAGGGGCGAATGACAGAACCCTACCAGAAATTTGCTAAAATGGCAGGGAGGTTTGGAATGTGTGTTAGCCGGTTGTGTGAAATGTCTCCTCGATGTGAGATTCAAATGAGTATTTTTGTGCTGAATAATATACTATTGTCAATGTTATACAGCTTATTCTTGTTAATTAGTCTGTGTGAACACACAGACTATTGTTTTTGTACGGTTTCTTTTTCTTTTTTTCTTCTTCTTCTTCTTCTTCTTCTTCTTCTTCTTCTTCTTCTTCTTCTTCTTCTTCTTCTTCTTCTTCTTCTCCTGTCTTCTGTCTTCTATGCACTTCCTTGTCCTCACGATAACTCGACAACGAATTGTCCTATCTCGCTGAATTTTGGCATACTGGTCGACATTCACAACTTCTCGGCCACCTATGTTTTTCAGGTCGCTAGGGCCATTGGGTATGGCCCAGTAGGTGACAGGGTTTTCACAGCCTCCAATTTCCTGATACAGTAAATTCTCCCCAAGCAATACGATGTTATGTTCACACTGGAGACTATGTAAACACCAGTGGAGAAAGCTGTCAAAATGAAATCTGACCTTGTCATCATAATGCGATGTTAGTTCCTGAAACTAAGTTGAGAGAAACCCTTTGCCTTGCAAGGAAATATATTGTAAATTATTCAGTTCACTGGTTTAACCCTCTCCAGACTTCTATGTGGATTGCACATATTTTATTTCAGGCAGAATAAAGTTAACCCTTTCCATAAAACTGCACTGAATAATTGTTGAAACCCATCACAAAACTGTCAGGGTGCCGGTAACAATGCAATGCGGACATGGAATAGTCATGGAATATTTTATTTCAAACAGAATAAAGTTCACCCTTTCCATAAAACTGCGTTGAATAATTGTTGAAACCTATCAATACTGACATGGCCGACTGTACTGCAAACTGTGTTAGTGCTATGACTGTTTAAAACTCATTTTGTTAGAGGATTTCTGTAGTCTTTCACTGCGCTTGGCTCGGTCTCACCTAGAGAAACCCTTTGTCTTGCAAGGAAATATTTATTTCAGGCAGAATAAAGTTAACCCTTTCCATAAAACTGCACTGAATAATTGTAAAATTTGCTGAAACCTATCTTATTCAGTTCAATGCTTTTAACCCTTTCAAGACTTCAATGTGGACAGCACATATTTTATTTCAGGGAGAATAAAGTTAACCCTTTTCATAAAACTGCACTGAATAATTGTTGAAACCTATCACAAAACTGTCAGGGTGCCGGTAACAATCCAATGCTGACATGGTCGACTGTACTGCTAACTGTGTTAGTGCTATCACTGTTTAAAACTTATTTGTTAGAGGAGTTATATAGTCTTTCACTGCGCTCGGCTCGGTCTCACCGAGAGTGCAGAAACCTTTGGTGACAAAATGCCATTAAGAGAATGTCTCTGATTTGTGCCGTTCCATCCCTCCGGAGTGCAAAAGCAGGTACTCTCAGCTGAGAAACTTAATGTTTTCCGCTTTATTTTCTTAACATTTAATTCTATGTGGAATGGGACACCCTTTCAGTGTGCCTTCCAAAGTAAGGGATTCTTAACCCTTTAGCCAACATAATGGCGAAAACTGGTCAACATTATTCACAGAAACGTCTATTCAGTTTTAATTACCTTTTCATTTTTGCTTGAAAAACATAGCTTATGACCCTTTATTGGACTGAGCTCATTTTTTAAAAGATTATTTATTTATTGGTGTTTCATGTCACATATTTCTGCACAGTGGCTAATCATGACCACGACAGTTTTTTCAGGTGGAGGAAGTCGGAGTACCCGGGAAGAACCACCGGGCAACAACGAGCAACTGTCAGATCCTCCACATACTAAATCCACATAAGCAGGGTTAGCATTGGTTGAAGACGGGTGCACCATCGATGTGCAGTACGCTTTAGTACACAGCACCACCATGCACCCACGTGGGCAGTGGGGTGAAGTGTCTTGCCCAAGGACAGAGTGAGGACCTCACGCCTTGCAGCCTGCACCTCTGCCAACTGAGCCACTGCGCCCCCATTTAAAGGATTAAAATGGAGTATTTAAATGGAATATTTTAACCCTCTGAAGATCTTAATATGGGGGCATTATTCATAAAGACTGGGAAATGCATTTTATTACACCTTAATGCATTTCTAAATATATGAATGTATTTCATCACTCAAATTAGTGGGCAGAGCCAAAAATATCCATTTCTGATTTGTGTATCAAACCCTTTGAATGGTGGTCACATATATGCCATTTCTGGTTTCTTATAAAAATGTTCTGATTCCTGTATGAATATTTTCTATCCCCTTCCTTTTGTCTTGACAATACCTCAAAAAACAAATCATCTGTCCTGGGGGCGCGGTGGCTCAGTTGGTAAAGGTGCAGGCTGCAAGCCGAGAGGTCCTCGGTTCGAATCCCACCTGCGGCAACCGCGTTGTGTCCTTGGGCAAGACACTTCACCCCCATTGCCCGCGTGGGCGCACGGTGACGCTGTGTATTAAGGCGTACTGCACGTCGATGGTGCACCTGTCTTCAACCAATGCTAACCCTGCTTGTGTGGAATCAGTATGTTGGGGAGCTGACAGTTGCTTGCCGTTGCTCGGTGGTTCTCTCCGGGTACTCCAGCTTCCTCCACCTTTAAAACTGTCGTGGTCATGATTATCCATTATGCCGAAATATGTGACCTTACACACCAATAAATAAATAAATAAATAAATAATCTGTCCCGAGGCTGTTTGGCATACTGGTAGCCTGTCACTAGTACTGGCCCAGCTGTGTTATCACTGAACCTTTGGGAGTGGTCCATTCGGCCACAGAGTTTTTTATACCCCCTTAATTTCTTTGTAACAGAAAAGCATCATAAAGAAATAGCTGTTTATATTTATATAGACAAGAGAATAATGTAAACAATCAAATTAGAGAGAAGTTGCTATAGCTGACAGCCTGACACACATTTACTTTTATCGGCTGTCAGATCAGAATTAAATTCCATCCCCAAACCAAGTTGAAAGAAACCCTTTGAGTGGCAAGAAAATTTGTTTATTTTTCAGATCTATCTTTCAACACTTGATTAATTGTTGTTGAATAAATAACCCTTCACCTTTCATTGCATTTTTTAATTTTTTTTTTTCATTCTGAATCATAATTCAAGATCAACAGGTTTCGGGCCGAGTGATAAGCGGCTCTCTCGAAACACTTATCACAATTATGAATTAATGAAATGGAATATTTAAATGGTCTGCCTTTAACCCTCTTCATACTTCACCGTCCTCTTCATACTTCACCGCGAAGAACAAACAACACCATTTAACTTATGACTGTAGAACCTTTTGCACGCTTCCTGCCATATTGCCGCTCTTAACGCAAATGCCATGATTCAAGATTCCACCATCTTATTTTATGTATGCCTTGTTTAGGGCACTAGATGCTCTTAAGGGTAGGCCTTTAAACGATCTCTTGGGGCTTTTAAGTTTTTTATGGCACTATCTCCGATATAGAGTCTATGCACCCTTTGTCGGCTCGATAACTCAAATACAAATCGTTCTGTCTCTATTCGTTTTGCCATGCTTGTTACCAACAACCAGTTTGCACTCATCTTTGTTTTTTTCAGCTAGTTTGAGGCCTTGTGTGTGATACAGTAGGCTAATTGCCTTAGAGGCTTCTAAATCATAATAAATATTTGCTATCATCGCCCAAAAATGACAGATCTGTAGTTGGTGGAGCCATTTCTTTAAAGTGGGTGTATACATGGGACTATACCGACTGATTTAAAAATTGATGGAGGTTCAATATATGGTCCGCCTGAAAGAGGTCACCAAGGTCATCAAGTGCATATTGTTCAGAAAGATTTGGGAATGCATTTCATTACACCTTAATGCATTTCAAAAGTTCATGAACGTATTTCATCACTCAAATTAGTGGGCAGAGCCACAAATGTCCATTTCTGATTCGTGTATCGAACCCTTTGAATGCTGATCACATATATGCCTTTTCTGGTTTCTTATAAAAAAATGTTCTGATTCCTGTACTAATATCTGTAAATACTATTAACGAAAATCCATTTCTGATTTGTTTAAAAATATTTTACTCCTGAAAATAAGCCTCCATAAATTCTCTTTCTGTATAGTTTATTCCTGATACTTTAACCCTTTACACACAGACTTGAGTTTACTGGGTGCAGTAAATTCTGTTTCTCTAATATATATATTGTTTCCTTTTACTGCAGAGTGCCTACAAACATGCTCTAGTAAACAAAAACAATATAATATTTACGAACAAACAGCAAAATATGTATATAAGTGGAACCAATGTACAAATTTGATGTGTAAAGCTACTATAGTGACTATCCACATTATTGAGCGAAAACAAGACATGTGGCAGTTAAGAAAAGCACGCTAATATTGACGTCGTTGGAAACATCTCCACAGCGTGTACCAACGAAGTCTGGACCTGGTTTGTTTCATACGACAATTTTTAAGATGTTTCAGATCATGATTCTATATTATTTATACATTTAATTGTTTGTTTTACTTTTTTGACCTCTGTTCAAAGCAAAAGAGTAACACACAACACAGCACAGGACTCATCATATCAATTAAACAATGTCAATAAATATCTGTCAGTAAAATCACACAAACATAGATGTCATGGGATCGAGCGCGATGTGTCAGTCTTGACCACCTGCGAGCTATTTACGCGGTACTGGTAGCTATTTGTACTCTACACCAGTATCTTAGATAAGCCTAAAGAAACACACTATACAATGGTGGTTTTATATTGTTAACCCTTTACCTAACGAATCGCCCGCATCCGCCCGCGTAATATGCAAATTGAGCAGTTGAAAAAATTAAATTTTTCAAAATATTTCAACAAAACCATATCATGTGACCCCTCATTGGAACGAGCTCATTGAGCTCGTTCCAATGAGGGGTCACATGATATGGTTTTGTTGAAATTTTTTGAAAAATTTTAAAAATTATATTTAAAATAATAAATTTTGATATCGTCTGCGTTGGGTAAAGGGTTAATGTGTAAGTTTTAATCACAAAATCCAATAAAAAGCACACAATTACAATAGGCCAATATATGATGATATGATTTCTAAAGTATCATTACCCTAGAAACGGGAAACATGAGATGGAACGTAGAAATGATTCCATTTATTCTTGGAAAACTACGAATACTTTTTTTAAAATTTTTTTTATTATTCAACGCAAATTGTCTTTTGCAGCAAAAGCTGACGTTTTCTGGCAGGAAAGTGGTGAGTTGTAACAAAAGTTGGCGATTTTGGTAATAAAAGCTGTGACCTGCAACAAAAGTTGGTAGAGTAACAAATGTCTGTGCAACAAGTAGCACCGACGTTTGTTACACGTGCGATTTTGATGATTTTTGTAACAAAAGTCGTGAGCTAATTTTCTAACAAAAGTGGGCGATTTTGTAACAAAAGTGGTGACCTGTAACAAAAGTGGGGAGAGTAACAAAAGTTGGTGTCACAAACGTCTCCACAACGCGACAACGCACTCAACAGGTTCTTCTGTCAAGAAAGGTCTTTACCCAATGTAACGGCCAAAACCGGCCAGCACTATTCACAAAAATCGCCGTTCAGTTTTCATTTTTTGTCTCAAAACATAGCTTATTGCCCCTCATTGGAACGAGCTCGTTCCAGTTAGGGGTCATGAGCTATGTTTCTGACGTAAAAAAATGAACCAGATTAGTTATTCAAGAATTTTGTTTGCAAGTGTCGCCTGCATTTCGTGTTAGGTAAAGTGATAATCCGAACAAATGTAAAAAAGAAAGAAGAAAAAACAGACACATACAGTGCCATGCAGTACGTGTCTGCCAGCTTTATCCGTTCACAAAACAGTCAGCTTTCAACAAAAATTAACCATGGTCAATTGTAACGCACAAAACCTCTGCCTGCTACTCACATCATGTTTGCTCAAAATGTTCTGTAAAGCTCCTCTATATAGTTACATTGTTTCGGTGTATTAAAAAAATCTCGCGCAACAAGCCTGACCGAGCTGTGTGGAATAATGACAAAAGCCAGATCAATACAAAACGGATACTGTCCGCCGCTTAAAGAGGCATCCACGACAGCAGGGGCAGAGGCGGACTGGCCGCATGGCCCACCGGGACAATTCCCGACGAGCTCCCTATTGGGTGGCCCCTGATGCAGTCCAACACATGTTGGTGCCTTAAATTTCGTGAAAACGCCCAACAGGGTGGATCTAATTGCATTAGAATGCCCGTATATTGAAATGTTCTCTCTGTGGATTGCCAATGGCAGTCAACATAGAGAACACATCCATGTACCAGCAGTCTGGCCTGCCACTGATCGATCAGATGCAAGGAAACAGCATTCTTTTAATTTGAAAAATTAAAACTTTCCCCCCACTGGGCCGAACTATGGTCGGCCCGATGGGTCCGCGCACCTCCACCCCTTGTTGATACCATTCTTGCCGTATGAGTGATGAAGATGATACAAAAATGCCATCAAAATGTCTTTTTTGTGAACAGCCATTGATCGCTCAGATGCAAGGAAGCAGCGTTCGTTCAGTTCGGAATATCAACATTTTCTTCGGGTCCCGCCTTGATGCATTTCCCGGTTACCTTTCTTGGCACAGTCCGCCCCTGAGCTGGAGAAAGTAATTTCTTTCAAGCTCGCAAACACAACCGAGCGAAATAACATTTATCTCGGATCTCTTTCATGTAAGTAGTACAAAGGGTCAGAACATGCCTATGGTCCCTCCCCACCACTTCCACCACCACCCTGGACCCCGCCGATATCTCAGAAGACGTGATATGCATCTTGGATAATGAAACACTGTATACTCATATATCTTATCTCCTACAAGTATCTGGGAATTTCATTGGTTCAAAGACGTCACATGCAGACTGCAAATAAAACCATATACTGCCTGTCAACATCAATATACGCTGACAGCTATGGGTAATCTCCCCTTTGTTCATTGATTATTCAAAATGGCGGCAGCCGATAAACGCTTCAAGTTGAAAGACTGAGTGTTGGAAGCCCATATTTGGTCTGAAGTGCAGGTTAGGCAACTTAAAAGGCTTCATATTCTGTGGATGTGTGTCATGTTATCTTCGAAATGAAACTGTTTCGTATGTATGAATTTGCCTTGTTACAATTTATGGGAGAGTGCCTGTAGGCACTCTCCCATAAACTGTAACAAGGCAAAGACACGTGAACACATTGTGAGAATTCTCTCATTTAATTTTGATCGCTGTTGTTATTAGTTCTGTGCATCGATGCAGCAGTCGGTAAGATATATTCGTTACACAGTTTGTTGTTGGCCTAATATGGTATATATGGTGTCAGTTAATTCCATATTGGACTCGAGCTTCGCTCTCGTCCAATATGAAATTAACTGACACCATATACACTATTTTAGGCCACCAACAAACTGTGTAACTAATAATATTAAGAATTTAACTTACTGACACACTTGATGAGATGTATTTTGTTTAGGTCACATGTAATAGAAAAATAGAAATAGGGTTGTTCAGTCGGGATTTTTTTTATTTTAATATTTTATTTTCTCATAAAGTCGTTTAACCTTTTACTCAACGTAACTGGCATATTTACAGGAAAAAACGGCATTAAAATCTTATAATTGTTTCATTTTATCTCAAAAATATTACAACTTGAACCACCTCCACTCTCACTCACAACTCGTTGATTTCGTTTCAATGAAGGGTTATGAGCTAAGTTGCTGAGGCAAAATATGAAAATCGCCCGTTAAGACGTTTTGTCAAGTGGTGACGTCTGCTATTCGGGTTTGACGAAGGGTTGAAATGCATGGAAAGGAATTGGCTTATTGAGAAAATACAAATATAAATTTGATCGCAAAACATTAGAAACAGTATATCTTACTTTCTTTTGGCCAGTTCTAGAGTACTCAGATACAGTACGGGATAACTGCACGGAATCTGAATCCGATGAACTGGAACGCATCCAGATGGAAGCTGTCAGAATCGTGACAGGTGCGACTGGGAGTGCTAGTGAAGCACTTATTAATGCGGAAACGGGGTGGGACTTGTACTTCTCAAAGTGAGAAGAGAGAAACACAAACTGAAACAGTATTTCAAGATGTTATCACAGAATGGTTCCTGCATACTTGTCCATTTTGATTCCTGCGCTAGCGCCGGAATCCCGCGAGAATTGTCTGCATCATAACGCTGCCCTCGTTGTTCCCTTCTCTTGTACTCAACAACACCTGGAATCATCTGTGCCTTCAACCTCCCGGCTATGGAATGCTCTACCCTTACAGGTGAGAGAAAATAGCTCGTTACAAAATGTGTCGACTTACCTGAATAGAAACAAACTGCTTGTCCCCAGTTACCTCAAATGCAATAGAGACCGCTAGCCGCAGATACACCACTGTAGACTTCGCTTGTCCTGTAGTAATCTTAACGACAATGTATTTAAAAAAACACTTAACAAATTCCTCGACTGTTCATGCGGAGCCTGCGAAATAAACGATCATTACTTGTTGCACTGTCAAAATTTCCTAGATAAAAAGTTAGCCACCTTATCGTTTATTAACCTTTACAATTACCACTGACATTATTTATTTATTTATTTATTTATTTATTTATTTATTGACAATGGCTAATCGTGACCGTGACAGTTTTACGGGTGGAGGAAGCCGGAATACCCGGAGAGAACCACCGAGCATCGACGAGCAACTGTCAGCTCCTCAACGAGCAACTGTCAGCTCCTCAACATTCTAACTCTGTTCAAGCTCAGCTCAAGCAGGGTTACAGCGGTTAAAGACATGTGCACCATCGACGTGCAGTACGCCTCAGTGCACGGCGTCATCGTGCCCCCATGTAGGCAACCTGGATAAAGTGCCTTACCCAAGGACACAACGCGGGTCGTCCCGGACGGGGATCGAACTCGGGACCTCTAGCATAGAAGTCCAACAGTCTACCACTGAGCCACCGCGCTCCCACCACTGACATACTTCTAAATGGAAATGTTAACTACATTGTGGGAAATAAGTGCAGTGTGCCTACGTTTGAAATGTCTACACTTATGTTTCTTTTTAGGTAAAGCAGGGCATCAATTCGGGGCAGTATATATATATAATCCTATGATTTGTGGATTTTTGCAGTCTGCCTTGTTTTTTTTGGGGTGTATTTGATAAATAAACTAATCTAATCTATGGTTTATATAATCACTGAATTTAATTGTCAAGGAATGAATCGTAACATCAGAATTATCACGCGCTGCAACTCGGATGATTTCATTATTCATCTGTATAACAGACGTCGCCATTTGTCAAATTGTTCTCAAACTCTGTATTTAGCTTTAATTTACAAAAACAGTAGATTTTTTGCTTTCCATCTGGGGCGAACACATTGTGTGTTACAAGAAAACCGAATCTCTAATTTGGCTTAAAAGCACGAGGGGCCGCCCAAACCACGTTTTTATTAAAATTTTGTAAATTCGAGGCGAGGCCACTTTCTATGCAATATGTGCGCGTCTCATCTGAGAAGGCCATGTGAGATATATATCTAACAGCTTGGAAAGCAGGCGCAATGTCCAGAAACTGTTGTTACTGGCACTGTTCCGAGTTTTCTCCATGACCTGATACCACTGCGTGTTTCTGATGTATCCCAATATATTTTTCGAAATGCGTCTAATTTTGTTCCTTATTCCTGTCGAACAGAGCTGTTCAAACGGTCATTTTTCCCTTCGTTCGTCCAAATTTGGAATACCCTACCAGAGACGGTACAAAATAGTACGTCGCTTGCGGAATTCAAGAAATCCATTTTACCACCTTTGTAAAGCCCCCGTCATACTTCTCAACCGGAACAAGAAAATACAACATCATTCACGCAAAACTACGAACTAGTTGTAGTGGCCTCAATTGTGACAAATTCAATAATTACATATTCGATACTCCATTTTTGTTCATGTAATAATAACACTTTGGCCAGCCGCTGATTTGTCGCGGTTCTCAGACGAGAAGGCCTTGGTTACCCCTGTACTCCCAACTGCCTCCCTATTCCCACGCTTCTCCTCTCCTCCCAACACTCGGAGACGAACTGCTTGATGACATCCCTTGCCCCATTCTTCCTTCCCAATCTCTCCGATTCGCATATTAACCCTCTCCATTGAGACTTCCCCTAACCACATGTCCTTCAAGCTCCCATCCCACTTCCCCATTATACTCCCAGTGAATCTAATTCTTTTAGGCTGGTACTTTGGACATTCTAGAAGAAAGTGTTCCAGGGTCTCCACCATGCCCAAATTACACATCTGGCACAAATCAGAGACATTCTCGTAATGACACTTTGGCACCAAAGGTTTATGCACTCTCGGTGAGACCGAGCCGAGCGCAGTGAAAGACCATAGAACTCCTTTAACAAATGAGTTTTAAACAGTCATAGCACTGACACAGTTAGCAGTACAGTCAGCCATGTCAGTATTGCATTGTTACCGGCATCCTGAAGTTTTGTGATAGATTTCAACAATTATTCAGTGCAGTTTTATGGAAAGGGTTAACTTTTTTCTGCCTGAAATAAAATATGTGCAATCCACATTGAAGTCTTGAGAGGGTTAAAAGCATTGGACTGAATAAGATAGGTTTCAACAATTATTCAGTGTAGTTTTATGGAAGGGTTAACTTTATTCTGCCTGAAATAAAATATGTGCAGTCCACATTGAAGTCTTGAGAGGGCTAAAAGCATTGAACTGAATAATTTATAATTTATTTCCTTGCAAGGAAAATGGGTTTCTCTCAACTTAGTTCCAGGAACTTACATCACATTATCATAACAAGATTACATTTCATTTTTTTGACAGCTACTCCACTGATGTTTACATTATCTCCAGTGTGAATAAGATAGCATCCTATTGCTTGAGGAGAATTTACTGTATCAGGAAATTGGAGGTTGTGAAAACCCTGTGGCCGACTGGGCCATACTCAGTGGCTCTAGCGATCTGAAAAACATAGGTGGCCGAGAACTTCTGACTGTCTATCAGTCTGCCAAAAAATCAGAGAGATAGGACGATTCTTTTTCGAGTTATCATGCGGACAAGGAAGAACATAGAAGACAGAAGACAGGAGAAGAAGAAGAAGAAGAAGAAGAAGAAGAAGAAGAAGACGACGAAGAAGAAGTCCATTGTTCACTATTCGAGCAATCACATGGAAATTCACCCAGTCATTGCCATCCAAAGCCACTTTCAGCATTTTGCAGAATGCAGTTTTGAAAAGTACCTTGAAGGCACCTTTGAGGTGGGGGTGGTGGAAGTCTAGAGCTCTCCAGTAAACCGAAAAATCTACGTGGTGTCAGTTGTCGAGAAAAAAACGAAACTCACAAACGTTGTCGAACAGAAAAAGAGGCGGGAGAGTGTGTGTGTGTGTGGGGGGGGGGGGGGGATCCACAGAATTAAGGAATGCTGCTTGTCCTGTATAGCACCATGTACATATAACATCACGGCACAGGTCCATATCATGGACTCGCCGGAAAGCCTTTTTGTTTCAAAAAAGTCTCTTTTATAGAGTTTCGGTATTTTGTTGATTTTTCTCCTTGGGTTAAAAAAGCAAAAATAACTAGAGAAACAGAATTTACTGCATCCATTAAATTCAAGTCTGTGTGAAAAGGGTTAAAGTATCAGGAATAAACTCTACAGAAAAAGAATTTATGGAGGCTTATTTTCTGGAGTAAAATATTTTTTAATAAATCAGAAATGGGTTTTCCTTAACAGTATTTAAAGATATTCATACAGGAATCAGAACAATTTTTATGAGAAACCAGAAAAGGCATATATGTGACCAGCATTGAAAGGGTTCGATACACGAATCAGAAATGAAAAATGTTGGCTTTGCCCACTAATTTGAGTGATGAAATACATTCATAAACTTTAGAAATACATTAAGGCGTAAATGCATTTCCCAGTCTTTCTTAATAATATGCACTTCTTGACCCCATTCAGGTGGACCATATATTGAATCTCCAGTAATTTTTAACTCAGTCGGTGTAGTCCCATGTCTACATCTACACTGAAGAATAAGCGCAACCCACTTTGAAATAATGCCTCCACCAACTTCAGATCTGTCATCTGTCATTCAGATCGAACGGGTGCAAAAAAACATAGATGAGTGCAAACTGGGTATTGTTAACCAGCATGCCAAAATGCATAGAGATAGGACGATCCGTATTTGAGTTGTCGCGCTGACAAAGGGTGCATAGACTCTATATCGGAGATATTGTCATAAAAACCTTAAAAAACCCAAGAGCTCATTTGAAGGCCTACTCTTAAAAGGGCATCTAGTGACCTAAACAAGGCATACATAAAACTAGAACTTCTCTAATAAATTAATTTTAAACAGTCATAGCTCTAACACAGTTAACAGTACAGTCAACTTTGTCAGTACCTGCATCCTGACAGTATTGTGATAGGTTTCAATAACAAATCTTCAGTGTAGTTTTACAATTACATGTACACTGGAGTTCTTCATGATCAAGTTGTTTGTTTTTATATTAACTTGGTTTGGGAATTAATTTTGTACAATGAGATTAAATAAACAGATCCTGTTATTGTATGTGACAGTCACAGCTCACTCCCTAACTGCTTTTTGTGAAATTCTTTCATGGAAAAAATATTCATACAGGAATCAGAACAATTTTTCTAAGAAACCCGAAAAGGCATATATGTGCACACCATTTATAGGGTTCGATCAAGGAATCAGAAATTAACATTACTACCGCTGCCATTTGAATGATGAGATACATGTATAATCTTCAGAATTGCATTAATTGGTATAAAATGAAATTCCTAATAGGTCGCAAAAAATATGTATTTAATGACATCTCTTGACCGCTTGGAGGTGGACCACATTTTGAACCTCCAGCAAGACATAAAAAGAAGTCTTTGAGTCCCAGAGTGGGTCTGACTGAACCCAAAAATATTTGTTCTCATAGCACAGTGATAACAAAGTCATCCAAATACACTCATTCCTATCACAAGGTGATAACAAAGGTACCCCAAGAAGTTTTGTGAAGATCGGTTCATAAATACAGACTCTAGTCCGAGCCGTATTAACATATGCGCTTACTGTGTATAAGTAACACTGAACAAATCAAAGTTCATCTAATTTGCATAATTTCCGCACGAGAAAAAAACCCGTATTATATGTGAGGTATTCCATGTAACTAAACATTCCTACAAAAATTTATTCAAATCAGAACAGAAGTTTTGTACAAAAAACTTATTGCACTAACTTTGGTACAAAATGGCTGCTGGCGGCTATCTTGAATTTTGGACCGCACCCCAAAACGCTCGTTCTCATACCACGGTGATAACAAAAGGTACCCAAGAAGTTTCGTAAAGATGGGTTCATAAATACAGCCTCTAGCCTGTGCCGTATAGAAGTTGTGTACAAAAAAAACCTGACTGGACCTAATTTCGGTACAAAATGGCCACTGGCAGCCATCTTGAATTTTGGACCGCACCTAGAAACACTTGTTCTCGTCCCAAGGTGATAACAAAGGTACCCAGGAAATTTTCTGAAGATCGGTTCATAAATACAGCCTCTAGCCCGAGTCGTATTGACACGTGTACTAACTGTGTATTAGTAGCACTGAATAAATCAAAAGTTCATCTAATTTGCATAATTTCTGCTCGAGAAAAAAAACCCCGTACTGTATGTGATTATCCCATGGTACTAAACATTCATACAAAAATTTATTAAAATCAGAACTTTCATACATATTCTGTACAAAAAAACGGATGCACTAACTAAAGTACAAAATGGCTTCTAGTGGCCATCTTGAATTTCGGACTGCACCCAAAACCACTCGTTCTCGTCCCACGGTAATAACAAAGGTACCCAATAAGTTTCGAAAAGATCAGTTCATAAATACAGCCTCTAGCCGGAGCCGTATTGGCATTTGCAGTTACAGTGCCGAAAGTAACATTAAATAGATCAAAGTTAGTCTAACTGGCATAATTTATGTATGTGAAGAAAAAAACCCGTATTGTATGTGATGTATCCCAAGGTACTAAACATTCACACAAAAAATTATTCAAATCAGCGCTTTCATATGGAAGTTCTGCGCAAAAATCTGATTGCACCTAATTTTGTACAAAATGGCTGCAAGCGGCCATCTTGAATTTCAGAACGGACCCCAAAACACTCGTTCTCGACCCACGGTGATAACAAAGGTACCCAAGAAGTTTCGTTAAGATCGGTTCATAAATACGGCCTCTAGCCCGAGCCGTATTGGTATTGGCCCTTACAATGCTGAAAGTAACACTAATTATCTCAAAAGTTAGTCCAATTTCCATAATTTACGTACGAGAACAAAAAACCCGTGTTATATGTGATGTATTCCATGGTACTAAACATTCATACAAAAAAATAATCAAATCAGAGCTTTCATATGGATGTTCTGCGCCAAAAAATCTGATTGCACCTTATTTTGTACAGAATGGCTGCCAGTGGCCATCTTGAATTTCGGACCGGGCCCAAAAACACTTTTTCTCGCCTCACAGTGACAACAAAGGTACCCAAGAAGTTTCGTTTTATAAATACGGTCTCTAGCCCGAGTCATGTGTACGGCGCGACAGACGGACAGACAAACGACGGGCCATGACAATACCTCGAATTTGGCTTCTCCAAAGTTGAGCTAAAAATGGACTAAGTTTAACAACCAGTAGTTTTGGAAAATATTGAGGCAAGTCAAAATTCTGACAATATGCACACATCTGGAAGATGTAGAAACATCCTGTGAAATAAAAAAGTAATACCTTGAAAATTACAAGAGGCCTCACGGGGCCTGAAGCGCTCATCTTGAACAGAACACAATTTAAACAGAGTCCAAGAATGAGTACATTAAGCAAGCCATCTCCATAGGCTACACTCTCAATTCTTGAATCCCTCAGAAGTGACAAAAATAATACGGGCATCGTGCCCTTTCTTCAGTTGATCATAAAGTAAAAGGTTGAACTCCCCAATGAAGCCCCTTGATACAACCTTTGTGGAATAATCTTAGTTACACACCTCTAGAGAGTACTGAATACAAAATTTTTAATTCTTCAGCAAAATGGCCAATTCCGGCTCCATGGGGAGCCCAAATATTAACCCAAGCTCTCGATGTGAACACAGTTGAATCTGACTTCCCTGGAGATGTTGTGTACCAAATATGAAAGCATTCTGACTGTTGGATCTGAAGAAGAGAAATTTTAAAGAAATTTCTTCATATTGCATCAAGTTAAAATTTGGGCTACCATAGCGAGCCCAAATATTATCACATGGATCCGATTTGAACAAACTTGAATCTGACCCTCCCACCCCCCCCCCCCCCCCCCCCCAGGAGATGTTGTATACCAAATATGAAAGTGAAAGCATTCTAACTAAGTGGAAGCACTCCATGGGGATGCGGGAATTATTTTTTTTTTTTTTTTTGCATGGGTCAAGTACTTATGACCCAATGATACCGTATACCAAATTTGGTTCATACCGGACCATCGGTTCAGAAAATAGAAATTTTGGACGGGGTCAAAAATCTTACCCCTCCCATTACAAAGCCAAATATTGCTTCACGAACTTAGTTTGAAAAAGTTAATTCTACTCCCCAAAAGGAAGCTCCGTAGCAAATGTCAAGTCATTGTACACACTGGTTCTTGAGAAGAAGATTTTAAAAATATTTTGGAGCATTTTCCCCACTCCCTTCCTGTGGGACTGGTCATGTTGAGTTGAACAAAAATGTAATGCCCCTTTGGAATCATCACTCATACAAACTTTCACTTAAATTGGCCCAGTGGCTTTGGAGGAGAAGACCAAAAAATGGTGTTGACGCACGGCGGACGACGGACGACGGATGGAGAGCGATGAGATTAGCTCAGCTTGACTTTGTCAAGATGAGCTAAGAAGAGAGGTTAAACGGACAAACAATGTACCCTATATGCAGAAAGATAGAGGGAAAGACAAAGGTAAAACAATATGCCCCCTGACTATTCGTTGTGGGCATAACAAGGACATACGCCAGTTGTAACCAGACTGTCCAAGGCAGCCACTTGAAATTCTGAGAATGTGTTCTACTATCCCCGCTCGACAGTGTAGTATCTTTCTTGAGTCTTGCAACCGGGTGAAAACACCGTGGATGTACCCATAAGAGAAGTCCCAAATCTGCCAAGGGTTAAACGTTTATTAATAACATGAAACAAAACTAGCAGGGTGGTTGGTACTGCCGGCAGGTCATAAAAAGTATACACTCTGTTACATGTACAGTAGATTGTGGAGAGAGTTTTTGGAGTAGCGACTCGAAATATTCAACGTTTGTTCTAGAAGCTCTGTCCAACTCGACCTGTGCCTGAAAAATCCAACAACTGACACAGATTGATTGACAGATTGATTTATTTTTCTAACTTATTTCCATTTTCATGGAGTCAAGTTACAGTGGTACAAAGAAAAAAACAGTCATATTATTGTACAGCACATGTCCGTGACAAAATAGCCTGATAAATAACGATTCCATACTCTCTCTCTCTCTCTCTTTCTCTCGCTCCCCCCCCCCCCATTCCTCCCCACCTCTCCCCCCCTCTCTCATTTATGTCCCCTTGGTTCAGAGCCAACTTGACTGAGTTTTGGTGATGTCATGACACTCCCCAACATGCACCGCGGAGATATCCGGGCGGGATTGAATTATAACGGGAGCCTCACGCGCATGTGCATACGCTCTTTTCGAGTTGGACTTGAGGAAATGCGCAATTCGAGTTGCCTTTCCAGGCAACCGATGGAGCAACTATTCGTGAATGCTGAGTGAAAGTTTCGTGGTAATCCGCAGAGAATTCGCTGACATATAGCGTTTTTGAAGAGAGGAGGTAATTTTCTGAATTTGGTTTTTTTCAAGTCGGAGCGAAAGAAGAGGGTGGGAATGGGCGCAATGTCTCGTGGTGCCCCCCTCCCCCTCCCCTCTCTGGGGTAGGTCCACTTAAAAGTTACAATAGAGTGTGACTGATGGAGAGATGGGTGTAAATCAAAGTAGTTTCTTTAAGAACAGCACCCAGGGATCCCATCGCAATCTTGAAACATTTGAGAATCGTCGGAAGTTAAAAGTGAGAAAAAAACGGCGGTGAACAGCTTTTTGGCGGGAAAAGATTAATGAGAATTTGCACATACGACATTAAAATAGCACTTCAGACATACGCTCACTGTGTCAAGACCGCTGAAGGCAGCGACTTGCAATTTTCAGAACTGGTTCTACGAAGCCTGGCCGACATTTGGGCATAAAATTGAGTGTTCTGACCGCGTGGAAAACACCACGCCTCGCGTGGAAACCGTGGGAACGGTTCGTTGCCACTTTATTTTCAATGCAATGAAATTTCCATTCATTTACCTGTCAAAGGCAGAGTTTGGCATTATTTCTGTCTGATGAACTGTTCAAATTTAACTATATGCACCTTTATATAGGACCGAAAGATCACTGCATGCTTACCAATATTCAGGTACTGATTTTACGAAAATAACGATTATTTCAACAGTACCCACTTGGGAACTCTCAAATCTGCCAAGGATTAAACTTTTAATAATAACATGTAAAACAAAAGTTGTCATACTTTGCTAGCCGCATGCTCCCATAGACAACATTCAGCACTCAATCAATTAGGAATGGAGTAAATTGCGACTTAAACTTACCAAATTCTGAAAAATGGAGTTATTTTCGACGGCACCTATTTTTATGCAACCGAAACAGGGATTAGGTTAAACGTTACAGCTACCCTATCAGGGAAAATCTTCTTGGACTTGAACTGTAAATCTGAATGTCAACAGAATTTTCAGATATTACGAAAATCACAATTATTCAGACAATACCCATATGGGAGTCTCCGATCAGCTAAGGGTTAAACTTTTAATGCCCACATATAAAACAAAAGTTTTCAAACTATGACTGCTGCATGCAGCTATTGAAAACATTCAGCACTCAGTCAATAAGGAATGGAGTAAATTGTCACTTAATCGTACCAAATTCTGAAAAAGCGTGAGTTTTTTGGACAGCATCTATCTTTATGCAAACAGAATGGGCATATGGTTAAACTTTACAACCAATCGTACAACAGAAAATATGCTCGATAGGTTATTGTGAATATGAACATGTAAATCATTTTTCGATATACTATTCGTAAATGGAAGAAAAATGATCTAAAAATGAGCCATTTTTATGAACAAGTTAAGGGTACTCGAATTCAAGGCTCGAAAACGAGTTGAAGGTTAAAACTTTGAATAGAATATATAACAGCTAAATTATTCTTGGATGAATGCCCAAACTTCTCATAGGAAACGTTTTGAAAAAATTTGGCCGCAGAGCTGAGAAAGTGCACGTGGAAATTGACCAGTTTTTCCAAAATTGCACTTTGCTCGGAATTTTGAGGTCAGAAGGGAGCAACGTGGGTAATACAGCTTATATAGTCAGATGTAGTAAGTCATGCTACAAATATAATGAAAGCTCCAGCCAAATCGTCCAGGGTCTTGTTTGAGAATTGTGGCAAAACGTAACATTGTGACAACATTTTGCACGGTTTTGGCAGAAAACGAAAAACTTCAGAAATGCCTTGACCCAGGTGATAACCTTCTAACGAAGCTCTACATATGTGCCAAATTTCAGTAGAATAGTAAAGAATCCATCAGACAAAATCATTGAAATAGAAAATAATGTTAATACTAGAGAAATCGAATTTACTGCATCCAGTAAAATCAAACTTCTAAGAAAGGAGTTAAAATATCTTTTGGGAAAAAACTATATAGAAAGAGAATTTATGGAGGGTTATTTTCGGGAGTAACATATTTTTAAACAAATCAGGAATGGATTTTCGTAAACAGTATTTACAGATATTCATAATGGAATCAGAACAATTCTTCTAAGAAACCAGAAAAGGCATATATGTGCACAGCATTCAAAGGTTTTGCCAAGAGAATGCATTAGGTGTCCAGAAATGTGATTCCCAGCAATACTAAAAAATGCACTCAGTTATCCCTGGGCGACCTCAGTGACCTTGTCCATATTGTGAACCTCTATGGAGTGTTGACTCATTTGGTGTTGGTCCCTATGTCCATGTGTCATACAATCCTTGAGATATGAGCGTGACTCACTTTCCAAAATTTTGGCCATGCCCACTTTTTACGTCAAAATGCATGTGTCTACGTCAGGAATGCTTTAGGGGGTCAAAAATGTGATTTCCAGCAATTATGAAAAATGCACTCAATGACCCCTGTGTATGACCTCCGTGACCTTGACCCATATTTTGAATCTCCATTGAGTGTCGACTCATTTGGTGTTGGTCCCAGGTCCATATGTCATACCATGCTTGAGATATGAGCGTGACCCACTTTCAAAGATTTTGGCCACGCCCACTTTTTTACATTAAAATGCATGTGTGTATGCCATGAATGCTTCAGGGGTAAAAAATGTGATTTCCAGCAATTCTGAAAAAAATGCACTCAATGACCCCAGGTGACCTCCGTGACCTTGACCCATACTTTTGAACCTCCATCGAGTGTCGACTCATTTAGTGTTGGCTCCAGGTCCATGCGTCACACCATGCTTGAGACATGAGCATGACCCACTTTCCAAAATTTGTGCCCACGCCCACTTTTTTCATGAAAAAATGCACGTCTGAATTTTGGGGAAGCATTTGGAGGTCAAAAAATGAGTGCATTTTTCCTTGGGTGATCTCGGTGACCTTGACCCATATTTTGAATCTCCATCGAGTGTCGACTCATTTGGTGTTGGTCCCAGGTCCATACATCATACCATGCTTGAGATATGAGCGTGACCCACTTTCAAAAATTTTGGCCACTCCCACATTTTTTTACGTCAAAATGCATGTGTGTATGTCAGGAATGCTTTAGGGGGTCAAAACATTTGATTTCTAGTAATTATGAAAAATGCGCTTAATGACCCCTAGGTGACCTCCGTGACCTTAACCCATATTTTGAATCTCCATCGAGTGTCGACTCATTTGGTGTTGGTCCCAGGTCCATACATCATACCATGCTTGAGATATGAGCGTGACCCACTTTAAAAAATTTTGGCCACGCCCACTTTTTTTACGTCAAAAATGCATGCGTGTACATCAGGAATGCTTTGGAGGGTCAAAAAATGTGATTTCTAGCAATTCTGACAAATGCAGTTAATGACCCGTAGGTGACCTCTGTGACCTTGACCCCCCATATTTTGAATCTCCATCGAGTGTCGACTCGTTTGGTGTTGGTCCCAGGTCCATACGTCATACCACGCCTGAGATATGGGCGTGACCCATCTTCAAAACACCCCTACATACACCCCTGATACCCCAGGAATCTGAAAAACATAGGTGGCCGAGAACTTGTGGCTGTCTATCAGCATGCCAAAAATCAACGAGATAGTGCAATTCGTTTTCGAGTTATCTTGCGGACAAAAAAGTGATGAGAAGACAGAAGACAGGAGAAGAAGAAGAAGAAGAAGAAGAAGAAGAAGAAGAAGAAGAAGAAAAAAAGAAAAAAAAGAAGAAAAAAAGAAAAGAAAAAGAAACCGTGCAAAAACAATAGTCTGTGGGTTTCACACAGACTAATTATCAAGCACCTCGTTTACCACGGACCTGGTGTTTTTTTTTTATTACCTCCGGGTTTGAATGTTGTCTTCGTGCCTAAGAGGGATTTGGAGAAGGGGGGTGGTGTGGGTGTGTATCACCCCCCCCCCCCCCGCCCCAGCTAGGAGTATTTTTTTTTTTTCAATTGTTGGAAAAATATATAATCAATTTAAAAGATATCACCCAGCGCTGCTGTGCAACCACCTATCGGAACCACTCACAGTTTGGAATTTACACCGGTGACACCCCCTCCCTCGCTAGCTGAAACCCTCTAGCAACATCCCTGGTGCCATGTGACACATGGGTCACACTGGAGCCCAGGTGGAGTCGTGTCTCTTCAGCCACTGTTTTATACTGAACCAATTACAACTGTGATAAGTAATAAATGTTGTAATTCTTACTTGCATCGCGCGAAGCGGTCGTTTGCCTATTCAAAATTGTGATTGAACAAAGGGGAGTTCATTGTCTATTGGTCACTGTACATAGTTTACAGTATATTGATTGTGGAACAGTCTAGAATCATTGTGGAACGATAGGTACATTGTGGGGGCGCACCCCATTAGCAAACCCATTAGCAGTTGCATAATTGAATAACCATGTTGAATGGATAGCACTTTCAAAACACATACCAATCCTAGTACCATCGGTGCCAAATTGACATATTTATTGCATTCGGTTTGACTAAATTGCATTTCATTGAATACAAACCATGCAACTTGTCGGTAATTAACCCGATACTCACTGCATTCCCATAGCTACCTTGACCTGCACGAATGTGGTGTCCGTACGTACAGTATATCCACGTGGTCTGCCCTGCCTTGTTTGACAAAGCTCCTAGAGCTGTGTCAAACAGGACATGGTAGACTCAATTGGCCCACAGAATATAGGAAAGCGATCAATTTTCTGATAATCGTAATCGAATACTCATGTTAGCTGAATAATTCTCCCTGGCCGAGTGGCTTTTCGAATGAAACAGGTCGCTGCTCCACAAGGTAACGTAAAAAACACCAAACTGGATTAAAAAAAAGATCGTACCATCATAAAAAATATTCCTCAGACCAAACCAGCGGAAAATCAAACCTGACTTTCTTGAGTAGAATGTCCAGATTTATGTTACTCTGTAATCTATTACAATTTCTTCACTTGTTTGTAAGTATGCTGTATGATAACTCTCACCATCTTCATCAAACATTGTCATTATATTTTATTGTACATATTCTTGACAGCACGATTATGAATTCTTATTTCGAAACTTTAAATTGCTCACTAGAACCTTATTTACCAGTACTTAACTTCGGAACGAACCTCGGAACTTGCCCTCGCCTCTCCATACAACACTATGGCTAACAAGATTACTCTGGATGAGATTCAAAGCAACGATTCTTTTGATTTCGTTAGTAAGTTCAATACAACTGTCACTGGTAATTCCAATGATGAGCCCCATCCAGCATTCGCTATTGATAGAAACTGTTGCGAGTACTATAGCCCGAAAGAATTTGAAACGACTGTAGTAAATGAAAATAAAACTCTGTCTTTACTCAACATGAATTGTCGAAGTCTGAACGCTAACTGGGACAACTTCCACAACCTAATTTGCGATCTCCAGCCATCATTCAACTTTCTAGACATTGTTGGAATAACAGAAGTTTTTAAAGTCGGAAATAATGAGTACACCCTTGAAGGCTATCATCCGCTAGAAACCCGCCTGCGTCCCGACCGAGACAATGGCCGAGGAGGAGTTGCCATGTTCGTAAAAGAGTGTATAGGCTATAAAATCCGTAATGATCTCTCAGTTTTTATCCCTCATGTTTTTGAATCCTTGTTCATAGAAATTACTTCCAAACATAAATGTATAGTTGGTATAATTTATAGACCTAACACAGCCCCGAAAGCCGACCTTGACTTCTTGTTTCTGGAAACGCTTACACAGTTGATCAGTAAGATAAATAATGAAAATAAAAAGGCCTTCTTGATGGGAGATTTTAATATTGATCTTCTTAGTTTTGGTAGCCATAACAAAACTAATCAATTTATTGATTTAATGTTTAGTGCAGGTTTCATGCCCGTCATCACAAAACCAACAAGAGTTACAGATTATTCTGCGACACTAATTGACCATATATTTTGCAACAGAAATGAAAATAACAAAGCAGGAATAATCATCACAGACGTGAGCGATCACTTTGCGACATTTTATGTCGACGAGATTGTACATCGCATTTACACATGTAAAGAAAAAATTGAAAGATCATTTAAAGAGGAGAACTCAATGAGATTCAAAAACATTCTGTCTATTTGCGACTTCTCAAATATATATAATGCAACCTGTCCTAATGAAGCGTATGAAAATCTGATTGACAAACTCCACCAAGCCTTCAATGTCGCCTTCCCCTTGAAAAAGGTATTTGTTTCCCCCAAACGGGTAAAACGCGAGCCATGGATGACTGCCGGTCTGCTACAATCCTCACTAAATAAGGAAAAGCTTCTTAGAAAAAAACTAAAAAATCCCTCAAACTACAATGTTGAACAATATAAAAACCACTGTCGTATTTTCAATCGCCTGAAACGTAGGTTGAAGACAGAATACTATAACTCTGTACTCCTGGAGAATAAACATAACGTCAAGAAGACTTGGGAAATTCTTCGTAAAGCACCCCAAACCTACCTAGCACCTTCAAGGAAAAGAATATGGAAATAACTGACCCTGAAGAAATAGCAGAAAAATTCAACCTGTTCTTTGCTCACATCGGAAAAAATGTAAGCAAACAAATTCATAGTGTTAATTCCGATTTCTCGGATTACATCAAATTTAATAACGCCGAGTCATTTTTTATCTCACCTACAAATATACAGGAAGTTGTTCTATGTGTAAGTGGTTTACGGCCAAAAATGAGTAAGGACTGTGACAACATCTCTACTAGTCTTTTAAAAAAGATAATACCAGAAATAGCAGAACCATTAACCCATATAATTAATCTTTCATTCTCAACTGGAAAGGTCCCCGATAAAATGAAAGTAGCAAAAATCATACCAATTTTTAAGTCTGGCGATCATGATCTCTGTAACAACTACAGACCAATCAGTATCCTTCCTGCTCTCTCCAAAGTTCTGGAAAAGATTATGCATCGAAGACTGACCAATTTCCTAAACGAAAACAAGCTAATATACCGATATCAATTTGGATTCCGCAAGGGGCATACAACATTTCATCCAATACTGCATCTTATAAATAACTTTACAGAAAGAAACGACAGACCAACCAAAGAGTGCACATTGTCAGTTTTCCTTGATTTCTCCAAGGCCTTCGACACAATAAATCACTCAATTCTGTTACATAAACTGCAGTCATATGGGATAAGGGGTGTAGCCAATTCGTGGTTTAAAGACTACCTGTCTAGTCGCTCACAATTCGTCTCATATAGGAGTAAGTCCTCGGATTTCCAGCCTGTAGTCATGGGTGTCCCTCAAGGTTCTGTTCTCGGGCCTATTCTATTTCTCTTGTACATCAATGATATTAGTGAATCGACGCTTCTGAAGATACTGTCATTTGCTGATGATACAACTGCGTTCACCTCTGGTAACAACCTGGACACCTTAATTGACACTACGAATAATGAAGTGTCAAAAATAAGTGATTGGTGTGCCACTAACAAACTCCTCCTGAACGCCAGTAAAACTAAATGCATCTTGCTCCACCCACAAGGCTCAACTAATGTTGCGGGTAGGCATGTTACTGTAAATGGCACAAGCATACCTTTGGTTAGTAACAATAATGATGATAAATTCATAAAATTTCTTGGCATCAATATGGATGAACATTTGAGTTTCAAACACCACGTCTCAGCCGTTTGTTCCAAAATATCCAGGGCCATGTATGCAATAAATAGAGCGAAAAAATACTGTATTATACCCTGATACATAGCCATTTATTGTACGGGATTCAGGTGTGGGGTCATATACCGGCTACTAAGAGAATCCTCAAACTCCAAAAAATGCAGTTCGTATTATAGGAAATAAAAGGTATAATGCGCACACCTACCCACTATTTAAAGAACTTCAAATTCTAAAATTTGAAGATCTGTACACACTGCAAGTTCTCCTCTTTATGCAAGACTGGTACAACAGAAGATTACCGGATTGTTTCAATGAGACCTTCAAAATATATACAAGACAATCAGGGAAACTCCAAACTTCTAAACAAAGAACACAATTTTCTTCTAAACTCCCGCCACACACATTTCGAAACTTATGGAATCAAATCACGCCCCAAAAGCAAACTCTCTCTAGGCCCCAATTTAAGAGAATTCTTGTTGAAGAGTTCTTTTGATTCGTACCAGTCAACAGTAAATTGTAATGACCCATGGTGTCCTGATCCTGATTGCTAATCGTACCCCCTCCCCCACAAATAAAAAAAAAAAAAAAAAAAAAAAAAAAAAAAAAAAAAAAAAAAAATAAAAAACTGCCACCAACGTATTTCTGTAACAGCAAACGCCTATAAAAGATCATTTCGTTCTTTGCCTACGTGAGAATGAGAAACACTATAGCCTTCGCCGAATGGTTGATTAGTGTACTACTAATTGTTTTAATTATTGTTTTAATTATTGTACTATTTAACAAGTCATGTCCCTTGTCTACCTCGTTGTATAGAGGCGGGGATGCTACAGAGGTATCGGTGGTTAATTCTCCACCCTACAAGTTTTGATAACTCGCGAATATGGGCCGCAGGAACTGGCGATGGTTTTTTTTTTTTCGTCCCGTGGGGGTTGGTCTTATCCAACGGTTCACGGACTGGCGGCCCATCGACGCCATTTGTAATCAATGTTCGGGGGTTGATTTGCCCTCTCGTACATTGGTAGCGTTTCTCTCACAAACCGTTTACTATCCATCATAATATTATTCTAAAAGAGGTTCTATCACTAAACCTAATGTGCCAATGATAGAAACTATAGCCCTTACCGTATAGCCCTTACCGTAAAGCCCTTACCGGATTGTTGCTTAGTGTATTACTTATTGTATTAATTATCGTACTAAACAAAAAAGTCGTATCCTTTGTCTACATCCTTGTAGAGTGGTGAGGGAGGACGCTACAGAGGTATCAGTGGTGAATTCTCCACCCGACAAATTTCTAATAACTGGCGAATATAGGCCACAGGAACTGGCGATGGGTTTTCGGTCGTGGGGGTTGGTCATATCCAACGGTTCGCGGACCGACGGCTCATCGGCGCTTTTTGTATTCTATGTTCGAGGGGTTGATATGCCCACACGTACATTGGTAGCGTTTCTCTCACAAACTGTTTACTATACCCCATAGTATCTTTCCAAGAAGAGGTTCCATCACTAAACCTAATGAGCCATCAACATAAATCTTGCTGTCAAGAATATACTTTTCGTCAAAAGGGAATGGCAGGAAGACAGCCTCTCGGGCTATGCCATTTCCTTGCAGCGCGTTCAACTATAACCTGTTTTATTGTTATCTTGTATATTCTTATGCTGCAAATCAATCAATCAATCAATCAATCAATAACAAATAAGTAATAACAATTCTTACTTGTTATTTGTTATTTGTTATTACTTATTTGCTATTTGTTATTACTTATTTGTTATTTGTTATTACTTATTTGTTATTACTTATTTGTTATTTGTTATTACTTATTTGTTATTACTTACTTGTTATTTGTTATTACTTATCTGTTATTACTTACTTGTTATTTGTTATTAATTATTTGTTATTACTTATTTGTTATTACTTATTTGTTATTTGTTATTACTTATTTGTTATTTGTTATTACTTATTTGTTATTACTTATTTGTTATTTGTTATTACTTATTTGTTATTTGTTATTACTTATTTGTTATTACTTATTTGTTATTTGTTATTACTTATTTGTTATTTGTTATTACTTATTTGTTATTACTTATTTGTTATTTGTTATTACTTATTTGTTATTTGTTATTACTTATTTGTTATTTGTTATTACTTATTTGTTATTACTTATTTGTTATTTGTTATTACTTATTTGTTATTTGTTATTACTTATTTGTTATTTGTTATTACTTATTTGTTATTACTTATTTGTTATTTGTTATTACTTATTTGTTATTACTTATTTGTTATTACTTATTTGTTATTTGTTATTACTTATTTGTTATTACTTACTTGTTATTTGTTCTTACTTATCTGTTATCACATACTTGTTATTTGTTACTTGTTATTACCTATTTGTTATTACTTACTTGTTATTTGTTATTACTTATTTGTTATTACTTATTTGTTATTACTTATTTGTTATTACTTATTTGTTATTTGTTATTACTTACTTGTTATTTGTTATTACTTATTACTTATTTGTTATTACTTATTTGTTATTTGTTATTACTTACTTGTTATTTGTAATAACAAGTAAGTAATAACTAGTAACAAAAAATGTCCCTCCAGGGCTTCCGTAGTTACCCGATCTCACACGAAAATGTCCAGCACAGAGCAGTTTTCAATGTTGATCGAAATTACGTCAAGCGGGAAGGCAAAAGCGAAATTTGTATTCACTTGTTTCGATGTATAGCGTATCCGTCCATGAAAACTATCTCGATTTGTCAACACCCTTGTCAACTGTGCTTCATATGAAACACGACGACGTTTTTGATCTGATAAGGTACAGTTAGTGCTAAAAATATGCACGGTTGTTGTTCATGGCGATCAAATATTCGGAATGCAACTTAGAGATTCAGTTATTTCCACGTGTATCAGACATTATAACACGCGGTTTTCTGTTTACATCCTATCACTTCGTGCAACTTCATTCACATCTTCGCAATTTTGTGTCTTCTGTAAATTCGTCTGCATGAAAGTCTGTTGATTTAAGTAATTTATTGTTGCTTCTGACGTCAAACACTTTGCACACGGCGTTTTTTTTAACCCTTTGCCGAGAGGCAGCTTTTCCGACCCCAAAACATGATACATCATAATTTCATCAAGAGTGATTGTGTAGATCAAGCAATATTTTCAACGAGCAGCTCAAAGGCTGCATGCTGAAAATATTAATTGGTCTACCCTCAAATAATGAGTAAGGACTCTTCCAACTGCTGCCATTGAATTGACATGGAAGATACCACAAGTGTTTAAAGGGTTAACACGCTCTTTCACATAGAAGCAAAATCTTAGAGTCGATGTTTTTTTCAAATTGGCAGCTTATCGTCACTTTTACTATGGAGTTTATTTAACCGTACTTGGTGATCGCAGGATTTCCCCTACAAGGAGGTAGTACTCCCGGACCGGGGGGGGGGGGGGGGGGGGGGGGGGGGCTAGAATATTCCTCGCTACCTTCTCGGCGGGGGCTGCTATGGCCCCTTCTGATTCCCCATCTCCCTTTGACGCCTTCAATGCTTGAAAGATCATGTAACATTATGCGTGATGTTTGAATACCAACAAACAGCACCGAGTGGTTCACAAGTGCGTGCATCACAAATAGTAGGGATGCGCTTTTCGATATCGATTGACCGGAAGTCGTTCGGTGGTGGTTCAACCACCTCCGGCAAAGGGAGTCGAAAACGGTCATGGGGAGGGGCGAAGGAGACAAGGGCGCAATCATATTTTAAATAAATTAATTTCTTTATGTTAATTATTTTATAAAAAATTAATTGCTATGACGTCATACCCCCCCCCCCTTAATGTCGAACAGTGATATGACTCAGTAACCCATCACCCCCCCCCCCCCCCCTCATAAATTGTAATCGCTATGACGTAGTCCCCCTTATAATTTGAATGACGTATGATTATTTAACATAACATATTAATAATTTTCGTTAAAGAATCTATCAAATAGATAATTAATTTTAAATGGCGTAACAAGCCGGTCTTCAATAATTTTCGTTAAAGAATCTATAATTAATGTCAAAGTAATTAAAAAACGAAAAACAAAATGGCGCGTCAGTTTAAGAGAAATACGTGTATATGGCAGGCTTCGATATAGCAACTTATTCACGGCGGCCTGTCGCTTATCAAAACACTCTGGGGCTGAACTGTTGTTGCTCACAATACCAATTGTGTTAAGTATGGACTGAACTTGTTCAATTGTATTAAACAAGTTCCACTGCGATCTTATTAAAACTGACAAAAGCAAGTGTAAAAATAATGTCCAACCAGCATTTTTCTTAAAGCTAATGGCAATAATTGCTTTTTACTTTTTTTTTTACTCGAGTAAAAATGGAAAGATCCTAAAATTAAGCTGACAACATTCAATTGTTTATCGAGTAAGTGAATCATCGTCGTTTACCGACTTATATCAAATGTTCATTTATGGATGTTTACTGAAGAATAAGCCAGCCATCTAACGGGGGAAGTAAAAACACGAAAGAACTACCATTCTCCAATTACCCACGAGGGGCGCGGTAGCACTGCGTACTAAGGCGTACTGCATGTCGAGGGTCCACTTACTTTCAACCAATGGTAACCCTGTATGGAGTTGAGCAGTCTAACAGTTGCTTACTCTGGCTGAGTGGTTCTCTTCGGTTTCCCCCAACTGCCCGACACGAGGTGACTCTCACTGTCGCGAGTGTCGTTAAAACCCCAATAAATAAATAAATAAATAAATAAATAAATAAATAAATAATAATATCATAAGCGTTTCGACCTTTATCCATAAATTTATCATAACAGACCTTGCCCCCCTCTGTCGTACAAGTTTTGTGGAGAAAATCAGAAGTTCTTCAGTACCCTCCTTTACCTACCCCATCCCACTGTAAAACGGTATAAACGCTGTTACCTGACTAACAGCAAAAAGACCCCATGGGAAGGGGATACGCTACTCTCTTTTACCCACCTAAAAATACGAGATAGATGCAGACTTGGGAAAAAAATAACCTCCTGGAGCAAATTGAAAAGTTTTAGCGCGCCGAAGGCAGGGGCAACGTGGAATTTGAAATTCATTGCGACCCGAATAATTTATGAATCGACGAGAGTCGGAAGCGAGTATCAGAAATGTTCGAGTGTACGGTGGGGCAGTGGGTTCAAGACCTCGAGCTAGAAGGGGGCTAGGAATTGTGCACAACTGCAAAAATTCTGTGTTTTATTCAGAAACGTGGGCAGATTTATGGTAGTACGGAAATCGCAATTTGATGGTTGTTTTGGAAGAAAGACAAGTCCCTCACAAACAATGAGCACCCACCTATATAGCCCCACCCTCAATCTGTCCTCATTCTCTGCTTTCAGCCTTTATCGATGGTACAGCACGGGTCGGAATTAATTATGTTCAAACTATTTTTGCATTACAATACAGCACAAGTAGTATGTCTCGTATGTTTGGGGCATAGATTGGGGACCTCGGTGTGGACCCCGGAAGTGACGTCACGTCACGTGACCCAGTAGTGCCATGTTGTGTTGGCTATGTTGTGACGTCATCCCCATAGTGATACGTGGTGTTAGTGTGCATGCGTGTTGTTAGGGTAATACGTGTGTAACAGGAGGAGAGATAAGTGCGGGGGCCGGGGTTCGAACCGTCGACCTCTAGCACTCAAAGCGACCGATTTACCACGAGACAAAGAGATCGGGATCAACCAGGCTGGTTGGTAAATGGCCTTTATACCTCGACCGCTACACTACTCTCCCCTTCTTTTGAGATTCACCACATGTGAATCTCACCCAAGTTCCTCCTCAGAGCGGTCGAAACACCCAAAGTGCCACCTAGTGCTGAGGATCGGACGAGCCCCCAAATGTAACAGGAGGAGAGATAAGTGCGGGAGCCGGGGTTCGAACCGTCGACCTCTAGCACACAAAGCGACCGATTTACCACGAGACTAAGATATCCGGACCAACCAGGCTGGTTGGTAAATGGCCTTTATACCTCGACCGCTACACTACTCTCCCCTTCTTTTGAGATTCACCACATGTGAATCTGACCCAAGTTTTCCCTCAGAGACATAGCAAGCTGTTGAGCCTTTTCGACTTCATCCCACCCATTCCAGTGGGATACCTGTTCAAAATGAACTCGAAAGTCACGGAACTCCATACTCCTACCATCATAATGGTCAGGACCTGAAAAGGGCTGTGATCTTCTCCCCCTTGATTCAGGAAGCGTTCTATTATTCTCCCAGTTTTCGTAAAATGGCAATTGGGTCGAGTTTCCACGGTTCGGTTGATTAAGTGTTTGTCCTAGTGGGTTACCTACATCCCAGGGTGAAGGCCGTCCCATATTCTCGTCCACCCGAAAGGAGGGAAGTACTTCACTAACCCCAGGATCTAAGTGCGGTCTGGAAGTCATGAAAGGTGCATTATACGAGTCAAAACATCGTTGGGTACCTATAGACTTTCTTGCTGGAGAGGCCAAAAATGGATCCACACCTTGACCCACATTTTGATTGTCGTTAAAATATTGGAGAAATTCTCTCTGATTATATTCATTAGGGTTAGCAGTGGCATTTAATTTCTCAATGCCAACACGATTTTGTGAGGAAAAAACATTTCTTTGTACTGTTTGGTCAACAAACTTATTTCTTAAGCCATTCCCCAAATCAATTTTTGCATCATGCGTGATTGCTCCACGATCCTCAGCCCCAGATGACAAAAATCTATGCTGACTAACTTCTTGTATATTGTTGTCAATAACTGCAGACTGTCTAGGTACTCTATTTTTGGTTTCTTTAAAACGTGGCATGTAACATGTGGGGGACCCATGGTGGTTTCTAATTAGTGTATTATGCCGTAAAGGTTCCCTTACTTTAGGGGTAGAACCGACCTGAATGCCTCTGTTACTGACAAATGACTCTGTATTGTATCTACTTTGAACAGGTGGAGCTACAGGTCCCAAACCAAACTGGTTTGGGGTCCCAAATTCTCCACCAGGGACACAAGACTGTCCATATTCACTTCCAAATTGATCCCCGTGCTGACCCTTTGCCTTATTTATTGGAGAACAAAAAAAGAAGGGGAGAGTAGTGTAGCGGTCGAGGTATAAAGGCCATTCACCAACCAGCCTGGTTGGTCCGGATCTCTTAGTCTCGTGGTAAATCGGTCGCTTTGTGTGCTAGAGGTCGACGGTTCGAACCCCGGCTCCCGCACTTATCTCTCCTCCTGTTACACGTGTTTCCGTCGTCCATTTTGTATACTGGAGGCCGCCATCTTGGTTTCTATGTAGCACGTGGTTGCTATGTGACCTAAAACCTTCTTATAGGATAGGGGAATGTTTGGAGGGTGTGTTCGATTAAAGAGGAATAATTTTCCGATTCGTAGAATTACCACAAACAACCCGACAAGTTGTACTATTTCGAATTCTTACAGAATTCTCTGCTTCTATCTATCTATGCAATAGTTTTCGTCTACCTGACAATGTTCCTTTGTCCTGGAGTATACTCCAGTAGAGTAGAAGAGCCCATCAGCTGGAACAGCTTTGCTTATTATTACTATATTTAGATTTTCTGGTCTGTTCTTGTTAGTTCTGACCCTATTCCGAGTACTCTTGTTGTTTCATTTATTCAGATCAACCAATCAGTTCACATTACTGGCGCTAACTAACCAATCAGATTGCCTGATTTCCCATAATCTGTATGCAGAGTTATCTCCCTTCTGTATAACAAAAGCTATCGAGCAGTTGCTGGAAAGTCATTGCTTGAACGACTCGAAGCCCATCGAGCAAATGAGCTTTAGAGTAATTGCTCGATCGAGTGGCTCGACATATTGCTCGAACGACTCGAAGTCTCCCGAGCAAATGAGCTATCGAGCAATTGCTCGTTCGAGTGACTCGCACATACTACTCGTCGACTCATTTCGGTATTTGAGGATACCTACGGCCTGGTATTGTATTATGTGAGGATACTTTTTATAGGATACTTATCTAAGATACTATTACTTGTTTGGACCAGCTTTCTGGACATACCTATCCCAAATTCTCCCAATAAGCTATCGAGCAGTTACTTAAAAGTCATTGCTCGAATGACTCGAACCCCATCGAGCAAATGGGAGTTAGAGCAATTGCTCGATCGAGTGACTCCACATATTGCTGAACGACTAAAAGTCTACCGAGCAAATGAGCTATAGAGCAATTGCTCGTTCGAGTGACTCGCACATACTGCTCTTCGACTCATTTCGGCATTTGGGGATCCCTATGGCCTGGTATTGTATTATTATTTGAAGATACTTTTTAGAGAACACTTATCTAGGGATACTATTACTTGTTTGGCCCAGCCTTCTGGGCCACCCCAAGACATACCTATCCCAATTTCTCCTAATAAGCTATCGAGCAGTCACTGAATAGTCATTGCTCGAATGATTCGAATCCCATCGAGCAGATGAGCTTTAGAGCAATTGCTCGATCGAGTGACTTCACATACTGCTCAAACGACTCGAAGTCTACCGAGCAAATGAGCTATAGAGCAATTGCTCGTTCGGGTGAATCGCATATACTGCTCTTATCCTCATTTCGGCATTCGAGGATACCTATGACATGGCTACGTATCAGTAGAGGATACCTGTTAAGGATACATTTTAAGGAAGAGAGACAGAAAATGTTCACAGAGACATGCAATCTTTATCGGCATAGGAAGACTTCCACAGGACTGTAATCTCCGAGTGTGTGAGATGTCCAAGAACATTTAACAGAAAAGACAAAATTTTGGAGGTATCCTCCCTTTTATATTCCCTCACAAAGAATGAGTATTTCCTCACAAACAATGAGTATTCCCTCACAAACAATTAGTATTCCCTCACAAACAATGAGGATTCCCCCTCACAAGCAACGAATGTTCCCTCACAAACAATGAGTATTTCCTCACGAACAATAAGTATTTCCTCACAAACAATGAGGAGTCACTCACACAGAGTGAGAGTTCCCTCCCAAATGATTCCTCCCATCCGCGTTCAATAAAATCTGATACTTCAAACATATGCCATTGTTATGAGATTAATAACGCCCCAATGCGTGTTCAATCCTCCAATAAGGAGATTATAAAAAATAAACGAAATATTTTCAACGATATGAGTTTTAGTTCAGCTTTAAAATATATTACATGCCTTTTGACATTTTTATTTGACAACATAATACAGTCCTTTTCAGAATACCACAACACACTAGATATCTTCTCTTTATCTAACAATCATATAGATTTTGGCCTGACAACCACGAGAAATAATGTGTTCCGATTCCGTATCATATAGAAGACTCATTCTGATTCCGTATCATATAGATGACTCGTTTCCGGTAGCGCTACAGGCTATCATAACAGGCACATAGATACATTCTATGAGCGTTTCAGTGGTCGACCGAACATTATGTCCCAAAAATATTTGAAAATAATTTAACCCCTTTACCTATCATGAAAAGCAGACGACACTTGCAAAAAAATTCTTGAATAACTAATTTTTTTCATTTTTTGTCTCAAAAACATAGGCTATGACTCCTCGTTGGAACGAGCTCGACGAGCTCGTTCCAACGAGGGGTCATAACCTATGTTTTTGAGACAAAAAATGAAAAAATAATGAAAATTAATTGGCGATTTTTTTGAGAATAGCATTGGTCGGTTTTGGTCATTACGCTGGGTAAAGGGTTAAGAATTAATCTGTTTATGTGACAGAATTGTTAGATAAATGAATTATCATGATAATGTGTATTTCTCTAATCGTCATCAGTTTCTATCAACACGCCTAAAAAAGATATCTTAATGAAGGATCAAAAATATATTTTCGTTTCTCAATTGCGAATTTTCGGCATCCCTCCCTCATTCCAAAACCCTCATCGCGCCGAAGTCGCTGAGCAGTTGCTTTTATTTTTCTGTAGATCAGATGTCGTCTGAACATCCGTACTCGATTCATCCCTCTGAAAAACCTCTTACAGATGGGATCTCTCATACTGTTTTCAAGAGATTCCCTAGCTTCTTTGACGGCCTCGTCTTCGGGCAAGCCACTGTCTCTATACGATGCTTTCAACTCCTGAAATTCTTCCACATTATCCTCATATGCTTTTTTGGATAAAATCATCTACAGGGCTGTTTTCGTCGGCTTCATCTTCTGAGTATTCGTTTCCAATAGCTGTATCGGAATCTTCTGCCCATGAATTTGTGCTCTCCTCAGAATCCGACAAGATGTCATCTTCTTTCGATTCATGGCCTTCACCTCTCATTATTATTTGCGAAAAGTACTGCCTACGATGTCTCGATAAGTTATCTGATCGAGAAAAGAACTTACCATAACACTCGCAGACTTGCATATCTCAACAGTGTACATGTAAATTAAGAACTGATGCAAGCCCACCAACAGCATTGTATTTAAAAGCGTGATGATAAAATGATAAATTATGGGATAGCTATGAGAGAGAGGCCAGTTTACCTCACTCCCACCTAAGTCAATAAATACACTATGTTTGAAGTATCGGATTTTCTTGTGTGATTATGGAAGGAATCATTTGGGAGGAGACCCTTACAAACAATGAGTATTCCCTCACAAACAATGAGTATTCCCTCACAAACAATGAGGATTCCCTCACAAACAATGAGGATTCCCTCACAAACAATGAGTATTCCCTCACAAACAATGAGGATTCCCTCACAAACAATGAGAATCCCCTCATTGTTTCCGCCTTTTCTCTGAGAGGATTCTCATTGTGTTTACAATCTCTGGGTGGGTTTTCGAATTGTACACTCGTAAGTTTAATGCTCACTCACGGAGAAAATTTTCTCTGAGCGGAGCCTCGAAATTTAACTAGTAAAAATTCTGCCTTCAAATTTCTTCTCGTTTATTGTAACTATTGACACATTTCCCATATTGAAACCACACGAGATCAGTAACAGCGGGTGTATTACATCACATATCAAAGTTGAAAACAAACTTCCTTTTACTTTGGACTATAAAACAAACTACCTCACACTGTGCTTGATAGCTGTTTCATCTTCGCGGACTCGAGCTTATTGACAGAAAAACACACGCGGAACAATGAGCTTTGAATTCCACCCCTTAGCTGAGATTAATTGGTTAATGTCTAATTTATCAGTCACCACCATGTAGACAAACTGACCCGCCCACCCATATCTTTACATAAGTGGCTTGTTCCTTTACCCCAAACTCATTGTTCTCTAAGGCTTTTGAACAAGCAAAAACACGCGAAACTAGTTAAGCCGAACGGATCCAACTAGGAACGATTGAAGATAAACCAAGACACAAAAAAGGTAGCTTCAATTACTTCCCCAAAAAATTTTTCTTGTTATATCATTTTTGTTTTATTTATTAGTTATTTTGGAGGAAGACATTCAGTCAACAATGGTTTTTAGAAAAAATAATAAAAGGAAAAATAATCCACGCATCACTGCCCACCCCTCAAGAAATGGGACCTCTGACCCATCTTATGGAGATTTCTTCAAATTGGTCAAGGCCCTATTTCGGGTGGTACAGTGTTTTCACCACCTTGGTCTTTTACAAGATCATTTGGCGGATGGGACATTTCCCAAAACTTTGCAAAACCGACTCGATGATATCAATGCCTTCCTGAAACCTGCCATGCCCAATTCTGATGTCTTCTCCAAACTATGGAGAACACATCTGAGTTGGGCGCATGAGATCTTGGCCGGGCTCGTTTCCTATTACGAAAGTGGCTCAGAAAATTTAAAGCCTCTGATTATTTCGGCCAAATCATCAAAAGACCTGGACTTTGATAAGGCAGTCATTCAAGCCTTTAAATGGGGTAAAAAATGGTGAGACCAAGTTGTCTCATAAGACTATCGAGGCTTTCCAGTCTTATATTTCGGCTCTAAACCCTAAAGAGGCAAGGAGTGATACGAATGGTAGTCCCACGGCCTCTACTTGTGCAACCCCATTGCCTCAACGTACAGGAAAACGTATCCTATCACGATCTCTTCATTCGCCATCACACGTTTGGCTTTGGACAATTCCAGGTTGGATTCCGCGACCGGGGACCTGTTTTTTCTCCTAGCTCTTCTCCTTTCGCTTCTACTTCATCCGTAGTTCAACCAATTGCTTCGTACTCAGACAAACTTAAATCGCCAGTACCGAACCGCAAATCAGTATCGCCGAGCCGCCATTTTGAGACCTAATTCTACAAGTTTCGGTCATCCAGGCGGCGATCAAAAAATGAATTGGCACCTTCCCAATATGCAAAAGAAATTATTTTGTTTGGTTGCTCAAATTTAGCAGGTGATCAACACCCCTATCCGGACATGCAGATAGAATATTCCCCAGGTGTCAATTTTAAACACGTTGGGATAATAGTGAAAAATTATAGAGGCAACTCAACTCCTGAAAAAAGTATCCTAAACGTTGGCATAAATTCAAGGAGAGAAACTGAGGGTGATGCTCTCACTGATGGTAAGCGAAATCCGGAAAAAATTCCCGTCTGCGAAAATATTTTTTGCAGAATTAAATTTTTCAAAAAATCTCCAGTTTGCGGAAAAGGAGACCCTAAACCGCATCAATACGGCACTGTGGAATACGCGAAACATAAAAATAATTCCAAAATTACCAGAAAAAGAATTCAATGTGGTTTACAATTTGATCCATTGGACACCAGAAACTGCCAATAAAATGTGCGACCACTGGCTGAACTTTCTATCTTTAAACTAATTCAAGGCCAAGGTAACAACCGCCTCAAAGATCTTGGGTTAAGAACAAACGTGGTTAACCAGTTTGGCATCGATGACCTAACACCCACAGAGAAATCTTTATTAGACTTCGGTCTAACATTTATACCAACTCCAAGGCCGACATCTGGCTTGATGGCAAAATTTCCACCAACTGATTATCTATCTTTGCATAGAGAATTAAAACTTGCAGACTTCTTAAAAAATGCAAAGGGGACAAAACATCAATTTACATCATCTTCTGGGTGGACACCCCCAGATAGCGCGGTTGATCATGAAATTATACGGACCAGTAAACAGGGTACTGAACGAGTTTTTTATTTAACCCTACTTTCCGATAAAAACAATTTAACAGCTGGTGAACGGGGAGCGCTTGTGAAACTTCGCAAAAATGAAAAACTGATTATAAAGCCGACAGATAAAGGTGGCGCAGTTGTAATTTTATCTCGCGAAAATTATATTAAGTAAGCTATGAGGCAGCTTTGTAATACAAAACATTATGAAAAATTAGACACAGTGATCTGGCCTCTCAACAAGGAGAAATTTAACGAAATCCTTAAATCTCTCCTTGATGAAGGTCACATAACCACAGTTGAGATATCTATCACCCCCACTCGCTGCTCAAATAAGACAATTGTAAGGTCACATAGCACTACATGTGCTTCTACTACTAATACAAGCACATGTAGTGCTATGTGACCTTAAAATGCAGTGTTCGATTGTACTAGAGTGTTTTTACTCAGAGTGGCCATGCAGACAAATCCTCGTTTCCACTCTATTGCAGGATTCTTCCAGAATCCTCGTCTTTTGTGAGGCTTGAATTCTGTACATAAACCTCCTTTTGGACTGCTTAGACCATCTACTGCCCATTCTTAATCTATTTAGGTACCTGGCTATGTCCTTATCATTAGCTCTAGTCCCAGCTAGGTATGACACTCTCCCGACTGACATTTGGCACCCCTTTTCGTCGCATGAGGCCATGAGGACCATCAGGAAATTCCTTATTAAGGCACAATCTGCCATTCATCATATCCTCCTTCTAAGTATTTGGGGATCACCAGAGCCAGTCTCTGGAGACTTGTAAGGACCACTGGAGACAAGCCTTTGGGAACTAGTGGAGACCAGTCTTCGGGGACTACTACCTACTACTAATTTCTACTACTAACAACTAATACTACATCTCCTGCTACTACTATTACTGCTACTACTACCACTACTACTACTACTACTAACCACTACTTCTACTACTACTTCTACATCTTTAGCTACTACAATCTACTACTACATGTTTTGCTGCTGCTACTACTACTACTACTACTACTACTAACTACTACTACTACTACTACTACTACTACTACTACTACTACTTACTACTACTACTACTACAACAACTACTACTACTACTACTACTACTACTACTACTACTACTACTACTACTACTACTACTACTTACTACTACTACTACTACAACAACAACTACTACTACTACTACTACTACTACTACTACTACTACTACTACTACTATTACTACTACTACTACTACTCTTGCTACTACTATTACTTCTACTACTACTACTTCTAGTACCACTTCTACTACTGCTACTACTCACTATCTACTGTCTATTATCCAGCATCTACTACTATCTACTAAAATATGCTACTACTACTACTACTACTACTATCTACTACAGCTACTACAATCTACTATTATTCACCAGTACTATCCACTAGCCACCAGCACTATCACCAGTACTATCCTCTAGTACTATCTACAGGTAGTATTCGCTAGTATTATACATTAGTACCATTCACGAGTACTATCCACCCAGTACTATCCCCTAGTACTACCATCTAGTACTATCTACTAGTACTATGTACAACTACCACTTCTAGTATTACTACTACGTGCAACTACTACTACTACTGGAACTAGTACTAGTACAACTACTACTACTACTGGAACTAGTACTAGTACAACTACCATTACCAATAGTAGTTCTATTACAACTACTACTAATAGCAGTAGTAATAGGTGCACTACCAGTGCTAGTAGTAGTACTGGTACCACTACCAGTGCTAGTGCCACTAAGAGTAGTAATAGTACACCTATCACTACTAGTATCACTAACAGTACTAGTACTAGTATCTCTAACACTAGTACTAGTACACCCACCACTACTAGTACTAGTACCACTATGACTACCAGTGTTAGCACTAGTACCACTGTCGGTACTAGTACTAGCACAACTACCAGTACCAGTACACTTGCACTACTCATACAAGTATCATTAATAGTACTAGTACAACTACTACCAGTAGTTGTAGTACTACGACTGCCACAACTACCACTTCTGCTACTAGTCTTCGTACACCCACCACTACTAGTACTAGTTCAACTACCACTACCAGAACTAGTGCTAGTACCACTACCAGTACTATTACTAGTACTAGTGCCACTACCAGTACTAGTACCACTAATAATACTTGCAATAGTACATCAACTACTACTACTAGTACAAGTACTACTACTAGTACCACTACCGGTACAACAACCACTACTACTACTAGCACTAGTACACCTATCATTACTAGTACTAGCACCACTACGACTACCCGTGTTAGTACTAGTACCAGAACCTCTGTCAATACTAGTACTAGTACAACTACCACTATTGATACTGCTAGTACTAATACATCTACCACTATTACCATTACACCTGAACCAGTCCAGGGCCGTCGAGAGGGGGAGAACTCGTGTAGTGACACTACGGCCCGTCGTTATTGGGTCCGGCCGATTTTCCCTAATTGCCAAAGAGCAGGATAAGAAAATCCTGCAATCTCCATGTATTGCACGAAGTTACAAACTTTCACTTTCAGTTTTAAAAGCTTTGCGGATAAATAACTATCACTGGATTGAGAATTACCACATAGAAAGTTAAAAACAATGGCTCACCCAGAACTAATAGAATTAACACTTCTTCAGCAGCCAATGAGATCGATGTTCCTTTACACCGGGTAAAAGTTAATTAAAATCGTATAATGTCAACAATAAGATACCCCTCCCCGCCGTAAAGGTAGATGCGTAAAGCGGGAGATGGGGTGTGGGAGACCTTTAGTGATCCGTCAGCGCCGTATTAAATATTATAATTGAAGACAAGACGCAGGAGACACGTCCTTGAATATCATACTTCAGCACCTGTAAGTTACCTTGACAATTTATTCTGTTATCATGGAACCCGACAATTTATGCCTGGGGTAAGAAGTCTCTCAAAAGCACAGCATTATCATAAATAATTGGCCAACTTTGAATTTACATAAAGCCACAAATGCAGAAAGTGACATTAAACACCAGAAAATACACACATCACATAAAAATCATAAAATACCTTTCCTCGTCGTATTGAACCCACGAAATGATGTTTGACCTGCAAAACGCCCCCAAATGTACAATAAAATGATTAAAATTCGATAAAATGTACCCAAACATTGATTTGAGTCACCCCAAAATCTTTTCAAATTTTGTTGAAAAATTGTTGGTTTTCATGGATGTTTATTACACTACTGGTTAGTTTTATTACACTACTGGTTATTACACTACTGGTTGATTTGTATTACACAACTGGTTGCTTATTACACTACTGATTAATTTTTATTACACTACTGGTTAATATTACACAACTGATTGATTATTACACTACTGGTTGTTACAAGCCTGCGTAATCTCCTCGTTAGGGCCAAACTTGAACCCATCGGAGAATAGTATAAACTTCCGTTTTTGTCAGTCAGGTTGACCAGTTTCCTTTCTCTCTATCTTTAACTCTGTAAAAACGTTTCCAGGAGGCCAGTCTGGCCCATTTAAAACAAAACAAAAATATATATGAAAAACAATAAAACATTTTTCAGATGTTTGTGACCCAATGGGGACTCCGAAATCCTTTTTAACTTTATCCTGTAGATGCAGTTTCCGGTCAAAAGCCCAGCTTTTGACTGGGCACTGCATGGATGGGAAGGGACGGGTGAGTGGATTGGACATTTAGTCCCTCGGCGCGGCTCATTGGTTGCAAAATACCATTATTATTAAGTGGCATATAAAAAGTAAAAAATGTTTTTCAGTAAACATGTGTGTCAGTGAGTTTTCTCAGTTTGAAATACCTACTAACGAGTTCAGATCACTGATATGCCGAAACGAAATTCTTAGTTTTATGAGAAAAAGTATTTTCTAAAAATGTTGCAATTTTCTGGCAATCCCTACCTAATTGCGTTTTGTGTAAATTTATTTCTGTCTATTTTATAACCTTCCGTCGGGGAATAATCGGATTGGGGTTTTACATCAATAGGTCAGCCACCCTACACAGTTTTGGGGTCCGAACAGTTTGGGACATTGTTTCTGGTTGGTGCCCTGCGTTGTTGCCCTAGGGGTCCGCTCTCATAGCTCTGACGGAAGGAACTCACGGAGGACCTTCAGTTAGAATATGGGACCGGATGGCCTGGTGTTGTGGTGGTTACTGGCTAGATATGGTGTAGCATGGTGCTCTGGCGCTGAAACATCTTCAAAATTGTTTTTTATTGTGGTTTTATTTTTAACCTTCCCACATCTGACTAATCTTTTATTTGATCTATTTTATTACAATCTCTGGTGGGTTTTCGAATTGTATACTCGTAATTCCAATGCTCACTCACGGAAAAATTAATTTTCTCTGAGCGGAGCAGGGGGAGGCCACCAAAAATTTGCAAGACGTGACGTGAAGGTGGGTGGGTCTCTTGAGTGCGCCAAAAATGTGCATTTCCAACTTGTGCAATTTTTTGAATTTTTTAAAAATATATCAATATATCAGCTAATATATACCATCATTTGTGTTTGAAACATTAAAGATGATGTTGTACATCATCACACTCTTAACATAAATACAACATCAGGCGGCTTTATATGTGAGAATATTGTTCTTAAACTGGGAAAATGTCACACGTTAGTAGGGGGTGGGTGTCTTGTTCGAAATGTAGAAATGTGCAGACAATATTTTGGGAACAATTCAAATGAAAATTTGTTCCCGTATATGTACACCTGCTCTGGCCAAGCCTGATAATGAACAGCTTGTCATTTGTAGATTGGGGCCCACAGCAGCCCACAGAGGTTTAAATTGGTGGTACCAGTTTAACCCTTTACCTAACATGAAAAGCAGACGACACTTGCCAAAAAATGATTGAATAACTAATTGTTTTCATTTTTTGTCTCAAAAACATAGGTTATGACCCCTCATTGGAACGAGCTCGTTCCAATGAGGGGTCATAACCTATGTTTTTGAGACAAAAAATGAAAAAATAATAAAAATTAATTGGCGATTTTTGAGAATAGCGCTGGTCGGTTTTGGCCGTTACGTTGAGTAAAGGGTTAAGAACATTATAAAACCCCCCTAAAGACAGATGTGCCTACTAAGTTTATAAGCTTATTTTGGATTTTAATGGGAGAGTGGGGGCTTGGGTGTCTGAGAACGGTAGTAGAAAATTTGCACGTAGTGGGTGGGTGGGTGTAAAAAGGAGCCGAATAAAAAATAGGACGCCACGTCTTGCAAATTTTTAGTGCCCCCCCCCCCCCCCCCCCTCCTTCAGCGGAGCCTCGAAATGTAACTTGTAAAAACTCTGTCTAAAAATTTCTTCTCGTTTATTGTAACTATCGACACATTTCCCATATTGAAACCATACGGGATCAGTAACAGCGGGTGGATTAATTACATCACAAATCAAACTTGAAAACCTTCTTTTCACTTTGGACTCTTAAACTAATTTCCTCACACTGTTGCTTGATAGCTGTTTTTTATCTTAGCGGACTCGAGCTTATTGACAGAAAACACATGCGAAACAATGAGCTTTGAATTCCACCCCTTAGCTGAGATTAATTGGTTACTGTCTAATTTGTCAGTCACCACCATGTTGACAAACTGACCCGCCCACCCATATCTTTAAATAAGTGGCTTGTTCCTTTACCCCAAACTTATTGTTCTCTAAGACTTTTGAAAGAGCAAAACCACGCGAAACTAGTTAAGCCGGACGGATTCAATAGGAAGGATTGAAGATAAACAAGACACAAAAAAATAGCTTCAGTTACTTCAGAAATATTTTTTCTTGTTATATCATTTTTGTTTTATTTATTAGTTATTTTGGAGGAAGATATTCAGTTAACAATGGTTTTTTTAAAAAAATAATAAAAGGAAAAATAATCCACACATCACTGCCCACCCCTCAGGAAATGGGACCTCTGACCCATCTTATGGAGATTTCTTCAAATTGGTCAAGGCCTTATTTCGGGTGGTACAGTGTTTTCACCACCTTGGTCTTTTACAAGGGCATTTGGCGGATGGGACATTTCCCAAAACTTTGCAAAACCGACTCGATGATATCAATGCCTTCCTGAAACCTGCCAGGCCCAATTCTGATGTTTTCTCCAATCTAAGGAGAACACATCGGAGTTGGGTGCATGAGATCTTGGCCGGGCTCGTTTCTCATTACGAAAGTTACTTAAAAAATTTAAAGTCACAGGTTATTTCGGCCAAATCATCAAAAGACCTGGACATTGATAAGGCAGTTATTCAAGCTTTAAAATGGGGTAAAAAAAAATTAAGGTCAAGTTGACAAGTTGTCTGATAAGACTATTGAGGCCTCCCAGTCTTATATTTCGGCTTTAAACCTTAAGGACACAAGGAGTGGTGCGAGTGGTAGTCCCACGGCCTCTACTTGTGCAACCCCATTGCCTCAACGTACAGTAAAACGTACCCGATCACGATCTCTTTCTTCGCCATCTCTTTCACCTTCTCTTTGTACCTCCTCTTTCACCCTCGGTAAACGGCCCAACTTGCATTTGTCTCCCGCCACACGTTTGGCTTTGGACAATTCCAGGTTGGATTCCGCTACCGGGGGGGGGGGGGGGTGTCTCTTTCTTCTAGCTCTTCTCCTGTCGCTTCTACTTCATCCGTAGTTCAACCAGTTGCTTCGTACTCGGAAAAACTTAAATCGCCAGTATTGAACCGCAAATCAGTATCGCCGAGCCGCCATTGTGAGACAAAATTCTTCAAGTTTCGGCATCCGGGCGGCAATTAAAAAATGAATTGGCACCTTCCCAATATTCGAAAGAAATTTCTTTTGTTTGGTAGCTCAAATGTAGCACATATTGATCAACACCCCATCAGGACATGCAGGTAGAATGTTTCCTAGGTGCCAATTTTAAACACTTTCCGACAATAGTGAAAAATTATAGAGGCAACTCTGCTCCCTATTATCCTAAACGCTGTCATAAATTCAAGGGGAGAAACTCTGGGTGATGCTTCCATGCAGCTCTCACTGATGGTAAACGAAATCCGGAAAAAATTCCTGTCTGCGAAAATATGTTTCTTTTTCTTGCCGTAATGAGGCATCTGACAAAGGAGAGATAATCACAGGTGTCCCCCCAGGGTTCTATCCTCGGGCCTATTTTAAAAGTCGTGTTAAAAGTCTTGTCGTTCACAGATGACTCAACAGCGTATGCAGCTAGCAATAGTGTCGATAATCTAAGATTGCAATGTGGGGTTTATTCTTTTCTGTGCTTGCCTCCGCTGCGGGGCCCCTGGTTTGTTACTAGAGTGAGCTCATTGAGCAATTTCGTTGAGTGTCATGGCCTTGTCCCTGGGGCAAGGATTGAAAGTCAAGGGACTGATAACCAAAACAAATGAAAATCCTATTTGAGAACATTTTTTTCTGAAAACAGTGTTCTGTTTGCATTGGGCGATGGGTTAAATAATTAAATGAATATGTGATACAAGTGACTCTCATGAATCCCGTAAGAATCGAAAGTGATTGCAATTTTGATGTCAGGATTAATAACCTTTTTAATATGGGAATGGCAGGAAGACAACTGTCAAGGTGAGAGTTAAAGTTGCGATTTTCTTGTTTAAAAGTATGAATATGTTCGATAATCTTTCTGAATGGGTTAAACATAAAACGTAAAGATAGGTATATGACGGACCCCGTAAACCGATTTGTCATTTAAACAGACCAGCAATAATTCGAGCGGTGGTAATAAAGCGTGAAATTTAATGTCCATTATGGCGCATTTGTTGAACGCCACATGGGCTATCTGATAATTGATCAAAGTAGTATTCTCCTGTAGTCATTATCTGGGTAATTATGGCCAGTTAATTCGTAATTATTGTAAGAACTGTACATCGCACATGTTCTGGACACACACCCATATTAGGCATCCAGCTTGTCACCGAAACGTCAGGATATTGCTAAATGTGGGTCTTTCAAAGGAACTTTAAAGTGAGCATTTAAAGTAAGATAGATATCTAAGCGGCCAAATTCAAGAGAAGCGATTAAACTGAGAAGTAATGTTCTGGCTATGTAAATAAAAATCGGGGGGGGGGGGGGGGTTCTCGAAATAGTCATTCCAGTCTGAAGGTGTGTAAGGCTGTGGGTCATTACGAGTAAGATAGGGATGTCCCATGATAGAGGTTAGAGGAGATGCCACATCGGTGCGGAAGTATAGCCACGTTGTGATGTAGGGGAGCCACAGAGCTCATATTTAGAATAGGAGCAGTTGCGGGCCAAGTCGGTGGTCATATATGAGAATAGGATCAGAAACACGAAGTACGAGCTCAGGGAGCTAATTTGCATTCAGGTAAACGGCATTACCTGTTTTGGAATGCAAGCCATACGTAGGCAGAGTAGGCTTTGCCTGTATGAACATTATTCTGAGATAGACGCAGGGGGAGAGTTTAACCCCATTGGTGGCAACTGCTTGAGTGAAAAGCGTCAAGTAAAGTGACAATAAGCCAGTGGCCGGGCGACGGCAGTGGTAGATTGACATCCCGTCACTTGTTGGAGGAAAGGCGTCCGGATAAAGTGACAATACGTTAGTGGCCGTGCGACGGCAATGAAAGGGTGAAGTGAAGAGGCGACCAAGGAACAAATACCAGCGAAAAGTAGGAAGAACCAGCGACAACAGAGAATGCGGGCCCACAAGTGACTCAAAAACTGTGTGGATAGGGGGTGACTGGGGTTTTGTTTTCTTATTCTTTTGGATTCCATGTAAGTCACAAATTATCATATATATTTATTTGTATATGTCTTAAAATTGTTGTTTTCAGTGAACCCCTGCTGATTTGTGCTTTTCGAGGAGAAGTTATTAACCCCTTCAGGATAAGAACCACCCCAACAAAAGTGAAACGAACGGGTTCGTTTCGGCGAGACATATGTTTACGTACGGATTCAGGCGACAATCCTTGAGTTTGGCTGAATACGCGGCGTGAATCTATTTCTTCCAGCAGCGACAAAGACCGGTTTCCGACAACAACCCCCAGGGCTATGCTGTTACCATGCAGTGTATCTTTATTTCTGTACATTTCTGCAAGTTGTTTTTTAAACTTCATGTAAACATACACGGAAAAATTTCATTTCATTCCATTTCATTTCTCTACGGAGATCATTGGCATGTAATATCACCTTTGCTTGGAGCTTTCCGAAGAAGCCCACAGTGCTATACATTCAGTGAACAATGGACCTGGAGAATCTATTGTGAAACTCTGTAAAAAGTGTGAAAAACGCACAAAACTGTATAAATTATAAGAAGAACAAAGGAGGATAAAATTTACAGAAAAGCCCTAGAAAAGGAAGAAACCAAAGCAGAAAGACCCATAGTATAAGCAGAAAATAAGGAAGATTATTTCCAAATGAAACAAAATACTGCATTTTGATTGGCTGAGAGGTGTGGTGTAACTTGCAATCCACATTAGGTTTTTTTACCCCCACGGTGTAAAAACAAGAATACACAGTAGCAGGCTGTATGGCTAATAAAAGTGCCCATTTTTAATTATTAATTCATACCTTCTGCTCGGTTATGTTAGAACAAAAATAAAAATACAGGAATTTTAATATTTATGTTAATAAAATAGTACAGATATGGATGTCATTGGAACTGGCTCATTGAGCCAGTTCCAATGACATCCATATTTGTCTGATTTTATTAAGAAACTTACAAAGTACAAATTTTCTGTACGTTTTTTTTACTACAATTTAGGTTAATGTATTAAGTACACCAAAACTGTTGGAAATAAATCTCTTATCCTTGTGTTTTCCAGGGTGTATGGGAGTTTACACCGGTCTGGGAACTCATACACCGTTCCCAACCCTGTGTAAATTCCCATACACCCTAGAAAACACAAGGATAACGAATATTACCACTAATATCACAAGCAATAATTTCAGGTAAGATTTCATTCTTGCAGATGCCTGCCTGCCTACCCCCCCCCCCCCCACCCCTACTCACACACAAACTCTTCCTGTCCTGTCCACTTGTAACATATTGTGAAACTTTAAAACAAAATGAAATAGTTTAACAAGTATTAACTGATCTAAACGAGAAGCCTGTGTTAATTTAGCCAGTCTGAATACTTTTTTCAAACAGAAAGTCGTCAATCGGCCATAAATTTTGCCACTGAAATGACACTTTTTCTGAAAATATAGCCCTGGCTGCTGAAATTGGCCATATTTTAAAAATTATTTATAAATGGATGTAATAACCTATAAAATACAGGCAGGGGTGTGTTCATTGGAACAAATACCATTTTGGAGACACAATTTCCTGTATCCATTGGTAGAATGGTTCTCCAAAACTAGATGCCCAGGCTCAACACAAAGCTTCTGATGACATAAGTGGCTAACATCTAGCTGCTGTCCATTTGCATCAAAATGTGGCATTTGATCCTTCATCGGTGCATTAACAGCCATGTACACGGATCTGTGTGAAACGGTAGAGCGGAACGTCAGGGTTTCATGGAACACAGGGCTCGTCAGTCGTCATCACGATATATACCCTTCCGCATGCCAAAATTGTATGGCCCGTTATTCTTATAAAAGTTCGCTTACTGGGCACCGGTAAAGTTGCCACGGACCAACTGAGCGCGATAAGAACATAAAATGTAGAGTATGTGGGCTGCTCGTTGCAGTGAGAGACAAACAAAACGATCACATGCGAGGTAAACACCACTATCAGGAAAAAACTGGTATACTGATTGTAATCTCAGTTTTAGGTAGCGCTCGGGTTTGGCCAAAAATAAGGAATTGAAATCAGATTCGCGCATTACTGAAGAGAACATTACAACCCCACGTCTCGCTTGGGTTAAAAGAAATACAGCCGTCTTTCTAATGAGCGTTATTTGGCAGGAAGTCGGGTAGCAGTGATCAGTCTTGCTCATTCCAAGTTTATTTATTATTATGAAGTTCGTTTTATATAATGTTCTTTTATATCAAAACACGCTATATTTTAGGTGACACAGTCAACAGAAAGAATTGTCAATTTCTAAACGATGTGTTTACAACGCGAGCCAACAGTTTTTAAACCAACGCGGCGCTCATCCTTCATCCTGTTCAAGTGAAAGGAAATTACACTTCTGGTATATCCAGTGGTGATATCGACCACTACCACCTGGTTCTAGTCTTTTTGACATTTTCGCAAGTCCCGCATGTATATTAGTAGTTACATAATTTGTTGGTGGCCTAATATGGTACATATGGTGTCAGTTAATTCCATATTGGACGAGAGCGAAGGTGTCAGTTAATTTCATATTGGACGAGAGAGAAGGTCGAGTCCAATATGGAATTAACTGACACCATATATACCATATTTGGCCGCCAACAAACAGTGTAACGAATATATCTTACCGACTGCTGCATCGATGCACAGAACTAATAACAACAGCGATCAAAATTAAATGAGAGATTTCTCATAATGTGTTCACGTGTCTTTGCCTTCTTACAATTTATGGGAGAGTGCCTAAAGGCAAATTCATACATACCAAACAGTTTCATTTCGAAGGAAACATGACACACATCCATAGAATATGAAGCCTTTTAAGTTGCCTAACCTGCACTTCAGACCAAATATGGGCTTCCAGCACTCAATCTTTCAATTTGAAGCGTTTATCGGCTGCCGCCATTTTGAATAATCAATGAACAAAGGGGAGATTACCCATAGCTGTCAGCGTATATTGATATTGGCAGGCAGTATATGGTTTTATATGCAGTCTGCATGTGACGTCTTTGAACCAATGAAATTCCCAGATACTTGTAGTAGGTAAGATATATCAATATATATGCCCACTGGACAGTCCGGTGCTTGGTTTAACTGAATCCTTTTTTTTTAAAGTCACAACACGTGTGTTCAATTAAGTATTTATATCTGAGAAACCCACCAGCGACAACCGCGTTGTGTCCTTGAGTAAAACACCTCAACCTCATTGTACTTAGGCGCACTGCACGTCAGTGATGCACATATCTTCAACCAGTGCAAACCCTGCTTGTGTGGCGCTATTATGTTAAGGAGCCCGCTAGTGGCTCGCCGGTTCTCTCCGGCTTCCTCCAACGTAAAACTGTCCAACACAAGGTGACACTGGTTGTCGAAAGCGTCGTTAAACCCCAATAAATAAATAAATAAATAAATAAATAAATAAATAAATAAATAAATAAATAAATAAATAAATCTAAGAAAAGCATAGGCGAACTCCAACCCTAACCTTCTCCAGCTAAGATGTTCACTTGAAAAACATTTTACATTCGATCAACCGTACCGAGTTAATTTTCCAAACACGTACACTGAGCACATCCACTTGTCGCAGAACAGTAATGAAAAGAGAGGGGATGGTCGACGCAGTCGTTCTATTCGACAAAATTCAAAAGGAGGAATGGCTGAAGTTAGCAACTAAACAGCTGTAACGCTGACAAATCCCCTTTGCAGTCGAAAGCGACAACGATCTGCAGAAAAAGCACGTTTTTAATTTCGAGGTAGACAAAAATTCACTTTTTAGAGATAAAATAAGCTATTTGAGCTTAGCTAGCAGAGCGTGAAGGTAGATTGCACATCTACAAATGCACATGGGACAGTTTTGTGAAAGTTTGCTAACATATGAGTCGAAAATGATCAATAAAACAAACATCGGGCAACATCGCCAGATCTTGTCAGTGTCTTCCAACCGGAAGAGTCTAAACAAAAACGCCCGAAATGGATCCCATACAGTGGTAGAGGGCTAGATTATTTTTGATGGTTTGAATTTGTTATTCAAAACTTGTTTTATTACAAATTATTGGAGAGTGCCCACAGACACTCTCCAATAATTTGTAATAAAACAAATTTATATAAACAAAATATTATTTGTGTTTCACTGAATATGAAACATAGGCAAGGAGGTGTTGGCTTTTGCTCTGGTGTCCTCATTTTTGAAAGCCCTGAAAGTGGCTTCTAGCACTCAACCAGTTAAGAAGTCTTGACTGCAGGATTATATCAGTATTTTAAGCTGCGATAACATTTGGATCAACGATTGTCACTGAGCACTATTGAGGTTAAATCTTTTAAAAAAATCGAAAAATAACAACAAAACAAATGACCACAAAGTATCAATGCGCTGCTTGATTTCGTACGTCATAGGACGTATAACAGTATCAAATGGTTAACTTCCTTGGGAGACGACAGGTAGACAGACAATCTGGTTTTGCCCTCTCCCAGCAGTAGGTTCTCTGTATGTCTCTTTTTTCCTAACATTACATTATCTAGCTCTCTGTAAAATGTACATACATCTAAATAAATAAATCGAATCTAATCTAAATTCCTACCGCACGCTTTACGGCAACTGGTTGACGGTATATTTTACCATATTTTTTAACAGGAAAGCTTCCAAAGTGGAATCAAAAGCTGTGATTGAACTCACTGAATGCTGCTGGGGGGTATACCTGCCGAAGACAGGATTTCTCTTGACGCTGAAATATGTATAATTTGGGCACTATTAATCCAGTTACCCTGTAAATTGAATGGATTTTTTCATGAATAATTTGTTGAGTTAAATTTAGAAGGATTTTTCATTAAGTCTAGTCATGGCTGCTTCACAGAGGCCATGACTAGATTTGAGGGAAAATAGCTTTAACATGCTCAGCGGATTAAGAGTTAAAAGACAATGACGGAAACAAATATGGAACATTATTCTTAAAAATTTCATATGTATGTTAATGATTTTTTAGCATGCGATCACGATAAAGTCCCACGCCCTCGTAAGTTTTGCAAATGATATTAGTTCGCCTCTTTTAAAATTTGACCAGTCAACAGTTGGCAGAGACGAAATTACTCTTGGGAGAGAGGCCACAACCTGCAAACTTCTTAGTCTCGCCGGACAAATTACTTTTGCCCGATAGTTGGCATTCTCAAAAGACCTCCATATACCTATACTTGGGGGGGGGGGGGGGGGGGAGGGGGTCTGTGAAAAGGTGTGCGAAGTGTGTAATTTAGGTGTAATGTAGACCCTGGAAAACTTTATCTCAGTTTGACAGAATAAGATTCACTGGGATCTAATGTGGAAGTGGGATGGGAGAATGAAAGATATGTGGTCATTGGGTGACACCAAAGAGAGGGTTAGTATGCTGATAGGAGAAATTGGGAAGAATCTGGCATTATCAAACAGTTCGTTTCCGGGTGTAGGGAGGTGAGAAGAGGAGCGGTACAGAGGGGCATTTGGGCATCACAAGGACATCAAGGCCTTCTCGCCTGAGAATCGCCACAAATCAGCGACCGGCCAAAGTGTTATTATTATTATGTTGAACAGTTGGCCTGTACGAATTAGGCAAACGATTATTTTGTCCAACTGTCATTCGCCTAACAATAAATGCGTCGATTGATTTTTCGTTCGCCTTTATTACTAGATATTACAAAAATATCTTTACTCGAATTGCTGTTGTGATCATTTGTTCACTTTTTACCTCACCCTAATATACTTTACATTGATGATAAAACTTTTGTTGGAACTGCTGTGTTGTAACACACTGTTGGAAAGGGCACCTTTTCAACAGTACATTACACCAGAGCGTATCATTGGGTTGCTGAAAAAAACCTTGATAAAATAAACTGCAAATTCCCTGGAATGTTATATCAGACTCAACTGCTATACATGAGAATGACAGACTTCTTTTGCTTACCTTAAAGAAAATAGGTTTACTGACTAGAGAAACAGAATTTACTGCACCTAGTAAATTCAAGTCTGTGTGAAAAGGGTTAAAGTATTAGAAATAAACTATACAGAAAGAGAATTTATGGAGGTTTATTTTCAGGAGTAAAATATTTTTAAACAAATCAGAAATGGGTTTTCGTTAACAGTATTTACAGATATTCATACTGGAATCAGAACAATTATTTATGAGAAACCAGAAAAGGCATACATGTGACCAGCATTCAAAGGGTTCGATACTCGAATCAGAAATGGACATTTTTGGCTCTGCCCACTAATTTGAGTGATGAAATACGTTCATAAACTTTAGAAATTCATTAAAGTGTAATAAAATTCATTTCCCAGTATTTCTGAATAATCCGCACTTGATGACTTTGGTGACCTCTTTCAGGCAGACCCCTAGGAGACCTCCGTGACCTTGACCCATATTTTGAATTTCCATCAAGTGTCGACTCATTTGGTGTTAGTTCCAGGTCCATTCATCATACCACGATTGAGATATGAGCATGACCCACTTTCAAAAATGTTGGCTACGCCCACTTTTTAACATAAAAATGCATGTATGGACCTCAGGAATGCTTTGGGGGGGGGGGGGGGGGGGGGTCCAAAAATGTGATTTCCAGCAATTATGAAAAATGCACTTAATGACCGCTAGATGATCTCCTTGACCCTGACCCATATTTTGAATCTCCATTAAGTGTCGACTCATTTGGTGTTAGTCCCAGGTCCATTCATCATACCATGCTTGAGATATGAGAGTGACCCACTTTCAAATTTTTTGGCCACGCCCACTTTTTTAACGTAAAAACGCATGTATGAATCTCAGGAATGCTTTGGGGCCAAAAATGTGATTTCCAGCAATTATGAAAAATGCACTCAATGACCCCTAGTTGACCTCCGTGACCTTGACCCATATTTTGAACCTCCATCGAGTGTTGACTCATTTGGTGTTGATCCCAGGTCCGTAGGTCATACCACGCTTGAGATATGGGCGTTACCCACTTTCAAAAATTTTGGCCTCGCCCACTTTTTTTTTACGTCAAAATGCATGTGTGTACGTCAGGAATACTTTCGGGGATCAAAAAATGTGATTTCCAGCAATTCTGAAAAATGCACTCAATCACCCCTAGGTGTCCTCCGTGACGTTGACCCATATTTTGAGTCTCCCTCAAGTGTCGACTGATTTGATGTTGGTCCCAGGTCCAAACGTCATACCATGCCTGAGATATGGGCGTGAACCACTTTCAAAAATTTTGGCCACGCCCACTTTTTTTTACATCAATATGCATGTGTGTACATCAGGAATACCTTAGGGGATCAAAAAATGTGATTTCCAGCAATTCTGAAAAATTCACTCAATGACCCCTAGTTGACCCCCGTGACCTTGACCCCTATTTTAAACCTCCATCGAGTATCAACTCATTTGGTGTTGGTCCCAGGTCTGTAGGTCATACCATGCTTGAGATATGGGCGTGACCCACTTTCAAAAACTTTGGCCACGCCCACATTTTTTATGTAAAAATGCATGTGTGTACGTCAGGAATACTTTAGGGGGTCAAAAAATGTGATTTCCAGCAATTCTGAAAAATGCATTTAATGACCCCTAGGTGACCTCTGTGACCTTGACCCATATTTTGAATCTCCATCAAGTGTGGACTCATTTGGTGTTGGTCCCAGGTCCATACGTCATTCCACGTCTGAGATATGGGCGTGACCCACTTTCAAAACTTATGGCCACGCCCACTTTTTTACGTCAAAATGCATGTGTGTACGTCAGAAATAGTTTAGGGGGTCAAAAAATGTGATTTCCAGCAATTCTGAAAAATGCATTCAATGACCCCTAGTTGACCTCCGTGACCCTGACCCATATTTTGAACCTCCATCGGGTGTCGACTCATTTGGTGTTGGTCCCAGGTCCGTAGGTCATACCACACTTGAGATATGGGCGTGACCCACTTTCAAAAAATGTGGCCACGCCCACTTTTTTACGTCAAAATGCATGTATGTACGTCAGGAATAATTTAGGGGATCAAAAAATGTGATTTCCAGCAATTCTGAAAAATACACTCAATGACCCCTAGGTGACCTCCGTGACCTTGACCCATATTTTAAATCTCCATCAAGTGTCAACTCATTTCGTGTTGGTCCCAGGTCCATACATCATACCACGCCTGAGATATGGGCGTGACCCACTTTCAAAATTGTTTGGCCACGCCCACTTTTTTTTTACGTCAAAATGCATGTGTGTACGTCAGGAATACTTTAGGGGGTCAAAAAATGTGATTTCCAGCAATTCTGAAAAATGCACTCAATGACCCCTAGATGACGTCCGTGACCTTGACCCTATTTTGAACCTCCATCGAGTGTCGACTCATTTGGAGTTGGTCCCAGGTCTGTAGGTCATACCACGCCTGAGATATGGGCGTGACCCACTTTCAAAACACCCCTACAGTCACCCCTGGTACCCCAGGAATCTGAAAAACATAGGTGGCTGAGAACTTGTGGCTGTCTATCAGCATGCCAAAAATCAACGAGATAGGGCAATTCGTTTTCGAGTTATCTTGCGGACAAAAAAGTGATGAGAAGACAGAAGAAGAAGAAGAAGAAGAAGAAGAAGAAGAAGAAGAAGAAGAAGAAGAAAAAAAAAAGAAAAAAAAGAAGAAAAAAAGAAAAGAAAAAGAAACCGTGCAAAAACAATAGTCTGTGTGTTTCACACAGACTAAATATAGGTACGGTAATCTTTTGTCCGATAACGTAAAAATTTCATTTGCACAAAATTGAACACCCGCCGATAGTACGTTAGAAGTTATGCCCCTTGATGTGTTTCAATGAATTGCATTTCAGAAACTAGTTTTTGAATATAAGAATTATTCGTTTCTCGTTAGATGTTTGGAAATAGAAAACTCTTTGGCTGTGTTCAATTGACTTTTTATCAAACCACCCACAAAATTGTGTTCCGTATTCAAACATTAACTCTAATATATTCTTGATCGTCTGCAATTGGACGAAAGTAAATTGTTAAAGGTCCTTGAATCACGACTTCAATCAAGGTAGAATACCATGTGGATGATTAAGTAGCGACAGTGGATCCCCTAAGACAATGGATAATGACACATATCCCAGATCCAACCACAACAAAGAAAGTGGCAAAAACTGCTGCCCACAGGAAAACTCGAAATCCAGTGGAGAGGTCCTTTGGCGTATGTGAGATGCGATTTCGGTGTATGAACACGTCTGGGGTGGGGGTGGGCATTGTTATTTTACCCAGAAAAATGCATCAAAATGGCGATTGTCACAATGACCTTCCACTACATGTGTAGATATGAAAATGTGTAATTGGACAAATCTTTGGAACTGGCCCCAGATACCAACATTAATAGCAATTGCGAAGGCGCTAGAGACTGTGCTGTGGACCTTCTAAGACAGAATCTTGTAAACTCAAGGTTTTGATTTGGGTCTTTTTGTGTGTATGTTTTCAGTCTACAGGATTATGAATGTTAAGCTTAGAGAGAACTTAGCCTTGCTTACCAAACTTATGTCTTGACATACTCCATCCACATGACAGTCTCTCATAGACATGATAACTGAATCGCTTTTCTCCACACATTGCCTGTGGAGCGTTGAATATACTAGAATTAAGCGTAACTTGCTGTATTTGACGATTTAAGGAAGTACAGTACGGCCGCCGTGGACTGGTCACTTTCCATCGGTGGGTAATATTTCCACGCACGCAATAATATTATATTCGAAACCTTAATTACAAGAATAATCATCAAAAAATTAATTAATGAAACACCGGGTACAGATACAACCTTGTGCTTCATTTATTAAAATTTGCTTCTGCTGATTTTATTACCTGGTAAACGCAAGCGTGGACATCACTGCCCACGCGTGGATGATGACCAGTCCACGGCGACTGTACTGTAAACTCTGATTTGACTGTTATAAAGTTAATTCAACCGGTGACGCGTCAGCGGATCCGGTAACTTGAGACGGATATTTGCGACAGTAAAACTTGAGTTTATCTCCCGCAATCGTCAAATACACCACTTGTAACATAATTCGATAATAAAATTCTTTAATAAACAGACATTTTAAACTTAAAACGCACTCCAGGATGGAGTACGGATATTGTGTAACTACAGTATTTGCGTTTTGCATGAAGTTTTGCTTCAAGGACACTTTGTTTTAACCGAACTGTATTTTTGTGAAACGTTTCTCAAGGACAAATTCCTTAATTTGCAACAGAATTCCAAATAAAACAGGTAAAAATTGAAAAACAAAAAAATTAAACCCGGTGAGACAGACATTAATTCAAAACATTTTAACCCTTTATCTATCGAATCGGCCGCATCCGCCAACGTAAAATACAAATTTCGGAGTAGAAAGAAACTATTTTTCAAAAAATTTCACCAAAACGATATCATACGACCCTTCATTGGAATGGCATGCACATGATATGGTTTTTGTTGGAATTTTTAAAAATTTGAATAAATAATATTTAAAATAATAAATTTTATGTCGTCTGCTTTGGAAAAAGGTTAATTTTCTAGGATTATGCATCTTGTTCGCGGAAGAAATTCTGAGTGGCGTGACATGTCGAAAGGGAAACTCCAACACGAGCATTGTTTTCAGCGTGTGTTGGCCTGTTCGTTCAAGGGTAGTTTCGTGGAGCTGAACCAATTACAATAACTTACAAAGTGATGCAGGCAGATTCGGCGGTTGCCGGAACAGTATTCTCGAAATAGGGTCCAGCGAATCTCGAGCTTCGGGTCGAATGGAATCAGCAGAGGATTTTGAATCGAACCGAACCTCGAATGGATCTCGTGGCTCTTGACGTTGTAAATATCACACCTAAATGCCGAAAATATCACCCGAATCCGATCAAGCATTGCATGCATCGATGACTCGTCTGCTCGGGCAGGACAATCAAAAAGCGGAATATCTGAGGACTGAATGAAAGTAGTTTTGGAAAAGCGGAACTACCTTGAACCTTCGTCTATCATCAGGTCTCCTGTGCAGGACACCTGGTGTCTCCTGTGCAGGAGACCTGGTGATAGAAGAAGAGTCCAAGAGAAGACACTCGATAGGATTTTCAGAACACCCTGACGATTCGAAAAAAATCCAAATCAGTGCGACTCTAATCGAATCATCGGGACGACTTCAAATCAAGTCGAATTTCGAGGTTTCATATGCCCTATACTGAAATGTGTATTTTACACTTTTCACGTTGAGATCAGGTCATAATGCAGTGGACCTTTAACAATTTACTTTCGTCCAATTGCAGACTATCAAGAATATATTAGAGTTAACTCTTTACCCAACATGAAAAGCAGACGACACTTGCAAACAAAATGTTTGAATAACTAATTTTTTTCATGTTCTGTCTCAAAAACATAGGTTATGACCCCTCTTTGGAACGAGCTCGGTGAGGGGTCATAACCTATGTTTTTGAGACAAAAAATGAAAAAAATAATGAAAATTAATTGGCGATTTTTGTGAATAGCGTTGGCCGGATTTGGCCGTTACGTTGGGCAAAGGGTTAATGTTTGAATACGGAACACAATTTAGTGGGTGGTTTGATAAAAAGTCAATTGAACTCAGCCAAAGAGTTTTCTATTTCCAAACATCCCACGAGACCGAATAATTCTTATATTCAAAAACTTCCTCTCTGAAATACAATTCATTGAAACACATCAAGGGGCATAATTTCTAACGTGCTTTCAGCGGATGAACAATTTTGTGCAAATGAGATTTTTACGTAATCGGACAAAAGATTACCGTAACTATATTCAGTAAACCTATTTTCTTTTAGGTAAGCAAAAAAGGTCTGCCATTCTCATCTGTATAGCAGATAAGTCTGATTTGAACATTCTAGAGAACTTGCAGTTTATCTTATCAAGGTTTTTTAAGCAACCCAACGATACGCTCTGATGTAATGCACTGTTGAAAAGTGGCACTTTCCAACAGTGTGTTACAACACAGCAGTTCCAACAACACTAAGTTTTATCATCAATGTAAAGTATATTAGGGTGACGTAAAAAGTGAACAAATGATCACAACAGCAATTCGAGTAAAGATATTTTTGTAATATCTAGTAATAAAGGCGAACGAAAAATCAGTCGACGCATTTATTGTTAGGCGAATGACAGTTGGACAAAATAATAACACTTTGGCTGGCCGCTGATTTGTCGCGATTTTCAGGTGAGAAGGCCTTGGTGTCCCTGTGGTACCCAAATGCCTCTCTGTGCCCGCTCCTCTTCTCACCTCCATACACCCGGAAACGAACTGCTTGATAATGCCAGATTTTTCCCAATTTCTCCTATCAGCATACTAATCCTCTCTTTTTGTGTCACCCAATGGCCAGATATCCTTCATTCTCCCATCCCACTTCCGCATTAGATCCCACTGAATCTTATTCTGTCAAACTGAGATAAAGTTTTCCAGGGTCTCCATTACTCCTAAATTACACATTCGCACTCCTTTTCACAGCCCCCCCCCCCTCCCCCCCCCCCCCCCAAGTATAGGTACATGGAGGTCTTTTGAGAATGCCAACTATCGAGCAAAAGTACTTTGTCCGGCGAGACTAAGAAGTTTGTAGGTTGTGGTCTCTCTCCCTAGAGGATTTTCGTCTGCCGACTGTTGACTGATCAAGTTTTAAAAGAGGAGAACTAATATCATTTGCAAAACTTACGAGGGCGTGGGATTTCATCGGGATCGCATACTAAATAATCATTGACATGTATGAAATTTTTAAGAATAATGTACCATATTTGTTTCCGCCTTTTTTGTCTTTTAACTCTTAATCCGCTGAGTATGTTAAAGATACTTTTCCTCAAATCTAGTCATGGCCTCTGTGAAGCAGCCATGACTAGATTTAATGAAAAATCCTCCTTCTAAATTTAACTCAAGAAATTATTCATAAAACATTTCTTTGAGTTTAGAGGGTTGAAATTGGATTAGTAGTGCCCAAATTATACATATTTCAGCATCAAGAGAAATCCTGTCTTCGGCAGGTGTATCCTAAGCAGCATTCATGGAGTTAAAACACAGCTTATGATTCCACTTTCGAAGCCAAGTCACTATATGTTGTTAGCGTTACCGTTAAAATATGGTAAAATTAACCGTCAACCAGTTGCCGGAAAGTGTGCGGTAGGAATTTAGATTAGATTAAATTTATTTATTTAGATGTATGTATTTATGTATTTATTGGTGCTTAATGTCACATACTTATGCACAATGGCTAACCATGACCGTGACAGTTTTACGGGTGGAGGAAGCCGGAGTACCCGGAGAGACCCCCCAGCGAGCAACGACGAGCAGCCGCCAGCTCCCCAACATCGTAACTTCGCACTGTAGCACAAGCAGGGTTAGATTGGTTGAAGACATGCGCACCATCGACGTGCAGAATGCCTTAGTACACGGCGTTATCGTGCCCCCATGTGGACAAATCGGGGTTAAGTGCCTTTCCCAAGGACACAACGCGGGAGTCCGAATCGATCGCTCAGTCGGTCACCCATCCGAGGACTAACAAGGTCCGACGTTGCTAAACTTCGGTGATCTGACGAGAACCGGTTACCACAACGCCACCGCGCCCCCATTTTGATGTATGTACATTTTACAGAGAGCAAGATAATGTTATGTAAGAAAAAAAGACATACAGAACCTACTGTTGGGAGAGGGCAAAGCCAGATTTTCTGTCTACCGGTCGTCTCCCAAGGAAGTTAACCATTTGATACGTTTATACTTTTTATGACGTACGAAATCAAACAGGGCATTGATACTTTGTGATCATTTGTTTTGTTATTATTTTTCGATTTTTTTAAAGACTTAACCTCAATTCCTATTTTCTTCCGAACAGTGTTCAGTGACAACCGTTGAACCAAAAGTTATCGCAGCTTAAAATACTAATATAATCCTGCTCTCAACTTGTTGAGTGCTAGAAGACACTATCAGGGCTTTCAAAAATGAGAATACCAGAGCAAAAACCAGCACTTTCCTTGCTCACATTTCATATTCAAACACAAATAATATTTTGTTTATATAAATTTGTTTTATTACAAATTATTGGAGAGTGCCTGTGGGCATTGTCCAATAATTTGTAACAAAACAAGTATTGAATAACAAATTCAGACCACCAAAAATAATCTAGCCCTCAACCAGTTAATCACTAATGTGAAAAATATCTTGTTATTTGTACTTTCCGGCGTTTGACGTCGCATTTTGAAAAACGTTGAAGAAACTGAATTCCCAGTGACGTTTAACCCTTTACCTAACATGAAAAGCAGACGACACTTGCAAAAAAAATTCTTGAATAACTAATTTTTTTTATTTTTTGTCTCGAAAACATAGGTTATGACCCCTCATTGGAACGAGCTCGACGAGCTCGTTCCAATGAGGGGTCATAACCTATGTTTTCGAGACAAAAAATGAAAAAATCATGAAAACTAATTGGCGATTTTTGAGAATAGCGCTGGCCGGTTTTGGCCGTAACGTTGGGTGTAGGGTTAAATGTCAGGATAATTAAATTCTCAAAGGGTTAAATGTTATATATAACATTGTGTCCAGACCAAGCTGAAAAATAAGATGAGAAGAATATTTCTAATGGAAGGAAAGAAAAGAGTTTGCGATTTTGCGTCAGTTGAATTTAGGAATGAACTAGTGTCTTCCCCGATAAATGCGAGACACGGGGGGGGGGGGGGGGGTAGGGGGGATCGCGAGGAACATATGAGGATTTTTAACTTTCAACATGTTAGACCACACACCTACCCCTTTCCCCATTTCTTCCATTTTTGGACAGTTTTTTTTCAGCCAAATTCTGAAACCTACTCCCCTTTGATGGATATTTACAGTCCTACTCGGTATTCACTACAGTTTAACCCTTTACCTAACATGAAAAGCAAACGACACTTGCAAACAAAATTCTAACTAATTTTTTTCATTTTTTTTTTGGTCTCAAAAACATAGGTTATGGCACCTGATTGGAACGAGCTCGTTCCAAAGAGGGGTCATAACCTATGTTTTTGAGACAAAAAAAAAAATGAAAAAATAATGAAATTAATTGGCGATTTTTGAGAATAGCGCTGGCCGGTTTTGGCCGTTACGTTGGGTAAAGGGTTAAAATGTTGACAGGGGTGGTCTCAAAATCTATATCATTTCCTCCAGTATTATTTGTCCATACTCGTCACAGGAAGTTGATGAGCATGTTTTATTGAAAAACGTGTGCAAAATGTGGTGAATTTTATGCAAGTTTGTGGTCCATATACTCATATCCTCACAGTATTAAGGACATAAATTTTGGAACATGGGGCAAGATTAATTAAATGATGACAGTTGATCAGAAAACGATTTTATCTTCACAAATCCTAACTTCCAGAACTGAACAAAGAGTTGTCTGCTTGTATCCATGTTAAATAAACATGTACTATGATGTACCAAATAGACCAATATATTAACCCTCTACCCAACGAATCGGCCGCATACGCCCGCGTAATAGGCAAATTCAGTTGTTGAAAAAATATTATTTTTCCAAAAATTTCAACAAAACCATATCATGTGACCACTCGTTGGAACGAGCTCGTCGAGCTCGTTCCAACGAGGGGTCACATGATATGGTTTTGTTGAAAGTTTTTGAAAAATTTGAAAAAATGATATTTAAAAAAATAAATTTGCATATCGTCTGCGTTGGGTAAAGGGTTAATCAGTCTGCCCAGGTAGTGTACAACTAAATATTTTTGACAATGTGCTACTTAAACAATTAGATCATATGAATATAAAAATGCATTAATACTTCTATTCTTCGGTATTCTGGGGTTGAATGAATTCTTTATTTAATACATTTGATTGAGTATACCTTTTCATTCTTTAAAGTTTTCTTTAGATTGTACATGCAATTTTTGGAGTGATTTGTTTTTTACATTTTTTTTAATTTTATTTCAAAAATGGATGGTGAAACGAGTGCAGTGGCAAGGAACAGTTTGAAGAACAAATCTATTATCAGTTTACTACTAATGACTTTTAATCATTTGGAGTATACAGCCACTGACCTCTCTTTAGTCAGTGCATGAGTATGTCTCAAACCAGGAGTGTCAGTTGAAAATCACTAGTCTGCGAGTGTAGTGATATATTATAAGTTATTGTGATGAGTTGACGGTAACATGGTCTGAGGTTTGCGGCTCGGAGCTTATGTCCAAGCGTATATGTTCCAATAAGACACTACCCATAGCCCAAAACCTACATTGTGAAACACGAGAGGTTTATTTACTAAACCCGTGATCGTTAAATGTTGCCTTTTGCAAGGCAACTTTTAACGATCACGGGTTTAGTGACTAAACCTCTCGCGTACCCACGACGGCGCTGGCTAAATAATCAATAAACCAGATAAACTCATTCCATCTTAGTTCAAATCGTAAATCGGTTTGTAATTTACACTACACTTTATCCGGAACACCGTTTGCTGCACGTGTGAAAAATCCAGAAAAATGAAGCGGCTTGCTAGTCACTCCGTTGATGAAGCAATTACGAACCGGGCGACGTCATTTGACATATTTCGCGTTGTGACGTCAGTCGGTACCATTTACCATAGAAATCGGATATAAAAAGACTTTTTTATATCCGATTTCTATGCCATTTGCCACTTGAGCCGTAAAATAGAATATACTAAGCGAGTTCTTGTCCAATCAGAGGAGGAGGATTTTAGTCTTATTGGAACATAAGTCTCTTCTGTTTCCATCTAGCGATTCTATTGGAGATATATATCAGATGTCGCTACTACTAACATTGTTGAGTAAAAAGCTAAAAAAAAGTTCAAACTGGTTGAAAAAGTGACTAATGACTCTTTGAATGATTGCATCTAATCTATAAAAAATCAACATTTATATGAATGTACCCGTCCTCAAAGGCCTATAAAATCATTAAAAGAATGGACGGAAAGAAATTTAAACCATGGAAAAAATTGATTTCTGGCCACTCCGACCACTCACCCACCCACCCCATCATGATCATACGTTCCTGGAAAAAGCTTTCGACACCCCCCACCCCCCACCCCCCCCCCCCCTCCCGAGAAGCAAACAAAAAAAAACTTGCGTAGTAATGCTCAGATGGAGACATTTTCACCACTACCTAATTACATGTTTCACTTGCAAGTAATTGTTAGTTTGGGAAGTCAATTTGGACAAGATAAAGAGACGAGGAGTAGAAATGGCTTTTTAGTCATACTAATATTTGGTAATAGAAAGCAATACACAAAATATGACAGACTCAAGATGTTTTGTTAGCTATATTGAACAAGTTTCCGGGATAATAAAGTTTATTACCAAATCCTGAAATATTGGACAAAACAGTCAGGACAGAATGGATTACTAACTACACTGTATAGAATCTGAGTAAAAAGATAAAGGTTTAACTCTTACCCACTCAGTGGCGTAACGCCCATACAACGAGGTTAGGGCGTCTCCTACACTCTAAATCGGTTGGGTTAAAAATCAACCCAAATCGACTGGGTTGAGTGAATATGAACCCAATTTGGGTTCATATTCACTCAACCCAGTCGATTTGGGTTGATTTTTAACCCAACCGATTTTAGAGAGTAAGAGCCCCCAACAATTGCACGCTTTTAGGGGCCCCCAACAATTCCAACACTTTGGAAAAGATCATTATTATGGGTCTCAAAACAATGTTGTAGTTGAAGCACTGAGGTAGGATGCTTCAATACCAGCTTGTATAAAGAATCAGGGCGATATTCTCTGAAACCAATTACGGGGTTGTGTACATGGCACATGACAACATGAGACAGTAGTTCAAATAACGAAACAATTTTTCTTTTAATTCATTCACAAATGTGGATGCATTCTGTGCAAGTTGTTACAAAAACTGCCGAAGCAGTATCCGAAACCAACCAATGCCAACATGACTGCTTCGCGCTTTAGGTGCTGACCAACTAACGACGGAACGAAGACAGAAATGAAGGAAAGGACAAACGAAAATCACCATCAGGAAAATGTTAATTGTACCCGGTATAGAACAGTTCTGTGCTTTCCGGGGCTAAAGTGGAGGACCTGAGGGATAGAGTGGACGGTATTGTAGCTGGGTCGGGGCCTGATCCGGTAGTGGTATTACATGCGGGGTCCAATAACATCAGGGAGAGGAAATCAGTTCGTTTGGTGGACACATACAAGGACCTAATCAGTAAGCTACTTAGCAGGAATGCTCGGATCATCGTTTCAGGGGTGCTCCCCGTTATGGGTGGTGGGAATGAGAGGAACTCGCGGATTATGGCACTAAACGAGGAGCTGGAAGAGCACTGCAAAGACTTGGGAATACATTTCATTGACCACTGGGATTCATTCTGGGGACAAGGAGAGTTGTATGGGCGAGACGGATTGCATTTAAGTAGGATGGGTACAGACCTGTTGGGCCAAAAAATTTTACAGGTGGCTGGGCCTTTTTTGGAGAAAAGGGGGGTAGGGGACCACAGCCGATAACCCAGAGGGGCACAAATGCTGGGAACATAGGAAGAACAACAAACATGCACAACACAGGGACATACCAGGGTTATAATAATGTGCCAGTGATGACAAAAAAACAAAGATTCATTAAGTTTGGGTACTGCAACATCCAGGGCCTGCACAAGAAAGTAAGCGAAATATCAACAATGATGGACGAAGGAGACTTCGATATAATGGGTCTAAGTGAGACGTGGATACGACGGGATGAGCGGGTTGATCAGATGAAGGGTTGCGTGTGGATAGGAGCTGGGCGAACTGAGGGTCAGAAACGGGGTGGGGGTGTTGGCATCTACGCTAAAGAGGAATTACAGCCCTCATTGATTACAGATCTCACAGAAGCAAGGACTCAGATTCCAGTATCCAACGAAATAGTCTGGGCAAAAATCAAGTTAGGAAGCAGGAGTGTTGCCGTTGGTGTTGTATACTTAGCAGTGGAGGGAAGTAAGCCCGAGTGGAATGATTCAATATATACAACTCTTAGATCGAATATCACAGAGCTTGAAAGTAGAGGGTTCAGTATTGTCCTAATGGGGGACTTCAATGGGCACATCGGGGATAAGGAGGAGGGCATACAGGGAGGTGATAGGAAAATTAACACGAATGGGAGGAAGATGTTGGACCTATCAAAAGAGCTTGGTTTAAAGATCCTGAACAGGGATGCGAAATGTAAGGGTAAATGGACCTGGGAGAGGAACGATAAGAAAACAATAATTGATTATATACTCACTGACATTAGCGTATGGAGGGAGGTTATAGATGTAGAAATAGATGACGAGGGAAAAAATGACTTGGGTAGTGATCACAACCTGATAACAGTTAAGATTATGGGCAAAAAGACGAATAGAGACAGAAATACCTTCAAGGAAGTTTGGGGACTAAAACAAGGAGCCGACTGGAAGCAGTTTCGGGAAAAACTAAAACCAAATCTTGAATGTATACCTAGGGATGCAAATGTCCAGAGTATTTCAGATGGCATAGTAAATAGCCTAACAGAGGCAGGGAAGGAGTGTATAGGAAGGGTGAGGGTCCCAATGAGAGAGCTTGGATACAGGGTTAACGAGGGACTGAAAAAGGCTATAAAAGAAAGGAAGGTAAAATGCGCTGCTTACAGAAGAAGTAGGAAGCTTAAAGGGGTGGATAACAATGACACGAGACTAATGAAAGGAGAATATGAACTGGCACGGAAAAAGGTGAATGAGATAAAGAATAATAATAGGAAGGAGCACAATTGCAGTCTTGCCAGAACAATAAAGAAAACGGGGGGTTCGAGCTCAAACGTATTTTGGAACTGGGTAAATAAACGGGGGGAAAGTAGTGTGCAGAGTATCAAAGTGGATGGGGAAAGTACAGAAGATAAAGGCCGTATCGCTTCAGAGTTAGTCAAGCACTGGGAAAAGATAAACGATAGGCGATGGGGCAGTGGGTCCCCACCAAAAAGAAATACACTGGTGGAGGAGAACCTATCCAATCGTGTATGTAGCGAAATAACGGCAGAAGAAGTGCGGAACGTGGTCTCGAAATTAAAAAATGGTAAAGCGGGAGAGACTGATGAAATTCCGAACGAATTCCTCAAAAATGGAGGGGAGGCACTTATTGAAGTCCTGACAAACCTTTTCAACCTGGCTCTACGAAAGCAAGAGGTCCCCAGAGAGTGGAGGGAAAGTAAGGTGTCGTTCATACACAAAAAGGGGGATAAGGAAGTTCTAGATAACTATAGGGGGATATCAGTTAGTAGTAACATCGGAAAAGTATTCTGTAAGGTCATATACGGTAGACTAGAGGAAGTTATTGAAGAGAAAGGTTTTTTAGGAGAAATTCAAAATGGTTTCAGGAAAGGACGAAGAGTCACTGATCACCTATTTACACTCACCCAACTGATAGAATCAACAAAGGCTGAAAAGAAAAAGATGTTTCTGGCATTTCTAGATGTGAAAAAAGCGTACGACCGAGTGTGAAGGGAAGGTATGTGGCGAAAGCTCGAGGGCATCGGACTGGGGGGTGACTTTGTGGGAATCATGAAAGCACTGTATACAGATGTGCAAAGCCAACTCAGTCTAGGGAGTATCACTACAAAACGAGTCCCTATGGATATAGGCCTCAGGCAGGGGTGTATCTTTTCACCGATTTTGTTTGCATTGTATGTTAAAGATTTAGGGGACGAACTAATTCAGAGTGCGGAGGGAGTAAATGTTGGAGACATAAAGATACCAGGCTTATTCTTTGCGGACGACATGGTGTTAATGTCTAGAACTGAACAGGGGCTAGAGAAATTGCTGGAAATTGTTGGTAGATATGGGAACACTTGGCGGCTCGAACTAAATGCAAATAAAAGCAAGGTAATACCCGTTGGACGCAAGGTAGATATGACGAAGAGATGGAGAGTGGGGGAGTTCTCAATCCCCGAAGGGGAAAGCAAACAAATCACTGTAGGAGAAACGGGAGAGTATGAGTATCTAGGGGTAAGCATAAATATAACGGGAAGAGGGGTGTACAGAAATTACTCGGCCAAACTGATTCTGAAGGGGAAAAGAATTCTGAACCAACTAAAACTTTTAGGGAAAAATAGTTTCAACAAGGTCTTTGTGGGGAAAACACTGTGGGAGAGGGTGGGTTTACCAAGTATAACGTATGGCACGGACGTGATTCCATTAAACCAAACCGTTATTAAGAAGTTGGAAAGTACTCAGAATGATGCCGGCAGATGGATAACAGGGTCGAGTAATGCTACAGCTTTGGAAGCAGTAAGGGGGGAGCTTGGGTGGATGAAAATCAAGGACAGGGTAGATTTGGGAAAACTGTGTTACTTTAACTACTTGAGACACCTGCCTGACAACCGGTGGTGCAAATTGATGCTCGATACCATTTGGAATTCTAATATAGAAACGGGGTGGTCAAAACATGTGAGGGAACTAATGGACAATTACTCTATAGAGGTCACAAACATAGAAGTAGGAATGAAAGAAGGCAAAAGGTTTGTCAAAGAGAGAGTCATGGAAAATTGCAATCGAAACTGGCGAGCAGGGGTTAGCGTGAAAAGATCACTGCAGGGGTTACAATATAAAGAAAAGCCAGCTTTTGAGAAGTACCTAGATGGCACCTTTGGAGGGTCACTGCTGTTCAAACTGAGATCAAGATCACTGGAGCTTCGGGGAAAAATTGGGAGAGATGGGGAAAAGGGATGCCAAATGTGCCACCCTGGAGTAGTGGAGACCCTGGAACATTTTCTCTTGGAATGCCCACAGTATATACCTCATAGAATAAAATTTATTGGAAGAATAATGCAGAAGTGGGGTGAAGAAACAAAGGATAGATGGCTGAAGGGGGACACGAGGGAGAGGGTAGGAATGCTTATTGAAGAAATTGAAAAAGAGGAAGTGAGGGACACTATTAAGCAGTTTATATCTGAATGCTGGGAGGAGAGGAGGGAAGAGGGGGTGGGGTGCAGGGGGAATGATAGCCTTCTCTTATGAGGACCGCGACAAATCAGCGGCTGGCCAAAGAGTTATTATTATTACTTCATTAATTAAGTTTTTGACTATTACTCCAATAATTAGTGTTTGGAATCTAATATTATTGCGTCCGCGGAAATATTCCCCACCCGTGACCTGTCCACGTCGGCTATACGGTAACCACTAACCATCACTAGAACTCCTTAACCCTTTACCCAACGAATCGCCCGCATCCGCCCTGTAATATGCAAATTGAGCAGTTGAAAAAATTAAATTTTTCAAAATATTTCAACAAAACCATATCATGTGACCCCTCATTGGAACGAGCTCATTGAGCTCGTTCCAATGAGGGGTCACATGATATGGTTTTGTTGAAAATTTCTGAAAAATTATATTTAAAATAATAAAATTTGATATCGTCTGCGTTGGGTAAAGGGCTTTAAAGCAAGTCAAGGCCGGATGGATATTATACTGAATAGAATGTTTATACCCAGTCAGTGTGATGGAATATAACATTATAATGTACTGAATAATTACAGTATGCGACCTAAGGGCCCCCAATATTATAGTTACGTCACTGTACCGGCTGAATACTTTTAAGATACTTTTCATCAAATCTAGTCATGGCTGCTTCAGAGCAGAATTGATAAAACAAATCATCTGAATTTAACTTAAGAAATCACTGGTGAAAAATTCCATTCAATTTACAGGGTGGAGACTGGATTAAATATACCCAAATTATAATATTTCAAAGGCAATAGAAATACTGTCTTAGGCAGGAATATCCGCCAGCAGCATGCAAGCAGTTAAAAGTCACGCTTTTTAAACATCTTTCTGTTATCTAATTGGCCAATTTCGACGTCTAGCTCATTCCACATTCTTTCATACAGGTAGGATGGGCTCTTTTCTAATGATCTATTCCGTGTTCTTTTTACACGAAGAAGATCAGACTGCCTAGTACCTCTTTGGGTGTGTCTATTAACGTACGCGAAGAATTTCAAAAACGATGCGGGAAGGTTGGACTTTTTCCAATCGTAGACGAACAATGCAGCGTAAAGTATGAATAAGTTGTTAATTGTTGTGGTTAAATATATAAAAATGGTAATGCCAAACTTGGTTCAAGAGTTACCTAAAGAATAGGACTCAATATGTCGCGTTTGGTGACAGTAAATCCAATCTAGAAGAACTAGTATGTGGAGTTGCACAAGGATAAATACTCGGCCTCATATTGTCTCTCATATGCATCAATGTCATAAGCAATATAACTTCATTAAATCCTCCATGGTTTGCAAATGATACCCCGGTATACAAATCTGGCGCGTAGGTATCCCCATCTGCGCCCCACCGCTGTCTTTGACTCAAAATATAGCTGAATGGCGAGCCGCTAACCACTAAGTTCTGAACACTAAGAAAACTAAGTACATCCTAATCAGCCCAAGTCACACAACGGAAACGCACCCTCACACAATCAGAAAGTCTGTATAAACAATCGGGTAATCAATACAGTTGGTAGCAGGCCCGAAAATAAGCAGTCTGACATTTGCAGAATGAGGTGCCGATAGGGTGAATTTGATGATGGTATCCCATACAGTGGGCCAATTTATCCTCTGGGTACCTCTTTCCATTTATTCTTGAGACTGATTCAGATCGAGGTTCACAGAGAGTAAATTTAGTGATGCTACCCTGCTATAGCAGGGTAGCATCACTAAATTCACCCTCTGGGGACCTCATGTTGCAGATGTCAGTCTGCTTATTTTCTGGCTTGGTTGGTAGTGTGGAAAACTATGATAAATCCTTAAAATTTCTTGATATAAATATTGATGAAAATTTATCTTACAAAGCACACATTTTCCCAACCTGCGCGAAAGTTACACTTGCCAATTTCGCCCCAATAAAGTTAAGAAGGTTCCCCCTCACAAAGTTATGGCAATGTTATACTTCACACTAATACAGAGTGAATTCATTTATGGAATTCTTTTATGGGATGTCTCAAAAGGCAGCGATCACCTTTATAAACTACAGAAACGAACGATGCACATAATAAATAATCCGAAATATAATGCCCACACTGAACCTCCATTTATCAAAGATAGTATACTGAAGATAAAAGACTTATACAAATTACATGCTTCATTATTTCTCCTTGATTGGCACAATAGAAACTTTCCAGATTCCTTTGCAAACTTTTTCGCAATGATTAATAATCAAACTAATATATGAATACACGTTAGACGGGAATCTTATGCAGACACAGAACCAGAACTAAAACCCTTGATAAGTTGTCTGTCTTTGCACTCCCAACAGTTTGGGGCGAGTTAGAAATGGATATCCGAAAGAACAGGAAAGAATTCAAGAAACAAAATAATCGAAACATTTTTCTTCTTCTATTCTGAGACATTTCATGCTCTAACCAAGCCTGGAAGTAAACAATTTGTCATTTGCGGAATGAGGTCGCAGGGGATAAATCTGCTGATGCTATCCCATGCAGTGGTCTAGAACCCCCCGATTTAGCCTGTGGGTACCTCTTTCTGTTTCGGTCTGAGGCCTTATTCAGATTGAGGTTCACAGAGGGTAAATTTGGTAATGCTACCCTGCTGTGCAGGGTAGCATCGCCAAATTTACCCTCTTGGGACCTGATTTTGCAGATGACATTCTGCTTATTTCCAGGCTCGGCTCTAACCCTTATTGTTAGATTGTATTATCCAGTGTGTCTTCAAGACCAGCTTCTAGTTTTTCATGATGGGATAATTAACTTAACAAGGTTTATGGTTGCCATTGGGAGTTGTCTGATATCCTCGTCCCCGCTGCTTCTGATTCGACCCGTACTTTACGCAAGTATGGTTATTGCTCTTTGTACCCTTGGCAAAATGCAGGAATGGTGTCAGGTGAAAAGTTGTATCAGATGTTGACCTTCAATGACTATGCGCCCAAGCCGACGTGAGACCCCCGAGTAAGTGGAATACCAATGTATTAAATTATCTTGCAAATATTTCAATTGTAATTTTAATTATAGGTAATATATGTATATCCCGTTATGTATTAGTATACTGACAAATAAAGTCAATCGATTAATCAGTCAAAGAAAACAGTGAATCTGAAAACGATACCTATACTATACTCTACTATTTTTCATAATCGAGCAATCAATCAAAGATAAAAGTTAGTCTGAAAATGATACCTATGCTATACTCAACTTTGTCTTAAATTCAAAAAATAGGGCCAGTTTTAAAATTGATAACAGTTTCAAAGGCTTCTTTAGCGACGTTTCTGATGATGAATTACTGCGTTGTATTGATGAAAAGAATGATGGAGTGCCACGGCAAGCTTTGAATACCAGACGCTTCGTAACGCCAATTTCTCATATGGAACGTGATCACACTTCTGACTCCCGATTTTCAACGAAAAGTGAGTCCAAGAGTAAATGGCTACAGGTTGAACTCTGGCTATTGGGCATCATTTTTATACAATAAGGGTAATAAACATTATACAATTATGGACTTTTGTGGTGGTGAATATGATGTGATATGAACCTAAAAAACTTATATTAACCGAGACATTAGCCTCGGTCAATATAAGTTTTTTAGGTTCATTTCACATCATATTTAGCACCACAAAAGTCCATAAGTTTTTTATTATATACACCATCCTCAAAAAAGCCAATCTTCTATTTGTCAATTAAAAGTTCAATTATATCAACCAGAAATACTTTTATTTAACAATAAAATAGTTATCATCTGCAGAATAACATAAAAATAAACAATGTTATCGAGATTACGTCGACTGAAATAGAACTAGAGAGGGGATTTCCAAAAGCTGTATTTAGAAAATTGATATTCACTGCAAAACCGGTGTACATGAATTTGCGAGTACCAGTCACGTGTATAAAATCCAGCCAATAGAAGCGTGGTTATTTATTTATTTATTTATTTATTTATTTATTTATTTATTTATTTATTTATTTATTTATTTATTGGGGTTTAAGGTCAGGTATTTCTGTACAATGGCTAACCATGACCGTGACAGTTTTACGGGTGGAGGAAGCCGGCGTACCCGGAGAGAACCACCGAGCAACGGTGAGCAACTGTCAGCTCCCCAACATACTAACTCCACACAAGCAGGGTTAGCATTGGTTGAAGACAAGTGCACCATCGACGTGCAGTACGCCTTAGTACACGACGTCACCGTGCCCCTACATGGGCAATGAGGGTGAAGTGTCTTGCCCAAGGACACAACCTGTGATGCTGACTCAAGTGCAGACTCCTTGTTCATCTGTGGGGTAGCCAAATTATATACCAATGATTAACAATGCATGACGTCAGTGAAAGCTTTTAAAGTTAGACTATCACACGCTTAATAGTTGGATAGTTGTATATCTAACAGTTAACTGTTTTTATTTTACATCTATTGAAATGTAACACATCGCGAGAGAAGCGCGGGACTCGAGGCTCGAACCGTCAACCTCTAGCACACAAAGCGGCCGATTTACCACGTGACTAAGAGATCTGAAACAACCAGGCTGGTTGTTAAATGGACCTTATGCCTCGACCGAGCTACACTACTCTCACGTTCTTTGAGATTCACCCACGATGAATACCACCCCAGATTCCACCTCAGAGCGGCCGAAACATCAACCATGCTTCACAACCGCGTCCACAATGCCACCAACTGCTGAGGATCGGACGATCCCCCAAATGTAACAGATCGAGAGAGAAGTGCGGGAGACGAGGCACGAACCACTGACCTCTAGCAAACAAAGCGAGCGATTTACCACCAGACAAAGAGATACGGACCAACCAGGCTGGTTGGTAGATGGCCCTTATACCTCGACCGCTACAGAACTACCCAAAAACAAAAAGTGTTTAAGTAGGATAAATAACTCGTTGATGTTGGATAGGCGTGAAAAAACTCCCTCGACGTGGAGCTTTTTCTCGCCTATCCAACATCAACGAGTTATTTATCGTCTATTTAGTTCAGCGATCTGAACGTAGCGGCTACCCCACTACGTTCAGATTCCATTCATTAATTTCTCAGCAAACATCCCATCCAAAACTGACCGGAACTTTGGCCACGAAAATAAGAAATTTGTATTGATCGCATGCCTCTCTAACCTACTGTCATCGATAGAGCAATTACTCGTGTGTCTTTTAGAATAAATCAGATATTATTTATTTATTTATTTATTTATTGGTGTTTAAGGTCACATACTTATGCACAATGGCTAATCGTGACCGTGACAGTTTTACGGGTGGAGGAAGCCGGAGTACCCGGAGAGAATCACCGAGCAACGACGAGCAGCTGTCAGCTCTCCAACATCGTAACTCTGAACTCTGCACCGCAGCACAGGCAGGGTTAGATTGGTTGAAGACATGCGCACCATCGACGTGCAGTACGCCTCAGTACACAGCGTCATCGTGCCCCCATGAAGGCAATTGGGGTGAAGTGTCTTGCCCAAGGACACAACGCGGTTGCCGCAGGTGGGATTCGATCCGAGGACCTCTCGGCTTGCAGTCTGCACCTCTACCAACTGAGCCACCGCGCCCCCCAGATATAGCGACAACAACGGTTGGCCACTTCCGGTTACGATTTCTGTCATAGTGCAAAACGTGTAAGTTTTTGAGCAGTAAATAGACCAAAATTCAACAAAGTACGGAAAACCTAAACAAAAGTTTGAGGCATAACATGTATATAAACTCACAGAAAGTGCTTAATACAAATTTAAGTGACTATAAGTTGATATTCTGTCGCCGATAAATGAATAATTTTTTGTTGGAATCGCGTCATGGGGGCCACCATTTTGAGATAAACAAATGACCCCATCGATTCCCATTGTGATTACGCAAACACTTAGACGATGAATACCTTGAAAACAAATAACTAACAATATATTTTAAACATCATTGTTTATTTTTTATTGGGTCATATTTCAAGGTTTGTGATTTTTATATTTGTATTGATCAACGAAACATAGCCTATTTTCGTGCATGGAAAACGTCAACAAATATTCAATAACTCCCAATAACACACGAGCGATGTGATAGATAATTCCATTCCCTACATGGTGAATATATTTATTTCCATTTTGGTTTTCAATTTCATGGTGTTATGGCTCATCAAAAGCAACCACCCTGCCACAGTGGGATACATGGCGATTCGACCCCAGGTAGAATCTGCCCCAAAACGATGCTGCCCTGGAAGATTCGGCCCCACATTTCTAGCTGAAAGGTAGCAGTTTACCACAAGCCTACCAGAGTTAAAAATTTGCGCAACCTGGAGATAAGTCCTGCAAATTTAAGTGTGTAACCCATGTTCGTGTATTTAATCCACGGTCGGGGAGAGGTTCCGTATTGACCAAACACCCTCTGTCAGCATCAATTTCGGGGTTGATGCTGCCACAGTGTACCGTCCTATCGGGTGGGGACGTAAAATGGCTGACCTCTGTGCAGGGAGAGACACACCCTGTGCATGCTAAAGATCTATCTGTGGTAGCCTAGAGGGGAGCTGAAGAGATTCATCCCACAACCCCCTGAATTCATTGCATAATCATCAACCTGTTGAAGGCAGCAATTATATGAAGAAAGAAAGAAAGAATGATACTATTTTAGCATTATGTTAAGATGTACGCAGAGATGACGGAACGGCCCAACTGGTTGTTTGAGACATTCTGCTAGGATGAAATGAGCTTTACATGGGGATTCCTGGGTTGAGATGCCGAAGGCATCTCCTGAAGGCCTGAGGAGGGGTTGGGTACGGGAGGGGGTGTACCCTCCCGTAGAGGGGGGAGGGGTCTGCACCCCCCCGGAAAATATTTCAGATTTCAGCGCTCTAGGAGCGATTTCCAAGCATTTTGTTAGCACCTGAGAGCATTTACAGGCACGCCGATCAGCCAAAATTCTCCCTCATTGTTCACGTCAACCATTTTTTTTTTTGGGGGGGGGGAACAAACTTTTGGGGGCTTGTCCCCAGTCCGCCCATAGCTACGCCCCTGGTAGAGGTTGTGACAAAAACTAATCATGCATGTTTGCAAGGGGATATCCAGACTGGTACAATATAAAATACTCAGGGGACATCGCTATATACACATACCAGCTGATGAAGGAATATCAGGCAGGTGATCTGAAGATACTTCTCTAACACAGGTAATATATATTGCAATATTAACTGTTACCACACTTGACACATCTCAAAGTATGAAATTTTGAGCAAAGAGTAACTGCATGACATCCATGTGTGGACTTAGTGATTTTGACAGACAAAAAAAGCTGCCGTCCCGACCCAAAAACATGGATTTTTTTTTTTCTTTTTTCAAGTTCCCCCCAAAAATGTTGGTTGTAGTTTTAACAGTGCTAGAGCTTTCCTAAAATACGTACATTGGTTAGTTTTCTGGAAAAGATGCAAAAACTTGTGTTGTCGCTACCAGATATTGTTTATTGTGTATCGTGATGTGAACAGTGTGACTGTTGTCTTTTGTGTTCAAAAATTGCCATTACTGGTTACAATAGGATTCATGTAATGAAAAATGTACTGGAATGTGCATAGATCAATACCAAATCGTCTATTCGCGAGAGTGCAACCGAAAAGGACTGTGAAATCGATATGTATGATCGGGGGGGGGGGGGGGGGGGCTCATTAAAGCACGTGTTTGAAAACATAAACAAACATGGCGTCTTCGCGAAGTGCAGTGCAATTTTTTCGTGTCAAACTCCATGAATTCACTCCAATTCAGGCTAACCTAAGATGCGCATATAAAAATAAATATATCTACCGTATATGGGAGTCGGTATTAGCGGCATACAATTGACAAACAGTTCAAATTTTCGCTGCCAACTGTCCTAGTCGTAAATCTATCGAAAATTGCTGATAATTTGAATGGACGGAATCTGAACTTAGTGGGTGTAGCCGGCACGTTTAGATCGCTGTCGCTGAACTTCTTCAGTAACGGGTGCAGTGTGATATTGTTGATACTGAAGAATGTTTATATCTTCGGAGTTGTAAAAATGCATGAATTCATTTTTCAATGAATGGTGTCGAATATACATTAGACTGGTGCCACATACATCGAGATGAGGAGGTAAATTGATCTACCCAATCCGGAATGGATGGGGTCTATAACTTTCAAAGGTAATATATTATACTATTACTTTTGATTTTTGTCTTTTTATATATATTATATTTCAACTACCTTTGAAAATTTGTTTATTATATTATATATTACAACTACTTTTAAAAAGTAATAAATATTCTGATATTTGTTCCCATAATACAGATCACGACATGCATTTATAGAACAAAAGCTTCTGCTTGATATGGAGTCGTCGGTAATCGGAAAAAAAGTAACAGGAAAAAAAGTAACAGATTTGGGTAGGAAAAAAAGAAAAAGGAAAAAAAAGTAACACTTTCTTATTTTTATAAGGTAAACAAGTAACAGGAAAAAAAGTAACAGATTTGGGTAGGAAAAAAAAACAGGAAAAAGAGTCACACTTTCTTATTTTTATTTCATAAAAGTGATAGATTACTTAATTATGATTTAGTTATATTATTGAAACTAGTTAGATTATTAATTATCAGTATAAGTACTACATAGTACATAGTTATAAAATAATTTAACAAACTTAATTATGATTTAGTTAGATTATTACATATCACACCTTGTGTAATCTAATATTCTGGCCAATGCCAGTAAGAAAAGCTGAAATAGTAAGTGAACCTTGGGAATATAAACCACACAGATTTTTAAGTTTTCTATTCAGGGATTCAGCTGACTTCTGTTTGCGGATAACAGGCAGCAAACCAACTGACACCTGTTGAATAATTGTATTGGTCAGAGCTTGCTCTTTTTGAAACCATTGGATAGTTTTCCAGACTGATGGGTGCTGGTGGCCAACAAGATTGTAGAACTTGTTGTTCCAGCCTTCACATGCATTATTTGTACGAGATTCGCCATCCAGCGTAGCACTATTAACATTCCATGTAGCTGGGGGATAGGCTGGAGGAGTTAATCTAAGTCGTAATGGTGCCAACACATCTGAAGGTGCGGCGCGAGGTTGCCTGTATCTACCAGTGACATAATTTTCATCAAAATACCTCAACAGTTCCTCGGCTTCTTCTGGAACAATGTCTTTGAGGTGATTCATACCATCACGCACATCTGAAACTGGCAAGAATGCAAGTGCATCCAGTTTCCCACAAAACAGTCTGAAGTCTGTATCATCCCGATACAAATGCAACCACACGCTCACTTGCATCAGGTCCATTATCAAAGAAAAGGAATTGTTCAGAGTCTGATATTTTCTGAAACTCTTCTGGAATGGTCAGCTCAGACAGACTTTTGGGGACAGGAGGACTTCTTCTGTGGTATCTCAGACTCCGTTTGGCATTATCTAAGTCTGGCAGCATCAACTTGACTTCACTTTCAGCATTTGAAACAGCTGTTGCGAGGATCTGTGATGGCTTATCTAAGGAAGAAGCTGCTTGTTTTCGCATTTCATTTCTCAATTTAGTATATGCAATACTGACATTTTCTGGAGAATGGTTGTGTTGTCTAACTATTTCTGGGTTGTTGAAATCTGTAGTAGTACAGAGACTTGCACGGCAGTCTGATTTAGCACGTTTAGTGCATTTCCACCAGACCTTGTTCTTCCTTCTTACAGATACAGTGTACATGAAACCTTCATGACAAAGTTTTTTGCCCCTCTTATTACTCTCAATGACTTCCATGATGACTCAAGAACATTTAATGACTATGATGAATGAAAGGTTTTAGCGCGCCGAAGGCGCGCAGGGACGATGTGGGATTTACAAATCCCTTGCGACCCGGTTAACCTTATTTTTTTTCCTTGGATCACACAGGCCTAGCTTTCCTATTGCCCAAAATGGAGTCTGAGGGGGTTATGCACGCGGTTAGAATACCCGGCAGTTTACGTTGGAGTGTTAGATGGTCAATACTCAATCCCTCAACGCCTTTAAAACTATTAGAGAACGAGCTCTATTCGGTTCCAGCTCGGCGATGGCAGAGGTCTGAGTCCCACCATGGTGGCGAGCCAGAATGTAATGTTGTGCGATGGAAAGTTTATGGGAAGAAGAGAAAAGAAATGACTAATTCAAACTGCTGTCCAATATATAGTTTGCTGTGTGTTTATTTTTTCAAGAACATTGTTGTACATCAAAGAAGAGAATTCATGAAAGTAGCCACACTTGCTTGTGTTTATTTTTTCAAGAACATTGTTGTACATCAAAGAAGAGAATACTTGAAAGTAACCACACTTGCTGTGTGTTTATTACAATGTGTGTTCATTTGTTTCAAGAACATTGTTGTACATCAAAGAAAGCATGATGGATATCCTTGTAACAACATTGTCATAGCACACATGATCTCCAATCACAAAATAATTAAAAAAATAAAAAATAAAATTATTATTATAATTATTATAATGAAAAATGAAATAATGAAAAAACACTGTTACTTTTTTTCCTGTTGTATTATTATAATTGTTACTTTTTTTCCTGTTTCTTTTTTTCCGTTTCTTTTTTTCCTGTTACTTTTTTTCCTGTTACTTTTTTTCCTACATTCGGAGTCGTCAATTCTTAGAGAGTTTTAAAAAATAATGCAGAACACAAGGTGTTGTTGATGAAGGAACTGCAGGATGTACTGCATTGGCACAATACAATACATCATGCTTTTCTTTCATCAACACCACCTTGTGTTTTGTATTATTTTTTCTCCCAATACTATTAGGTGACTGTCTCCCACAATGATTGCTTAACCCTTTAACATATCAGCCAAGAAAAAATAAAACATTTGCTGAAGTAAGACTTACATGACCTGTAATTATTTCAATGAAATCATGAAAATGTGGGTGTCAATGGAACAGGGTCATCGAACCATTTCAAATGACATCCATGTTTACATGGTTTTACTGAAAACAGAGCTTTGCTTTCGACTGTAATTTGCTGTCACTAACATTACTTCCAAACAACTAATCAACACTCTTGTTATATTCTAGAGGATAAGTTTTAGTTCTTCATTTATGCTACAGTTTTTCTTCAGTTGACACTGTACTAATCACTTTGGTATTTTGTGTTACAGTTTTGTTAACCCTTTGAACCCTGGCGGTATCTTCCATGTCAGTTCAATAGAAGGAATTGGAAGAGACCATATTTATTGTTTGTGGGTAAACCAAATAATATTTTCAACGTGCAACCGTGGAGCTTACACGTTGAAAATATTGATTGGTCTACCCCACACTTTAACTTAGCAGCCACCCTATTGAATAAACTTACGACGAATAATGTTCCTGAGCCGGAAAAGCAGCCTCTCATGTTCAAAGGGTTAATCTCCTCATGCAAAGTTTGTCCATTGTTTAATAGGGCAGAGAAAAAAATAGGATTAAATATAAATACAATTGTCAATGTCATTCAATGGAGATATAGATCACACCATTGACTATGCTCGATCCGCAAGTATACAGAAGAAGTCTCCTTGGTTACGAATCGAAATTAAGTATTTTTATTGTTTACTAATCATATATATTTCATTTTCAGGTTATTTTATTCAACTTTGTGGGGAGTTAGTTTAGTATAGTAACTGGGACAAAGTTAGGAGGCCTTAAATAAAACTGTGAGCGCTAAGTTGTCGAACGGTTCGTCGTGTTGCCTTTTGTCGCGTGTTTACAATTTTCCCTGTCCGATCGCGTAATTTTGTCTTGATGATGGCGAGCAAGTCTGTTCAGACGGAGGTAAGTATGGAGGTAAATACGTGTAATATCGCGGTCCAGGTCAACGGTGCCAACGGAGTAAGTATTGGTGTGCAGACAGAGGTCACTGGGGGTGTCGGTCAGAGCCGGGTTGGTGGGGCCACCGATGGCGATATTAGGCTTCAAGTTTGTAAACAGTGTTCTATGATGTATGGGGACTGTCGCTCGATGGGATATGGAGAGGTATGTGCAAACTGTCAGGAAATGCTCCGCCTACTTGAGACAATTGTTAAGTTTGAGGGGGAGATTGCTGAGCTGAAGGGAAAACTTGGTAGGGCGGGGCTGTCTGGAGTTACGCCTGTGAAAGTGGCTTTCCGAGAAGGATGGAAGGTTGTCGGTGGTTCCAAGAGGAAACATGGGGGTAGAACCTTTGATGTGAATGAGGTAGGTGATGAGGTGGGGGCTGCTAGAAAAGTACGTAGGACAGATGAGGGGGGCCCAGGCCGGAGCAATGCTGTAAAGCGTTTGGCGTGGACTACCAAAAGTGGTAGGAAAGGGGGGGCCAGAGAAGCAGGTAGATAGGGGTGTAAAGTCCAAAGGCAGTGGGGAGTGCAGCACCAGAAACAGATTTGATGTGCTCGATTCGGAAGAGACAGAGGAGGAGATGGAGGTAGTTGCAACAGATAGTAGCTTGGGGTCTAGGCCAGGAAAAAGGAGGAGGGATCCGGGGGAAGACCAGGGGAGTAGTCCAGGTAGCTCAGGGCCTGGAAAGAGACGGAGGGACAAGGATAGGAGTAATCCTAGGTCAAAGATACCGATACCGATATTGATTCCGAGTGGGGCTGTTGGAGAGGAAGAGGACGCTGTAAACAATAGGAGACTAGAGGAGATAAATAGGGCGAGGTCCAAAAGTAAGTTGGTGGTTGCGGGAAGTAGCATAGTTCGGGGGATCGACAAGGTTGTCTGTGGTCCGGACAGTAAAAATAGAACAGTTCTGTGCTTTCCGGGGGCTAAAGTGGAGGACCTGAGGGATAGAGTGGACGGTATTGTAGCTGGGTCGGGGCCTGATCCGGTAGTGGTATTACATGTGGGGTCCAATAACATCAGGGAGAGGAAATCAGTTCGTTTGGTGGACACATACAAGGACCTAATTAGTAAGCTACTTAGCAGGAATGCTCGGATCATCGTTTCAGGGGTGCCCCCCGTTATGGGTGGTGGGAATGAAAGGAACTCGCGGATTATGGCACTAAACGAGGAGCTGGGAGAGCACTGCAAAGACTTGGGAGTACATTTCATTGACCACTGGGATTCATTCTGGGGATAAGGAGAGTTGTATGGGCGAGACGGATTGCATTTAAGTAGGATGGGTACAGACCTGCTGGGCCAAAAAATCTTACAGGTGGCTGGGCCTTTTTTGGAGAAAAGGGGGGTAGGGGACCACAGCCGGTAACCCAGAGTGGCACAAATGCTGGGAACATAGGAAGAACAACAAACATGCACAATACAGGGACATACCAGGGTTATAATAATGTGCCAGTGATGACATAAAAACAAAGATTCATTAAGTTTGGGTACTGCAACATCCAGGGTCTGCACAAGAAAGTAAGCGAAATATCAACAATGATGGACGAAGGAGACTTCGATATAATGGGTCTAAGTGAGACGTGGATACGACGGATGAGCGGGTTGATCAGATGAAGGGTTGCGTGTGGATAGGAGCTGGGCGAACTGAGGGTCAGAAACGGGGTGGGGGTGTTGGCATCTACGCTAAAGAGGAATTACAGCCCTCATTGATTACAGATCTCACAGAAGCAAGGACTCAGATTCCAGTATCCAACGAAATAGTCTGGGCAAAAATCAAGTTAGGAAGCAGGAGTGTTGCCGTTGGTGTTGTATACTTAGCAGTGGAGGGAAGTAAGCCCGAGTGGAATGATTCAATATATACAACTCTTAGATCGAATATCACAGAGCTTGGGAGCAGAGGGTTCAGTATTGTCCTAATGGGGGACTTCAATGGGCACATCGGGGATAAGGAGGAGGGCATACAGGGAGGTGATAGGAAAATTAACACGAATGGGAGGAAGATGTTGGACCTATCAAAAGAGCTTGGTTTAAAGATCCTGAACAGGGATGCGAAATGTAAGGGTAAATGGACCTGGGAGAGGAACGATAAGAAAACAATAATTGATTATATACTCACTGACGTTAGCGTATGGAGGGAGGTTATAGATGTTATTGATTAAGTCTTAAGGTCTTTGTGAATACTACTCACGAAGAGAGAAGAAAATTTTCAACTCGGAACTGTTTATAAGTATTGTTTTTAATATTAGTTTTATTTCAGGGAAGTTTTTATATATTTAGTTTTGCAAGTGTGTTTGGGAGGATCGTACGGTGTAATAAGGAGGTTTAGGTGATAGGTTTTTCCGGTTTTGTTGTTTGTTTGCCTTAGTTGCCTTTTTTCGTGTGTGTTTGTTGCCCTGGTGTTTTTGTCGTTTTTGGTCATTGTATAATATTTGTAGTCATGAGTGGTAAGTGCACGACGGGTGTTCAGACGGAGGTAAGTATGGGTGTTAAGGGAGGTCTGAGGGAGGTGAGTCGAGGGGTGCAGGTGGGGGAGAGTGAGGATCCGGAGGCATGCAGACAGTGTAATATGAGGTATGGTGGTGGTCGGTCACTGGAGAGTAGTGGGGTATGTGCGAATTGCAGGGATATTTTACAGTTGTTAGAGAAGTGTGTTGGATTTGAGCGGGAGATTGCAGAGCTGAGAGGGAGGTTGGGGAGGGCCGGTGTATCTGGAGTTACCCCGTTGAAGGTTACCTACGATGGTGAGGTGGAAGGTGGGTGGAAGGTCGTTGTGGATTCAAGGAGGAAAGTGGGAAGCAGGAAACGTGGGGAATAATGCTTGATGTGGGGGGTTTAACTGAGGAGGGAGGTTCTAGTAGGAAAATTCGGAAGGTGGCGTCAGGTCAGGGCTGCGTCGAGTCCGGAAGCCAGAGTCGGCGTAAGGCTGCCAAGGTTGCTAGGCGGTGTTTAGAAAACAGGTTTAGTGTTTTAGACTCTGATACCCCTGGGGACGAGAGTGAGGGGGAAAGTGTGGGGGGTGAGATGGTTGGTGATGATGATAGGCCATTCGGGGTAAGGAGGGCGGTCAAGAGAAAGAGGGGGCCAGGAGCTTGCAAAACGAGAGGAGGTGCAGATGATATAGGAACTGGGGCCAGAGGAAGAAAATTAGTTGTAGCGGGGAGCAGCATTGTACGTGGGATTGACAATGTTGTTTGTGGTCCTGATAGTTCCAATCGAACAGTATTGTGCTTTCCGGGGGCGAAGGTGGAGGATCTCAGGGACCGGGTAGACGGCATTGTGGCAGGGTCAGGGCCGGAACCGGTAGTGGTGGTCCATGTGGGGACCAATAATATCAGGGAGAGAAGGTCAGTAAGTTTGGTGGAGTCGTATAGAGGCTTAGTCGGCAAACTGTTAAGTAGGAATGCAAGGGTAGTCGTATCCGGGGTCCTTCCTGTCCTTGGAGGTGGGGACGAACGGAACTCAAGGATTTTGGCACTAAATGAAGAGTTAGAGGATTACTGTGTTGATCTAGGAATTCCCTTTATCGACCATTGGGACACGTTTTGGGGCAATGGGAGCATGTACGGGCGTGACGGGCTGCATCTTAGCAGGGCGGGGAAACGGGTATTAGGGGATAAAATTCTACGGGTAGCAGAGCCTTTTTTGGAGAGGAGCGGGGTGGGAGGTCAGAGGCAAGTATAACGAGAGTGGACATAGGTGGGGTGAACAAGAGTGAGGGGGACAGAATAAGTTTACCAAGACTAGCACCAGAAAACAATGGGCCCAGTAGGCGGAAGCCAATGAACCTCGGTACCCTGAAAGTGGGTTATAGCAACATCCAGGGTCTCCACCGGAAAGTAAGTGAAATTGCTACATTGATCGAGGCAGAGGAGTTTGATGTCATGGGCATAAGCGAGACGTGGGTAAGACACGAGGAATGGGTAGACCAAGTAAGCGGGTGTGTGTGGATAGGTGTAGGGCGAACGGAAGGCCAGAAAAAGGGGGGAGGGGTAGGCATGTACATTAAAGAGGATGTAAAACCGTCGCTGATTACAGATCTGGAAGATATCATCACCTCGGCTGATGTGTCAAAAGAAATTGGATGGGTAAAGATCAGTCTGAGAAACAAAAGTATTGCCCTTGGGATTGTATACTGTGCGGTGGAGGGAAGTAAACCCGAGTGGAATGACTCGATATACTCAACACTAAGGTCCAATATCACTGAACTAGAAAACAGGGGGCTCGGTATAATTCTGATGGGCGACTTTAATGGACACATAGGTGACAAGGAAGAAGGCATAGAGGGTGGGGACAAGAAAGTCAACAGGAATGGAAGGAAGCTGTTGAACTTCACAAATGAGCTCGGTCTGAAGATTCTGAACAGGGACGCTAGATGTAAGGGGAAATGGACCTGGGAGAGAAACGACAGAAAATCAATAATTGACTACATTCTCATAGATATGAATTTATGGAGGGAGGTGATAAGGGTAGAAGTGGATGATGAGGGCAAAATGGAGTTGGATAGTGACCACAACTTGATTACAGTGACGATGAGGGCCAAAAACCTAGAGAAAAGGAAAGGAAGCTTCAAGGAGATTTGGGAACTCAAAAAGGATGCCGACTGGGCGAAGTTCGAAGAAAAACTGAAACCAAAGCTTGCAGCCGTACACAAGGGGGGTAGTGTCCAGAAGATGGCCGACGACATAGTTGCGAGCCTAGTGGAGGCAGGGAAGGAAAGTGTAGGAAAGATTAGGGTGCCAACACGGGAACTTGGGTACAGAGTGAACGAAGAATTGAAAAGGGCCATAAAGGTTAGAAAAGATAAATGTGCTGCATACAGGAGAAGTAGAAAACTTAAGGGGGTGGAAAGCAATGAGGCCATGGTGGCAAAGGAAGAATACCAACAAGCACGAAATAAAGTAAATAAGATTAAAGACGACAACCGGAGAGTGCGAAATAGCAGTCTTATTAGGACGATAAGAACGACAGGGGGGTCGAGTTCGAGCGTATTTTGGAAATGGGTGAACAAACGTAACAAAGGGAATAACCAACAGAGCATTAAAGTAGATGACAGAGTTACAGAAGAGCGAGATCAAATCGCATTAGAACTAGTCAAGCACTGTGAAAAGGTAAACGATAAGCGATGGGGCATGGGGAACCCACCGGAGTGTCCGAACCAGGTCGAGGAAAATCTCTCGGACTTCGTGTGCAGCGAAATCAAAACTGAGGAGGTGCGAAGGGTGATCTCAAAATTGAGGAATGGAAAAGCGGGAGGGGTGGACGAAATTCCTAACGAGTTTATCAAAAAAGGGGGAGAGGAACTCTTGGAAAGCCTGACTGCCCTATTCAATTTAGCCATAGAAAAACAAGAGGTCCCAAAGGAGTGGAGGGAAAGCAAAGTGACGTTTATTCACAAAAAGGGGGAAAAAGACGTTTTGGATAACTATCGAGGGATCTCTGTCAGTAGCAACATTGGAAAGGTTTTCTGTAAAGTCCTTTATGGGAGACTAGAGGAGGTAATTGAGGAGAAGGGTTTTTTGGGAGAAATCCAGAATGGCTTCAGGAAGGGAAGGAGAGTAACCGACCATCTTTTCACGCTATCCCAAATGATAGAATCCGCGAAAGCAAAAAAGAAAAAGATGTTTATGGCCTTTTTGGATGTCAAAAAGGCATACGATAGAGTATGGAGGGAGGGTATGTGGCGCAAGCTGGAGGCTCTGGGCTTAGGATGCGAGTTTGTTGGAATTATGAAAGCATTATATAAAGATGTACAGAGTGAACTTAGTCTGGGAAACATTACAACAAAACGTGTGCCTATGGAGATAGGCCTAAAACAGGGGTGTATCCTTTCGCCAATCCTGTTTGCATTGTACATCAAAGGTTTAGGAGATGAACTCCTGCGTAGCGACGAGGGGGTAGCAGTTGGGAACTTGAAGATCCCAGGGCTATTTTTTGCAGACGATATGGTTCTAGTGTCAGAAAGCGAAGAGGGGCTAACGAAAATGCTGGGAATTGTTGGGAAATATGGGAGCAAATGGAGACTCGAACTTAATGAAAGCAAGAGCAAAGTTATACCTGTGGGCCGCAAAGTGGACCCCACTCGAAGGTGGAGAGTGGGTGAGTTCTGCATTCCGGAAGGGAGCAGCAAACTTCTCAGTGTAGGAGAGACAGGTGATTACGAGTATTTGGGGGTAAATATAAACATTACAGGAAGAGGCATCTACCGAAACCACACAAATAAATTGATTCTGAAGGGGAAGCGAATCCTTAACCAAATGAAACTTATAGGGAGAAACAGTTTCAATAAGGTTTTCGTGGGGAAAACCATTTGGGAAATGGTGGGGCTGCCAAGTATAACATACGGTACGGAAGTGGTACCTCTAAACCAGACGGCCATAAAGAGCTTGGAAATCTTACAGAACGATGCAGGCCGATGGATAACGGGGTCGAGCAATGCCGCAGCGCTAGAAGCAATCAGGGGTGAGCTTGGGTGGATGAGGATCAAGGACAGGATAGACCTGTTGAAACTCGGTTATCTTAATTATTTGGTGAATCTCCCCGACAGCCGATGGTGTAAAGTAATGTTCCTGCAAATCTTCAACTCAAATATCAAAACGGGGTGGATGGTCCAAGTGAGGGAGCTAGTAGAAAACTACTCATTGGAGATCTCGGACCTGGACGTTGGGGCAAACCAGGGTAAAAAAATCGTCAGAGAAAGGGTCTTGGAGGATTGTAACCGTAATTGGCGAGAGGGGGTCAAATCAAAAAGGTCTTTGGGTGGCCTGCGTGATAAAGAGAGGCCAGGTTTTGAAGAGTACCTTGATGGCACATTTGGGGGGTCACTGCTGTTCAAGCTGCGGTCGCGATCCCTGGAGCTGAGGGGAAAAATTGGGAAAGACGGTGAAAGGGAGTGACAGAATTGTAACTTGGGCATGGTGGAGACCCTGGAACACTTCCTTCTAGAATGCCCTAAGTATCAGTCTAAAAGAATGAGATTCACTGGGAGTATAATGGGGAAGTGGGATGGGAGAATGAAGGACATGTGGTTAGGGGGAGACTCAAAGGAGAGGGTTAATGTGCTAATCGGAGAGATAGGGAAGAATGGGGCAAGGGATGTCATCAAGCAGTTCGTCTCCGAATGTTGGGAGGAGAGGAGAAGCGTGGGAACAGGGAGGCAGTTGGGAGTTCAGGGGTAACCAAGGCCTTCTCGTTCGAGAACCGCGACAAATCAGCGGCTGGCCAAAGTGTTATTATTATTATAGATGTAGAAATAGATGACGAGGGAAAAAATGACTTGGGTAGTGATCACAACCTGATAACAGTTAAGATTATGGGCAAAAAGACGAATAGAGACAGAAATACCTTCAAGGAAGTTTGGGGACTAAAACAAGGAGCCGACTGGAAGCAGTTTCGGGAAAAACTAAAACCAAATCTTGAATGTATACCTAGGGATGCAAATGTCCAGAGTATTTCAGATGGCATAGTAAATAGCCTAACAGAGGCAGGGAAGGAGTGTATAGGAAGGGTGAGGGTCCCAACGAGAGAGCTTGGATACAGGGTTAAAGAGGGACTGAAAAAGGCTATAAAAGAAAGGAAGGTAAAATGCGCTGCTTACAGAAGAAGTAGGAAGCTTAAAGGGGTGGATAACAATGACACGAGACTAATGAAAGGAGAATATGAACTGGCACGGAAAAAGGTGAATGAGATAAAGAATAATAATAGGAAGGAGCACAACTGCAGTCTTGCCAGAACAATAAAGAAAACGGGGGGTTCGAGCTCAAACGTATTTTGGAACTGGGTAAATAAACGGGGGAAAAGTAGTGTGCAGAGTATCAAAGTGGATGGGGAAAGTACAGAAGATAAAGGCCGTATCGCTTCAGAGTTAGTCAAGCACTGGGAAAAGATAAACGATAGGCGATGGGGCAGTGGGTCCCCACCAAAAAGAAATACACTGGTGGAGGAGAACCTATCCAATCGTGTATGTAGCGAAATAACGGCAGGAGAAGTGCGGAACGTGGTCTCGAAATTAAAAAATGGTAAAGCGGGAGGGACTGATGAAATTCCGAACGAATTCCTCAAAAATGGAGGGGAGGCACTTATTGAAGTCCTGACAAACCTTTTCAACCTGGCTCTGCGAAAGCAAGAGGTCCCCAGAGAGTGGAGGGAAAGTAAGGTGTCGTTCATACACAAAAAGGGGGATAAGGAAGTTCTAGATAACTATAGGGGGATATCAGTTAGTAGTAACATCGGAAAAGTATTCTGTAAGGTCATATACGGTAGACTAGAGGAAGTTATAGAAGAGAAAGGTTTTTTAGGAGAAATTCAAAATGGTTTCAGGAAAGGACGAAGAGTCACTGATCACCTATTTACACTCACCCAACTGATAGAATCAACAAAGGCTGAAAAGAAAAAGATGTTTCTGGCATTTCTAGATGTGAAAAAAAGCGTACGACCGAGTGTGGAGGGAAGGTATGTGGCGAAAGCTCGAGGGCATCGGACTGGGGGGGGGGGGGTGACTTTGTGGGAATCATGAAAGCACTGTATACAGATGTGCAAAGCCAACTCAGTCTAGGGAGTATCACTACAAAACGAGTCCCTATGGATACAGGCCTCAAGCAGGGGTGTATCTTTTCACCGATTTTGTTTGCATTGTATGTTAAAGATGAATGTAGGACGTTTCGGACACGGACGTTTCGGACCGGACGTTTCGGACTAGGACGTTTCGGACTAGGACGTTTCGGACTAGGACGTTTCGGACAGAAATATTGGACAGGGCGGACGTTTCGGCCAGAATGTATTTGGGTGTACTTTTGAGATTGTTCTCTTGTGGGTGGAAGGGAGGGGGAGGGGGTGGGGTGGGATGTAAATTGTAAAATGAAAATGAACAACATTTGAAAGTTTTATAATTTTTTAAAACTGTCATAAAATTTACCTGATATTATACATAGCACAACAAACATGAACATTTAAAAACAGGTTATAACTAATATTACAATAGCAAAACAATAGCACAATACAATTCTAATGTTACTTGTTGTTTCTGATTTATATAGTTTATAGAAATTACAAAGAACTAGAAAAATAAAATTTTCATGCTGGTGGCTGAACATTTCGCTATAAAAATTTAGTAACAGATTACGGGTTATAATTTAGAATGAAAAGTTTGGGTTTTTTTCACTTTTTCAAGTCTCTTTTAATTTATATATAATATAAATTACAAGGAACTGGAAAAAATAAAATTTCTATGCTTTTAAATGAATATTTAGAATATGAATATTTAGCTATAAAATTTAAGTATAGACTACCGGAAATAATTTGTCATGCTACTGGTTGGGTATACTTTTCCAAGTCTCTTTTAATTTATATATAATATAAATTACAAGGAACTGGAAAAAATAAAATTTCTATGCTTTTAAATGAATATTTAGAATATGAATATTTAGCTATAAAATTTAAGTATAGACTACCGGAAATAATTTGTCATGCTACTGGTTGGGTATACTTTTCCAAGTTCTTTTTAATTTATATAATTTATGAATTCCAACGAAATAGAAAAAATACATTTTTCATCTTATTGATCAAATATTTCTGAGTTTATAAATTTGGTTGACCACCACGCAGATTACAGCTTACACCTCGGAGAAATTCTGGTATGCTTTTACGACCAGACAACCTATCCTCACACAAATTTTGAAGACGGGATTGTAATTCAGTGAATACTTTTTTTGTTCTTTTTTTTGGTCTTATACCACGTTCAAGCTGGAGCAACACACCTTTGACACGTGCACATTCAGATTGTAAACATTCAATCAATTTCCAGATACTTGGGTGACTATGCCCAATAAGTCCTTGAAATTTATTATTCCAACCTTCTGAGATATTATTTGTTCTGGGCAGGTTGGCAATAGTGACATCATGGACATTCCAACTTGAAGGTGGAAATAAAGGAGGCACTCGCCTCAACCTAACAGTCTGAATACCATTCACCTCTCTTGCTGGTCTCTGACGAAGTTGACCATTAACATAAGTATTGTCAAAATATTCAACGAGAGGTTCTGCTTCCTCTGGCATTGTCTCTTTCAAATAATTCATGCCCTCATTAACTTCAGTTACAGGCAGAAATGCCAAAGCGTCTATTTGACCACAAAAAAGCCGAAAATTATTGTCTGACTCATATAAACTTGAAAGACCTAACGACTGAATTTTACGCCACACAGACTGAGAAAGATGATAAAAACAATATTGAATGTTTACATGGTTTCCAAAGACAGAATGAACAGAAAGCTGAACACTTCTTTCGAAATCAATAATAACTGTTGTTGGATCACAGTCAGCTTCTGCCAGTTTACTAAACAGAGTTTCATAACTAGTTTGAGTCTTCCGTTGGAGTAATGCATAAACTAATGGCAAAAACACATTATCTACCCGACCATGAATGACATATAACTGATATAAAATATTTGGAGCTACTGAAAATGTTCCATCCATGCACCAAGTGTCACAGTTTGCAAGCAGCTGCAAATGTTGTTCTGTTGCAAAAATAATCACACGCTCATCAGCATTAGGACCATTGTCACTAAATAAAAATGGAATGGGTTGATCACCTGAAGTCATAGTCCATTCACCAACTATTTCTAACTCGCGGAGTGTTTGTGGATCTTTGGGTCGATGTTGGGCTCTAGCCCTCCTGAGTACTCGTTTGGCAACGTCTGAATCTGGAAGACGAGCTTTCACTTCATCAGATACTGTTAAAAGCATATTTGTGAATATCTGGTTTGGCTTATCATTAGTTGTACTGGCCATATTCTTCATGTTTTGTCTACATTTAGAAACATCTACTTCTGTTTGGTCAGCTAAGTGAGAATGAATCTTTGTTAGAATTGGACATTCATAACAGTCATTAGTCTTTAAGGTAGCTGCACAAGTTACAGGGGAGTCTCGTTTCACACAGCGCCATGTTATAGATTTCTGTTTCTCTGAGATTGACTTAATAGTGTACATGTGTCCCTCAAAACACAATTTTTTTCCACCTCTTTTTGTTGATAATATTTCCATCTTGAGGCAACTAAGAAGCAACAAATTATGAGGAGACAGTGATAACAGAGAATTTATATTAAAAAAAGCAGAATAGTTTTGAAGCCACATAAGTCAGAAAAAATAAAAGGACACTTTGAAATTAAGTGTTGCAACAACAACAAGAATTGATCTAAAAATTATCTGCCATAAAAATTTAGTATGAATCACTGTAAAAACACACTCAACAATGAGGGAAGCTGAGAAACACTCTTGCTATTAATTGTAGCTGTGGTGAAATTGCTATAAAAACACAAAGCCAGAAGATAAGAAGCTTTGAAGTCTAAAAAGCCTGAGAGAAAGAAAGTAAAACAGATGCCCACAATTGTGTTTTTGATAGTAAACTGAATGAATGGAGTATGATACATTGTAGCTTTATTTCAAAATTTTTCATCAGTTTGCATTACCACTATGTTTTACAAAAAGGCTCCCCCCCCCAAAAAAAAAATTCCCTAATAAGCAAAACTCTTTTGTAACAAAAATTTGTGAAAAATTAAATAAATTGAAAACCCACTAACAATATCCATATAAAAATATCCACTAAAAATTATATAAAATATAAAAAAAGTCCGAAACGTCCGGGGTCCGAAACGTCCTAGTCCGAATCGTCCATGTCCGAAACGTCCGGTCCGAAATGTCCTAGTCCGAAACGTCCGTGTCCGAAACGTCCGTCCACCGTTAAAGATTTAGGGGACGAACTAATTCAGAGTGCGGAGGGGGTAAATGTTGGAGACATAAAGATACCAGGCTTATTCTTTGCAGACGACATGGTGTTAATGTCTAGAACTGAACAGGGGCTAGAGAAACTGCTGGAAATTGTTGGTAGATATGGGAACACTTGGCGGCTCGAACTAAATGAAAATAAAAGCAAGGTAATACCCGTTGGACGCAAGGTAGATATGACGAAGAGATGGAGAGTGGGGGAGTTCTCAATCCCCGAAGGGGAAAGCAAACAAATCACTGTAGGAGAAACGGGAGAGTATGAGTATCTAGGGGTAAGCATAAATATAACGGGAAGAGGGGTGTACAGAAATTACTCAGCCAAACTGATTCTGAAGGGGAAAAGAATTCTGAACCAACTAAAACTTTTAGGGAAAAATAGTTTCAACAAGGTCTTTGTGGGGAAAACACTGTGGGAGAGGGTGGGTTTACCAAGTAAAACGTATGGCACGGACGTGATTCCATTAAACCAAACCGTTACTAAGAAGTTGGAAAATACTCAAAATGATGCCGGCAGATGGATAACAGGGTCGAGTAATGCTGCAGCTTTGGAAGCAGTAAGGGGGGAGCTTGGGTGGATGAAAATCAAGGACAGGGTAGATTTGGGAAAACTGTGTTACTTTAACTACTTGAGAAACCTGCCTGACAACCGGTGGTGCAAATTGATGCTCGATACCATTTGGAATTCTAATATAGAAACGGGGTGGTCAAAACATGTGAGGGAACTAATGGACAATTACTCTATAGAGGTCACAAACATAGAAGTAGGAATGAAAGAAGGCAAAAGGTTTGTCAAAGAGAGAGTCATGGAAGATTGCAATCGAAACTGGCGAGCAGGGGTTAGCGTGAAAAGATCACTGCAGGGGTTACAATATAAAGAAAAGCCAGCTTTTGAGAAGTACCTAGATGGCACCTTTGGAGGGTCACTGCTGTTCAAACTGAGATCAAGATCACTGGAGCTTCGGGGAAAAATTGGGAGAGATGGGGAAAAGGGATGCCAAATGTGCCACTCTGGAGTAGTGGAGACCCTGGAACATTTTCTCTTGGAATGCCCACAGTATATACCTCATAGAATAAAATTTACTGGAAGAATAATGCAGAAGTGGGGTGAAGAAACAAAGGATAGATGGCTGAAGGGGGACACGAGGGAGAGGGTAGGAATGCTTATTGAAGAAATTGAAAAAGAGGAAGTGAGGGACACTATTAAGCAGTTTATATCTGAATGCTGGGAGGAGAGGAGGGGAAGAGGGGGTGGGGTGCAGGGGGAATGATGGCCTCCTCTTACGAGGACCGCGACAAGTCAGCGGCTGGCCAAAGAGTTATTATTATAGCTTCAAAAACACTCTGTCGCCTGCATTCATCCAATGTCAGAAGTTTGGGCATATAGCCAATAAATGTAAAGGGACTCTAACATGCATGAGATGTGGAGGGGAACACCTAACCAAATCATGCAGATTGAATTCCCCCTCCTGTCCCAACTGCAAAGGAGATCATACAAGTAACTATCGCGGGTGTGCCCATTATAAAAAAGTAAAGACAAACATCGTACTTAAAAAACTAAACCTAATTAAACCTAACAACGCCTCTTCTCCCCACACTGTTTGCTCCCTAGTCGCAGGAGCACTCTACTCGGTATTGAATAAACATGTCAAAACCAATCTGTCTGACATCTGTCAAGATGTAAGCCGATCAGCGTCCCGGCTATTTAAAACTCAAATCTCGGAATCTCTAATCAAAGCCGCAATTAATGTTAATTAACGCCATCACTTATCACTAACAAAACACCGCAACTTAAATTCAACCCCATCATGAATAAGTTACAAATAGCCGTGTGGAACGCTAGAAGTGTTAACAATAAAAAACTTCAAATGAGCCGATACTTCAAAGGCACAGACATTATCTGTATCTGCGAAAATTGGCTTTACCCCAGCAGAAATTTCTCAATAAGTGGGTTCAGCAGTTTTAGAAGAGACCGACAAATCACTAAAGATGGCGGCGTTGCTCTTCTAATAAAGCAGAACATCAAAACCAAAACAATAAAAACTGATCACCTCGATGCAGAGGTGATTGCAACTGAAATCACAGTCGACAATAAAAACATCGCCATTGTTTGTTATTATAACGACCCGAGCAAAATTGTTTCTGACACTGTCTTTGAATTCTTTACGAGGAAAAACAAACACTGCATTTTCCTCGGCGACTTCAATGCCAAACACCTGTACTTTGGCTGCAACAAAACCAGCCCGAACGGTGAAGCCCTCTTCGAAATTATAAAAAAAACATAACCTTCATGTGGTCATGAAAGACAACTCAGCAACCTATATCAGTAACAACCCACTATTTTCATCTGATATCCTCGATCTAATTATCGCCAGTGACTCCCTGATAAACCACATCGATGACAACTGGGTCGGCGATGATGACTTAGGCAGCGATCACCTCCCGGTCCAAGCCTCACTGCAGCTAGGAAACAGCCCACTCAGGTACCCCCCCCCCCCCCCCACGCTCCGCAGAAATTTTAGAAAAATTAATTGGAATCTCTACCGCGAAATCATCGATATCAAACTCACAAACACCCCCCCCCCCCCCCCCCCCCCCCATCTAATGCAGCGGAACTCGAAAGCCAATGCGAGGGCATAGAGAAAACCATTAACTCAACCCTAAACGAAATATGCCCAAAAGAAGAAGTGCGCCCCTGGAGAAATACTATCTCGGGCGACACACTGTCACTAATCAAAACCAAACGTAGAGCTTTTCGCGCTCTTAAAACCGAAACTGACCCCGGCAAGAAAGCTGACCTCAAAAAAACATATAACCGCCTTCATGGCGAAGTCAAGGAAGCCCTCAAAGCTGAAAAAAAGCCAACTGGGAAAGGCAACAGACAATCTAAACGGGGTCCAAGATGCCAAAAAATTCTGGGACTCTTTCAAAATCCTAACAGGGCAAAAAAACAAGGGCGGCAAAGCTGCTGCCAAACCTCTTAAAAGGGAAGACGGTTCCTTCACGCGCACCGACAAAGACAAGGCCGACACTTTTGCCGACCTCCTAAGAAAAACGCATCGCCCGTATCAAGGCACGGGCAATGATGACGCCGCCATCAACGCGATCGATGACCTCATCAATGAACACTCTGAAATCTATCGTGACCCCAAATTCGATAACGAGTCAGAAGACGGAGATGACGATGACCTCGTCACCCCCATCACTAATGATGAAATCATCAACGTCATAAAAAAATGCAAAACATCTTCCTCACCCGGCGAAGACGAAGTAAGCTACAAAATTCTAAAACAAAGCCCATACTCCCTAATCGAAAAACTAAAAAAACTGTTCAACGCATGCCTCACCCATGGCCATTTTCCAAAATGTTGGAAAAAAGCCATCGGTGTCATGATACCAAAACCGGACAAGGACCCCTCCGATCCAGCCAGCTACCGCCCAATCAGCCTACTCAGCTGCATTGGTAAGACATTCGAACGAATCCTTACCAATCGGCTCGGGGGGCACCTTGAAGACAACGATTTTTTTAATAAATGGCTACAAAATTCTAAAACAAAGCCCATACTCCCTAATCGAAAAACTAAAAAAACTGTTCAACGCATGCCTCACCCATGGCCATTTTCCAAAATGTTGGAAAAAAGCCATCGGTGTCATGATACCAAAACCGGACAAGGACCCCTCCGATCCAGCCAGCTACCGCCCAATCAGCCTACTCAGCTGCATTGGTAAGACATTCGAACGAATCCTTACCAATCGGCTCGGGGGGCACCTTGAAGACAACGATTTTTTTAATAAATGGCAAAGAGCCTACAGAAACCGCAAAGAAGGCATCCAACATGTCTACCGACTAGTCACCCAAATGAAAACCGCTACCAACAATCAGCAAATAGGCGCGGCAGTCCTGTTAGACGTCGAAAAAGCATTTGACTCCGTTTGGCATAATGGAATGCGCTACAAATTATCAAAAATGAAACTCCTCAAGAAATTGCTCAGATTACTATCCTCTTTCCTTAATGATCGCGAAATTAAAGTCAGAGTGAACAACGAAATGTCTGACAGTGTCCCCCTTGAAGCAGGCACCCCCCCCAAGGATCCGTCCTGAGCCCCCTCCTTTACATCCTCTATGTAAATGACCTTAACTTCTCCGAAGATCGTGTACAAGTCTCCCAATTCGCGGATGACAAGGGCCTCTGGGACTCTAACAATACGGCCAATCTGCTCCAAAAACCCCTGCAACGCGCTCTCGATGACCTAGAACAATGGTGTGCCAAATGGAGAATTAAGCTAAACGCCAATAAAACCCAACGAATCACCTTTACTCGCAAGAAAAATAAACGAGATTTTGACCTAAAACTTATGGATAACACCCTCCCAGAATGCAAAGAAGCGAAATTCCTGGGCATCACCATTGATCAGAAACTGCCCTTCAACAAACATACCGACGACATGGCGAAAAAAGTTACTAAACGAATTAACTTACTGAAAATGCTCAAGGGAACTTCATGGGGGCCAACCAGTCCACCCTACTCAAACTATACAAATCCTTTGTGCGCCCAGTACTCGAATACGGTGCAATAATACTAACTGACCTCAACCAAACTAATATGGGAAAACTCCAGAGGGTCCAAAATCACGCGCTGAAAGTTGCCCTCCGCGCCCCATGGGACACACCCATAAAAACACTTCATGACAGGGCCGATATCCCCACTATTAAAGACCGCCTAGCCACCCTGGCCGCGAAAAATCATGACCGGTTAGCCGACAGCGAACTAATCTCCGAACTTGGAGTAATTTGCGAAAGCCGACAAAAGCCCAAAAATTGCAATCAAAACTAAGACCGCTCGAATAAAAATTAGGGAATGACAAAGTGAACTGCGATCCCCGACGCCCCCGATTACCCCTAAACTAAATTAAAATAAATAAGTCCGCAACCAGCGAAGGGTACAACAGGAAAGAAACACCCTCGGGTGTGGTCTAGTGTGCTAGACCTGTTGCCCTCCCGCTGACAGCCTCGGAAGCTCAACCCGCATTAAACGATCGCGATCCCCGGCACCCTCAACTTCAAATAAACTTAAACTAACCTAAATAAGGCCACTTCCAGCGAAGGACACAACAGGAAAGAAACACCCTCGGGTGTGGTCTAGTGTGCTAGACCTGTTACCTTCCTACTGCAAACTAGGAAGTTCAGCCCACTTAAAACGCTCGCGATCCCCTGCACCTTAAAACTAAATAATAAATAGGGAACGATTGGGGTCCCAAGCACGAGAGTGTGTTACTGCTCTTACGAATGTAAAGATTTGTGCATCTCATACTCTCCCCCATCGCGACAAGCACACACACAGCACAATACCACACGAGAGTATGTTACTGCTCTTACGAATGTAAAGATTCGTGCATTCCATACTCCCCCCACACACACAGCAGATACCACAAGGACACGCAACTAAAGAGGTGCTACTTTTATCTTTACAGTTTACATATTCTAATGAAAACTAATTCTACCTTCTTCTTTTAAGCAGGTACACAGAAGATGTTTTTTGACCAGCACCCCAATAACCGCTACAGACAGTCTAACCGTTATGGAAACAGTCACCCCACGGTTTCTGAACATCCTCCGCTCCATCCCTAAAAGTGGTCAACCACTTTAAGGGAGGCGAGCGTTGGTCCTGCGTCCCGCCTCTGCCCCTTTTTGTAAGCGCAATGCGCATCTTTTGTCCCAACCCAATAGGATTACAATGCAGGCCTGCCCCCGAACCAGGGAAGTTCGGGTCTTCTTCTTGGTGGTCCCCGAAAGGGGTCGTTGTTGTTTTCCTCCAAAGAGTCCAACTATAACAGAGATAGCCTGAGGCAGATTATACTTGCCAGTGATGGCCATCACTCATTATTATCCTCGAAGCGGCAGACTACACTTGCCCGAAAATCCAGAACGACTGCACCCTCGGGGAGAGGTAGTACCTTTGTGAGAGGACCCAACCTCCCACACTGGTCCTCACTCGAGGGTTCAACCGACATCTGCCAATGATACTACCCATCCACAACTGGACACTACTGGAGACACCTGCCGAGTACCGGATCCTGTTCCTCCTTCAACACGCCTTGACATGTGAGAGCCATCCTATACAGTCACAGAGGGTCGAAAGGGGCTTGTCCCCCATACCGTCCCTGCGCGCCTTCGGCGCGCGAAATCATCATTTCGGCGTCATTCATCCAAAATTCTCATTTGTGTTTGACCGTCGATGAGAGTGGATACATTGCACTCCTGTCACCACTCTTCGCCACAAAACTATACACAAATCGAAGAGTAGGAATCCGAAGAGTCAGAACAATCTCAAACACGCGAAGGAGAAGCAGAATTTGTGGAATCTCAACAAGAAAATCAAATGGACGATTCTGTTGATCAAATGGAAAGTATGGTAGGGTGTTCCAACAACGATAACCAGGAAGATTTCGAAAACGTTATGAACAGTTATATAGAGGATGCAATAGATAAAGAAGATGGATTTGAAGCAGCAGCTACATCTCTACATCACAGCACCAAACAAGCCACTGGAGGAAGATATTTATTTTAGCTGGATACGCGAAGAATTTCCGTAAAAATCCAATATACTAAGAAAATTTAAGAGATGCCATCGCGAAAAAGAGGACTATGACTTTGAAAAATCCCGAAAGCATGCCTTGGAGAAACGAAAATGTCTTCGACGACATGGCGAAATACTCGTTCGAAGCTGTCTCTAAAATTAGTTGGGCTAAAAATCAATCCAAATCGACAGGGTTGAGCGAATATGAACCCAAACGGGTTCATATTCACTCAGGCCATTCGATTTGGGTTAATTTTTAACCCAACTGATTTTAGAGTGTAAAGGTGAATCAGACGGGGAATCCAGTGGCGAGCCAAGGAGAAATTTTCCGTTTGACTCGGTCAGGAAGAAAAGGTGAAAACCGAATTTTCCGTTTGTTCATAGAGAAATAAATTCGTTTTTGTGCTGATCGTCGAAGAGTGGAGTTGTTTTGCAAAATATTCTCGGCACTGCTCAAATTAAAAGATGACTCACATAAACAAATCATCAAGAACGATGTTGGGTCGAAGCCGATTTTCCAGAAACTGGACGGAGTCCGGAAGAAAACCCCACACTGTCGCGAACTCGGCGCTGGGAGCTGAGTTAGACCGACGCCGTGATTCCTTCTCTGCCAAATTGGCCTGAAATAGGTTCGATTTCCGTTAGGTGTGATTCCTAATCACTTCAGGCTGTGTAATGGAAAGAATGATTTAAAGTAACAACGATTCTTTTATTTACACATAAAAATAAAGCCGTTTCAATATTTCGACAATCAACAATTCGATTCTTTTCACAGAAAATGGGTTGCTAGGGTTAAACAATTCTCAACAATTATATAGTCATTTTATAGCCCTGTACTGGCACTATAGTCTACACACTGGAAATGTTACTACCGTGAGCTCGCCATAAGAGCTTCACAAATCTGAAATGTTATTACCGTGAGCTCGCCTTTAAGAGCTTCACCCGCTTAGGCTCAAATGTCAACGTCTGCGCGTAACTGTACCTCAGGCTGTCGGAGGGTTCGACCAGCAATGTTTGTCATCTATAAAGCCACCGTACTTCTGATTTGGGTCAGATATTGTCTATTCATACCTTATGTGCCTTTTGAAAGTCCTCCGTGAAAGTCCTATTGAAATGTTCACTGTTCCTGGTTGAATTCACGATTCACAAATGCCCCTTTTTGTGCTAGGGCGAAATTGTCACTCACACCTATCTCCAGTCGGTATTACGATACTTCGACAGTAAAACAAACTACTCACAACGCAATCAGTCTGACGCTTCAAAGGGTTAATACGCACAATACAATTAACCTACACTTCTGACTATTGCAGGCTGATACCTGCTACTCGACAATCTAAACTTTAACGTTTCACCTTGGGTTTCCTTCTCAACGAATTTGGCACTGTAGCCGCCTATCAACCTTAAGCTAAATCAATCGTGGAATGCCCTGTCTGGCGATTCCAGCCGTTTCAGGGTCCTGTGATCGAAGGTACCCCTATGCCAGGAAACAGAGTCCGCCTGCTCTGGACTTCACCAACGTGTGTGTGACCCCAAGTGTGTGTCTAATGCTCTGCTCTTTAAGGTATATATACTTTTTACTCTAAACTGTCAGGTGGACGGACGCTCATCTGTCCATCTGTCAAAACGGTGGGAGATGACGTATATCGAGGCAGAATCAATACAAGTCATCTCGCGCGTGACTTAACGATGATTTCACTTGTCGAGAGAATCGATTCGTTTCTGCCAGTCATTGTCATGACAGACATTTCTATCTTTTAGAATCTCGTTTCTCAATTGGCCATTACGATATCCTGCCACCAACCGATTACGTCTCGTAAGACTCGCGACTACTGTATAAATTAAATGAGATTAGACCTTATCTAACATACCGTTTCTCCCCTGGGTCCCTGCGCTGAAGCTGGATATACACCACGTGTGTTTTTCCCATGTCCAGCTTCACAGAGAAGTGCAATTCACGTAGGTTTTTCGCCTTGATGTGGAATATCTTTTGAACTTACAATATCTCTATATATGAGGCCCCTTGCCCCTATATTTAGGCTGGCTTTGTCCTGACACACACTAGAACACAGGCGTAGCCGGCGGGGATGGAGAAGCATTGCCCCCTACGCTAGTCCCCACTATGCCCCTAAAAATCCTGAATTATGCCATTTTCATGGGTCATGGGACCTCAACTTATGACATTACAGATCACTCTTTCGCGCCTCAAATATTTCCAAATAGTGCCATATGGAGCATATGCTCTAAACTTCCAGAGCTGGGTCTCTCTCGGCTCAGCACAGTGATTGTGATGCTATTATCTGTTAGTTCCGTCAACTTCCGTGCTGTGATTAAAGGCTCGTCAAGCAAAACGTTTGACACTTTCAACAACGCTCTAAATACGAATTAAAGTGGTGAATAGCGACATATTATATACCAAAATAATGACATAAGTACACAAAACTTGAATTTAAGTGCCATGCATGTTTTGATCACGAGATTCTTGGGGCAATTTGGGAAACGATTTAATTTCCAAAGATCTGAAATCTGTAAACATTTCACTGCTGTGTTCGAATCTGCGAGGCGATGTAATACTTAACCCTTTACCCAACGTAACGGCCAAAACCGGCCAGCGCTATTCTCAAAAATCGCCAATTAATTTTCAAAATATTTTCATTTTTTGTCTCACAAACATAGGTTATGACCCCTCGTTGGAACGAGCTCGTCGAGCTCGTTCCAACGAGGGGTCATAACCTATATTTTTGAGACAAAAAATGAAAAAAATTAATTATTCAAAAATTATTTTTGCAAGTGTCGTCTGCTTTCTACGTTAGGTAAAGGGTTTAACACAATGCATTCACAGGTAAATATTCAACTAACAATGTAATAATTGAGTGTTACAATCCTTAGTAGTTATGTTGAATTCGGACACTGTAAAAAGTTACGCACGTTTCAGAAAGGGATTAATACTCCATTGATTCGAAATACTATTATTTGGTTGTTGTCGATGAGCAAAACAGGAAAATTATGTTTCAAGACACAAATATATTCAAATCAACATACATTGCACTCCTTGCAATTGTATATTTACGAAAAAATAATTTGATTGTAGCCGAATTATATTTGTGACGTAAAATTATTATTTATTTATTTATTTATTGGTGTTTAAGGTCACATACTTATGCACAATGGCTAATCGCGACCGTGACAGTTTTACGGGTGGAGGAAGCCGGAGTACCCGGAGAGAACCACCGAGCAATGACGAGCAACTGTCAGCTCTCCAACATCGTAACTCTGAACTCTGCACCGCAGTACAGGCAGGGTTAGATTGGTTGAAGACATGCGCACCATCGACGTGCAGTACGCCTCAGTACACAGCGGCATCGTGCCCCCATGTAGGCAATCGGGGTGAAGTGTCTTTGTGACGTAAAAAAGGCTTGGTGAAGTCTGCTAATCGAATAAGAAGACCAAAATTTCGAAAAATTCTTTTTCTGTTCACCAAATATAGTGAAATTTAGTACCATCGTAAATTTAAATTAATTTCTAGAACACCCGTATTGTGTGAAAGATGGATCCACGTCGATTTTGATCGCTATTGGCACCAAAAGGTCGCGAAAATCTATGTGTATTGTGCAATCTGTTGACAGAAATAGCATGAGGCCACCTGGTGGGAAAAATCACACGAATTACCGAAATGAGACCACCAAGCCTCAGAGGTCTTTAGGAAAATGAATTTAATAACCAAAATAATTGTGATATTGTTCAGGCCGGTAATGCACTGACTATAAAATTAGTATTGGTATGCAGATCAGTTATTAATGTTCTTATATCTCACGAGTAAACAACAGTCAAGCCTCCCCAAACATCAACAACTACAGGGAGATAGAACTGAAGCATAGCAAACCATGTAAACAAATGAACTAGAATCCATGCTCTCCAACTTAACGAAGCCGACTGCATGCAGGGCAAGTCATTTTTGTTTCGGTCATACTTGAACATTCTCATGGCACTCTTGGCAGCTGTCATTGTTCATGAACACCAGAAATGATCACAGATAATACCAAATGAGTAGGTTTGGTTGTTTCCCTTTTTAGTATATCAATCTCATCCTTATTTTACCAATTTGATACAAATCTCATACAAAATAGAACAGAATTGTGGGGGCATGATCACTGCAGACTGTCTTGAACTAAGGTAGCGTCACAGTTATTCGGCTGAATATGTCTGTTTTTCAGGAAAGTCACAAAATTCACAACTTCTCATTAACACAACGAGGATATTTGCATTGAAAATACCTCCCCAATTCATAATGCTCATACTGTTTACACATTCTGAAAGCTCCCAGTGTGGCCTTTCCTGGAGAAAATAAAACTCATTCAAAATCATACTGGAGCTTTCAAATACACTCAGTTGAATGATATAGTTAATTGCTCGAAAAATAGGTAAAAATAGACAAACTTTTCTCATTTTGAGGACAAAGTTCCAACATTCGTTGGAATAAAATACATTTTCCATAAAACTGTGTTATTGGAATTCTCCATCCCCGTGGAGGATGTTACAAGACAATATGAGCATTCTGTCAATGGAAACACATATGGGTTCTCACACTTTTTTTAAAAATGATTTCTCAAAGGAAATTTACAGAAAAGTTCTCCCACTTGTCAACTGCAAAATGTCAGCTCACAAACAAGTCTGGGCCAGTCATTCAACACTCTTGTGTGACCTTGGTCTCCAACTGAAATGCACCCAACTGTACACATTTTTAGTCAAGACCATCGGTAGGTTATTTTGGGCATATCACCATTAATAAGCAATATATATCCAATCGCCTTTAAATATGAAACGAGACCTTAGCCTTGTGGACGCGGACTACGAGCACCCTTACTAAATGTATCGAGGTGGAACATTCTGAACATCTGTTCAGGTTGTCTTCCAAGTTGGCTTGAGTACTCTCCAGGGACATTGGAGGGGGGGAATTCCGCCTCTAGATTTCCAATTGCACTCACCCTTTCGGTAAAAATCAGACTACCACTGCATAATTTCCAACAAGTGGGGAATTCCATTACCCTCCCCACCCCGAAATATTTTCCAACTACAGGTTTTAACTCTTTACCATGTTCTATGATGTATGGGGACTTTCGTTCGATGGGATATGGAGAGGTATGTGCAAACTGTCAGGAAATCCTCCGCCTACTTGAGACAATTGTTAAGTTTGAGGGGGAGATTGCTGAGCTGAAGGGAAAACTTGGTAGGGCGGGGCTGTCTGGAGTTACGCCTGTGAAAGTAGCTTTCCGAGAAGGATGGGTGGTTGTCGGTGGGTCCAAGAGGAAACATGGGGGTAGAACCTTTGATGTGAATGAGGTAGGTGATGAGGTGGGGGCTGCTAGAAAAATACGTAGGTCAGATGAGGGGGGCCCAGGCCGGAGCAATGCTGTAAAGCGTTTGGCGTGGACTATCAAAAGTGGTAGGAAAGGGGGGCCAGAGAAGCAGGTAGATAGGGGTGTAAAGTCCAAAGGCAGTGGGGAGTGCAGCACCAGAAACAGATTTGATGTGCTCGATTCGGAAGAGTTAGAGGAGGAGATGGAGGTACTTGCAACAGATAGTAGGTTGGGGTCTAGGCCAGGAAAAAGGAGGAGGGATTCGGTAGAAGACCAGGGGAGTAGTCCAGGTAGTTCAGGGCCTGGAAAGAGACGGAGGGACAAGGATAGGAGTAATCCTAGGTCAAAGATACCGATACCGATATTGATTCCGAGTGGGGCTGTTGGAGAGGAAGAGGACGCTGTAAACAATAGGAGACTAGAGGAGATAAATAGGGCGAGGGACAAAAGTAAGTTGGTGGTTGCGGGAAGTAGCATAGTTCGGGGGATCGACAAGGTTGTCTGTGGTCCGGACAGTAAAAATAGAACAGTTCTGTGCTTTCCAGGGGCTAAAGTGGAGGACCTGAGGGATAGAGTGGACGGTATTGTAGCTGGGTCGGGGCCTGATCCGGTAGTGGTATTACATGTGGGGTCCAATAACATCAGGGAGAGGAAATCAGTTCGTTTGGTGGACACATACAAGGACCTAATTAGTAAGCTACTTAGCAGGAATGCTCGGATCATCGTTTCAGGGGTGCTCCCCGTTATGGGTGGTGGGAATGAGAGGAACTCGCGGATTATGGCACTAAACGAGGAGCTGGAAGAGCACTGCAAAAACTTGGGAATACATTTCATTGACCACTGGGACTCATTCTGGGGACAAGGAGAGTTGTATGGGCGAGACGGATTGCATTTAAGTAGGATGGGTACAGACCTGTTGGGCCAAAAAATTTTACAGGTGGCTGGGCCTTTTTTGGAGAAAAGGGGGGTAGGGGACCACAGCCGATAACCCAGAGGAGCACAAATGCTGGGAACATAGGAAGAACAACAAACATGCACAACACAGGGACACACCAGGGTTATAATAATGTGCCAGTGATGACAAAGAAACAAAGATTCATTAAGTTTGGATACTGCAACATCCAGGGTCTGCACAAGAAAGTAAGCGAAATATCAACACTGATGGACGAAGGAGACTTCGATATAATGGGTCTAAGTGAGACGTGGATACGACGGGATGAGCGGGTTGATCAGATGAAGGGTTGCGTGTGGATAGGAGCTGGGCGAACTGAGGGTCAGAAACGGGGTGGGGGTGTTGGCATCTACGCTAAAGAGGAATTACAGCCCTCATTGATTACAGATCTCACAGAAGCAAGGACTCAGATTCCAGTATCCAACGAAATAGTCTGGGCAAAAATCAAGTTAGGAAGCAGGAGTGTTGCCGTTGGTGTTGTATACTTAGCAGTGGAGGGAAGTAAGCCCGAGTGGAATGATTCAATATATACAACTCTTAGATCGAATATCACAGAACTTGAAAGCAGAGGGTTCAGTATTGTCCTAATGGGGGACTTCAATGGGCACATCGGGGATAAGGAGGAGGGCATACAGGGAGGTGATAGGAAAATTAACACGAATGGGAGGAAGATGTTGGACCTATCAAAAGAGCTTGGTTTAAAGATCTTGAACAGGGATGCGAAATGTAAGGGTAAATGGACCTGGGAGAGGAACGATAAGAAAACAATAATTGATTATATACTCACTGACATTAGCGTATGGAGGGAGGTTATAGATGTAGAAATAGATGACGAGGGAAAAAATGACTTAGGTAGTGATCACAACCTGATAACAGTTAAGATTATGGGCAAAAAGACGAATAGAGACAGAAATACCTTCAAGGAAGTTTGGGGACTAAAACAAGGAGCCGACTGGAAGCAGTTTCGGGAAAAACTAAAACCAAGTCTTGAATGTATACCTAGGGATGCAAATGTCCAGAGTATTTCAGATGGCATAGTAAATAGCCTAACAGAGGCAGGGAAGGATTGTATAGGAAGGGTGAGGGTCCCAACGAGAGAGCTTGGATACAGGGTTAACGAGGGACTGAAAAAGGCTATAAAAGAAAGGAAGGTAAAATGCGCTGCTTACAGAAGAAGTAGGAAGCTTAAAGGGGTGGATAACAATGACACGAGACTAATGAAAGGAGAATATGAACTGGCACGGAAAAAGGTGAATGAGATAAAGAATAATAATAGGAAGGAGCGCAATTGCAGTCTTGCCAGAACAATAAAGAAAACGGGGGGTTCGAGCTCAAACGTATTTTGGAACTGGGTAAATAAACGGGGGAAAAGTAGTGTGCAGAGTATCAAAGTGGATGGGGAAAGTACAGAAGATAAAGGCCGTATCGCTTCAGAGTTAGTCAAGCACTGGGAAAAGATAAACGATAGGCGATGGGGCAGTGGGTCCCCACCAAAAAGAAATACACTGGTGGAGGAGAACCTATCCAATCGCGTATGTAGCGAAATAACGGCAGAAGAAGTGCGGAACGTGGTCTCGAAATTAAAAAATGGTAAAGCGGGAGGGACTGATGAAATTCCGAACGAATTCCTCAAAAATGGAGGGGAGGCACTTATTGAAGTCCTGACAAACCTTTTCAACCTGGCTCTGCGAAAGCAAGAGGTCCCCAGAGAGTGGAGGGAAAGTAAGGTGTCGTTCATACACAAAAAGGGGGATAAGGAAGTTCTAGATAACTATAGGGGGATATCAGTTAGTAGTAACATCGGAAAAGTATTCTGTAAGGTCATATACAGTAGACTAGAGGAAGTTATTGAAGAGAAAGGTTTTCTAGGAGAAATTCAAAATGGTTTCAGGAAAGGACGAAGAGTCACTGATCACCTATTTACACTCACCCAACTGATAGAATCAACAAAGGCTGAAAAGAAAAAGATGTTTCTGGCATTTCTAGATGTGAAAAAAGCGTACGACCGAGTGTGGAGGGAAGGTATGTGGCGAAAGCTCGAGGGCATCGGACTGGGGGGTGACTTTGTGGGAATCATGAAAGCACTGTATACAGATGTGCAAAGCCAACTCAGTCTAGGGAGTATCACTACAAAACGAGTCCCTATGGATATAGGCCTCAAGCAGGGGTGTATCTTTTCACCGATTTTGTTTGCATTGTATGTTAAAGATTTAGGGGACGAACTAATTCAGAGTGCGGAGGGGGTAAATGTTGGAGACATAAAGATACCAGGCTTATTCTTTGCGGACGACATGGTGTTAATGTCTAGAACTGAACAGGGGCTAGAGAAATTGCTGGAAATTGTTGGTAGTTATGGGAACACTTGGCGGCTCGAACTAAATGAAAATAAAAGCAAGGTAATACCCGTTGGACGTAAGGTAGATATGACGAAGAGATGGAGAGTGGGGGAGTTCTCAATCCCCGAAGGGGAAAGCAAACAAATCACTGTAGGAGAAAAGGGAGAGTATGAGTATCTAGGGGTAAGCATAAATATAACGGGAAGAGGGGTGTACAGAAATTACTCAGCCAAACTGATTCTGAAAGGGAAAAGAATCCTGAACCAACTAAAACTTTTAGGGAAAAATAGTTTCAACAAGGTCTTTGTGGGGAAAACACTATGGGAGAGGGTGGGTTTACCAAGTATAACGTATGGCACGGACGTGATTCCATTAAACCAAACCGTTATTAAGAAGTTGGAAAGTACTCAGAATGATGCCGGCAGATGGATAACAGGGTCAAGTAATGCTGCAGCTTTGGAAGCAGTAAGGGGGGAGCTTGGGTGGATGAAAATCAAGGACAGGGTAGATTTGGGAAAACTGTGTTACTTTAACTACTTGAGAAACCTGCCTGACAACCGGTGGTGCAAATTGATGCTCGATACCATTTGGAATTCTAATATAGAAACGGGGTGGTCAAAACATGTGAGGGAACTAATGGACAATTACTCTATAGAGGTCACAAACATAGAAGTAGGAATGAAAGAAGGCAAAAGGTTTGTCAAAGAGAGAGTCATGGAAGATTGCAATCGAAACTGGCGAGCAGGGGTTAGCGTGAAAAGATCACTGCAGGGGTTACAATATAAAGAAAAGCCAGCTTTTGAGAAGTACCTAGATGGCACCTTTGGAGGGTCACTGCTGTTCAAACTGAGATCAAGATCACTGGAGCTTCGGGGAAAAATTGGGAGAGATGGGGAAAAGGGATGCCAAATGTGCCACTCTGGAGTAGTGGAGACCCTGGAACATTTTCTCTTGGAATGCCCACAGTATATACCTCATAGAATAAAATTTACTGGAAGAATAATGCAGAAGTGGGGTGAAGAAACAAAGGATAGATGGCTGAAGGCGGACACGAGGGAGAGGGTAGGAATGCTTATTGAAGAAATTGAAAAAGAGGAAGTGAGGGACACTATTAAGCAGTTTATATCTGAATGCTGGGAGGAGAGGAGGGGAAGAGGGGGTGGGGTGCAGGGGGAATGATGGCCTTCTCTTATGAGGACCGCGACAAATCAGCGGCTGGCCAAAGAGTTATTATTATTACCAAACACAAACAATATCGATATCAAATTTTGTCATTTCAATTATTTTTTCAAGTTTTCAAATACTTTCAACAAAACCATATCATGTATACTACTCATTGAAACGAGCTCGATGAGTTCGTAACGTCGTTTCAGTAAGGAGACACATGATATGGTTTTGATGAATTTTTTTTAACCATTTGAAAGCGAGAGGCCTTTTTTCCGGTCCAGGGATATGATACGTCATAATTTCATTAAGTAGGATGGCTGCCAAGTAAATGTGTGAAGGGAACCGATCAATATTTTCAACATGCAGCCCCCAAGGCTGCACGTTGAAAACATTAATTGGTCTACCCCCAAATAATGAGTATGGACTTGTCCATTTGCTGTCACTGAACTATCATGGGAGATACCACCAGTGTTGAAAGGGTTAACTGAGTGTGCAAATTCTACGTAAGGATACGATCGATTCGTTAGGTGAAGAGTAAGGATTTAGACTTCCATTTATACACCCTCTTGACCATACATTACACAACCTAGGTTTTTTTGGTGGTCACAAATACCAACTATAAAACAATATTTGGTGAGGAGGGGTCAACTAATTTTCAGTCGATATTTAGAATAATTTCACTACTGTTCAGTCTAAACATTCCACTAGCGCTTTGTCTGAAATTTCCAATTTTACCCAAAATAGGGCTTCCAATTTCCAACTTTAAGAAATTTGACGAATGATATGGGAAGTGTATGATTTGTAAATTTGACCAATGATGGGGAGTGATAACCCCCCCTCCCCCCCCCCCCCCCGTCCCCCTCAATTTGTGACAACGTCCCTGGTACCCTCTCTCCCCATCTTGCCTTTCTAACCTTTCAGCACTTCTGTCTCCCTTGTAGATATTATTAAGCAAGGAGAGATGTAAACGCGGACTGAACAACGGTTCTGAATTTGATAAAACAAATACGGAAAGCCGTTACACGTCCGCTATTCGCGCAGGGTGCCAATTAAATCACCCCAAGCTAATTCAAAGCAGTCTATTCATCAATCTATTTATATTACTGCATATTTCCACTCTTGGAAAGCAGGCCATTATTTACTTCAATTAAACAGTGTCTTCGTACTTGGACGTTGATAAACATGAACATTTCTTCCGCACTCCCAGCTGTTTGACGCAGCAAATATGTCAAATCAACTTGCGCTCGATGAAACGAAATTTCAGCGATTTTATTCTAAATGATGAGAAAGTAAAATTGTTGTTGAAACGTATACTTTTAGTTACTCCGTGGAAAATTCCAATCTTCACAGTTGAAACACTCTAAATCGAAAAACAGCCATCTATCGTACCATCTCCGTTAACACTGAACTTTCAAGAAGCCCCTCTCGACCACGTTGGTATCGATCAGGTAGTGTGATCGACTATTCCTATCTTTGGTGCTGCTATTTTGTTTTTAACCCTTTTCCCAACGAAGACGATATCAAAATTTATTATTTTCAAGATCATTTTTTTTTAAATTTTAAAACAAGTTTCAACAAAAACATATCATGTGACCCCCTCATTGGAACGAGATCGATGAGCTCGTTCCAAAGAGGGGTCACATGATATGGTTTTGTTGATTTGTTTTGAAAAATAGTATTTTTTCACCTGCTAAATTTGCATATTACGCGGGCGGATAGGGCCGATTCGTTGGGTAAAGGGTTAACCACTTCTGGCTGCTCGAATGCCTATTCCAATGAATTCTAACCTTACATCCACCATACCTTTAGCCGGATATTTGGGATTCTGCAGTGAACGATGGGTAGGGTTCCCAAAGGGGGTAATACCTTTCTACCTGTGGGTGCTTGCAAAATGTCTAAAAGGAGGGGATGGGTACGTTAAGATTATTTCATTTAATACTGTCGTCGAGTAACTATTTGCGACAATCTCGACCTTGCAGATGATGAGAGAAGTCCATGAGGACACAAGAACTCCCATTATCACCAGAGATGCCATGAGATGTAACGTTACACTTGCATATATTGCGCCAAGATGTTTTTTGCGGCAGACTACATAAAAAGACATGAGGACCGTAGATGCCCCATAAGGTTCATCGACTCAACCAGAAGTACTAAGAGACTGTTATATGTGGTCAGTCGTAACGGGAATGAGAACCACATTCAGAGATATATCAAGTCCAGGCGAGTAGCCGGGATTCTATAATAGGGAGGGCCCTAGCTTCTTTTTTTTTGAGGGGGGGGGGGGGTGGGGGGGGCGAAAATGATATTTGGAAAGTCGTTGGTGCGGAGGCTTCCACTAGTCCTCACTAGGACCCTCCGGTCTCTACCCTTCTTCCGACTTCCCTTCAGGGGGTAAAGGCCGGAGAGTCCTATTTTCTACTAGGCCCCCACCCCGAGGAAATCATGCATAACCTTGTGCTCCAAAAGCGAATCTGAAGCATTTGTAGCCTAGTAGGCTTATATTATAGATCATTTAGGGCTCTATGTTATGCCAAAGTTGCATTGGGACAATGATTTGGGAGGCAGCTAAAATTTCGATCGCCCCAGACCCCCTCCTTACCCCACCCCACCCCGTGGCTACGTCACTGATCAAGTCAGTCAACGAAGCATATCAAATCACTCAACGAAGACCGGCTTTTAACCCTTTGGCTGTCAAAAGTGTCATTAAACCCCAATAAATGAATAATTCCTTGACTAAAACTTTGCTTGTGCTTAGGTTTATTTTTTCATATAGACGAGTCAGTGTTCGGGGGAAATCTCCATTTTTAACCCTTTGAACCCTAGCAGCCGTTTTCCGGCCAGGAACATGATACGTCATAACGTCATTAAATAGGATGGCTGTTCAGTAAATGTGTCGGGGCTGCACGTTGAAAATATTGATTGGTCTACCCCAAATAATGAATATGGACTCTTCAAATTGTTGCCATTGAACTGGCATGGAAGATACCACTATTGTTCGAAGGGTTAATGATCGTGATTAACAGAGAACTTCTACTTATGTAACAGACAAGGACCGGATGCTGTCATTCAAACAGCACGGGAATGCCTGAACTCCCTTTTAAGGGAGATATGTTGTACAGTAAACAGGGCCACTGACAATTTGGGGAGCCGGGGATTCTGGAGGACCAGGGCTTGTCCAGGTCGACCAACGAAAGTTGTCCATTGATTTGGAATGCAAGCCGTCAGTCATTTAGGATACGAAACTCGAGGGCATCGTGGACACGCTCGACTTGTTATCTCTTTTGTCACTGTAACAAATTACTGTTAATAATATAAATACGGCAAATGCGTTGGTAATCCAGTTGCTGGTACTTGTAACGTAAAATATTACGGCAACCGCTATTTGCTCGAACTGGATACTGATACAGTACAGTCGCTGTGAACTGGTCTCTTTCCACGGATGGGCAATATTTCCACGGACACAATAATATTAGATTATTGTTGTTCAAGGTCACATATTGCTGCACAATGGCTAATCATGACCATGACAGTTTCACGGATGGAGTAAGCCGAAGTACCCGGAGAGAACTACCAAGCAAAGGCGAGCAACTGTCATCTCATAAACATATCAACTCCACACAAGCAGGGTTAGCATTGGTTGAAGACAGGTGTACCATCGACTTGCAGTACGCCTTAGTACACAACGCCACCGTGCCCCCACCTGGGCAATGGGGGTGAAGTGTCTTGCTCAAGGACAAAACGCGGTTGCCGCAGGTGAGATTCGAACCGAGGACCTCTCGGCTTGCTGCAATAATACTATTAGATGCCGAACACTAATTATGGTAATAATCATCAAAAATGTTAAATAATGAAGCACCGGGTACAACCCGGTGCTTCATTAATTAACATTTTGCTGATAATGATTTTTATTACCTGGTAGGTTCTCGTCAGATCACCGAAGTTAAGCAACGTCGAGCGCGGTTAGTAGTTGGATGGGTGACCATTTCAGCGACTGATTCGTGCTCTCGCGTTGTGTCCTTGGGCAAGGCACTTAACCCCGATTGCCTACATGGGAGCATGATGACGCTGTGTACTAAGGCGTACTGCACGTCGATGGTGCGCATGTCTCCAACCAATCTAACCCTGACTGTACCGAGGTGCAGAGTTCAGAGTTACGATGTTGGAGAGCTGACAGCTGCTCGTCGTTGCTCGGTGGTTCTCTCCGGGTACTCCGGCTTCCTCCACCCGTAAAACTGTCACCGACATGATATGACCCTGGCTGTTAATGTGTCGTTAAACCACAATAAATAAATAAATAAATAAATAAATAAATAAATAAATAAATAAATAAATATTACCTGGTAAACGGATGCGTGGACACAACTGCCCACGCGTGGATTACGGTCTGTTCACGACGAGTGTACTGCATTTCGATGTATTTCATTACTCGAGAAGGATGACTTGTCGTACGGAGTAGACCAATTAATACCTTCAACCCGCAGCAGCATGGCTACATGTTAAGGATGTTATTTTGTCTTCCTTAAAAAACGTGTCTCCTAAAACAGGGCACATTTGGTGATGGACGACGCCAATTTGCAAGAGCAGGAATTGAATAGTTGACTGCGTTAGTTTTAAAAGAAATAGTACTCAGGGTGTATGATCACTCATCCATAAGTTTACATAATATGAAACTTTAAGCACCAACAGTCTGTATCGTAAAATGTACAATTGATTGCCAGTAGATCTACCGTAAATTTAACGGTAATTGTTTATAGTGCTTTCCTTCACATCGCGCGGTGAAACGAGGAAAGCAGAGGCGGGTTGGCCGAATGGTCCTCCGCGAATATTCCCAGTGGGCTCCGTATTGGGCCCCCCTTTGGCCACCAAAATTGATGCAGCCCAACACCTGTTGGTGCGCGAAATTTCATGAAAATGACCAAAAAGCGAAATGGATCTGATTGCAAAGAATGCCGGTATATCAAAATGTTCTCTATGTGGACTGCCAGTGGAAGTCCACAGAGAGGACATTTCGATATACCAACAGTCGAGACTGCCGTTGATCGCTCAGATGAAAGGAAACAGCGTTCCTTCAATTTCAAAATCAAAATTTTATCCGATTGGGCCAAACTATGCTCTTCCCGGTGGGACTCCCTGCCCACGGTACAACCATTTTTGCCGAACGATCGACGAATTCGTTCGTCGATCGACCACAGGGCTCATTCCTTTTATTCATACAAAAACAAATTGCGCAAAACAAAATGAAGTCGGACGCTATATTTCGCGTTATTCAACATTCGATGGAATGCACGGTGCGCATTCCAGCGAACGTCGAATAACCCGAAATATCTCAAGAGTAGGGCATTACGTACGACACTACTTGACTGAGAAACAATATAAACAAAATCCCTTTTTAAACTCTATTTTCTCAACGTACATACTAACTCAGAACCTACATTTATATCCTCAGAATAAAACATCAAAAATAACCTGTGATACGCAAAATAACCTTTATTGGTTTTGTTTACATCTCGTTGGAATGAGTACTTGGTGCTCATTCCAACAGGAGGTAAACAAATACTAAAATAACAACTAAGTTGCTGACATCTAAATCTGCTGTGAATCGTGCCATGTAGGCTCTCGACGAATGCAAAACACACATAGGTACAAGCTACCTAAGTTTATGGCATTTTACATCCGTTGGATGGTCGCACCAAGTACTCCCTCCAACAGAATGTAAAATACCAGAAACAATACCGTTTGTTTCCACACACTATATATTTTTTTATAATTAAAATAATAAACTTCACATTTGGCAACAATTATGTTAATGGACCATACAAAATGGTGAAACGTGATGACAGGGTTGTGCTAAAGAGGACTAAACCTAGATTTCCAATAGATGTTTGGAATGTACATGACGCTACAGTAAATGATAGATCCAGGACTAATAATATCTGCGAGTCCTGGAACAATGGATACAATCATTTTGTTGGACACGCCCAACCTGGACTTTGGTTATCCATAAAATGCCTTCAGAAAGGTCACACATCTGCCTTGACAGAAATTGCAAGAATGCAACTTGGTGTGTCGTCGGCAAAACGAATACGACGAGAGATAAGATCAACAAATAAAAGACTAAAAAAACTTTGTAAAGACTTTGATAAAGGGAAAAAAAATTTATCTGAGTTTTTAGATGTTATAGGGCACACAATACGTTTCAAATAATAATGATGCATGTATGTTTAACTATAATTATTAGAGATACTATGAGACATTACACCGGTACATTGATAAATGAAAAGAAATGCACCAAAAGAGTTTTAAACTTTCAAATAGTAGTTCGTAGTTATCTGTAGATTTCATGAAACTTCGTATATATTTTTAGGGTACCCATAGCTGAAGAATAGAAGTTGAATTACAGTTTTAACCCCTATAGTTTGCTTGCGGTCTCTTTGCCGTTTCAAGGAGATCAATAATACGCTAGATTATAAGAGTGGAATTTAGAGGGTTAACGTTAAAATATTCCAACCAAAATTCTTTTTCTTGCTGCGGTCTCATTTTAGTGCGACCGATAAAAACGATATCCAGTGTTTTTCCGAACTTTATTTTCATGGGGGGATCACCAGTTCGTATGTCATATAGCACGGTGATATAATTTTTCTGCCAGATATTAATGTATATAATTAAGTTCCGTTGTTATATAAAGTGCTGCCATGTTTTACTTTATTTGTGCTTTTTCTTGTTTTTCTCTATTGTTTCTATTGCTTATTCAATCAAATAAACATACGTTACAAAATGCTAGTTGCTTATCTTTTCGAGAGAGAAAAGGATCCGGGTGGGGAAATGTCCGGGTGGGGAAATGTCGGGTGGGGAATCGTAAAGACAGAGTGGGGAAATATCCGGTGGGGAAATATCCGGGTGGGGAAATGGCGGGTGGGGAAATTTCCGGGTGGGGAAATCTCCGGGTGGGGAAGTGGGGAAATCTCCGGGTGGGGAAATGTCCGGGATTCGTCTTCAGTGTGTGAGTTGTCAACAGTTGCCCAGTGACACACAATTGGTAACTAATCACTCAGCTTGTTGGTTAACACTTAAGGGCCTATATAAGTAATGAAATTTTGTTTATTTTGAAAATTCTCACCTCTGATATTCCTTCAATTCAAATTAAATATACACAAAATGTACATCAAAATGAAGGTTGGGATATATAGAACACGAAACACATGTGTAATCAGCTCATAAAGTCGACAGTAGGCACCACTGGTTCCTGGAAGTCTGCTACCGTATTCGCACCAGAACTGAACAAGAAGCATACGAATGGAAGACCCGTTGGCTGCATTATGTACATAATCTAACCAACGGGTCTTCCATTCGTATGCTTCTTGTTTTCTCAATATCGACATCACAATTGCACTTTTGTAGTGTGGATTTTTGGTCAAAATATTACCCCCACTCCACACGCATTTTACCTACATTATGTATTGGTATGATTGCAATCGCGTACATATAAATTCAACCGGGTGGCGCCTGTATCGCAATCCGATTGAAGTTATGTTTGCGCTTCCTACCTCAAATCGTTATGGCATCCTTGTTTGCGCTTCCTACCTCAAATCGTTATGGCATCTTTCCCATCAGTAAATTTGTTGTTCTCGCATCTTAACTGGAACATCCCAAATGCACACCTGTTGTGTTTTTTATAAAGGCATTAATATTATTCCGGCCATCCCTATCTTATTACGCAATGGTGTGATTGTAATCGCGGATAGTTAGATTCAACCGGATTGCGACAGTATCGCAATCCGCTTGAGTTTATCTGTCCGCTTTCTACCTGGTATCATTACGGCATCTTATGCATCAAAAATATTTTATTTTCCCAGAACTGTCACACCGTCTATGTAAAATCTTTAACATGTCTTGCTAAGGCAGTGATTTATACCCCCCCCCCCCTCCCCTTCCCCAGTAATGCGTTGATGTGGCTGTATCGCAATCTGGTCGAAGTTATCCTTCCGCATTCTTCCCCGCATCATTATATCATCTTGTTCATTGGTAAAATGTCACTGTATTCGCCCCCCCCCCCCACCCCACCCCGATGGAATCCCGGGAAGGGAGGCAGTGCTTATTTACTGTGGTAAACAAGTTTTGTTTTACTGGTAAAATAGGACCCAGTCACCAATTCTTGGAGTGGAAGTCCTCTAAAATGGGCAATATGGGATATAAACTATTGACTGAACTTGACTTTGTCTCCATGTTGCGGTCACGATTAGCCAGTGTGCATAAATATGTGACCTCAAACACCACTAAATAAACAACAATGTATTTGCCTACGAACGGTGACATTCTAGATGCACGTTTGTGACGTGTCATGTCAAAGAAATAATTTACCACTGCCACCTCCCTTATTCCTCCCAATTATACATGGGCGTGATTGCAATCGCGGTCAGGAAAATAAAACCGGTGTGCCTGTGTCGCGATTCCATCCTACTAAGCATTGGTGTCTATATAATAGCGAACAGGTAAATCGAACCGGGTAGCGAGTGTATCGCGATCCGATCGAAGTTATATGTAGTCTGTGACTGTTCCGACCGAAGTTTAATCCCGGTCTGCAGTCTCGTATCACCTGGGCATCTTATCTGTCGAAAAAGAAATTATCGTATCAATATGCGAACTGTGAGGTCCCAATCTTCACATTTGCAGTATGGCTTGATGAGACAATAATACCAATCCCTCTACTACCCCACTCACTGTGCACTGGTGTGATTGCAGCTGCAGACAGATAAAATCGATCGGATGGTGACTGGGTTGTGATCCGATCGAGGTTATCTTTCCGCATCCTACCTAGCATCACAATACACCATCTTCGTCATCGGATAGATAATTAGTGCACTTAGTTGTGAACTTGGGCGTTCTAAATAGCGAGTTTATCGTCTCACATTCTACATTGTGTCGATACAGCTTCTTCGCCTGAGAGGATTCTATGGTGATATGTGAGCTGTGATAGCCTAATAGCACATTTGTAGTGTGTCAAGACAATGCAATAATCCAACCACCCCATCCTTTCTATGCATTGGTGATTGAAATCGCCACCAGATATATTCGACCGGGTAGCGCCCTTGTCACGATTCTATCGGAATTATCATTCCGCTTTTGACCCAATAGCGAGTTTGTCGTCGAATAGTGACTGGGTTGTGATCCGATCGAGGTTATCTTTCCGTATCCTACCTAGTATCAATATACCATCTTCGTTATCGGATAGATAATTAGTGCACTAAGTTGTGAACTTGGACGTTCTAAATAGCGAGTTTATCGTCTCACATTCTACATTGTGTCGATACAGCTTCTTCGCCTGAGAAGATTCTATGGTGATATGTGAGCTGTGATAGCCTAATAGCACATTTGTCGTCTCACATTCTACATTGTGTCGATACAGCTTCTTCGCCTGAGAAGATTCTATGGTGATATGTGAGCTGTGATAGCCTAATAGCACATTTGTAGTGTTTCCAGACATATACGATAATACCATGGTGTGTTTTGATGTGTTTGGTGTCTCGGCGAGTTGAGGGTGAGTTTTTTCGCGAGGCTTGCCGAGCGAAAGAGGCTCACTTTCAACGAGTTGAGATGTCAAGCGTGTCGGGGCACACTATGGTATTGTTGTTTTTATCTTATACCGACCATTTTTGTTCTTTTCTGCATTTTTAAAAGGGTTTTGGGGATGACTTCGTGTCAAAATGTCGACTCATCTGGAGTCTCCAATCTATATGACATAGGGGTATGTGTTATAGATAATCTATAACACATGGGCTATATCTTCAACAGGTGTAAGATAAAATGCAACAATCCAACCACCCCATCCTTTCTATGCATTGGTGATTGAAATCGCCAGCAGATATATTCGACCGGGTGACGCCCTTGTCACGATTCTATCGGAATTATCATTCCGTTTTTTACCCAATAGCGAGTTTGTCGTCCCGCATTCCACCATGTATCATTACAGCTTCTTCTTCATCGGAAAATAATACTTGGTGATACATATATGTAAACTGTGATAGCCTAATAGGATATTTATAGTATGTTCAGATAATGTAACAAATCAACCGCCCCATCATTTCTATGTATTGGTGATTGATATCGCCACTAGGTAAATTCAACCGAGTGAGGACCTTGTCGCGATGCCATCGAAGTTTAATCCCGGTCTGCAGTCTCGTATCACCGGGGCATCTCATCTGTCGAACAAGAATTAACGTATCAATATGCGAACTGTGAGGTCCCAATCTTCACATTTGTAGTATGGCTTGATAAGACAATAATACCAATCCCTCTGTTACCCCACTCATTATGCACTGGTATGATTGCAGCTGCGGGCAGATAAAATCGATCGGATGGTGACTGGGTTGTGATCCGATCGATGTTATCTTTCCGCATCCTACCTAGTATCAATACACCATCTTCGTCAACGGATAGATAATTATTGCACTTATTTGTGAATTTGGACGTCCTAAATAGCGAGCTTGTCGTCTCACATTCTACATTGTGTCGATACAGCTTCTCCGTCTGAGAAGAATCTATGGTGATATGTGAGCTGTGATAGCCTAATAGCACATTTGTAGTATGTCAAGACAATGCAACAATCCAACCACCCCATCCTTTCTATGCATTGGTGATTGAAATCGCCACCAGGTATACTCGACCGGGTGACGCCCCTGTCGCGATTCCATCGGAATTATCGTTCCATTTTCTACCCAATAGCGAGTTTGTCGTCCCGCATTCCACCATGTATCATTACAGCTTCTTCTTCATCGGAAAAGAATACATGGCGATACATATATGTGAACTGTGATAGCCTAATAGGATATTTATAGTGTGTCCAGATAATGTAATAAATCAACCGCCCCATCATTTCTATGGAAGGTTAATCATCAAAACCTCCTCCACCGCTCAACACCCCATGCATTGATCCGATTCCAATCGCTGTCAGATAGATATGACGGGGTGGCGATGGTGTTGCGATCCGGTCTGGGTTATCTTTCCGCGTTTTACCTTTTACCTTTCATCACTTCAACATATTACCCAATGGTGCAGAAGCTATTGTATTAACATATGAAGTGGCGATGGTGTTGCGATCCGGTCTGGGTTATCTTTCCGCGTTTTACCTTTTACCTTTCATCACTTCAACATATTACCCAATGGTGCCGAAGCTATTGTATTAACATATGAAGTGTGACACCTCATATCGCGACTGTGTCATAACCCGATCGAACATCCTTTTTTTCTTTCTCTTTTTTCTTTTTTTTTCTTTTTTTTCTTTCTTTTTCTCTGTTTTCTTTTCCTACTTCATGTGTTGGTACAATATTAAGATTACCCCTGCTCTGCCTCGACCCACCAATATCTAGCGGAATAGTTGCAAAATCGGATAGAAAATTTTGAACGAATCTCGACTGTGTCGTGATCCGATCGAGATTTTATATCCGTTTCTCTACCGCAATTAGCATTGCAGATTCCGTCTTCTAACCTCCACCCACTAATATCTAGTGTGATAGTTGCAAAATGTAAAACCTCCGTTTTTCCCCCGCCAATACTGCTGCATGTTTTGTCTCCAAACCGTTTTAGGAAAATACTGTAAACAGATAACATTCTTTAAATCAAATAAAAAGTATTGTAGGTTTGCGCCAGACTCATCAACTGCAGGTGGGACGCCCTTGATTTCTTCTTGCAAAAGCCTTTTTTTGTTTTCATCCCTACTCACTTTAGAACATCGGTTGCAAGATGAATTTATCACCAGGGGTTGATCCCACTTCTCCATACCACTCTCTAACAAAACAATAGAACTCCCTTCCTGCCAACTTTCGGCACTTTTCGTGGCATGAAGGATTTGTTTCTTCCTTTCCTGGCGATACGTTTCTGTGTTGATGGTATTTGACCCATGATGAATCCCGCGCAACGCATACTTACTATACACTGACTGACAAATTGCCCTCAAACCGATACACTGAACATCCTCTACGTGTCAAGGGTAACCCTTGACTTTGCATAAGCAGAACTACAACCCATACCTATATATAAACTCAGTTATTTTGTATATATTTTCTTACACTTATTTTTTTTTTTTTTCTGTTTGTTTTATTGACTACTGTTTCTTTTACCCTCAAGTCTAATACTTCAACACTTTATATTCTATACTACATAATTTCTTCTCAAGATAACTTGAACATAGTTTGTTCCCAAAACCAAATTCATTTTCAATGTGCACAGTTGAACTATATCGCGCCAGAATTGGCCATTTTAACCTTACAGTCTATTCCAGTGGCTTAAAGCACTGTTTGCCAAAAGATAGATCTACTTGTATCTTAATTTACTTACTCTTGCGCCTCGGTGGTGTTGAGCTGCACTATAGCTTTACTGCTATGTCTGCTTTATTCTTTGAGCAATCCAGCGAATCTGTTACATCCCTCTTAGTAAATTCCGCCGAAGCAATCCCAAACCGTTGCATGTCCTTGAATCTCTCGAAGGCCACGTCGATATTGAAAGCAGTAGCATCGGCCTTTCTTTTCACGTTGTTTTCCCTCTGTTTGGTTATAATTTTATTATTGTCCGGTGACATTGAAACCAACCCTGGTCCAAACTCTTTTAGTTCAGATCACGATCAGAATACCCTAAAAATTGTCCATCTTAACATCCAAAGCCTTAAACCTAAATTAGATATTATACAATGTGAATTCGCATCATTTGACATTTTGGCTTTGAGTGAGACATGGCTGCAAAGTGACGATCCCACTTCCGATGTTCAACTCCATGGGTTCCACCAACCTCTGAGATTCAACCGCTCGTCAAGGGGAGGAGGGTTTGCCATTTACATTAAAGACGGTATTTCATTTCGACACAGACCGGACCTCGATACTCTGAATACGGAGTGCATTTGGGCCGAAATATTCACAAGATGGAGTAGGTCATTATTGTTAGGCGTATTCTACCGTCCACCCAACAGTCCTCCGGATACATGGGATGCTATAGCAGCATCCATCGAAAAAGCCAGAGACACGTCAATTAGGAACTTAATTGTCACAGGAGATTTTAATGACAACCAAATGGCTCCCTCGAGGAGTAGCTTTCTCGAGCTAGCTAATTACTTTAACCTTAAACAGATTGTGAGTGAACCAACTTGTTTCACTGAGACGTCTGCTACATTGCTAGATCTCTTTGCAGTCAGTGACACAATCAACGTGAAAGCATGCGAGGTGCTTGAACCAATTATCCCAGACATGATCCGCTATCACTGTCCAATCTCAATTGAAGTCGAATTTTTAAAACCTAACCCTTCCTCTTTCAAAAGAAGGATATGGATTTATTCTCAGGGTAATTACGAAGTATTGAACCAGTCTCTTTCGAACACCGACTGGAACTCTGTCTTTGATAACCCATGCCTTGATACTATAGTCTCTAATTTCACCGACAGAATACTCGATACAGCATCCAGACATATACCCAACAAAATAGTTACTTCGAGGACTGGCCAACCGAAATGGATGCACAATGAACTAAGACTTCTGACAAGACAAAGAAAACGCTTGTATCGTACTGCCAAACGAACAAATCACCCGCACGCCTGGGATAAATATAAACTTAAACGGAATGAAGTTATATCAGCTATTAGGAAGGCCAAAGCCATGCATCTTTCAAAAATTCAGTTCACATTGAGAAGCAAAGAAACCCCAGCATCACTTTGGTGGAAGACATTAAAAGCACTCATCAGTAGCAGTAACACAACAGGAATTCCTACCTTGATCCATTCTAACAAAATATACTCATCAAGTCTTGAGAAAGCTGAAGTGTTCAACGAATACTTCAGTTCGATCTCAACAGTTGATGATTCGAACGCCTCCCTTCCAGACCCACTACTACATGTCTCTCAGCGTATTGATAGCATTACCCTACACTGCAGCGAGGTATATGCTGCAATGAAGTCGATAAAGGTATCCAAGGCGTCTGGTCCCGATCAAATAAGCCCGCGTCTCCTTAAAGAATGCAAATCCTCTCTATGCGAGCCACTGTCAATCTTATTTAACATACTTCTGAATAGCTCATACTTCCCTTCACTCTGGAAAAAAGCAAATGTCTCCCCTATCCTAAAAAAAACAGCCCTCAAACTCAGTTACTAGCTATCGTCCGATATCATTGATCAGCTGTGTTGGCAAAATATTCGAAAAATGCGTTTTCAAACGCCTGTGGCTGTTTCTAAGTGAAAATAATGTTCTCAGTCAATTCCAGTCAGGTTTTACACCTCGAGATTCAACCGTCCTTCAACTGACTGACATATATGATGAATTTTGTCGTGCACTCGATGAAGGCAAAGAAGTTAGGGTAGTTTTCTGTGATGTCAGTAAGGCCTTTGATAAAGTATGGCATGCTGGTCTTATCCACAAACTGGAGAGTATTGGGGTTTCGGGGGAGTTATTGCTATTTTTAAAATCATATCTTGCCGATAGATCGCAGCGAGTTGTGATAGCCTCGGAGACATCCGCATGGAGGCCCATCAATGCCGGTGTGCCTCAGGGGTCGATACTTGGGCCCTTACTGTTCTTGATATACATTAACGACATAACCAAAGACCTACTTAGCTCTATACGCCTGTTTGCAGATGATACTTCCTTATATCTCATCATTGAGAACCCAGAGCAAGCCTCAAACATAATCAATCATGATTTGGCGACAATTGAGCATTGGGCCAAAACATGGTTGGTTGAGTTCAATCCCAGTAAAACAGAGAGTTTGCTTATATCACGTAAAAACAATCCCAACTCTCACCCACCCTTATATCTAGGGGGGTCACAGATATCGGAAGTTTCCGAACATAAACATCTGGGGGTCATACTAAATAGCACATGTACATGGAACGACCACGTTGACCACATCTGCTCGAAAGCCTGGTCTCGGTTAGACATGCTGAGGAGACACAAATTTTATCTCGATCGAAGTGTCTTAGAAAAAATATACTTTGCCTTCATTAGACCCCTTCTGGAATATGCGGATACTGTCTGGGATAATTGTTCCGTATCCAACATTGCGGAACTAGAAAAAATACAGATTGCAGCAGCCCGAATCATTACGGGAGCAACAATTAGTGCCAGTAAGTCCTTGCTGTATTCTGAAACACGATGGGACTCCCTTCAAGAAAGACGCCGCAAACATAAATTAATTCAGTTTTTCAAAATGTATCACCGTATGTCACCTCCACATATTTCCAATAAAGTCCCCCCCCCCCCCCCCCCCCCCACTCGTCTCCGAGACGAACTCATCATTTAGTCTTCGATCAAGTCAAAACCACCGCGTTCCCTTTTGCCGAACCCAATTGTATCAGTCCTCGTTCATCCCAAGCGTTACAGACCTATGGAATAAGCTACCCTTACCTGTACGCGAGAACTCATCATTGATCAACTTTAAGACCTTCCTGAGCAATGGGAACCAAAGACCCCCAAGGTTCTACAGTGACGCGAAATCTCGAGCGGCTCAAATTTATCATTGCAGGCTTCGATTGCACTGCAGTAGTCTTAATTCTCACCTATATGACAATCACTTATCACCCAACCCCTCTTGTCAGTGTGGAGAGCGCGAAACTACTGATCACTTCCTCCTGCATTGTCCGGTGTTCTCAAACGCTCGCAACTATACGATTAATTTACTCCCCTTTGCAGTAGACTCATCCATGCTCCTGTTTGGCTCCGAGTTCTTGAATAATGAGGACAACCGTCTTATCTTTGAAACGGTACATGACTTCATTCTTTCAAGCAAGCGATTCCATTGAGTTACCGCTCAATTACTGTACCCCACCCTGCCCCACGTGGGAACACCGTTCCTGAAGCATTGCTCTTTCTGTACCTCGGTAATCATGTTCTGTACAACTGGTGAAATAGGACCCACTGACCTATGTCTTGAGTAGAAGGCCCACTCACGCCTCAACACCACCGAGTCTAGTATGCAAAACTCTTATCAAAGGAACTAAAAGTAAGAATCAAATACCGTACTTATTGCGCTATGGAGTTTTAAGTTAACATATTTAGTGTTCAAGTTGGCCAAATTAGGTTTTGCTCTGTTATTTCTCTGAATCTTCTCCTCTCTTTTTTTGATCATCTTTTCTTCCGGCTCTTTCTTTCCTTACCCTATTCAATCTAAAGTTTAAACAATCTCACGAATCGTTGACTGGCGGTCGGGGTCGTCTTCCTCCTTTTCAGATTGGAGGGGGCCGGGCCTTCACGAAACGATACGTGAGCTCTATTACAGATTTATACCACCTGAAGGAGTAATTTTTCAAATGTGCTGGGGAGACGACTTACATAAGCTGTAAGCTTTCTGTCGAATCCCTTTTCTACTCAGACACCTGTTTTCTTATATTTATTGCCTTTCTGTATACTACTGTATCATGTACATTGACGATTTACTTCTTTGAACAATTATTGTGAAGTGTATACATTGAAACAAATGCTTCAATAAATACTGTTTAAACTAAATCTAAAATAAATTTCCAACAATTCTGAGTTTGTTAACCTAACATGAAAAGCAGACGACACTTGCAAACAAAATTCTTGAATAACTAAATTTTTTTTCATTTTTGTCTCTAAAACATAGGTTATGACCCCCTCACTGGGACGAGTTCGTTCCAAAGAGGGATCATAACCTATGTTTTTGAGACAAAAAAATGAAAAAAATAATGAAAATTAATTGGTGATTTTTGTGAATAGCGCTGGCCGGTTTTGGCCGTTACGTTGGGTAAAGGGTTAACTATAATCACGACTGACTAATATTCCAGCTACATCATAAATACATGCATTCGACGGAGGCATGACCTGATGGTGTATAGTTGGAATAATACATCCGTCGGAACTTGAACCACAGCTGTCGGTATAAATTAGATTATATATATATATATATATTATTATTATTATTATTATTATTATTATTATTATTATTATTATTATTATTATTATTATTATTATTATTATTATTATTATTATTATTCCGGAATGATTGGCTTGGGAAAATGTTTTTCATTTTAGTGGTTGTGGGATGGTGGTTCTTGGGATTTTTTTCTCTTTTTCAGTGAAACCATAGGTTGAAACTCGAGTTACGATATTCCTTTGTTGAGTTCAAATGTTACAAATGTTAGAAGCGAAGTTTATCTGTTTAATATTTCTACGTCTCAAACACAGTTATTGGACAAAACACGAGCTCAATGGAAATCAATCCATTGAAATATGTTGCTATAGCAATTGTTCAAATGTATCCCTAAAAATTATTCACATTGCAGCACGTCCTATTCTTTCGCTGTGTTTAAAGACCATTTCCTTCGAAAACAATCTCGTTTGCAATCTTGATAATTCACATTTCTTTATCATGGCAAGGCTAATTCCAACACGTTTCAACGTGAGCACGCAGCCGAGACCCGGATACGCTTTCAACAAATTGCCCACTGGGTCTCCTCGGTCAGACATGACAGAACATGTAAATAAGAGCGTCGAGTTACTGCAATTATATTCTTGTTACATTCACCCTTTGCCTAACACAATAGCTGGAACCGACCCCAGCTATTCATAAAAAATGCCATTAAAATTTGATTATTCTTTCAATTATTGCTGCAAAAATATAACTAATGACCTCTTATTGGAACGAGTTCATTGTAAAACTACGTTTCGGAGGCATAACACTAATATTCTCAGTTGTTCTTCTGCATGTCGTCTGCTATTCGTGTAAGTTAACGGGTTAAACAATAAATCTTTTCCAATCTTGTTCATACAGATGATAACTTCCGTTGCTTAAATGATATGAAGGAGAACTGCATTGGTCTAACCTTTAACCAGATGTAATTTAGTACTTGGCTAGACACGATTCGCGCAAATATTCATGACATGTTCAACTTAAATTTCAATAAAACGTGTACGCCGCATGCACTTACTTTGGTTTTTATGGCAAGCGTCAATTTCGGTATCGGTTTCGGTATTTTTAGGGAGGGGGGGGGGGGGGAGCAGCGTCCGTTCAGGAACGAAAATTCAAAATTTTTTCCGGGTCCGGGGTCCGCCTTACTTCTTAGTCGGGTAACTTTTCTTGGGCCCAGTCCGCCCCTGGTGAGAACATCATAATATTAACCCTTTACCCAACGCAGACGATATCAAAATTTATTATTTTAAAGATCATTTTTTTAAATTTTTTCAAAATATTTCAACAAAACCCTATCACGAGCTCGTTCCAAAGAGGGGTCACATGATATGGTTTTGTTGAAATTTTTCGAAAAATAATATTTTTTCAGCTGCTGAATTTGCACATTACGCGGGCGGATGCGGGCGATTCGTTGGGTAAATGATTAACACAATTAGTGAAACTGCGGCCGAAATCAAAAAAATTCAGTCAGATCAAGTCTAGATTGAGAAACATTTCCTGAGATGATTCAAAGAAAATGAATGTTCTTCGAATTTTCTCAGTTTTAGTCGCATGGAATTTTTTAGTTGGTCGCAGAAGCGAAACGAAAGTTCGCTTTTCGACCCGCTGAAATATTCCATCCGAATGAATCTATAAACGTAAGCAATGGACTATTTCATAACAGTGTCTAATTTCTTACATGATTAGACTGTGGTTTGTGAGCTTTCCATAACCTGTGTATCATTACGCCGATCTGAAACACATAAATGGGGAAATTGTGGCCAAGCGCCTATAGATAAATGGCCAATAGTGACTAAATAGTGCGAACTGTATGACCCTTCATGTGACTGTTTGGCACTCCAGGGCCATCCAGAACGGGTTGGGCATCAGGAAATTATCCTGTAACTAAATGGCTAGTTCAATTAAGAGAAAACAAACAAATTATCGACTTACTTGGGAGATAAATATTTCACTGCCTCGTGCAAGGAATTAAACATAATATATTAGGAGGGTCATGGGAATGTACTCACTCTAAAATCAGTTGGGTTAAAATCAACTCAAATCAACTGGGTTGCACTCAACACAGGTGATTTGGGTTGATTTTTAACCCAACTGATTTTAGAGTGTGATAGATCAAACTCTTAGGCCACTAATATGATTCTGTAAGTAACTCGACGTTTTTTGGCCTGGAATCACTGTAGCCTATAAATAGTCCATCGCCTACGTTTTGTTTAATCCTTTACCTGACATGAAAAGCAGACGACACTTGTCTCAAAAACATAGGTTATGACCCCTCATTGGAACGAGCTCGATGAGCTCGTTCCAATGAAAGGTCATAACCTATGTTTTTTGAGACAAAAAATGAAAAATTAATGAAAATTAATTGGCGATTTTTGAGAATAGCGCTGGCCGGTTTTGGCCGTTACATTGGGTAAAGGGTTAACTCATCTGGAGTATTCGGTTTGGTTTTCCTACCAACTAATATATTCCAGGCGAGGAAATTTATAAAAGAACAATAAATATTCATTTTCTCTGAATCAACTGAATAAATGTTGCTCAATTGATTTGATCGAATTTTTTATGACCATACCATTGGAAATGAAGATTCACCACGTCCGTGGTTTTTTGATCACGCTGGGGAGTCTTACTAATTGTATCATTATCCTGATCGTTTCAAGGTGGATTATATATTTTTGATTAGACTATCTACTTCGGAAGAAGGAATATCTCTTTGAATGAAGGAACATCACGTAACATCAATGGAAGTTTGCGCGCAAACTCCATGAAAAGTGGGTAAACAAACAGCTTATAACATTCCTTCAACAGAATTAGTCTGGTGGTCTGAGAGCTTGACGATAGAAATCCTTCGCCGTTATGGCCTGAAACCTGTCTAGCCTTTAAATTTGGCTCAGTGGTTACGGCATTGGACTTCAAACCGAGAGGTCCACGGTTCGATCCCCGCCAGGGGTAACTGCATTGTGTCTTTGTGGAAGGCACTTAATCTCGATTGGCCACGTTGGGGCACGGTGGCGCTGTGTACTGAGGTGTAACGCTCGTCGATGGTGCACCTAGCTAACCCTGCTTGTGTGGAGTTAGTACGTTGAGGGTCTGCCAGTTTCTTGCCATTGCTCGGTGGTTCTTTCCGGGTACTCCGACTTCCTCCACCCGTAAAACTGACCCTGGCTGTCGTTAAACTCCAATAAATAGCCCTTAAATAGTTCATCGCTTATGTTTAAATTCACTCGTCTGGACTGTTCGTTTTTCCGACCAACTGATGTATTCGAGACCATTGAATCTAAGAAGTACAACAGACATTTATTTTCTTCCAAACAACGCAATAAATGTTGCTTAATCGAGACGTAATTTTACCGAATATTTGATGACATTTTCATTATGAGTAGGGTTTAATCCCGGGAACGGGAATTCCCGGGTTTTCGGTTCCGAAAGCTGGCCCCGATACCCGGGAAACCTACAGCACGGACCCGGAAATGAAGCGTGGCACTGCTTGTATTGAACTGAAGTTTTCTGAATTTTGTAGGATTTCGTCAGTCCTTTCACGCCTGAAATTTTTACAGTCCTGATTCCTGACGAACCATTTTTAATAAATCACTGTAAATCTGTAAATCTCAGCCAGTTCTGGATTATCCCCCTCCCTTCCCCCTTCAACGGCAAGATCTTCTTCGCCCGCTTCAAAGTTCAAACTGTCTTCAATTTCAGAATCACAAGTATCACTATTCACTACCTCCGCTTAAAGCAGAGGAGACTTGTGACGGCAGTGAAGAGGGTGTTGGAGAAGGTAGAGGTGATAAAAAAAAAAAAAATAAAGACGAGATTGAAGCGGGTTTGGGTTTTCATACTTATCTTAGGAAAAAGAACTTTTCCGTTTGGAGATGAGAGATTGCCAATGAAATATTCATTATCATTAAAATAAATGCGTCATGTTACCCTCGTTAATTTGTTTGATACTACCCGGGAAATTTCCCGTTTCCTGGTTCTGAGAGTAATTTCATTCCCGTTCCCGGTTCCTAGAAAACCAGGGAATATATTAAACCCTAATTATGAGTGGAGAAGACTCGCCACAGCTGAAGTTTTATGATTACGCTTCGTAGTTCCAGTAGCTGTGTTGATTTTTGGAACACGAAACACCGCTTCTCCGGTGTTTAATGACACTTTCGACAGCCAGGGTCACCTCGTGTCGTACTGTTTTACGAGTGGAGGAAGCCGGAGTACCCGGATAGAACCACCGAGCAACGACGAGTAACTGTCAGACTCCCCAACGTACTAACTCCACACAAGCAGGGTTAGCATTGGTTGAAGACAAGTGCATTTAGTAGGATGGCTGCTAAGTGATTTAGTAGGATGGCTGCTACGTGATTTAATAGGATGGCTGCTAAGTGATTTAGTAGGATGGCTGTTAAGTGATTTAGTAGGATGGCTGCTAAGTTATTTAGTAGGATGGCTGCTAAGTGATTTAGTAGGATGGCTGCTAAGTGATTTAGTAGGATGGCTGCTAAGTGATTAAGTAGGATGGCTGCTAAGTGATTTAGTAGGATGGCTGTTGAGTGATTAAGTAGGATGGCTGCTAAGTGATTTAGTAGGATGGCTGCTAAGTGATTTAGTAGGATGGCTGCTAAGTGATTTAGTAGGATGGCTGCTAAGTGATTTAGTAGGATGGCTGCTAAGTGATTTAGTTGGATGGCTGTTAAGTGATTCAGTAGGATGGCTGCTAAGTGATTTAGTAGGATGGCTGTTAAGTGATTTAGTAGGATGGCTGCTAAGTGATTCAGTAGGATGGCTGCTAAGTGATTCAGTAGGATGGCTGCTAAGTGATTTAGTAGGATGGCTGCTAAGTGATTTAGTAGGATGGCTGCTAAGTGATTTAGTAGGATGGCTGCTAAGTGATTTAGTAGGATGGCTGCTAAGTGATTTAGTAGGATGGCTGCTAAGTGATTTAGTAGGATGGCTGTTAAGTGAATGTGTGGGGAAGACTAATCGATATTTTTAACGTGTAGCCTAAAGTGCACGTTGAAAATATCAATTAGTCTACCCCCAAACAATGAATATGGACTCTTCCAATTGCTGCCATTGAACTGGCAGTGACATGGAACATACCACTGGGGTTCAAAGAGTTAAAATCTTGGATGTTTTCATGGTGGATTAAAAACGTATTGACTGATACATCTATGGCTGGAGCACAAAAGAACGACTGTATATCTTTGTAAGTGAAGGGCCATGGCATTACATCAACGGTTGTCTACGCTCAGATTCTCACAAACGTGGGTAATCAAACAGCCCATAACAACGTCGAATTGCTTACAGAATTAGACGGCATGATGGCATGAGAGCTTGGGTAGATCCGTGGTACTGTGAGGCCTTTATCGGAAAGTGGTATTGTGTATACCATGGCATTGTCACAAATACGATATTCCATTTTAAAGAGCTCTCTAGTACATTCGGGGCCATTTTAGAATATTATGTAATTGGAAAAAAGGAAACTATGAGGATTAAAAGTCTGTTTGTAAAAATAAATGTCAAGGGCCCAAGGACTAGAATGTGAATATGCAGATTATTGAAAAAAAAATCATAAACGAAATACTTGGTGTTATCTTACAAGAACAAATTTTCCACAATACAAGCAAAGACGTCCAGACAAAATACAAATCCGTATTGAGGATAGCAACCGTATGCGCGATCAGTCGATTGAAAAAGAGGACATATACAGAACAACACTTATGTTTGAATGGGTTAACGATTACTGGACGAGAGCGAGTGGCGCAGGGATACCACGAGAGCCGGCAGGCTCGAGTGGTTATCCCAGCGTCACACGCTCGAGTAAATAATAAAATAATAAAATAATAAAAGTAATAAAGTTCTTTTCCTGCACTTATCGAAAACTGATTGCACGAGTCGAGGCCACTGTTTCGATAAAAGTAATTAAATGATAAATAAATCATCAACTCAGAGAAATAAATTAGACTTGATAATTTTTTGCCATGATGATATTCTATTTAGGACTACCATGCATTAAATCTCAAAAATAAAACAAGGAACACACAGCTCCAACACTACTACAAAATAAACTTCGGCTGTGAAAGAACAAGTGGAACACTGAATGGGATTACGTCATGCACAGCTCAATGACGTAATGTCGCTAGGTCATGATCTTCATCCATAAAAAGTCAATTCATAGGTCTTCTACGCTAATGATTGTCAAAATATATGCGACCAAGCCAAGATAGCGGGAAAATTGTTTCCAGGGTTCCAAAACCCGCATTTCCATGCATCTGAGTGGATATTTTGAGATTTTTCAGGAGATGTATTTGAAAGATTTCACACTTTGAGAGCCGTTGAAAAACGTCGGTAAAGCATACAGGTGAGGTCTATTTATCAGCTTTGGCCGTAACGACCAAAGCTGATAAATAGACCTCACCCGTATGCTTTAACAGACGTTAACAGCAATTATACTGTCTGTGGATTATCTTGTCTGGGGTGGATTTGGTACTTGTATGTCTGTAAGATTACGATCTATTTCAGTTAGCCGATTTGTAACAGGCTGTATACATTTTAGCGTTTGTTGCCACTTACTGCAAAAAAATGATCCGAAATCCATCGAAACTGAACCAGTACGAGAGAAACATGGCTGGCGAAAATATGGGGAGCTCTGGATCCGCCCTTGTTTCACCAGTCATTGATTGTGTTAAAATATTTGCATAGAAAAAAACATGGCCCGGCAAAAAAGTGGAGGGGCTGAAGCACCACCCTCCTCCCCCCCCCCGGGTTCCGCCGCCCCTGTGAAGTCTCGAAACTCGCCTCTGGGTCATATATCGATGAGTCCTTTAGGACTCATCGATATATGACCAAGAGGTGAGGTTGAGATTTTAATACACCATCTCGAAAACCTAAATGGCGGTAATAAACTATATATATTAACAAGTACACACTTACTTGAAAAGTAGGTGTTCTTTAGTGGGGAGGAAGGGGCGTGCGCCGGATCGGCCCCACCTTAACCACCATTGATGTAAAGAAATGCCGTAAAATTTAATGATAATTAATATGTCGTACATCATAATGCCCTGACACTCTAATCTAGGAAGGAAATGTTATTACCTTGCCTATTCGTCGGCAATACAGAGTAATCTTGAGAATAAGTTTGATTAAAATACACACTTCCATGCAATCAATAGTATATATAACCATGAATCGAATTAGACGTCAACAAAAGTAGTCTCACACCCAAAAAATACGCAGTACTCACTTTTCTACATCTTGCTTCCATGAAGGTAACAGACGCAAATCGATACTGGCGCTGTCAAATTTTCTCCATATGACCATACGAACATTCTAGCCTAATTATTTATTTATTTATTTATTTATTTATTTATTTATTTATTTATTTATTTATTTATTTATTGGTGTTTAAGGTCACATACTTATAATCGTGACCGTGACAGTTTTACGGGTGGATGAAGCCGTAGTACTCGGAGAGAACAACCGAGCATCGACGAACAACTGTCAACTCCTCAATATTCTAACTCTGTTCATCTCCGCTCAAGCAGGGTTACAGCGGTTGAAGGCATGTTCACCATCGACGTGCAGTACACCTTAGAACACAGCGTCATCGTGCCCCCATGTAGGCAACCGGGATAAAGTGCCTTCCCTAAGGACACAACGCGGGTCGTCCCGGACAGGATCGAACTCGGGACTTCTAGCATAGAAATCCAACAGTCTACCACTGAGCCACCGCGCTCCCTGTAGCCTCATTAAGGTTGCTAGTTATAACCATTAATTAACCTTTTCAAAAACCATACAACGTACTTTCAGCATGATAAACTTAGGATGTTTTTTACAGCGGATGTTTGCTAAAAGCTCGGGTCCAAATGTAGAGTCTCAAAATATTCCAACATGGTGGGGTTGATAGTTAAAATGATCCCATAGTGTTCCAGATCGTTGGCCGTCGGTTAGAACGTGAACTCAATACATTTCTTTAACCCTTTACCTAACATGAAAAGCAGACGACACTTGCAAACAAAATTCTTGCATAACTAATGTTTTCATTTTTTGTCTCAAAACATTGGTTATGACCCTTCTTTGGAACGAGCCTGTCGAGCTCGTTCCAAAGAGGGGTCATAACCTATGTTTTTGAGACAAAAAATGAAAAAATATTGAAAATTAATTGTCGACTTTTGTGAATAGTGCTGGCCGGCTTTTGACCGTTACCTTGGGTAAAGGGTTAAAACTATAATAAACGAGAAATGTCGGAAATGTTCATTATTCTTATTTTAAAGAATTATTTTCGTTAAACGAAAGTGATTTTTAACCGAGGTGATTTTAGAATGTGGTTGCCCAAGAAATTTAAAGAAAGCAGCGGCAACTTGCGGGTAGAACCGGAAGGGTCGATGAAAGGCACGTGAAACAGTTCGAAATATGAAACGGAATAAACGTTTGTTTGGTAGAAAAACAACCCAACGGCGTTTGAACACTTGTACACAAGTATAGATACAGGTTGGATTTCACTGAACTTTCGAGCTGGTTGGGAACTGCGGAAAACAAAATTACTTGTCTATCAGAAATCGAAATGAGAGCCTTGTTACCTTTTCACGCAAAGTAGCGGTCATATAAAACGGCGTTGTCCGCAAATATCGTCATTTGGGTTTCGTTATTTTTTCAAGTCTTGCCTCGAAAACATTGCTTGTGAAGACTAAATGGAACGAGCTCGTCGAACTCGTTCCATCGGCGGTTCATAAGCTATGCAATAAAAGTTTAGTGTATGCGTCAGGCGAGTAGCCAGGATTCTATAATAGGGAGGTACTAGCCAGTTTTGGGGTGGTCAAACATGATATTTGGAAGACCGTTGCGAACACAGGCACTCGTCGTATTATCAGATTGTATCAATTTTTATAAAATATATATTATATTTTCAATACCTAAAAAAAGTAAAGGTGTGACACTTCCCAGATCGAAATTTTCAACAATCTCTAAAATAGCGAATACTTCATCGATCTCGCTCAAATAAACGACAAAATGTCGTGTAATTCGGGGAGCCATAGAGATTTCGAGCACAAGATTGACGAAGTTGACTTTTATTCGCATTCTTGTTTACTTTGTATCGAGTGAATCGAGATAGTTCAAGTTGGCTATCGGCATCCGCTGTTATCCAGTAACCAAGCAATGAATGCCACACCGCGCGTGCATTGGTCAATATAAAATTCGACACATTATTTTTCACTCTAAATATAATTCATAGTAAACATTAAAAACGTGGTCAGTGTAAACTGAAGTTTATTCGAAGATGTCGTTTTCAGAAATAGAAATTGCTACTGAAAACGACCATAACATTATAATAACTGGACAGACTGGCGTGGGAAATACATTTGACCTCAATAAATTCAACATTGGACTAATACATATGAACAAAAACCTTTATACACCATTTTTAAGGTGATAAGAGGTAATCACTAGTTACCAAAAACAGTTTTTGACTGAATGCTGGGAAGTTAGGAGGGAGAGTGGGGGTGGGGGTGGGGGGAGTATGGGTTAATGTAGGTCTCCTCGTTCGAGGGCTCTATATCTTATGTGGAAGTTGCATTGGGCCAATGTTTTGGGAGACAGCGAAAAGTTTGTTTTGTTTGTTTTCTTTGGGGGGATGGCATCCACGTGACTACGCCACTGGTATGCAAAAGCGGCAGAGCTGCTGTATGGGAACAAAGTGGGACGTGGCCCACGCCCCCACGCAGGCGAGTTTCAAGATTATTATTTTTCCATTTGAAACTATGAAAATGTATCAAAAACAAGATAAATCAGTCTTTCTTCGTAGCTCCTAATCTTCTGCATCTTCATCAACTTCCACTTTGAATGATTTTGCCATTAGGTCGTTGAACAGAAATTTTCGCTCTTCCAAGGCGTATTACGGGGATTCCTCAGTCATTGGATCCTTGCAAAACGTCTTAATCCTTTACCCAACGCAGAAGATATCAAAATTTATTATTTTAAATATAATTTTTTCAAATTTTTCAAAAAATTTCAACAAAACCATATCATGTGACCCCTCGTTGGAACGAGCTCGTCGAGCTCGTTCCAACGAGGGGTCACATGATATGGTTTTGTTGAAATTTTCTGAAAAATAATATTTTTTCAACTACTGAATTTGCATATTACGCGGGCGGATGCGGCCGATTCGTTGGGTAAAGGGTTAATGTGCCGAAGTGCTGTCTGTTGCTTCAGCTGCCTCTTCTATATCCATTGCATTCTCGATATACTTGTTCATGAGCTTGTCAGAATCTTCTTGGTATTCGTTGTATGCACATATAACGATATTTCTCATTGGATTAATATAATCGTTCACTGGTTCTTCTTCTTCTTTTTGGGCTCTAGATAGTTCCGACTCCGAATCTTCCATTGGTGAATAGTTTCTTGGTGAACAATGAGAACAGGATTGCACTGCACCCGCTCTCTTCGAAGGGTAGAACACAAATGAGAATTGTGTTACTCGCACGTCATTTTTATAGACCGGGGATAATACATTGACGACGAGTTTGAGTAACTTCCCCGAAAAAACTACTTTCTGTATGATCCGTCTATTTCTCGGATACGATAGTTGATCCTTTGGTAAGGTAGCCTCCGAATTTGGTGTTTGTATGGAATAAGCTGAACACTCTCGGTTTCAGTTAATGGCATATTATAATTCAATAGAGTCTTGGCACAATCACATATGCATTGTATCAAATTATCATTAGGCGTCTTGTTATTTCGCTATGATGCACTCAGTGTCTTCGGTGATGTAGGAAGCACATCTACACAAACAGGTAATCAAATCTTCACATACTGTTTGTCTGATAACCACACCTATTCCATGTCTGCATCACACACAAATTCTAATTCTTCTTTATTTCTCTCCATCATCGGTCGCGGTTCTTCATTATCTCTCTGTGGATGGTCATCGTGGTTGGGCTCCGTTCTTCTTTGGCAGTAATTGTCTTCACGTCTCTTTGCGACATCCCTTCTGGAATACATTTTGGTACAATATCTGCAAGGGAACTTTCTCTTTTTAGAGGGATGTCTCGTGTCTTCTGACATTATCAGGCCCCAAAAATATACCGTAAACAGTATTTGCACAGAAATGGAAACATGTCATTACTCGACGACGGTCAGCAGACAAATGATGAAAATGCAGATTATCCTTTTTTATACCACTCCCAACCCAAGTACATGGATGAAGATGTCAGATAAATATCCTCCAACAGGTATCCTCAAGTAATACATCACCACGTCATAAGTATCCTCAAATACAGTACGGCAGCCGTTGACCGGTCACTTTCCACGGATGGGCAATACTTCACGCAATAATATTAGATTCCAAACACTATTTATAGGAATAATCATCAAAAATTTAATTAATGAAGCACCGGGTACAACCCGGTGCTTCATTAATTAAAATTTTGCTGATGATAATTTTTATTAACTGGCAAACGCATGCGTGGATATCACTACCCACGCGTGGATACGATCAGCCCACGGGGACTGTACTGTACCTAGATGAGTCGTAAGAACATTTACTCCAAGAGGCAGTTAATATCATTACTCTTTAGCTCATTTGATGAAATCATCACCCCAGTTTCCTGGAACCCCACTTACAGCACCGGTACCATATCTTACAGTCGACAATCTGTCGGTACCCCTTTTTCCGAGATGAGTCTTCGAGTCACAAGAGCATTTGCTGCTAAGAGCAACTGCTTTTTTTCATATCGTGTCGGTGACAGTTTTACGGGTGGAGGAAGCCAGAGCACCGGGAGAGAACCACCGAGCAACGACGAGCAGCTGCCAGCTCCCCAACTTCGTAACACCGCATTGCAGCGCAGGCAGGGTTAGATTGGTTTAAGACATGCCCACCATCGACGTGCAGTACGCCTTAGTACACGGCGTCAACGTGCCCTCATGTGGCCAATCGAGGTTAAGTGCGTTGCCCAAGGACACAACGCAGGGGTCCGAATCGATCGCTCAGACGGTTACCCATCCAAGGACTAACCGGGCTCGACGTTGCTTAACTTCGGTGATCTGACGAGAACCGGTTACCGCAACGCTACCGCGCCCCCAAGAGCAATTGCTCCCATTGCTCTTAAGCTCATTCGAGGAAATCATCATTCATATTTCCTGTCACCCTACCTATAGAATCTCTTTTTATGATATGTCTGTTGTCATAGAATCCGTTTTTTCGAAATGAGTGCACGAGTTGTAATGGGATTTACTCCAGGACACAATTACTCTCTTTGCTCTTTAACCCTTTACCTAACATGAAAAGCAGACGACACTTGCAAAAAAAAAAAATTCTTGAATAACTATTTTTTTCATCTTTTGGTCTCAAAAACATAGGTTATGACCCCTCGTTGGAACGAGCTCGATGAGCTCGTTCCAAAGAGGGATCAAAACCTTTTTTTTTTTTTTTGCGACAAAAAATGAAAAAAATAATGAAAATTAATTGGCTATTTTTGAGAACAGCGCTGGCCATTTAGTCGTTACGTTGGGTAAAGGGTTAACTCATTCAATGAACTCACCACCCACGTTTTTAGGCGCACCACTTACAGAATCCCTTTTTATTACACGCCTGTTCTATGTAATCCCCATCTACAGAAACACCAAACCATGCTTAAAATAAAAATCTGTTCCGCACATATGTGCGGAAGTGAAATCGTTGACAGTCTATTTTTAAACAGAAGCGCATTTTCACTGGAATTTTTTACAAATCGTGCAACGCAATTACAATTTGAATTGCTAGCGATTGCTGAAAATTGTTCCTTGAGTTCCAGTGTGTTCTATGTGCCAGTAGAGGACGAAATAGTAACACTGGTTCCCCTCACAATCACGCGTGTGATGGGTTATTCAATAAAGCACTTGTGCCATCGCGGAAGGATAAAACTCGACGCCTGCAGCCTCTCGTTCTATCCTTCCAAGCTGAAACTCGTGCCATATGGATTAACCCATTCACACACGCGTGTCGTGTTGTGTATTTATGATCCAGAATCCATTTTTCGAAGATTTGCTAGATCAAGCAGTCTGTACTCGACTGTTAGTAGTGCTGGAAACCAAGTATGATAGTGATATGAACTGAGATATGTAGCGATTGTAGTGTAATGTTAGGCACTGATAATCGCAGTGTAAGAAGGTAATACTAATGGTATAAGGCTACAAGGATGGTAGAACACTACTCTAATCGTGAATACAATAAAGGCTGATCATAGGATAGATAGCTGAAGTAGTGGTAGAAGCCAGTGGTGTGTTTACTGGGAGCTGAATATGAGCAGGGGGTTGTATATGAGCTATACGGGGCCTAGGAGCTATGGGTCAAATAGGATCTAGGTATTGTATAGAGGTCATGTCGTAGGCATCCTAATATACCCAGATGAGTCGAAGACTCGTACGAAAAGTCAATATTTCGAGTAATTAGTCTATAGTTCATTTGCTCGATAAGATTCGATTCGTTAGAGCAATGGCTGTTCCAGTCAATGCTCGACTGAGTATTAACCTCCTTCTTGGGAACTTTGTAGTAGACTATGCTGCAGTAACCAGAGAATAAGGAAATCAAAAAAATGATTGGTAGAGGTCAAAGGTAGAGACGAGATATAACTAGGACTAGATAGACTGCTATGGCGAGAGTACCCAGGTATAGAAAAACGAGAATTCGGAAAGTTTTAGGTAAATTTTGGGGTTGCTTATGGTAATTACTCATACTCCCATCGAGTAGAACGCATCCTCAGAAAAGCACCCCCCCCCCCTCCCACACACACACACACACAACCACACACACCAACACATTAAATCAAATTAGGAATAAACAAACGAGGATTCCGGAAGTTTGGGGAAATTGTCGAGTCCATTTGGGTAACTTGATATATTTCCATTCAATCGAACACATCCTCCAAACAACCCCCCCCCCCCCCCGTACTAATTGGATGACTTTGGGTTATATAGCTGTCAAGTGCCATCATATAAACAAAGAGACGTACCGCTATGGAAATAATGTCACAACAACATGGCAACCAAAATGACGTAACTGGCTCACGTGACTATGACTTCACATGAGATCCTGCAGGAAACCATGCTGATGGGGGTCGTCGGGTACATGACATACTACTGGTATATTTCTTCTACTTCAATCATCCTTGAATACGAACGCTAGTCTTCGGTTTGGAAAATGACTGAAGTAGAAGAAATGGAGTGAACCATTCATGAGCAGTCTGTGGCATGCACTCTAAAAATGGAGACAAGCGCGTGTTTGAACATTTGCTGTTTACGATACATGTCGTGACTCGAAAGAACGTCGTTAGCTTTTACAGGAAATAATACATTTATTGGTGGAGGCGGAAGCTTTTTGATCTGGAAGGGAGGGTACTATCAATGGGAGACCCACGAACTTAGTAAGAGAAGCTATGTTTGGGACCAATGCACCTCAGCTTTGAAAACACTCTTCTGTTGGTAGGTCTGATACTGAAAGATATTCTTAATGACTGATCATCTGTGAACTAATTGCTTCTAACTGGCTTTCCATAAAAAGTTTCCTTTTGTTACTTTTAATAAACGAAAACAACAGACAGCTCAGGGAGTTGTCAATTGTTTTCGTTTCTTAATTGTAACAAAAGGAAATTTGCCTTTATGTTTTGTCCTAGATGTTTCGTCAATAATTATTTGCTTCTCAATTGGACCTTCATCGCCAATCTAATAATTTCAAGTTGGGGCACGGTGGCTCAGTGGTAGACGGTTGGACTTCTTTGCTAGAGGTACCGAGTTCGATCCCCGTCCGGGACGACCCGCGGTATGTGTTTGGGCAAGAGTGTTTTTAAGCAATATGTAAGTTTGTATTCTTCGCAGGGAATAGATTAGCAAACCTCACATCCTAAATGCTTATATTGAAGGAAAGGGCAGTGTCTGTATTATATGTCACGATGCATACACACACTGCTGTTATAATGAACAGATAAATAGTTATAGAACATCGAAGGATGGTGAAAACGTCGTTTTCTTATATCTACGTGAATTTTTAACGGAGAATAATAGTGAAACGTAATAGGAAAAAAATGTATAACCCTTTACCTAACGAATCGCCCGCATCCGCCCGCCTAATATGCAAACTGAGCAGTTGAAAAAATCAATGAGTTCGTTCCAATGAGGGGTCACATGATATGGTTTTGTTGAAATTTTTTGAAAAATTTAAAAAAATTATATTTAAAATAATAAATTTTGATATCGTTTGCGTTGGGTAAAGGGATAAAGCCAGTTTCTGTATTTTGAAACAACTCTACAAAAATGCCTGGAGTTCATGAAATGATTTATTTATTTATTGGGGTTTAACGACACTTTCGATAGCCAGGGTCACTTCGTGTCGGGACAGTTTTACGGGCGGAGGAAGCCGGAGTACCCGGAAAGAACCACCGAGCAACGGCGAGCAAATATCAGACACCCCAACATACTAACTCCACACAAGCAGTGTTAGCATTGATTGAAGACAAGTGCACCATCGATGTGCAGTTCGCCTTAGCACACAACGCCACCGTGCCCCCACGTGGGCAATTGGGGTGAAGTGTCTTGCCCAAGGACACAACGCGGTTGCCACAGGTGGGATTCGAACCACCTTTACCTGCTGAGCCACCGCGCCCCCTTGTGAAATGATTCGCACATCGATGATACGATTCGCTAACATTTCGAAATTTAAATTTTTATATGAAATTCCCATATCCTTAGTTTTAAATTTACTGATAGCTTTTGGGAGTTAAAGGGAAATAACTTTCCGGTAAATCTCTTCCAGTGACGAAAATTGTCAGCCCTGTGTGATAATAAATCACTCTTTTTCGGATCGGATCAGACAAACTTCCACCAGTGAGTCGAGATTTTCGCCTAAAAAGAAAACAAAATAGTCCCTCGGAATCAATGTTCTCGTATTCCTTCCGTGAGGTTCTATAGTGATGCGGGGAGGTACACGGGAAGAGAATTTTGACCACCTGTACAATATGGGCGTGATTAGTTAACTTGGTTGATGGGCTCTGAGAGCTGGAGTTATTTTGGTTTACTTAATTGTAGTATTTATGTTCTCACTATTTTTCACTAATTTTATAATTCTTTTATCACCCACCCCCGCCACCACTGTCTACACCACCACCGGATATCAGGTTATTCTAAATTGGACAAGCTAATACGCAATTGGACAAATTATAGCATGGGATTTTCATAAATTGACCCATTAAAGAGACCTGAGTTTTTCGAAAATCCATCCGTTATTTAGTATTGAATATTTCAGACATTATTGCAGGTTCAGAACTTTATTTTTAGCAATAGGATTGAAAGGACAATAAATTAAAAGTTGATGAAAAATTATCCCATCTGGTTCAATGACTTTCTACAATATTGCGACCGACCCGTTGGCGTCTGGGTTGGTATATGATCAGGGATATGTCTCCCAGACAAAACCAAGGGAAAGTATTTTTTTAAAAAAAACATTCATCTAACACACGGTCGTTGTTGTTAATCTCCATTTTGAAACTGAATCTCTAACCATCCAACTACTCTCCCCATCAGCCTGAACGATAACTCTGTAAAATTATTTTCATAAAGCACTAGTAAAGTTTCCGTTAATGGACCTCAGGGTTTAATTCGGGGATCCATTAAATGAATTTTTTCTTGTCCTTTTTTGTGTTCTTTTTTCTTAAAATTCGATTCATCTGGGTGAAAGCAGTGGTAAGGCAGATTACAGTTTTGTCCAATAGTCCAATAGTTGACATGTTCATACCAAGACTTTCGCATAGTTTGGTGATATGTGAGTCCGCGGCAATTGGGAATGTCGTGATGAAAGCTGTGGCATTTTGCCACGGCTTTTAACATGACATTGCCAAATGTCGTGAGAGATCTCGGTGGTTGTATACTCCTTGTGTGAAAAGTCCATTGAGTCACATGGATATGTGTACGAAAGAAATGTCAAGCAAATTCATATCACTTCGGGCATACATTGGAAACGTCGCTCCCCGATCCCTCCCAACCCCCTCCCCACCATCTCAAGATAATTACGATCTGTCTGCAGCCACCCAGCAACATATCAGGAATAGCAAATAAAAGTCAAATTCAAAATAGTAGCGGACCCAGGATTCTAAGTTTGAGAATTCGTCACATTTCAACCATCGATTATAATTCGAAGCATCATCCTATGCGCGTAGTGGTGAGCACGAGAGGGGTATTCCACTCGAGATCGTTGGCGATGTCCACAGGCCTTCACGGGGAAAAAGTTTGGAAATGAAAGATTAATCTTGCATTTCTATGGCTTCTCTGCACATGACAACAATGTTTTCCAGGCAAAGTATTCTCACAATTTTGTATAGACTCATTCAACTTTTGAAAAGGGAAATCAATTTGAATTTAACCCTTTACCTAACATGAAAAGCAGACGACACTTGCAAACAAAATTCTTGAATAACTAATTGTTTTCATTTTATGTCTCAAAAACATAGGTTATGACCCCTCTTTGGAGCGAGCTCGTTCCAAAGAGGGGGTCATAACCTGTGTTTTTGAAACAAAATATAATGAAAATTAATGGGCAATTTTTTTTTGTGAATAGCGCTGGCCGGTTTTGGCCGTTACGTTAGGTAAAGGGTTAAATTCATAACGGCTAACAGGATACCCGCACAGGAACTATAGGTGTATGCTTTGGGGTATGTGTTATCCGCGATAACACCTGGGGCCGATACTATACAACTTTTACAAGTGTATTCTCTAGAATTGTATTTTCTATCTAGTAATATAACTGACTAAAATGGTTAAACAACGTCGAGCCCGGTTAATCATTGGATGGGTGACCGTCTGAGCGATCAATTTGGACTCCCGCGTTGTGTCCTTGGGCAAGGCACTTAACCCCGATTGTAAACATGGAGGCACGATGACGCCGTGTACTAAGGCGTACTGCACGTCGATGGTACGCATATCTTCAACCAGTCTAACCCTGCCTGTGCTGCAGTGTGGAGTAACGATGTTGGGGAGCTGCCAGCTGCTCGTCGTTGCTCGGTGGTTCTTTCCGGGTACTCCGGCTTCCTCCACCCGTAAAACTGTTACGGTCATGATTAGCCACTGTGCATAAGTATATGACCTTAAACACCAATAAATAAATAAATAAATAAATAACTGACTAAAATGAATCATTAGCATTTCAAAAGATATGGCAATTCGTCAGCTGGCAAATTGCCACATCTTTGAAAATGCTAATGATTCATTTCAACCCATTTTTAGTCATAACTAGAAAATACAATTCTAGAAAATACAATTGTAAAAGTTTTATAGTATTGGCCGCAGTGAACACACATTACACCCGATAGTGGATGTCCAAGTGTTATCGCAGATAATACCGTGTCCCTTAATCCCTGTGCTTGTGAAAAGAACAGAGAACTCGGTAACGTCTGCATCCCACGAGTACAACCTGAGTAACAACATGAACCTGTCGGTCCCATTTAGTCGAACAACCTCCTATCAAAATTCCTTCCTTCCATCAACTATTAGGTTGTGGAACACCTCACCTTCTGACATACGCGAAAATAACTCCTATACCAATTTACTTCATATATTAACAAAGACAAAATGTTTATTCCGAGTTTTTTTTCCAAAATTAATTCACGCATATCCCAAATACATCATCTTAAACTATACGCCTGGGTTGCAGCAACCTCAACGATCATTTATTCAACAGTCATCTGACTAGTTCACCGCTTTGTAGCTGTGGCGAACGTGAAACAAGCCATCGTTTTATTTGTATGTCCAATATATTCAGAAATAAGAAGCTCAACTCTTCATATTCTTCCCAACAGAATAGATACTAACGTCCTCTTGTGTGGAAGTGTCCACAACCATGCTGAAGTAAATCGAATATTTGAATGCGTACATACATACGTTGCGGGAACAGGTAGATTCAGTCGTAATGTATAGATACCATGAGTGTAATGAGACGAGGCTTTCCGTAACGAGGCGGGAGGAAAGTGAAAAATAAAATGTGTCCTTCTGCGTCACGCAGTGGATCGAATCTCGCCTATGTTACTCACCCATTCAGCCTGGATAACATCTTTTCTCTTCCCTTATTCCATAATCACCCTTTCACATACTCACTTTCACCAATTACATCAGTACCAGTCTACAATCTCACAGAATACTTGGTCCAGCCCACGAAAGGCAGTACAGATAACTTCAATATATATAGATTTATTTCGCCAAATATTTCTAATTACAGTGTAATGTTCTTCGAGGAAACAGCCCATAAAAGCATTATGCATGCTGCTGGATCCATTTTCATGTATTTTTTTTTATGACAAATGTGTACCTTGTTTTACTGTCTATACCTTTTTTCTGTTTTTACATTGAAATAAATATTGTTTAAACTATACTAACAAATAGGGCCGGCGAATCGCGATATTTAGCTCGATTCGAATCAGCGAAAACGTTCGAAACGGAATCGAATCCACCTCCCAATTGTCACGATACCACAGCTGTCGTACTAGTGCTGTTTATCTTCCGTGTGAACCTAGTAGCAAAATGCATACTGGATAATTTCATCTACCGCGAAGTACAAGTGGATGGTCCTATTATTTCCAAATGAAACAAAATACTACATTTTGATTGGCTGACAGGTACGGTGTAACTTGCAATCCACAGTGGCTTTTTTTACACCGTGGTTACCCACGGTATAAAAACAAGAATATACAATAGTAGTATGCCATGTACCCGGACACCTCGCAGTTGGGGGACCCCGGTAGGGGACCCCGGAAGTGACGTCATGTCACGTGTCCCAGTGACGCCATGTTGTGTTGTCATGGTAACCCGCGTGGGTGGCCATGTTGTGACGCCATCGCCATAGTGATACGTGGTGTTAGTGGGCATGCGCAGCGCGTGTTGTTAGGGTGATACGTGTTTCCGTCGTCCATTTTCTGTACCGGAGGCCGTCATCTTGGTTTCTATGGTAGCACGTGGTTGCTATGTTACCTAAACCCTTCTTATAGGATAGGGGTATGTTCTGTTCCTTTGTTCTAGAGTATACTCCAGTAGCGTAGAAGAGCCTATTAGTTGGAACAGCTTCGCTTATTATTACTATGTTTAGCTATTCTGGCGTATTTTTGTTAGTTCTGACCCTATTCCAAGTACTCTTGTTGTTTCATTTATCTGGATCATTTATATAAATTATTACTAACCAATCAGATTGCTTGATTTCCCATAACCTGTACTTAATCGTACAGAGTTATCTCCCCTTATTATAACGAACTTGTATTCGATTGTCATCACCTCTATATCCAATGGCAATATCTCTGGGCACCCCAATTTCGGCACCCCTTTTTTGAAAACCATATGACCTTCGGCACCCCTTTTTTGTCATATGTGCTTATGTGAAAAAGCACAATGTGACACAATGTGCCCTAGCACATAGGCACATACGGGTATTTGAGGATATTTATGGCCTGGTATTTTATTATTTGAGGATACCTATCTAGGATACCTTCTAGAGAATCCCTTTTTTGTCATATGTGCTTATGTGAAAAAGCACAATGTGACACAATGTGCCCTAGCACATAAGCACATGCTATATGTGCCGATATGTGCTTATGTTAAAAGGCACAATGTGACACAATGTGCCCTAGCACATAGGCACATACAGGTATTTGAGGATACCTATGGCCTGGTATTGTATTATTCGAGGATACCTATCTAGGATACCTTCTGGAGAATCCCTTTTTGCCATATGTGCTTATGTGAAAAAGCACAATGTGACACAATGTGCCCTAGCACATAAGCACATGCTTTATGTGCCGATATGTGTTTATGTGAAAAGCAACAATGTGACACAATGTGCCCTAGCACATAGGCACATACGACCAAAAAGAGATTCCATAGCCACAGGTGTTTTCCAAAAGGGATTCTTAAAAAGAGATTCCGTAAAATGGGATTCCTATCCGACTCCGTAAAATGGGATTCCGTGTTTTAACATCGACACTCGAGGGTATTCCCCTTCCCTGTTAGAAGAATTCGGTTCAATGGGTTGTAGTTCAAAAAGTCATTCAATTCAAAATAGTTCAAAAGGGTTTTTATTATATATACCTTCATTTACGTTATGGTTAAACAATATAGTTCGCCCAGTTCAATGGGGTTTGCACTGGGTTATATTTAGAGGTTATATTTAAAAACTGTATTGGCTTCAAAGGGTTCATTCAATTTTGTTCAGTTCAAGAGGGTTAACATTGTGTTATATTTGGGGGTTGTATTTCATTCCAAACACTGTAATAAAGTTTGGAAGGTTATGTCCAATCAGATCAGTTCGATTTTCGTCACTTTGTTTTGTTCACTTCGATCTTAGCAGTGTCGGATCTTTGTTCACCTTGTTCTGTTCCCTTCCATCTTGATTGTATTTGATCAGATCTGTTCAGTCTGTCCAACTAGTTCGATCAATCCGACTAGTTTGGCCTTCTTTCAATTTGTTATGTTCACTTCGATCTTGGTTGTGTTGGATCTTCGTTCACTAGTTTATGTTCATTTCACTTCGCCAACTTCATTGGGTCAATTTACTTCGATCTTGGTTGTGTTCGATCAATCCAACTAGTTCGATCTTCGTTCCCTTAGTTGTATTGTAATGGTTGGTTGTCAGGTTGTATCTGTTCGGGATCTTGAAATAATAATTGGGTGTTATCAATCCCTTTCCATACCCACGAGTGTCGATGTTAAAACACGGAATCCCATTTTACGGAGTCGGATAGGAATCCCATTTTACGGAATCCCTTTTTAAGAATCCCTTTTCGAAAACACCTGTGGCTATGGAATCCCTTTTTGGTCGTATGGGCCTATATGCTAGGGCACATTGTGTCACATTGTGCCTTTTCATATAAGCACATATCGGCACATAAAGCATGTGCTTATGTGCTAGGGCACATTGTGTCACATTGTGCTTTTTCACATAAGCACATATAACAAAAAAGGTATTCTCCAGAAGGTATCCTAAATAGGTATCCTCGAATAATACAATACCGGGCCATTGGTATCCTCAAATACCTGTATGCGCCTATGTGCTCGGGCACATTGTGTCACATTGTGCCTTTTCACATAAGCACATATCGGCACATAAAACATGTGCTTATGTGCTAGGGCACGTTGTGTCACATTGTGCTTTTTCACATAAGCACATAAGACAAAAAAGGGATTCTCTAGAAGGTATCCTAGATAGGTATCCTCAAATAATACAATACCAGGCCATAGGTATTCTCAAATACCCGTGTGTGCCTATGTGCTAGGACACATTGTGTCACATTGTGCATTTTCACATAAGCACATGTGACAAAAAGGAGTGCCGAAGGTCATATATTTTTCAAAAAAGGGGTGCCGAAATTGGGGTGCCCGGGGATATTGCCATTGGATATAGAGGTGATGAGAATCGGATACAACTTCGTTATAATAAGGGGAGATAACTCTGTACGATTAAGTACAGGTTATGGGAAATCAAGCAATCTGATTGGTTAGTTATAATTTATATAAATGATCTAGATAAATGAAACAACAAGAGTACTTGGAATAGGGTCAGAACTAAAAAGAATACACCAGAATAGCTAAATATAGTAATATTAAGCAAAGCTGTTCCAACTAATTGGGTCTTCTACGCTACTGGAGTATACTCTAGAACAAAGGAACAGAACATACCACTGTCCTATAAGATGGGTTTAGGTAACATAGCAACAACGCGCTACCACAGAAACCAAGATGGCGGCCTCCAGTACACAAAATGGACGACGGAAACACGTATCACCATAACAACACGCGCTGCGCATGCGCACTAACACCACGTATCACTATGGCGATAACGTCACAACATGGCCGCCCACGCGGGTTACCATAACAACACAACATGGCGCCACTGGGTCACGTGACATGACGTCACTTCCGGGGTCCTCTACCGGGGTCCCCCAACTGTGGGGTATCCGGGTACATGACATACTACTTACAATAGCAGGCTATATGGCTAAAAAAAACAGTACCCATTTTTAATTGTTAATTCATACCTTCTGCTCGGTTATGTTAGAACAAAAATAAAAAGACAGGAAATTTAATATTTATGTGCAATAAAATATTACAGATATGGATGTCATTGGAACTGGCTCATTGAGCCAGTTCCAATGATATCCATATTTGTCTGGTTTTATTATTAAGAAACTTACAAAGTACAAATTTTCTGTCAGTTTTTGCCCACAATGTAAGTTAAAGTATTAAGTACACCAAAATTCTTGGAAATAAATACGTTATCCTTGTGTTTTCCAGGGTGTATGGAAATTTACACCGGTTTGGGAACTCATACACCCTTCGGCTTCGCCTCAGGGTGCATGAGTTCCCAAACCGGTGTAACTTCCCATACACCCTTGAAAACGCAAGGATAACTAATATTATCACTTGCTTCTGAATGTCGAGCAATTTATTCATACGTAAACCAATCATATTCCATGTATAAATTCCGCATGGACTAGTTAATGTACCTTTTGTTCAATGTACTTTCATTAATACTACAACCGTGTAGGTCGGGGATTCTGAGCCATTGACCTTCAACTTACTCGAAGCTTCGAATGGATCACCACCAATGGTTTTTACTTTTCCTCTTCGTAATATTCCAGTGATGATAACCTATTCCGGAGTTATCTAAACGTGACTAATTCAAACGAAATTGACCATGTTTCACGAAAGTGGTCAAAGAAAAATTCGTTTATCGTCCCTTGAGTGAAAAAAGGCGGCATATGCAATGCTTTGGCATTGCAGGTGGCGCCCTTTCCACTCAAGGAACGATATATTGTGCAAACTAGACGCAACGCGATCCCCGCTATCGCTTCAAATGATATTTTGGGGATTTTTCGACTAACTTATCCAGTAAGAGTGGGAACGATCAGTCTCATTCCTCAGAAAACTACATGATGAGTTGTCCCCTTCAGATAAACAATATCTAGTGTTTTTGGGTGGATACCGAAAATTATCTCATGAGTGACCGAGACAAATGTTTATTTTAGCGCGAGCGAAAATAGCCATTTCTATCGGTCACGAGTGAGATACTTTTCGGTATCCACTCAAAAACACTAGGTTTTTTTTTATTATAAGAATCTGATCATTCATATCGATAATTTCATTCGTTTCAACCTTGAATTGATGCATAGAAGTAAACAGCTGATGTACATTGATACGCGGAGGTGATTTGATCTATACTCGGAACAGGAAGCGTCTTGCGATCTGATTCAGCTGGCGGGTTTCATGCATCAATTCAAGGTGAATATGTGTTGAATTATTGCTGGAAATGATCGGTATACACTTAAAAATACTAGATTTTCTTTTCTTATACGTTTTCAGAACAAATTGACTATTTCCAGTATTAAATTGACTCGTATTCACCATGAAGTGATGCTTTGAAAGCCGCCATTTTGATTGCTGTTGTGAAAGTAAAAATTTATGTATCGTTACAGTGGGGGATACGATTTGTATTTTTCCGCAAATTTTTCAATAATCTGTCGTTTAGCGTATAATAGAGAAATGTATGGAATCCGAAACTCTCCAGGATTCGAAAAAAAGGGATCGCCACCTCTGGATCCACCCACGCCTCCTGTCGGGCCGTTAACGATGCCCTTCATTCGCACTCGAAAGAAATACCCCATATGTATTACCTCAAATGTATTGTTATTAAATATAGTTTATCGGTATCCTTTTGTTTTTCACTTTTCAGACGCAATTATTAGCATCCCGCCTCTCTGCATGAAGGAATCAGTTTCTGACGATTGTATAGTCGGAAACTAGAAACGTCTGTTGATATTGGCTGTAACTAATTTTTATCCTCGCGGTCGATAGGAACAGCGATCCTGACAGAAAAACAATTTCCACTTGAATTGTTGGCAGGAATGAAGAACGGTGTATACCAATAGCGCCATATCATTTTCTTCTCAAGTTTACTTGACTTTAGCAAATGTTAGAATTCAGAAACACGTGATGCCTGTTCTGCTGAAGGGATATATATTTGTTTTTACAGCAACAATAATTTGTTAACTTTTATACGTTTAAAATCCATGTGCAATTTTAAAACTGCAACTTGGAAATCAGTTTCGTCCACTTTGGTATGTATATAATTAGACAAATATCAAAAACATTTAACTGGTTGAGGGGTAGACTATTTTTAGACGTCTGAATTTGTTATCCAAATTTGATTTTTTTTACAAATTATTGGGGAGTGCCCACAATAATTTGTAATAGAACAATTTGATATAATTAATATATTATATGAGTTTGACTGAATATGAACCATGACCAAGGAAAACATGTGTTGTTGCTCTGGTACCCTTATTTTTTTAAAAGCCCTGATAGTGGCTTCTAGCACTGAACCATTGAATCAGGTGTGTTTTTAAGCGTATGCAGGGCTGTCTCGAAGATGAGCGATTTGGACGACACCTGATTTGTCCCACTGTGATGGCTCAACTCCCGACTGATAAATTTCCAACTACAACCTGGGGTATAACTTGCCAACAATTTTGGATGGGCAGGGGCGTAAATCCTGGGGGTGTGGGGGTGTTAGATCCCCCAAAATATTCAGATATTCTGTTCCCAGGGCAGCGAGTAGGGCAAGCCGAATGCCTGTCCTGTGGTGGCCAGCCTTTGCCCGGTTACCACGGTCCGCTGCCCTTCCAGTGAATTATTTGCCAGAATGTTGCCCTGCCTAACAGAATAGAGCTGAACAGCTAGGGCACGCTGCGCTCCTTGGGCGGTGTGGTGATATGTATGCAGGGCAATATGTGCTGACAGGAGAGCAGAATGACGATACACTCCCCCCCCCCCTAATATTTTTCGATAGTTATGGGCCTGTGGATGGGCCAACTTACCCGACGACGAGATGAAATTGTCCGACAGACAGCATTAATATTATAGCATGGGATTCCTGTCATTAGATTAATTACATTAGCTTGAGGACATGTATTTTTTTTTTTATAAACGCTTGGGAGATGGCCATTGTTTTATATATGCATGTCAACATGTTGTCCAAACAGGGCGTTATATATTTTTTGGCAGGGGCGGAATGGGCCAAGAAAAGTTATCCGGGAATGCACCAAGGGGAGGGGGGAGGTACCCAGACCCGGAGAAAATTTTGATTTCGCGAACTGAACGAACGCGGCTTCCTTGCATATAAGCGATTAATAGCCGTCCACATGGAGGTCACTTCGAGGGTATTTTTGTATCATCTTCCTCTATCATTCGACTAAAACGGGGGAGGACCCATTGGGAAGAGAACATTTTGATTTTTTGAAATTGAAGGAACGCTGCTTACTTTCATCTGTGCGATAAACGGCAGACTGGACTCCTAGTGTATCGAAAAGAACATTTTGATATACCGGCAGTCTATGCAATCAGATCCATTTCGTCTTTTGGTGATTTTCACGAAATTTCACGCACCAACAGGTGTTGGGCTGTATCAGTTTTAGGGACCCCAGGGGGAACCCAATGGGGGCCCACCTGGAATTTTCCCGGTGGACCATACGTCCAGCCCTCCTCTGTTTTTTATGGCCGCTCACCCTACAAGGCAAGCAACCCTAAAAATTATATAACGCACTGTGGGGCCAAGTTTGGAGTAGTCGCCATGGTGAGCCTATGGTAATGTACTCTATTTACCCCATGCCCCAAATGAATCCGACTCCCTAAAATAGGTGACCTATTTTATGCTCAGTTAAAACCCTTTACCCAACGAATCGGCCGCATCCGCCCGCGTAATATGCAAATTTAGCAGTTGAAAAAATATTATTTTCCAAAAAATTTCAACAAAACCATATCATGTGACCCCTCGTTGGAACGAGCTCTTCGAGCTCGTTCCAACGAGGAGTCACATGATATTTTTTTCTTGACATTTTTTTAAAAATTTGAAAAAATGATATTTAAAATAATAAATTTTGATATCGTCTGCGTTGGGTTAAGAGTTAAAGAATCATAGATGCACTAATAGGGAGTTTTCTGGCTGTCGGGCATCATAAAGGAAATATGACATAGCAATAGGTGTTTCATCATGTGAGATAAGATAAAATATTTTCAGCAAATACACCGAACGAAGGCAGCTTGCTATGTATACACAAAATCAACGTAAACAGAATCATAAAACAAACTAATTCCATATGACATACATAAATCATATTACAGATAAGTCCCTCTTGTGACGGAAGAGTTGGACCATGTTACAAATAGCATTGTACAGCACTGGACTATCAATTGCCATTGTGACTTTAAATTTGTCCATTGTATCCATTAGAGCGAAGTAAATTTTTTCGTCAGAAATTGCGCGAAATAATTTTTCTCTCCATTACGAAATGCCATTCCGATTCCACCTCCCCCATTGTACAAGCTTCGCATATTCTGTGTTCCATCGGACGAGGAGGTTGTAAATGCCTTCCACGTTCGAGCCACAGTTTATGGTTGCTGATGCGTAATCGCATGAAATTGTTTCTAGCATCAATGGAAGAGGTGTGAATGAGATACGGTTCCATTTGATAATCTATTTTGAATAGACCATAAGTCCTAAGTTTGTTTTTTCCTATTCTCTTATTATCATTGTGTATATCTTATTTAAATAATTTAATATGGTCCGAATCAAGTTTGGACTTTAGAAGATTAATTTTACTTTTGGAAATTTTGGTTTCATGTATGTGGTAATTGCTCAACGGGACAAGAACAGTTTGGGAGAAAAAAAAACGGTTGCCAGGATTAACAATAATATGCGTCGCGGGCAATAACACGTCAGTTGTAGTTATGTTGGGCAACTGTGTCAAGGGGCCAGGGGCTAATACTATGAAACTTTTAGAAATGTATTTTCCATAATTGTATTTTCTATTTATGGTAATAAGTGATTGATTAAATTGCCACTTCCTTTGAAACGCTAATGATATATTTCATGGGTTTATAATGACAAGTAGAAAACAGAATTATGAAAAATACAATTGTAAAAGTTTTATAGTATCGGCTCCAGGTCGATCGTTGTATACAATGCCCAACAATTGCCCGGCGAAGTCTCTGTCTTAGAAAATTTTGGAGGTGTGACACACACCTCCTTGATTTTCGGCCATGACAACATCATTAAGGCATGTCTTCGTCGGAGGCATGCCTTTATGATGAAGTTGGAATATTAGGGAATCTGGATTATACTTCACCAACTTAAACTCCTTCGAAATTTATTTGTGGATCAATAAAATATACATGTAGTAGTCGTGACGCAACTTTTTCTTTAACCCTTTACCCAATGTAACGGCCAAAACCGGCCAGTGCTATTCACAAAAATCGCCAATTAATTTTCATTATTTTTTCATTTTTTTGTCTCAAAAGCATAGGTTATGACCCCTCTTTGGAACGAGCTCGTCGAGCTCGTTCCAATGAGGGGTCATAACCTATGTTTTTGAGACAAAAAATGAAACAAAATAGTTATTTAAGAATTTTGTTTGCAAGTGTCGTCTGCTTTTCATGTTAGGTAAAGGGTTAATTAACATGTGTCATACTCCACATTGGTTATTCTGGGTCTCGGGGCGCGGTGGGTCGGTAGGTAGAGGAGCAGGCTGCAAGCCGAGAGGTCCTCGGTTCGAATCCCACCTGCGGCAACCGCGTTGTGTCCTTGGGCAAGATACTTTACCCCCCAGTGTCCACGTGGGGGCGCGGTGTCGTTGTGTACTAAAGCGTACTGCACGTCGATGGTACACTTGTCTTCAACCAATGGTAACCCTGGTTGTGTGGAGTTAGTATGTTGGGGAGGTGACAGTTGCTCGGCGTTGCTCGATGGTTCTCTCCGGGTAATTCGGCTACCTCCACCCGTATAACTGTCGTGGACATGATTAGCCATTGTGCGGAAATATGTGACCTTAAACTCCGATAAATAAATAATTAAGTATACTGTGGTCTCCAACTTCCCGAATTGGGTACCGCAACCGTCGCTGTGTATGACCGACTTACCGTATTTTACCGTATGTATGACATGTACGTCCAAATACCAAATCAATCCTGCAAGAGAATATATGATTGCTTCCAAGAGTGAATGTATATCTAAATATTTAAGACACCAATCCGAACGAAAATTCCCCGACTGGAAAAATTATTGGGGGCGTCTCAGACACACCACTAATCCCCCTCCCCGAGCGGTGGTATCAAAAATGTGCACAAACCAGAATGCAGAGTGTATGACTAATTTATCCCACAAGCAGAACCGATTCCCAAAGGGTGAAACAATGAAAGAACATCACCCATTATTAGAGCTGGAAGGTTTTGATTTTTCAGATTCGGTTCGGTTTCAGTAAAAAAAACTTCGGTTACGGTTTAGTTTTTCAATGTGTTAAGAACATATAGTAAACAATACTTCAGGCTCCGTAATTTGGAGAAAAAAAAACCCGCAGTAGTTTATATGATATCATCCAATCATCCACCACAAAAAGTCCTGACTATAGGTAGGCCTATCTCCACTGGGTTCAGCCTATCTTCCTTTTGATCTGTTTTAGCGGTTCGAGGGAATAACTTACTGAGTCTATTGAGTCAGAAAAAATCATAAATTAGGGTAACAAATGAATAAAGTTCATCTGTATCAATGTTGTGTTCAGGGATGACGGTGGCTCAGGGGTAGATTCTTGGACTTCTATTGTAGAGGCCCCGAGTTCGATCCCCGTCCGGGATGACATGCGTTGTGTCCTTGGGCAAGGCACTTTATCCCCGTTGCCTACATGGGGGCACAATGATTAAGGCGTACTGCACGTCGATGCTGCACATGTCTCCAATCGCTGTAACCCTGATTGAGCGGAGCTTGAACAGAGTTAGAATGTTGAGAAGCTGACAGTTGCTCGCAGATGCTCGGTGGTTCTCTCCGGGTACTACGGCTCCCTCCACCCGTAGAACTGTCACGGCCACGATTAGCCACTGAGGATAAGTATGTGACTTTAAACGCCTATAAATAAATAATATAACTAATTAATGTTGTGTTCTAAGTGTCACATTTTCCCTTATTGACTCGTCCGGTGGAGTCCGGTTGAGTCCGGTTGAGTCCGGTGGACGAGTCAATAAGGGAGAAAATGTGACAGTGAGAATACGACGTATTCGCCCCTTTGCCCAATAGATTAAGTGATGAGAGTCCACGTGGGACACTAGTCCAGTTCACTCACAATAAGATAGTTTGATAGCTTATGCACAAACACAGTAAAACCGTTCGGTCGGTTTTTTCTGGGTCTTGCGGTTGGGCTTTTCCGTTTGTCGCAAAAACCGGAAATGAACCGGAAAACCAAAAAACGTCCCAGCTCTTCCCATTATCATAAATAGTGTTTTTTGGACCACACGTCAGTATACCAAAATGAAGATGATAAAATATATATATTAATCCGATGTTTTTCAGCTTTCGGGGATGATAAGTTTGGCAATGACTGCGGGCCAATTTTGACAGTGCAATTGATAGCTCTTCTGGTTGTGATGGTGGTGCTGGGGCAGGGTGGCGATGTTGGCAGACCAGATTTTGTCTCACTAAAAGCGGAGGAAGGAATTATTAGACTATGTAAGGCCGTAACATCTGTACAAAAATTCAAAATGGGTGTCAAAAAGGTTGCCAAAAAGGTGTAATTTCCTTCAGGCTGACTCTTGGCAATAATTTTTCGGTCCTCCGTTAACGGGAATCGACTATTATTCAACCCATTACCCAGGAACGTAGCTAGAAGGTCTTCAATGGGGAGGGGGCGTGGTTTTCAGTTGGATTTCTAACTGGGGGGTTGGGGTCCCGAGGTCCGCCGGCCCAAGTTTGGGGAGAGTCTGAGAGGGGCCATGCCGTTCTCGAGGGGGGAGGGGGTCCGGGCCTTCCCCGGGGAAAATTTTGGATTTTTGAACCACTGAGATTGATTCTGGGGCCTCCCTCTGTCTTAAATCTAGTCATTTTATCCACAGAAAATATGCATTCCACCAGATATAGGTCCATGAGTTTTCTTCTACACTGGCAGTCGGTTGGAAGGAGTAGGTATTGTGGCTGAATAGCTGTCAGTGACCTTGTGTAGCTTGGTCAGTGTCAGGGAAACGGAACGGAACGGAACGATAAATTCGAGAAACCGGTGGTCCGTTCGCAGATTCGGGTCGGAATTTTGGAACATTTTGTCATCTTATTGGAAAAGTCGGAGAATTTGATTGAAAATTGGAAAATCACTTTGCCTCTGACCGAAAAATATGACCAGTGCAAATTAAGTTGATATTTTTGATTTCCCAACTTTTGGAATTTACATTACCGAAATTCCTACTTTTAAAAAAATTTAGGCAATATTTGGGGGTGGAGGTGATACACCCCTCCACACCCACACCCTCTAGCTATGTCCCTGCCATTACCCAACCAAATAGCGGGTGACACTTCAAATAAATACAAATTTTCGGTGAAACAAAATGTAAGCTGTAAAACTAGCAATGTAATATATGCACTTAAATGCAAAAAAAAAAAAATGCAAAACAGCAGTTTATGTGGGCGAGTCAGAACGCACGTTTGAAGGATCGATTCAAGGAACATCAGCATGACATCCGACTCCACCCGAACGTCCCTGTATATGGTCACTTTAATTCGGCCGGTCATCAAGGCGTGAGTGATCTGGGTTGTAGTGTTAGAGTCGCTCAATGGAGGGAAACGTGAGCGCCTTGTACGGGAGGACCTTTGGATAAGGAGGTTAGGAACAAGGGGCGACAAAGAAGAAAACACGAAATTCAACCACACGTCGCCAGGGATCTGATCTGTGTTTTGCCGTTGTCACAACTGTGCGTAATAAACCTGACGTGGAACGGCGACGCTTACTCATTCATTTGTAATTGTGTTGTTTTGAGACTGAGCTGTGATGGTGTAGCTGCGTTTTTTTTGTAGCGTCCAGGCAAACGCATATATTCTGAGTCAAAAAAGAAAGTATAAAAGAAACAAATTTGAAAAAATAGAATAAAGGATGAAATATAATAGTTCTAATGTTGCATGTTGGTGGACAAGAAGTCGTGCAAAGAGTTTAATGACATGTTGTTGTTGTCCACCCAACCGTATACAGTTTTGCTGCAGATTTCAAAATAGCACGTGCTACCCGAGAATATCAAATTGAATGGGTGACCGACGATTTTCTTTGTGTTATGTTGTGCTAGAGAGCCTGGGTTATTGAAAAAACACGCTAGTTTTTGTCTTCCGACATTTTAAAAAATGCCAAGGTTAAACGAAAATCAGACGTTGCGTGACATTGGTATGCATGAGGCTGGGATACCTCCAGATGAGCTCGCTGCTGATTTCGGAGTCACTGTGGCCACTATTTACCGTCTCATTGGAAGGTATAGAACCACTGGATCTACTGCCGACCGACCGCGTTCAGGTCGACCAAGAGTTACTACATTGCACAATACCGACACATCAGGACGTCTCACTTGCGGGATCGCTTCCTTCCTGCGACGGGGACAGCAGCAATTACTCCTGGTAGAACTAACAATAGAATCAGAGCACAAACTGTCCGCAACAGACTCGCTACACACGGCATCCGAAGTAGGCGTCCATACCACGGACCAATCCTTACCCAACGCCATCGCACCGTCAGAATGGAATGGATACGTCAGCATATTCGCTAGACTAAGCAGCGTTGGAGCACAGTTCTTTTTAGTGTTGAATCACGTTTTTGTCTACGGCGCGCTGGTGGTAGGGCAAGAGTGTATCGCCGACGAAGAGAACGGTTTTCTGAAGCTTGCGTGCGGGAATGCGACCGTTTCGGTGGGGGTAGTGTAATGGTTTTGGCAGGAATTCCCTTGCACCATTGAACGCAATTGATCTTCATCGATGGTAATCTGAATGGACAGCGATATAGGGACGAAATTCGTAACGCTGTTGTTGTCCCGTTGTTCAATGCTGACGTCGGATTGCAGTTATTCCAGCAAGACAATGTCCGATGTCACGTGGCGCGTATCTGTCGTGACTTTCTTGGGGAGCAGAGCATCGAACTTCTTCCCTGGCCCCCACCTTCGCCAGATTTGTCGCCAATCGAGCATCTTTGGGATCAATTGGACCGTCGGGTACGACTTCATGAGCTTCAAACGTTAGGCAATTTACGTAATGTTCTGAGGCAGAAGTGGAATGCAATACCACAGGGTGACATCCAGAGACTTATCAGGTCTATGCGCCGTCGATGACTTGCCATCCAAGAGGCAAATGGTGGACATACACGCCATTGACTGCATGTGTGAACTTTTCATTTCACTCCATGTTTGAATTGCTACGTCCTGAGGTGACGCTGGCAACAGTAAGAACATGAAATTATACAAATTCATACAGCTAGACTCGAAATATGAATTTATAATAATTTGTTTAAGAATAAATTCAATAACAATAAAAAAATTGCTCCTCAACATTTATTATACTTTCTTTTTTGACTCAGTATAGTTTATGACCAAACGTTGGTACAGGTTTGGGTCATAAGCTATGTTTTCGAGACAAAATGGACGTTTTTAGACGTTTCGTTAAGTAAAGTGTTAAAGAAAACAAATCCAACAGAACAGCCCCCCCCCCCCCCCCCCCACTCCCCCCACACACACACTATCTAATGTCCACTTGAACAAATTTATTTGAAATACTTGTGAGTGGAATATTTGAAATAGCTGTGTACTACAGCGTCTTCTAAACTTCTAAAGTAGCAACACAAGGGCCCTTCTGTTTCAAACATTCTACTCACAGGTTAATTCAAGTGCACTATTCCGCCCATCGTGTGAGGCGAGCGAAAATGAAATGGAACTCAAGATGTTCCTAGACACAGGTAAATGAAACATCACAATATTTAAAATGTAGGAGGATTCGCTTTTCTTGGCTTCTGCCTGCCATGCTAGGGGCTTTGTTTTTGTTCAATAACAATTTGATTGCGTTGCTTGTAAAAGAGGAGTGCGCTCCAACCTCAGAAACCGCGGTTCCTCTCCTTGCAAACACTAGAACAATGGGACCCTCTCCGAGAAAGGTCTTATACACACAGTTGACATGATGCACATTTACCAAATTTGTCATCTGAGGATAACACTGTTCCGACGAAACGGCTGACAACGTCGTTTATCACGGTCACATGACCTATCATAATCCCATATCAGCATGTGTACTAATACCCTCTCGCGAACCATTTTTGGTGTGTATGTTCTGGGATGCCGCTAAGGGGAGAGGGTGCCACCCTCCCAATAAATTTTCTTCAAGATTGGAGTTAAGCTCTCAGGTCACCAGTCTAATTTTGTTATATGTCGCTGGTATAGTCTGTTTGTTAACTCACTTTCAGTAGAATTTTGCGCGCAGACTACCGTTGATGTAAATTAATGTCCCTTTCCTCACAAAAATATACAGACATGCTTTTGTGCTACAATGACAGATATTCCAATCAATCAGTAAGTATTTAATACTCCTTGAAAACACCAAAATATTAACACAATTAGTGGACCTAATCATAAAATTACGGTTGTTGTGAGTCTTAACACTTTGAAGCCGAGAGACCGTATTTCGGGCCAAGGAACATGATACATCATGATGCCATAAGTGGGATGGCCGCTTAGTAACTGTGTGGAGTAGACCAATCAATATTTTCAACGTGCAGCCCGAAAGCTGCACGTTGAAAATATTGATTGGTCTACCCCCAAATAATGAATATGGTGTCTTCCAATTGCTGCCATTGCTCTGATTTGGAAGATATCACTAGTATCTAAAGGGTTAATTTCTAATGATAATGTCAAGAAACATTCGACCTGATCAAGGTTCCATTGGGCAACATTTCTTGTGCTAATTCACAGAAAATGAACGCTTAAGGTATGTTTTTTTCTAGATTCAGGGGGGGGGGGGGGGGGGGCGGTGGCGTTGCGGTAACCGGTTCTCGTTAGATCATCGAAGTTAAGTAACGTCGAGCCCGGTTAGTCCTCGGATGGGTGACCATCTGAGCGATCGATTCGGACTCCCGCGTTGTGTCCTTGGGCAAGGCACTTAACCCCGATTGTCCACATGGAGGCACGATGACGCCGTGAACTAAGGCGTACTGCACGTCGATGGTGCGCATGTCTTCAACCTATCTAACCCTACCTGTGCTGCAGTGCGGAGTTATGATGTTGGGGAGCTGGTAGCTTCTCGTCGTTGCTCGGTGGTTCTCTCCGGGTACTCCGGCTTCCTCCACCCGTAAAACTGTCACAGTAACGATTAGCCATTGTGTACAAGTATGTGACCTTAAACACCAATAAATAAATAAATTTCTAGATTCAATCGACTGGAATATATCAGTCGGTTGGAAGAGCGAACCACAGGTTTGCTTTTCCTGTCTTGTGCTATCATTTAGGACTTGGGAGCTAAAAAGTTGATCCGTCCAATGCTCATGTGCTAACTCTGGCCTCCATATTTGGTCCAAACACTCCTTAGGGGGTTAGAAATTAGATCGAAATTTAACCTCCTAAAATAGGAGTTCAGCTCCATAGAGTTGGGCAATATGGATCATTACATCAAATGGAAACATTTATGGGGTTAGCATGTAAAACTGGACAAATTATGAACTCCTAATTCTTTTAACTCCTGAACCCTAAATGTTGGTACGTCCGGTTTGGAGTCTAAGATATTAAATCTCTCTTGCTAGTAATCATGTACGTTCTTACCAGTGATCAATACTATAAAACATTTACAACTGTGTAACAGGAGGAGAGATAAGTGCGGGAGCCGGGGTTAGAACCGTCGACCTCTAGCACACAAAGCGACCAATTTACCACGAGATTTAGAGATTCGGATCAACCAGGCTGGCTGGTAAATGGTCTTTATACCTCGACCGCTACACTACTCTTTCCTTCTTTTGAGATTCACCATCTATGGATCTCACTCAGGTTCCTCCCCAGAGCGGACGAAATACCCTCAGTGCCACCTACTGCTGAGGATCGGACGAGTCCCAAATGTAACAGGAGTAAAAGTGCGGGAGCCGGGGTTCGAGCCGTCAACCAGAACACAAAGCGACCGATTTACCACGAGACTAAGAGATCCGGACCAACCACGCTGGTTGGTAAATGGCCTTTATACCTCGACCGCTACAATTGTATTTTCTAGAATTGTATTTTATGCTTATTAATATAACCGACTAAAATTAATCATTAGCATTTTAAAAGATATGGCAATTTGCCAACTGGCAAATTGCCACATCTTTGAAAATGCTAATGGTTCATTTCAACCTATTTAAAGTTGTATCTAGAAAATACAACTTTAGAAAATACAATTGTAAAATTTTACTATAGTACTAGGCCCAAACCAGATTTGATAGTTGGACTTGTTTCACACACACAGTCGGTCATACAAATGGAGGTATGTAGTACCCTATTCGAGGTATTGGGGCCTGTTACAACCGATAATGTTACAACGCCGCATAATGTTACACCAACGCATAATGTTACAAAAAATGTAGTCAACAACCGATAATGTTATAAACTCCGCATAATGTTATAACTTTTTTCAACCCGTTATGTTATAAAAATCGACGCATAATGTTATAACTTTTTTCAACCCGTTATGTTACAACAAATTAACCGATAATGTTATAACTTCTGTATACTAATTCCAGTTACAGCTATTGCAGATGGACCTTACCACTTACCATTTATTGCCGCATAAAGGTATGTAAAATTTATACTACAGGTTTCTGCTCTGCTTAAGGCAAGGAGACACCCCCCCCCCCCCCAACTCCCTGGGATTTATCATAGAATGACCTAGTCATGTTACATAGACGCGGATTATCCTGGTAACTCAATCGTGTGACGTCATTACCATGATCGTGCAGTGCCCAACATGGAGAAGGCGGGGGTGGTGGGGGAGGGGTGCTATTTTATCCGTTTGGAATGTTTACCAACATGCGTAGTCTCCGCTTCCAGAAATGTAGTGTACCATGGTCCCCTGACGCCCTTGGGGATGGGCAAATGCCTCTGTTTCTGCTTGTTTTAGGGCATCTAAAACTCATTTGTCGCATATTTCTTAGTCATAAGAATATCTTATTGTTCATTAATATGACATTTTAACAACTAACAGTGAACAAACATGAGGTGGAGTTAAAATAGGTCAAAAAGTTGGATGGAGCGAGGTACATATGGTGGCTGTGGCAGGTTGGTAGTGTCGCACGGAAGCCGAAGAATAAGATGCGAGGCTGGGTAGGAAGAGGAATGGGGTTTAGGTGGACTGAAAGGGGTGGGCAGGGATTAGGCTGAGAAAGAGAGAAGGTCATGGATTAGTACATCAGGGTGATTGTGCAGAGAAAGCTATCTGAAAATACTGTAAGAGAGTAGTGCTAAACGGTATGATAATATTGATGGTGGAGATGTTGGAAGAAGTGGAAGTGATGAATTTTGGGATTACAGGTTCTGGAAAAGGCGGAATCACTAGAACAGGCAGTATAGGGAGAAGGGGGAGATTGTGGAGGAGGAGTTGTGTTGATGTTGGTGTTGTGGCGGTGTTGGTGATGGTGTTGAGTAGTTATGTAAGTTGAAAATGAGCCAGTTTGTAGGACTCCGGAAGTGACGTCATGGGCGGTCATGTTGAGTTGCCATGATAGTGCACGTGGGTGGCCATGTTGTGATGTCATTATCATGATAATAGGTGGTAGGAGTGCGTATGCGCAGCGCGTGTTGTTGTGGGGACACGTGCTCTCCGTCTCACCCCTAACAACCCGACAATAGATATCGAATTAATCCAAACAACCCGACAATCTTCAGAAAACTGACCAAACACCCCTGAAAACACTCCCAAATAAAGGTAGGATAGTATCCTTAATGGGGGTATGAGACGTATGAAGGTGTACTCATTGCGCTCATTTTCATAGCTTTCATTTTGAGACGTATGGTTTTGCGCGCATCGTGCTCATTTTCATAGCTTTCATTGCTTCATACGACGAAAAGGAGGATACCGTGGGTTTAGTATCCTTAAAATATAGGATAGTATCGTTACGTAATGTCCGACCATATAATGGACGCGTAATTTCTCACAGAAATGGGTTTATTACAATAATGGTTGGGTTATTACAATAGTGTTTTTTTTTTAAATGAGAGATAAACTGGAAGGGGGCGGCGCCGTCCCTGTCTCCGTAGCCCTACTGCCCCCTTCCCCTGGAGCTCCTGAAGTACCGGTCCCTCGAGTTTCTGGCGAGTTACTAAATCGGTACTGGCAGGATTCGGGAGTGTTTTCGGGAATGTTTTGATCAGTTTCCTGAAGATTGTCGGGTTGTTTGGATTAATTCGATATCTATTGTCGGGTTGTTAAGGGTGAGACGGAGCACGTGTCCCTATAACAATACGCGCTGCGCATACGCACTCCTACCACCTTTTTTCATGATAATGACATCACAACATGGCCACCCACAAGCACTATCATGACAACCCAACATGACCGCCCAGTCACGTGACATGACGTCACTTCCGGGGTCCTGCCCCGGGGTCCAACAAAATGGCTCATTTTCAACATATATAACTACTCAACACCATCACCAACACCGCCACAACACCAACATCAACACAACTCCTCCTCCACAATCTCCCCCTTCTCCCTATACTGCCTGTTCTAGTGATTCCCCTTTTCCAGAACCTGTAATCCCAAAATTCATCGCTTCCACTTCTTCCAACATCTCCACGATCTATATTATCATACCGTCTAGCACTACTCTCTTATAGTATTCTCAGATAACCTTCTCTGCACAATCACCCTGATGTACTAATTCATGACCTCCTCTCTCTCTCTCAGCCTAATCCCTGCCCACCCCTTTCAATCCTCCTAAACCCCATTCCACTTCCTACCCAGTCTCGCATCTTATTCTTCGGCCTCCGTGCGACACTACCAATCCGCCACATCCACCATATGTACCTCGCTCCATCCAACTTTTTGACCTCTTTTAACTCCATCTCATTTTTGTTCACTGTTAGTTGTTAACATGTCAAATTAATGAACAATAAGATATTCTTATGGCTATGGTACACTACATTTCTGGAAGCGGAGATTACGCATGTTGGTAAATGTACCAACCGGATAAAATAGTACCCCGCCTTCACCATGTTGGGCACTGGATGATCATGGAAATGACATCACACGATTGAGTTACCAGGATAATAATCCGCGTCTATGTAATGTGACTAGGTCATTCTATGATAAATCCCCGGGAGTTGGGTGGGGGGGGGGGGGGGGGGTCTCCTCGCCTTAACCAGAGCAGAAACCTTTAATATAAATATTACATACCTTTATGCGGCAATAAATGGTAATTGGTAAAGTCCATCTGCAATAGCTGCAACTGGAATTAGTATACAGAAGTTATAACATTATCGGTTAATTTGTTGTAACACAACGGGTTGAAAAAAGTTATAACATTATGCGTCGATTTTTATAACATAACGGGTTGAAAAAAGTTATAACATTATGCGGAGTTTATAACATTATCGGTTGTTTACTACATTTTTTGTAACATTATGCGTTGGTGTAACATTATGCGGCGTTGTAACATTATCGGTTGTAACAGGGCCCTCCATTACCAAATTTGAGTACCGGTATGGTGCGTGTTAATTAAACGAGAAGTTGCATCCATTTATCTTTATTATATTCACTAATATATCCACAAGACGTTTTGAGTATAGTCATGACTGACTAATATTCCAACTAGATCATCAATGCATGCATTTGTCGAAGGCATGCCTTGATGATGATGGGAGTTGGTATATCAGTCTGTCGGGATTTGAGCCATCACAGTCGGAACACATCAATTTTACATCCCCGCCAATAGGTCATCTTCGTGTATGTTTGGGTCTGGCCATGGTGTGGTCGACTTTAAACGTCATTCGAGACGCAGACTAGCTTTAGGATTGGGGATGGTTGAAATAGAAAAATAACCAGACCAAACTAGCAAAAGATGGAATTCGTCGGCCTAATAAACTAACAACTCACGACACCAACACCATGGTGCCTCTGAAGCTGGTATTTATTCCCCGAAGAATTAACTAACTGGAAATGACAGACAAATCTAAAGTGAAGCCAGGCTTTCCATTCAGTAATTAAGTCGAGTGACTTATTCTTCGAGTTATTGTAGTTTCGATTATTCCACGTTGTTCCATAATTTCAATTTTACATGTCAACCAAATGCCAATGCGCTATACCATTTATCGACCTTTTACGGAATTATCAAAGTACAGCGGCTCTCTAAATAATCCCTAGTTGAAAAACGCAAAGAAGGAAACGGACATTTCCCAACTGACTGCATCGCAATCCGTAATTGTGGCCACGCAACAGCCACGCAGGCGAGCGATGTAGAACTGTCCGTCGTGCCGTCCGTACGTCCGTCTAGCCGGACAGACATTCAGGAGTTATGAGCTGAAAAATTATGAGCTCAGTTGCGTCCAAATTTATGAGCTTTCAAAATTATTTCTATCGGAATTTGAGGTTAATGGGGAAATAGGGTTCTGTTGATAATTATGATTATTAATTAACAGAATATTAGGATCAAATCTCATATATTTCTTCTGAGCTCTTATACTACGGATAGTCGGAAGTTTTAACTCATAATGTTTGAATTCTTGGACTAGCCTGCAGTCCGAAGTACGGACTCCAGCGAAGTCTGTGAAATTACGGGGTTTATTTTAACCCTTTACCTAACACGAAAAGCAGACGACACTTGCAAAAAAAAAATTCTTGAATAACTAGTATTTTCATTTTTTGTCTCAAAAGCATAGGTTGTGACCGCTCATTGGAACGAGCTCAATGAGCTCGTTCCAATGAGGGGTCATAACCTATGTTTTAGAGACAAAAAATGAAAAAATAATGAAAATTAATTGGCGATTTTTGAGAATAGCGCTGGTCGGTTTTGGCCGTTACGTTAGGTAAAGGGTTAACAACATAACATAACATAACATCATAACATTACATAACATAACATAACATTTATCAGCATAAAACATCCTCTATAGGACAGTATGCGAGAAAAAACAAGTGACATGAACAATAATATTACTCAAAACATTTCATCCACAAATTTTCCCTGATCTAACATGACACGCATAGACATTTTTGAGAGCAGGAGAGTAGGGAGAGGTGGTACAGACTACAAATAGGTCACGCTGACCTACATGTTTGCCAAGAGGTCATACGGTGTGATGGGCACACCCAACTACTTCAACACCAGACACTTTCATGGACACTCTCTTGAACTTATTTAACCCTTTACCCAACGTAACGGCCAAAACCGGCCAGCGCTATTCTCAAAAATCGCCAACTAATTTTCAAAATATTTTCATTTTTTGTCTCAAAAACATAGGTTATGACCCCTCGTTGGAACGAGCTCGTCGAGCTCGTTCCAACAAGGGGTCATAACCTATGTTTTTGGGACAAAAAATGAAAAAATTTAGTTATTCAAGAATTTTTTTTGCAAGTGTCGTCTGCTTTTCATGTTAGGTAAAGGGTTAACGGAAAAGGGATAATACGTTTTTCACAATGCGCCAATGGTATATTTCTCTCTTGCGCATTTATTCGTACCTGGCCTTACATTGACTTGGTCTGTTTCCATCTTGTCCGTTACGATGCAAGAGATTGAACAATTCTATATCTTGACAATAAAAGGTAACGTCCTCACTAAATAAAACAAGAAGGCGAAATTTGTGTAAAGATAGAACAATGAAATATAAGGTTGTTTCAAAGGTAAACCACACTGACTTCATTGGAGCCAATCAATATTAGCCATGTGGTCATACACTGTCGCGACCCACGATTTAAGCTCACTAACTTTACAAAGATTGACGACAATCAAAGCCCATAAATCTTAGGTAACGGCAAAAAGACGGGGGCAAATGCAGTCCACAAAAATCTTAATTTAAATTTTATTTTATTAAAAATTATTGAATGTTGTTTGTTTATGTTTTATTGAGGTTTAACCGCTGCGCATTTTCAAGATATTTTTCATCAGATGAAGTCATGGCTACTTCGGGGCAGCCATGACTAGATTTGATGAAAAAGTCTTTTAAATTTTACTCTAGAAATCATTGATGAGAAACCCATTCAGTTTACAGGTGTGAAATTGGATTAAATGTGCCAAAATTGTACTTATTTCAGTGTCAAAAGAAATCCTGTCCTGAGCAGGAATATCCGTCAGCAGCATGTAAGGAGTTAACGACCATTTTCAACAGCCAGTTCATATCGTATCGGATAGATTTACGGGTGGAGGAAGCCGGAATATTCAGAGAGAACCACCAAACGGCGGCAAGTAATTGTCAAACTCCCCAACCTACTATAACTCAGCACAGGCAGGCTCCCAGCGGTTGAAGGCATGTGCACCATCGACGTGCCGTACCCCTTAGTACACAGCGCCACCGTGCTCCCACATGGCATTGGGATCAAGTATCTTGCCCAAGGACACAACGCGGGTGATGCGGGTTAGGATCAAACTGTCGACCTTTTGGCTTAGAGTCCAGTATTTTAACCAATGAGCTAACGCGCACCCTGCGAAATATAGTTTAAGATCCTTCTTTGGAACGAGTTCGCCCAAATGAGGGCCGTAAGCCCATATTTGAGGCGCGAAATAAAAGTTCTCAGTCACGAAATTATTTGTTTAAAGTGCAGACTTTCAGCCGTGATAAAGAAATAGCGTATCTGTACATACGACCTTGGTACTACAACCTAATGACATGCTTGACCGTGCCCCGTTCGTCCCGAACTCCACTTTTAACACTTTACCTCACACAAAAGGCAGACAACAATTGCAAACAAAATTCTTAAATAACTATTTTTCACTTTTTTGCGTCAAAAGCATAGCTTATGGCCCCTCATTGGAACGAGCTCTTTGAGATCGTTCCAGTGAAGGGTCATAATCCATATATTTGAGACAGAAAAAATGAAAATTGAATGGTGATTTTTGCGAATAGCGCTGGTAGGTTTTGGTTGTTACGTTGGGTAAAGGATTAAATGTCTTTATACTATTCACATATTTTTCCTGTACGCACATGAACCACCCATTTACATATCTACCCAATAGAACGGTTCGTTGTGGCCGCATTGACGGTAACTAAATCATTGAGGCGGTGGCACTGGGAGGTGTGGGGGAAGGGCACAGGATGTGCGTACTCCTCCTACATTTTTTTCCACAGACGTCGTGAAAGATTACAGAATGAGTTTAAAATTTGAGAGTTGAATTCCACCTTCAGACAGTACGGTCTGCGTCTACTTCTTTGAGCATTGTGCAGTCCGAAGGATAGCCTTCGAGTTGAAAGATGGCTGAAATAGAAGAAACCGTCTAAACCATGACCAAACCACAAAATACATGTATACACGAAAAAGAGTAGCTGTTGACACTGGCGCCGAGTGGGGGAGGTAAGTGGAGGTTGGGGGGGGGGGGGGGAGGGGGCTACCGAACGGGGCTCGACCTGGGCCCGGGATTTTTGGTGTTTTAAAAAGCTGGAAGTAGTGGGAAGGCTTTTTGTACGGGCCTCCGACGCCGGTGAAGGTGGCAAAAATACGTAGGCCTACTTGCATTACTGACCAGGTTGCATTAATATAAATAACATTTGTTCCAGTTTATTGGTTTTCCACCAGTCTTTCCTGCATCATGATTATCTTTGGACACAAAATGCACCATACACACAGAAATACAGGTAATAAATTACCCAAATTGTAAGGAAATAATAGAACAGATTTTGTCAAGAATGCTTCTCCTAGCACTAATTTATCGCTTCATATCGTCGGTGCTCGCAGGGCCCTTAACGCCTGTTTTACACATTGCCAGGGGCCCGTCCTCGCTCTCTGAAGCCCTGGCTGTTGGATATATTTTGGTCCGCTTGATGATGATATAAGATAACAATAATTATGTGACGTGATTTATACGAAAGGACGTTGTCGGCAGTTTCGAATTAACCCTTTACCTAACATGAAAAGCAGACGACACTTGCCAAAAAGATTCTTGAATAACTAATTTTTTTTCATTTTTTTTGTCTCCAAAACATAGGTTATGACTCCTCGTTGGAACGAGCTCAACGAGCTCGTTTCAACGAGGGATCATAATCCATGTTCAAAATAATGAAAATTAATTGGCGATTTTTGAGAATAGCGCTGGACGGTTTTGGCCGTTACGTTGGGTAAAGGGTTAAAGTGTAGCATTATTAGCCAGTGCCTCACCCTTCTCCGCACCATATAACACTTTTTAACATCTTCGGTTACACTCCAACAAGAATTGAGAACTGGGGTTCTATGAAGCTTCGGTATGCAATTCGATTCCACATCATCCCAGTGAGTGACTCGGTGGTTACGGCATTGAACTTCAAACCGAAAGGTCCACAGTTCGATCCCCTCCAGGGATAACTGCGTTGTGTCCTTGGGCAAGGCACTTCATCTCTATTGCCCATGGGCGGGGTGAGCACGGTGGCGCTGTGTACTGAGGCGTACTACACGCTGATAGTGCACTTGTCTTTAACCAATGCCAACCCTGCCTGTGCGGAGTTGGTACGTTGGGGAGTCTGACAGTTGTTCGATATTGCTCGGTGGTTCTCTCCGGGTACACCGGCTTTCTCTACCCGTAAAACTGTACGGCCCCGCACGAGGTGATCCTGGCTGTCGAAAGTGTCGTTAAACACCCTTGTGATTTAATGATTGAATATGGCAAATGCAAATGTAAGAAGACATTTGTCTGAAACAGAAATGTGGCGGGCTGTAGGGATGGTGGAACAAGGGGCTACCAATCCTCAGGTTGGTGAAGCCCTTGGTGTGCACCATACGGTGATCATCAGAGCCTGGGCAAGATTTCAGCAGTATGGCACACCAGTAAGACGGCATGGTGGTGGCAGAGACGGGGCAACATCTGCAGCTGAAGACCGGTTTTTTACCATTCCAGGCCCGTAGGAACCGCTTTGCCACAGCAACCCAGCTTCGCAGTGACCTTCAGAATGCATCCGGGGTAAATGTTTCGACACAGACTATCCGGGCAAGGTTGCACGAAGGTGGTCTCCGATCGAGAAGACAATGTATTCACATTCCGCTGTCCCATAACCACCGCCAGGCACGATATGAATGGGCCATGGACCACGTTGGATGGACCAGAGAGAAGATTGGCGACCTGTCCTTTTACAGATGAGTCAAGGTACAGCCTAGACCACACAGATAAGCGTTCTAGGGCATGGAGAAGACCAGGAGAGCGATTCCATGCCGCCAACATGGCTGAGCATGACCGCTATGGTGGAGGGTCAATCATGGGCAATGGCGGCATCAGCAGGGATGGACGTACAGAGCTCTGTGTCCTTGAACGTGGTACATTGACTACACATCGGTATATTAATGAGATCCTGGATGTCCACGTCAGATTGTATGCAGGTGCATTGGGTGATAGATTCATTCTGATGGGCGATAATGCCAGTCCTCATGTTGCCCATGCTGTCGGGGAGTCCGACAGCGGGAGGTGATTGAGCGTATGGACTGGCCAGCAGGATCCCCTGATCTCAATTCAATCGAACATGTCTGGAATGAGTTGCAGCTTGCAATTTCAGCCCGTCCAGTCCAGCCAAGAAGTGTTCAGGACATTGGTGCCATGATGGTCCAAGATGGGAACAACACCCCACAAAGGGCCACCAGGAACCTAATTGGGAGCATGAGAAGGCGTTGTCAAGCTTTAATTAACAATAATGGGTCTCACACTCGATATTGAACCCATACTAGTTCGCTCCGTCAACTTTTTGGCAAATTGAAAAATTTCCTCTTTTACCAATAATATCCATTTTCCATGGTTATCGTAATCAAAAGCTAAAAAATAATGTCAAACACAAATAAAATCTTAATTTCTGTACTTAAATCATTAAAGATATAATTAAATAAAAAATATATACACTTTTCATCACAATATCTCAACTAAAACGTAAAACAGGTAGTTGGATATACTTGGTGCTTAGCAAACTTTGAGTAGTATACTTTGAGTCCGTGCTGGAATATTCCCCTTTTGACTTGCCCAAACAGACAAGTCGTCGATGAAATGGATGTGACAACTGTTACTTATTCCCAGTTCCTTATTCGACATTCGTTATCAACCAATTGTATCGGTTGATAACGAATGTCGAATAAGGAACTGGGAATAAGTAACGATTGTCACGTCCCCATCGTTGAATACAAAAGTGGAGACTGGCGATATTTACGGTTGAAAGAAGAGGAAATATTTTCAATTTTAAGAGCCGCAAGATTCTATTCGTGATTCTACTCGATTCGAAATCCTCTGCTTGATTCGAATCGGGTTTGCGATTCGACCCCAAATTCTCAGGACGCTTCTAAGAAAAAATAAAATGTCATTTTTGTAGATCCATTTCTCATTTTCTCCATTGGGTCGAACCAGGGTAGGTGTAGTTCATCTTGGAAATTTGTGCATCCTACCCACCCACCTCACGCACACTTTCATCGAATGAAAATTTTATTTTATTATGCACAGGTTAAAATAGCAGATATCGACGTTTGTTTAAACCTTTACCCAACGCAGACGATTTCAAAACTTATTATTTTAAATAACATATTTTTAGATTTTTAAAAAAATTTCAACAAAACCATATCATGTGACCCCTCGTTGGAACGAGCTCGACGAGCTCGTTCCAACGAGGGGTCACATGATATGGTTTTGTTGAATTTTTTTGAAAAATAATATTTTTTCAACTGCTGAATTTGCATATTACGAGGGCGGATGCGGCCGATTCGTTGGGTAAAGAGTTAATAAGACTTCTGACATAATATCTGTGGTTAGATTTTAGGCTATCTTTAGTATTTAAACGTGACATGATGCATAAGTAGCATTAGAACGCCAATTTTAGACATGTGAAAAATAAAATGTCATGCGCACGATATACTAAAACGTGCACACCAGATAGTCTGTCGTGCGCACGAGCGCGCCGCAAATAGTATGTCGCACGCATGACATGCTATCTCGTACGCTCGACATATTCTGTCGTGCGCTCGGCATACTGTGACACAGTCCGTCGTCTCACACCATGCATTCGCACGGCTTAGTATGCCGTGCGCGCGATGTAGTATGTAGTATATTTAGTATTTGGTACGAACAAGTTACTATGTCGTGCGCAAGATCTAGTATCTCCTTCGCACGACATTGTATGTCGTACGCATGACTTGTTTTATTTTCTACACGTGTCCATAATGGGCTTTCGTAGTACGATCATGAATGACATGTATTGTTTAACCCTTTGATCCTTTTGTACGTCTCATGACGTACGAAATCAATCAGCGCGTTGATACTTTGTGGTCATTTGTTTTGTTATTATTTTTCGATTTTTCAAAGTTTTAACGTCAATTCCTATTTTCACCCGAATAGTGCTCAGTGACAACCATTGAGCCAAATGTTATCGCAGCTTAAAATACTAATATAATCCTGCTCTCAATACTTCTTAACTGGTTGAGTGCCTGGAGCCACTACCAGGGCTTTCCAAAAATGAGGATACCAGAGCAAATGCCAACACTTTCCTTGCTTATATTTCATATTCAGTCAAACACAAATAATATTATGTTTATATTGATTTATTACAAATTACTGGAGAGTGCCCACGGGCACTCTCCAATAATTTGTAATAAAACAAGTTTTGAATAACAAATTGAGACCACCAAAATAATCTAGCCCTCAACCAGTTAATCACTGATGTGAAACATATCTTGTTATTTGTATTTTCCGACGTTTGACGTCGCATTTTGAAAAAGGTTGAAGAAACTGAATTCCCAGTGACTTTTGAACGTCAGGATAATTAAAGTCTAAAAGGGTTAATAATATTGCGTTTTCTGATTATTCCAAACATGTCCACTTTTCGGTTCTAAGCATATCAATAATTGGATAGTCTCGATTCCTTTTTTTCGATCTAGTCGGTCATGCATTGTTTCTTTTAAAGATTAGAAGCCGTCTGTTCTGAGAGATCTTGTCGGCTTCAGATATTACGAAAGATTATAGGTCGCAGTCTGTTGTAAGCTTCAAACAGATAATCTAGGCCGGGTTTACGTTAGAAATCTGAAGATAGATTTGTTGATAGCCGAACTGATTTCACTGACTGATATTCGAAAAATTACAGAGATCATTTGGTCTTATGTCTTGGAGGTATAGAGCTCAATTAGAATGATCAAAATTTAACGCTTAACCCTTTACCCAACGTAACGGACAAATCTAAAAGCGCTATTCACAAAATTCACCATTCAATTTTTATTACTTTTTCATTTTTTGTCACAAAAACATAGCTTATGACCCCTCATTGGAACAAGCTCACCGAGCTCGTTCCAATGAGGGGTCATAAGCTATGTTTTTGACGCAAAAAAATAAAAAAAATTAGTTCTTCAAGAATTTTATTTGCAAGTGTCGTCTGCTTTTCGTGTTAGGTAAAGGGTTAATCCGCTGAGTATTATCAAGATATTTTTCATCAAATGAATCATCATTTGGTGAAAATTAATCTAAATGTAACATAAGAAATCATTGGTGAAAAAACTCAAATTACAGGGGGAAATATGATAAAACGTGCCCAAATTATACTAATTTCAGAGACACGACAAACCCTCTGCTGGGCAGGAATATTCACCAGGAGCATGCACAGAGTTAAGCTCCTTCAATGGCACCTTAGTAGATTAACAAATCGGATAGTTATTTGTTGCTGCTCGGTTTGTTTGGGTTTGGGTTTGTGTTGTTGTTGTTGTTGTTGTTGTTGTTGTTGTTGTTGTTGATGAGGTTTTTTTTTATCTTTTTTTTGACTCTCTTCATTTGAAATAATCCAAAGACTATATCACATGGCTGTTAAACGTGTATATGAAACTGAATGCGCGCTCACACAGACAGACCTACGTCTGCACCCCAACTGTAACAACGTATATCATTGCAAGAGTGACACAAAGTGTTACAGAATGGAAAATTTTCTGCAACGTAACGTGTGCATCCTGAAACCCATGCTCATGGTGTTGGGTGCCTTAATCAATCATTACACATTGTTTTCAATAAATAATCGTTTTCAAATATACTTATAAACAAGAGTAGTAGTGCTCGCACGTTTCACCCCTATTTAGCCGGATCTCATTGCCGGATCTCATGTGACGTCATAATCACGTGACCTAGTGCCGCCATGTTGTGTTGTCATGGTAACCCGCGTGAGCGGCCATGTTGTGACGTCATCTCCATGGTGATACGTGGTGTGAGTGCGTATGCGCAGCACGTGTTGTTAGGGTGATACGTGTTTCCGTCGTCCATTTTGTATACTAGAGGTCGCCATCTTGGTTTCTATGGTAGCACGTGATTGCTATGTTACCCAATTGTTCTGCAATGGGACGGGGTATGTTCGGAGGGTATGTTCGATTGTAGAAGAGTAAATCTAATTACCACAAACAACCCGACAATCCCTCCAAATCACCCAAATCCACCCAAAATCACCGAAATTGACTTTATTTCCCCATTTTATCGGCTTAGCACGTAGTGCTATAGTACTAAGGGGGTACAAAGGGATGCGTTCGACTGAAGTGGAGTAATGTTCTGGCTTAGAATTCTCCCAGAATCCCTTTTTGGATCCCTACACCATGACGTTTTTCCCATTAAAAGACACGTTCCTTTGGTCATTACCCAGAATTCTCTGCTTCTATCTATATATCCAATAGTTATCGTTTATCTGGCCATGTTCCTTTATTCTAGAGTATACTCCAGTAGCGTAGAAGAGCCTATCAACTGGAACAGTTTACCTTACTATTGCTATATTTAGCAATTTCTGGTCTATTCTTGTTAGTTCTGACCCTGTTCCAAGTACTCTTGTTGTTTCATTTATCTAGATCATTTATCTAGATCATTTATAACCAATCAGACTGCTTGCTTTCCCATAATCTGTATACAGAGTTATCTCCCTTGTGTATAACAAAAGCAGTCCCAAAGCCAATAAGCTATCGAGCAGTTACTGATAAGTCATTGCTCGAACGACTCGAAGCCCATCGAGCAAATGAGCCTTAGAGTAATTGCTCGATCGAGTGACTCGGCATATTGATGGAATGATTCGAATCCCAGCGAGCAAATGAGCCAACGAGCAATTGCTCGTTCGAGTGACTGCTCGAACGACTCTTCGACTCATTTCAGTATTTGAGGATACATATGGCCCAGGTATTGTATTATTTGAGGATACTTATCGAGGATACCTTTTAGAGGATACTTATCTGAGGATACTATTACTTGTACCACAAGACATACCTATCCCAAATATCCCTTATAAGCCATCGAGCAGTTACTGAAAAGTCATTGCTCGAACGACTCGAAGCCCATCGAGCAAATGAGCCAACGAGCAAATGCTCGTTCGAGTGACTCCTCGAACGACTCATTTCAGTATTTGAGGATACCTATGACATGGCTACGTATCAGTTGAGGATACCTTTTGAGGATACTAAATTGAGGATACCTTTGACCTGGTATTGTTGGAGGATACCTGTTGTGGAAACCTTTCATCTGTGTACTTCTGTTATTCTGCCCCATATCTCATCCATTACTTCCTAGCTATACCTATCTCAGTCTCGACTATAACATTGATCAAGGTCGAATCAGATGTCTCCTGTATACATATAAGGCATTCCGTAATTGAGATTCCTAGCCGAATCCAACTTTTACGGACTCGGCTAGGAATCTCAATTACGGTCATTTTCGAGGTTGGTGGATATCCTCAGCCAAATGGCTATTTGAGCTATAGTTTTAATTTGTGGTGGTGTGGATTTAGTAAACAATTCTGATTAATGGTGGTATGGCCAAAATAATCTGTTGATGGTCTTGATTGAAACTGTGTACTGTCAAGTGCATTTCAATTGGGGGTCAAGGTCACACGGGAGTGTTAAATGACTAACCCAGACCTGTATGGGACCTGACAATTTGCAGGTTGCAAATGGGACAATTTTTGCGTAAATTTGCTTTGAGAAAGTCTTCTGAAAAAATGAATAAGAAACCCATATGTTTTTTATTTGTCAGAATGATCATCTTACGCTGTAAAATCCTCAGTGAAGGATTGAGGAACTCCTATAACACAGTTTTATCACTATCGATGCGCGAAAATTGGAAATTTACCCCCAAAATGAGAAAATTTTGACCATTTCGAGCCATTTTTTTAGCCATCAACTGTGTCATTCAGCTGAGTGTATTTGAGTGATATTGTAAGATTTTTGTTGTGTTCAGTTGTCTCCACAAAAGGCCACATTCAAAGCTTCCAGAAACTGTATACATTGTGAGTATTGTGACCAGGGGAGGTAATTTAAATGCGAAATATCCTCGGCCGTGTTAATGAGAAGCCGCGCATTTCTTGAAAAGCCAACGTTTTACCCTGAACTGCAACGAGACCTAACTTGAATTTTGTTCACAAGCACCGACAATAGGGGACACGCGGTGTTATCCGCGATAACACATGGGCATCCAGTCTTTTCGTGGATTATACCCCATGCTAAAGCGAAAGTTCCTGCTTGTGTCTCTGGTAAGCCGTTATAAACTGGCTTCCTTATCCTCTAAGTTAATGTGTGGAGTGAACCAATCAAAATTAAAAACGTGCAGCCGCAAGGCTGCACGTTGATAATATTAATTACTCTACCGGGCGCAGTGGCGTTGCGGCAACCGGTTCTCGTCAGATCACCGAAGTTAAGTAACGTCGAGCCCGGTCAGTCCTCGGATGGGTGACCGTCTGAGCGATCGATTCGGACTCCCGCGCTGTGTCCTTGGGCAAGGCACTTAACCCCCATTGTCCACATGTCCACATGGGGGCACGATGACGCTGTGTACTAAGGCGTACTGCACGTCGATGATGCGCATGTCTTCAACCAATCTAACCCTGCCTGTGCTGCATTGCAGAGTTACGATGTTGGGGAGCTGGCAGCTGCTCGTCGTTGCTCGGTGGTTCTCTCCGGGTACTCCGGCTTCTTCCACCCGTAAAACTGTCACGGTCATGATTAGCAATTGTGCATAAGTATGTGACCTTAAACATCAATTTAAATAAATAAAAATTACTCTACCCCCAAATTATGAATATTGACTCTTCTAATTGCTGCCAATGAACTGACATGGAAGGAACCCCCAATTGATCAAAGGGTTAATCCTGCAGCTCTATGTTATTATTACTGATCCGTACTAGCGATTTATTTTCATTGTGTCGTCTGCTTTTCCACTTCCATTTTTTTACTTCAGGCAAAAATTCATGAATGCCGTTTTGAGACGGATAAGGATCCCCGGTCTTGGTGCCATATCCCGAGTAACAATACATTTTTATGTACATGACATAATTGGAACAAGAATATAATATTTTTATTTGCAAATAACATCTTCAGTGAGGCAGATTGCATCATTAACAGGAGGTAAAATAAATGCTACAGCAGAAACAGTGAGAGTGATAATGATATAATGGTAACAATGTAGATTATTCGTTCTATTGACTTTTCACGCTCATTACAAACCATATTTTTTAATTTACATATGGATAATAGATTGCCCTGAAGAAAAAAGAAAGTGTGCGGATAACAAAGCCAGCAAAATAGCTTTGATCAAAACTGGCACAGCTTAGACGATTCTCGCATTGCGTGACAGTTGTATTTTCTTAACAGCTGTCGTCAGCGCCAGTTCAGAAGATCACAGACTCGCCTTTGATTATAGTTTAAGTGCAGTTTGTAAGTGACTTGGTGTGGGACAACAAATTATGTTGACTCTTTGTCGTGTACGACCGCGGTCTCGATTAGTCATTGGACAAACTTAAACATTAATAAACACCAATAAATCCTGAGCACGACTAAAAGACAAAACTTTCTAAAAAACATAGTCTTGAATAACTGAAATGATTCATTTTTCCGCCCAAAACATAACTTATAACCCCCTCATTGACACGAGCTCGGGGATCAGATGGCACAGACTATGTTTTGGAGGCACCAAATTGAAAAAATAGCAATATTTGATTGGTGACTTTTGTGAATAGACTACCCGGATATGATACAAACGTTTGGTAAAGAGTCAAATGGCGATTCTTTATCAGTTGATTATGATTGAAAACTCTGTTCTACATCCTTAAGGCCTATGTAGCCTCAATTTTCAAAGATTTCAACCGTGCAGTTAGACAGGAAGAAAATGCTGGTGAGTGGTAAAATGCATATTTCCAGTACCTATAATAATGAAAAAGCAGTCAATGGACAGGTCAGAGAAATAATTTGGAAACGATTGTTCAAAACAATAAAATTCAATGAAAGAATTTATCAGAAATTTCCTATTTCTAACAATCTAAATCATGGGTTAATACTGCAACAGACTGTGACTATAAATAAACAGAAAGTTCTGTCAACTCCCTTTAAAAATTGCTACAGTGCCACGGTCTCGAATTTCTGTTTTACTTACCTTGGATTAATACACTCAAGAAAATAGTTCCCGGTGTATTGAGAACAACGAATTCGTGATAAGTTTAGACCACTTTGATCTGGCACCTCTGTGAGGCTGCAAATACGAGTAAATTGGATAGTATCTAATTACCGGAAACAACCCGAAAATGACTAAAACTTATCCAAAATTAAGACTAAAAACCTTTCGAAACCCGACATCATGGAATGATAAAAGTAGGATATGGCGCTATATAGCGTTAAAAGGTTTGTTCGATTCGATGTGAGAATGTCTAATTACCGGAAACGACCAGACACTGAAAACAATTACCAGAACGGACCTATCCAGACTGCCACCTTGGGATGATAAGAGTAGCATGTTGCGATGGGAATGAACGGCCTCCAGAAGGTGTGTACGATTGTATGGGGTGAATTACTGGTTTGAATTCACCAAGAACCCTCGGAGTCCGTTTAGCCTGGCCTTTTCCGAATGAAGTTTTGTGTATCCTAGAATTCTGTATTGTGACAATGCCCGGATTCCTCTGTCCCTATGATTGAATAGATCAGGTCTTAGAAAGCACAACTAGATTACTGCATTCATCTTAGCATGTATATGTCTGCACGTAGTCCCTTTCCTGATACGTGAGCTTGTATCCCCCCTACAATTGTGTTGTATGTACCTGAATGTTACTAAACAACATATATAATACAATGGTATATACAGGTATTTGGGGCACACCGGAGACCAATATTTGAGGACCAGGTGAGACCACTATTTATGGACTGATGGGAATCAGTGAGTATTATCTTAGGAATATGGACGATTCTGTGGGCTATCACTGCCTCCTGTTAATGCTAACAGTTCCATGGTGACCATACGTCCAGAATTTATTCACTAGCGCCTCTACTGTCTCATCAATTATCTACTATCAACCCCCCATACTATTAAATAGCCCTATCGACCCAGTGGCAGGCTGTCGCTACATGTCCTGCAATCTGCTTCCACTACTACTGCCTTCGTCTAGTACTATAGTCTAGTACTATAGTCTGCAACCTTTATGTTATGGTTTACTTTAATCCCTGGTTTTCATGGAACCGGGAACGGTTTTTTAATAATAAAATCCGGAAAGCGGGAAATTGTTGCTATGATAAATCTCCATGATAATTAGGACCAGCAACCTACTGGTCGTAATTATCATTGGGATTTATGAAGACGATAATTTTCCGGTTGAAATCTGGTATATAGTACAACGAACTGTTTGCGTTCCTTTGGGCAATACAATTTTGGACGCACCCAGTTCTATATGCTAATGCTCACAACGGGGCCACCGATGTGATCATTAGTATATTTAGAACTGCATGTTCTAAGGTTTGCGGCTCAGAGCGTATGTTCAATCGTATGTTCAACCTCGACGCTTCGCGTCTCGTTTGAACTTAAGCCCCGAGCCGAAAACCTCAGACCATATTATCGTCAATTTATCTGTTACCGTCTCGTGGTCTAGGGTTAACAGCTAGTTACAACCCAATAAACTTGTAAGGCACTGGTACAATATAATAGCTCTTTATATGATCTAAGTATTCAGCTCTTCCCACCAGACAATAACATATGATAGACCAGCCGATTAAATTACTGCCTAACAGCCACCAACTTAAATGTTCGTCCACAACATTGAAAGTTTTCACACACTCTCCAGTAAGTCAGAAAACTGTCTATATATTATAATGTTCTCTCACTTTCTTCATGCTGTGCCTTATCAGTGGACCAGTATCACAGGGCATATGGTGACATTCCAATCTGCCAGAATGACAAAATATTTCCGCCCAGTTATCAGAGAGTTCTATCTTCAAGTTAACCCTTTAACTGTACAATAGTCACAGTGCCTCAGACTGTAACATTATCACAATAACTTATAATGAGTTGTGGTAATTCGCAAATATTTACTGGCGGTACGGCGCCGGGTAGTGTTCACAGAACGTCAAGTTGTCTTCAGGGGGCACTGAGATCTTTTGAGATATCCCAGCATTTTAAATCTGCAGACATGTCAAGAAGATTGAAGTCTAGAGTTAGGGAAAGATAAAAAGGTGGTATTCTTCTTCATTGGTGGGAGGGTGCGGAGGTGGGGTATATTTTTAAAACATTTCAAGTAATTATTTGGAAAAGGTTTTTTAAAAATATGTCACAAATGGCGCTATTAGGGGACATTTTGGGTTCGAATGTAGGCCCCTGCAAATATGGATTTGTTTTCGACTCGAACTTACGAAAAAAGTGTTCGAGTCGACCGAACATCGAATTCGAACCAAGTTAGCCGAAACCAGGTGTCCAAGTGCGGTCTCGTAGGCGATATTTCCAGTTTAAAATAACCACATTAGGATTGTTTTGGCAATGTACTGATGATTTATCTACATATCCATGCTAACACTGAACAGTTCGTACGTTAACAACGCGGCACACTCGAACGTATGGTTGAATAGCGGACAAAGAATATATGTACCTATGATTGCTGCCCTCCCATTTTGGCGTTGAGCTTTCCATCGTCCGATCTTGCCTTATTATGAAGCGATGGCTGCTTCTTACTGAAGTGTACCAGAGGTAAGATGTAATCCCCGTCGCTTGGGTTTTGTCTTACATGTATTACACGTGTATGTAGCCGTGGCTTTATCCACTATAAAATTTGAGTGTATTACCGATGTCATTTGGAATCACGCGAGACGCGTGATTCCAAATGACATTGGTAATACAATGTTAGTTCCATGTTGGCGATTTGTGCTTGCGGTTCGCGCTCAATTTAGCCAGTATTAAATGACGAATGTACGTATACCGAGACTTTTATTAATAAGTCTTTTTTTCATATCCGATTTTTATATTCGTGATTTTATTTTCGACTCGAATTCGACTCGAATTTGTTGATTTACTCGAACAATCGAATATTCGCAGTGGCCAATTCGAAAGAACGTAAATTTTCACCAAGCGTGGTTTGCCATCTGTTATTTCATTAGTTGACGCCCCGTACACTACATAGAATTCAGGATTTTTTGGGAGGAGCGTGGGGATTTCGGTGGGTGCAGCGACCACGCCACCAACTCCCACATCTGGCCACGCCCCTGTATTACGTGGTTATCCAACGAGGTGTCTGGTAATACCAAAATGTAACATTTAACTTTAGTCAAAGACTAACAATTTTGGGTTGCGATGTTGAAAATTCGGCGAATTACACATTTTAGCTGGAAATGTTTTGAATTAAAAGCTTGTTCTGATTTTATCATTCAAGGTATGTCGTTTGCAAGGAGAAGTTATCGCCACTCTGTAATGACCTTCACCACAAAGACCGATTAGGAAAATGCCATCTTGTCACAGGCTTTTTCAAAATACTACCAAAGAGACAGTAATGGTAAACAAGACAGGGATATTTTCTTCCGTTGAAAGTGAAAAGGGAATTTTCAAGAACCCAAATAACGGTGTTTCTTCTTTCACTCGAGCGGTTTTCGACACTGTGCTAAACGAAACTTTGGCAGACGAGAGTAACCACAGTTCAAACTCTACCCACAATTCTTCAGTGAAAACATTAGGAATATCGGAGGATAACAAGCCAGACCTACAGCAATTAAGACTAATTAAAGCGGCGGTGCTAATTATTGTTATGGTGGTTCTTTTACTATCTACATGCAAGTTTGTTTTAAAGATGTTTTCAAGATATTCGGAAAGGAAAGATGATGTGGATTCTTGATGTAAATATCGAGGCCGACCATTTGATCACCTCGTGGTGAACGCCGTTGTTCATTTTGTTGTGCGTGGGCACAATAGCAAGCTCACAATTCACCTGTCTAATTCTGTAAGCTATCTTGTGGCCTGGAACCAGTGTAGTCCTTAAATAGCCATCGCCTATGTTTACATTCACTTATCTAGAATATTTCAGTTGGTTGGAAAAGCGAACCTATGGTTCGCTTTTCCGACCAACTGATACATTCCGGACGATTAAAGCTAATCTAAAAATACCATGAAATTGCATTTTCTTTGAATCAACGCTAGAAATGTTGCGCAATCGAGGCTTGATTTGACCTAATGTTTAATGTCATTATCATTAGAAATGAAGACTCACCACAGCTGCAGTTTTATAATTACGTCGCGTAGTTCCACTAATTGTATTTAATATTTTAGTATTTTAAAAGCGAATTGATTACTTATTGATTGGAGTATCTATAACTGGAGTAAAAAGAATATATGTATATCTTTGTGAGTAAAAAGACATCGCGTTACATCAACGATAGTCTGCGTCCAAATTTCCACGAGAAGTGGGTAAACAAACAGACCATAACAGCGTCGAATACAACTTGTGACTCGAGAGCGAATAGGCGAAGTGTGAACCAATGAGAAGGAAGAATCACCATACGGTTACAATAGCTTAAATAATTTCCATGGGGGACAGAGTTAACCTTTCTCTGTTTCCGCATCTTATCAAGCACATTTGGTAGAAAATCAACCTATGTCCATTGATTGGTTTAGGGCGTAGGGGTAAATTACTTGTCCTCGTTCTAACGAGATAATAATGTCATTGTATCGTGAAAAAAGATCATTTCGTTAGAATTTTCTTTTCTTTAACCCTTTGATACTTTTTTACGTCTCATGACGCACGAAATCAAACAGCATTGACACTTTGTGATCATTTGCTTTGTTATTATTTTTCGATTTTTTAAAGTTTTAACCTCCATTCCTATTTTCTGCCGAATAGTGCTCAGTGACAACCGTTGAGCCAAATGTTATCACAGCTTAAAATACTAATATAATCCTGCTGTTAAGACTTCTTAACTGGTTGAGTGCTAGATGCCACTATCAGGGCTTTCAAAAAATGAGGATACCAGAGCAAAAGCCAACACTTTCCTTGCTTATATTTCATATTCAGTCAAACACAAATAATATTTTGTTTATATAAATTTGTTTTATTACAAGTTATTGGAGAGTGCCTATGGGAACTCTCCAATACTTTGTAATAAAACAAGTTTTGAATAACAAATTCAGACGACTAAAAATAATCTAGCCCTCAACCAGATAATCACTAATGTGAAAAATATCTTGTTATTTGGACTTTCCGACGCTTGACGTCGCATTTTGAAAAACGTTGAAGAAACTGAATTCCCAGTGAAGTTTGAACGTTAAGATAATTAGAGTCTCAAAGGGTTAAATATATCCGAGTTGCTTGCATATATTGGCCGAGTTGAGTTTTTTGTAACTTGATGAATAATTTACCTATCGTATGGATGTTTTTGCTTTGTCTCGCCCGTTTGTCAATTAAAGAATTATGCGCTCACCCAACGGCGTAATTAAACTGCAAAACTGCAGGTGGCCTGTTAGTTTGTATTCACGTTTGTTGTCCACATTAGTTTTTCTTTTCATTTTCAATATTTGTAACCTAACCCGCATGTATTAGTCTCTGCTGAAAATAATAAAACTGTCTCGTGTACATAACTTGATATGACTGCCATGATATAAATGGGCGCTCAGTGGCTCAGTGGTTATGGTATTGGACTTCAAACCGAAAGGTCCAGGGTCCAATCCCCGCCAGGGGTAACTGTGTTGTGTCCTTGGGCAAGGCACTTAAACTCGATTGCTTCGGGGGGGGGGGGGGGGCACGGTGGCGCTGTGTACGAAGGCGTACTGCACGTCGATGGTGCACTTGTCTTTCTCCAATGCTAACACTGCTTGTGTTGAGTTGGTACGTTGGGGAGTCTGACAGTTGCTCGCCGCCGTGGTTCTTTCCCGGTACTTCGACATCCTCTACCCGTAACACTGTCCGACACGATGTTACCCTGGCTGTCGAAAGTGTCGTTAAAACCCAAATAAATAAATGATATAAATGTGGAGACTTAGGTCGCGTGGTGGTGCATTATAATACAAGGAAACACGCTGAATTAGATTATAACAATTGAAATGAATTATCTATCGCTTTGTGGGAGTATGAATGTGGGGGTGAGCGTGTTAACACGTCCATCCTACCTTCATACTCCGATATGGCGACAGAAAATTCATTTCAAAATTTATAAAATGAGAAATTCTCTTGCTGTAACGCTATTCGTGATAACGAGCTAGATTCACCATGATGGATAGAATAAATAGGCACTAGGGCCTGTAATCAGATTTAAACCACGAGTAGGATAAGGGTTTTAACCACGAGTTTCTGCGGAGTGGTTAAAACCCTTATTCTACGAGTGGTTCAAATCTGAATACCCGCCCCAGTACCTATTTGTTTTATTTGTACTATGCTCTTAATAAATAATCGACTTTGTCACTTAAAATGGAATAAAAACGATACTTTCTATCGCAAACACTTGGGTTTGTTTTGTTTACATCTGTGCCGGTGGGCAGTACTTCCAGCTGCACGTGAATGCTGGATTGACAGCTAGACACATCGTCGAAGTTGATTGGATTTACCTTGCTTTTTCAGCCAAATTATTATACGCAATTCATAAACTTTATTTTAAATATTTAATTGTAGGTATGAATGAATGAATGATTTATTTCGTAGTACAACATGCTACAAATACAAACAAAGGTCAGCAACATACTTTTATCTCAAATACTTGATTGCACTAACGGGCGATGACGTAGCCACTAGGGTTGTCTTCCCGCCATTCCCAATAAAAAACAAATTAAATATGAAATGTGATACAATCCTGTCAACAGCATAGTTGTAATTGAAAAAAGAAAATTTTAAATTAATTTTGAGATTATTTTTTTCCATATAAATTAAATATTTTCCATCGTGTTTAGAAAATAAAACTCTTTGGGGTCAGTTGATAGATGAGGATGAGATAACAGAGCTAGGACCTACAGTGGGGACAAGCAGGATTATTACAGCTGACGCGACGAGGGTATAAATTAAAGAATTGCTCCGTTAGAGACTTTTTAAACAGTGATCTGGAATAGTTCTGAACTATGGTTTTATTGTATTCCACATCCTGCAGAAAGTATGGAATGGGAAGTTTGCGGAAAATTGAGTTTTTGGTTTTAGTGTGTGTAACTTACCCGATTGTCTGGTGTCCATGGGGGGGGGGGGTGGTAAAAATATTCTAAAAGTGTTCTCAAAGCTTTCAGGGAGCATGCTGTTATACCAATCGTGCATAAATAAAGAGACCTGAAGTTTGTACAGGTCTGTGAATTTTAAGATACTCAGCTCACTTAACAGTGGATCAGTATAAGCATTGTTTCTTTTGTAATTTAATGATCGATCGAGTTGACTACGAGTGACCCCAGATATGGATACCATATAGCATGTGACTATGGGCCAAAGAGTAATATAATGTTTGCAGACATTCTTTCGGTAGAATCCTCTTCATTTTGTTTATGGCATAAGTTGCCCTGAAAATCTTGGAGCAGATTACTGAGATATGCTTCTTAAAGTTCAAATTTTCATCCACGTGGATTCATAGGAATTTTACAGATATTTCCTCTTGATTGTTTGCAACGAGTGAGATAGTTGAATTGTCAAGCATAACTCTTCTACTTTCAATTGTGTACAAGTCATTCTGAGGGTGAAAAATAATGAATTCTGTCTTGCTCTCACTTAGTGCAAGTTTATTAGCTCTGCGCCAATAGTATATGTTATTGAGTTCGTTATTAACTAATCCTATAGTTGTATCTAAGTTTTTACCAGCTGTATAGGCAGTAGTATCGTTTGCATTGGATAAAATTTTCAGCAATGTCGAGTTTATAATATCGTTAATGTAAATTATGAAGAGAAGAGGACCAAGAATAGATCCCCGTGGGGCACCAGTTGGTATCACCTGGAAATCAGAATTCGCCTTTCGAAGGGGAACCGACTGAGACCTGTCTGTAAGATAATCCTTGAACCAAGAGTTTGCATGGCCCCGTATTCCATAGAGTTCTAGCTTTTTGAGTAAGATCTGGTGATTTATAGTATCAAATGCTTTAGAGTAGTCAGGAAACAGAGCTAAAGTACAGTCCTTTGATGGCTTATAATTCATTTCAGCAACATTGTTTATGAGATGCAGTACCGGATGTATTGTTGAGTGCGCCTTTCTGAATCCAACTGATATTGATGAATTATCTTATTATCTTCTAGGAAAGATATGAAACTGGAGTACATTAATTTTTCTAAAACTTTGGAGAAGGTCGATTATATGCTAATGGGCCTATAATTGTTGAGTAGTTGATGGTTTCCAGATTTAAAGACAGGAATTACTTTTGCTATTTTCATTTTGTTGGGGACAATACCGATTGAGAAAGATAGATTAATTACGCGTGTTAAAGGGTCAGCGATCTCATATATTATATCCTTTAATATTTTGAAGGACATATTGTCTAGGTCTCTACTTGGTTTTGATTTTAATTTTTTTGTGCACTGACTTACCTCGTGTGGGATAGTGGGCAAAATAAAAAAAAATGACTCAATGCTATTTCCATTAACGTAGTCCGTAAAATGGCGACAGGAGGTTGATACTGAGTCGATTAAAATTGAACCGATGTTAACGAAGTAGGAGTTAAATTTGTCAGCTATCTCTTTAGGGTTAGATATTTCCGCATTTCCATCGACAAATGTGGCCGGGAATGTAAAGGTAGAATAAGATTTGTTAATTGCTTTTTTCAAGATTTCCCAAGTTTTTTTGTCATGTTATGTTTATTTTCATGAAGTATAGTCTTGTAATCTTAATTTGTTTTGTGTGGTTCCGGATTTTAATTTTTTGACAAACAGTTTTGTTTTTTTCCAATGATGACTGCAAAAGGCCGGATGTCATCCACGGTTCACGCTTCACAAACTTTTGGGGAAAAAGTAAATTTGATCGAAAGCTGTGCATAGACAGTTTCGAGAAGAATGTCGTATGCTTCGTTGGGACAAGGAGCATTCATTACATCGGTGAAGTCACTTTCAGACAAGAGAAACCTAAACTGATTTACATTTTCCTACTTAAAAGATCTTTTAGAGGTTTGTATGGGATAGGTGCGCCTTTTTTATTCATCAACATAAAATGTTGCAAAATGGTCACTGACACCTGTAATAATTATTCCAGATGTATGGGGATTAATTTTGTTGCTAAAAATATTATCAATTATGGTGGCAGAATGATCTGTAATTCTAGTTGGTCTTGTTATAAATGACACAAAACCTGCACTAAACATTGTTTGGATAAATAAGTAGGTTTTGTTATGCCTACAAAAGCCGAGTAAGTCAATATTAAAATCACCCATAAGATAAACATTCTTGTTTGTGTCACGTAAAATGTTTACTAAATTCGTCATTTTTTCAGGCATAGATCGAGGTCTGCTTTAGGGGCTGTGTTTGATCTATAAATAATTCCAACAATATTTTTATCTTTCGTCGAGATCTCCACACGTAAGGATTCAAATACTTGGGGGATAAAAAACAGAAAGGTCTTCACGGATTTTAAAAGGGATGGTATCTTTGATATAAAGTCCTACACTTCTCCTACCGTCGTTGTTACATGATCGCTGCCGAGTAATCAAGGGGTGGTAGCCTTCCAGCGAGTAGGTGATGTTTTCTTTCCCTCTGAATGTTTCTCTCAAACCTATGATGTCTAAGAAATTTGAAGGCTATGTATTTTAAACTTGGTAAGTCATTGCACGTAGTTGATAGTACCGCAAAATATCGTATGTTTGAAAGAAACATCGCAAAGTGTGAATGCATCGATGTCGGCAAATTACTTTTTAACCGCTGCAGAAGCTTTACAGCGGTCGTGGTTTTAAAAGCTAAAATTTAACATACGGGCTTTTCACAGGTAGTAACATTGGTGAGCATGGTATAAATTCTCGTTATAATGAGAAAGTATAATGACTTGACATTTTGGCTTAACAAGATCCTGTCTCATAAAAACGAAATGTGATATTGTTATAACAACACTCTAAAATCAGTTGGGTTAAAAATCAACCGAAATCAACTGGGTTGGGTTCATTTTCACCCAACCCAGTTGATTTGGGTTTTAATTTTAGCGTGAAGATATTAGTTTGTAATAACGAGAAACTATTTCGTTATAATGATATACTCTCTCGTTATAACAATAGTATCTCACCATAACGAGTTGTCATTTTGTTATAACGATACAGATACCTCGCTAGATCGACTTAACTTCTTATTATAACGAGATGCTGTATGCTTCATCGAGGAAAGGAGATATCTCAGTAAACAAGTTACGTTCTCTGTTGTAAGAGTATAAAATATGTCTAGGTCATAAATCAGCCACCCTCTACCTAACATGAAAAGCAGACGACACTTGCAAACAAAATTCTTGAATAACTACTTTTTTCATTTTGAAAAATAATGAAAATTAATTGGCGATTTTTGTGAATAGCGCTGGCCGGTTTTGGTCGTTACGTTGGGTAAAGGGTTAACCAAATATATCTTCTTTGATAATCGGAAAATGGTATTAGATACGCGTGATTGGACACACCAATATGTTACCAAGTTTAGTGTGGATCATGAATGTCACCGGCCCACGAAAGCTTCGAGCCGGTTTTTCGCAGGAGCGCCGCGTTGTTAATGTCTGTGGGGTACTTTTTGAAATTTTCATTTGTACTGGACGGGCTTTTTCGGAGGTCTCATCGTGCTTTTCTTGGTATAAACTCTTTCATCAATAGTTTCTGGTCGAAACGTAACTTTTGAGGTATGCGAAGACTGACACGTGACGAACGTTTACGTGCCGTTGGCATGCGGGAGGCTGGCAACAGACAGACTGCAGTGGCTCAAATTCTCAACGTTACTCAATCGGTGATTAGCAGGTTGTGGTCACGCTACTGTCAGACAGGCAATGTTGATGGCAGACGTCGGTCAGGTCGCCCAAGGGCGACAACTGCTAACCAAGATAGTTTCTTCCGAACCACAGCATTATGTAACCGCCATCAAAGTGCCTCAGAAATTGGACTGCAGCTGCACCCACCGAGCGACAGATGTGCGAGTCAGTGGCCAGACTATACAAAATCGCCTACACAGCTAGAATTTGTACGCTCGACGACCTCGAATAATTCCACGTTTGACTGAAAGTCACATCGCAGCAAGGCGTAATTGGTGTGGAGCACGACAGCGCTGGAACAATCGTCGGTGGAGCAACGTCATGTTTTCCGATGAATCGAGGTTCACTCTCGACTTCCTGGACAGGAGAAACAGAGTGTGGAGGCGGCGGAACGAACGATACCATGGCGTAACCGTTAGGCAGCACGGTCGTTTTGGTGTGTTTTGGATCGGTTATGGTGTGGGGAGGCATAAACATGACAAGAACAGCATTACATGTCATCCAAGGGCGTGTCACAGGGCAGTACTACCGTGACAACATGATAGCAGCTAATGTGGTGCCATTTGCGCGACGCAACGGCAGTCGATTCATTTTCCAAGATGGCAGTGCAAGAGCACACAGGTCCGTGTCGCTACAGACTTCCTACAGGAGCAGGACATCACTGCACTGCCATGGCCAGCACTAAGTCCAGACCTTTCACCAATCGAGCACGTATGGGATATGCTTGGCAACCGCCTACGACAACGCCAACAGCCCCCTACCAATGTCCAGGAACTCGCCGCTGCACTGCAGGAAGAATGGAATAACATTAGTCAAGCTGATATTGGACGTTTGGTAAGGTATATGCCACGTCGGATCCGCGCTTGTCTCGTGAACCGAAGAGGATTTACAAGGTATTGAGGTATTGGACTGAATGTGGTAAATTCTCTGACTGACCGTCCATATCTTCTACAGCTCAGTGCGTGGAAAGTGCGCTTGTGAGACACCCAACTATCGCTGAAATCATTCACCAGATGTCACAGTGCAATGCCTCAACTGTCTTTTTGATGAAAATATAAATATATGTCTTCATATATCTCACTTTTATCAAATATCCACTACTTTGTTTGAATAGTATATATCACATCGTGCAATTAATCCACAGAAAGGAATACATATCCCCGTGTGATTTCTAAATTCATTTTAGGAGTTTTTCCTCCAGGAACCAAAACTGCTTCTTCAGTTTGTCCTCTAAGGAGGGGGGGGGGGGGGGGGGGATTTGGTTACACATGGAACCAAACATGCACATGTTTTGGTTCTTCAATTTGTCACATTAAATGGACAGACAAGGCGGCTGGACATTGTAGAAATCGTAAAATATAAAACCGCGGCAAGTTGAAATTTGAAAATGGCGACGAAGCAGCGTCAGAAACACGTTAACCCTTTATCCAAAGCACACTATATCAATAATTATTATTTAAATTATTGGGTTTTTTTTTTAAATTTCAGGAAATTTCAACAAAACCATATCGTGTGACCTCTCATTGGAGCGAGCTTGACGAGCTCATTCCAATGAGGGGGTCACATGATATGGTTTTGTTGAAATTGTTTGAAAAATATAATTTTTGAATTAATTATATGGTTTTGTAAATTCCGCGACCGATTCGTTAGGTAAAGGATTAGGCTGCGCATAAAACGGCAATTTTTCATAAAAAAAAACAAGACGGGCAACTCTATGTGAAATTGTCTGGTTCTGGATCACATGAAGACACATTTGTTTTGGTTCTTCGGTGGATTTTCATTCTACATGAAGACAAATTTGGCGCGGATTGCTCTGAGTGTGCCGTGAAATTTCAAACTAAAAAAAACAAACACTTTATTACTTTTTACGGTTTTAAGAGAACAGATAGATTGTAAATTTTATATATTTTTTTACAAACAGACACTTTGATATTTTTTTTAACTCGAAATGCCCAGAAAACTACAGTGAATTTATTAAACATCTCCAACTGCTCAGACAAATTACCTTACGGGTGTTTCTAATCAAGTATCGTCGGCCTCGATGCTATGGAAGGTGTGGGGGCCTGTGCCACAAGTTCGAGGAAACTTCATTGCTAGTGAACTTGTTAAGTTGCTATACCAACTTACCTTTCATGTTGTCACAACTTAGGTGCCTTGTTATAACAACTTTGCAATCTTGTTATAACAACTCAGTAAAAAAAATTGTGAGACGCTGTTATTCTTCCACGTGCGCTTCTCAAGCGTTAATCCAACTGCCTTGGCTGTAATGATTAGGTACAACACAACGCGTCCATTTCTGCCTTGAAGTGAAGCCAGTCTGTCCAAGGAGGAGGCTAAAAGGGACTAAGCCATCCCAAGACGGAATGGTTTCACGCGCCGAAGGCGAGTAGGGGCGGTATGGGGAGCAAGCCCCTTTCGATCCTCTTTAGTTGTATGTGATTTGAAGCCATGAGAGTTAGTTCAACGTTTTATACTGCACGGCAGATACTGCAAAGACTACTCACTCTGCTAATTAATATACATGTGAACACATAGCAAATTTTGCTTTTACACAACCTCTGGAATTTTAAGTTTATTTATTAATACTCACGTATGGGAGCATTCGTCGTGTGAATATGCCTTTGTCCGTCGTCATTGATTCGCAGGGCCTTCTTAATAATACAAGTGGTGTGTGGAGTGTATGTATCGGGGAAATCACAACGAATTTATCAAGCCTCTTGTCGAAAAAGAACAGTCCCCTATAACTGCTGAAAATCGGGCCTTCTCCGTTGCCGGGCCTTTTCTCTGGAACAATCTGCCTGATCACTTGAAATCACCACAAACATATCAGTCCTGAAAACCTAACCTTAAGACGCACTTATTCGGTAAAACCTATACATAAAATGTCCTTCTAAATTTATGATTAACACAGAGCTGACTTTATTTTAATTTTGTAAAGCCTGAGAGCACATTGCGTGGAGTCATGGCTCTAAACTGTATTTATTATTATTATTATTATTATTATTATTATAACTCGGACAAGTCTGGGAAACAACAGGGAATTTGCTGAACATCACCTGCTGCGCAAGACCAATCACCAAGCAGGTGCTTCAAGTCAAGTGTCGTCTGCCTGTTCAAACAGATGACACTTGATTAGAAAAAACTACTCAGATTTACGCCCCATCCCGCTCATAATATCCGGACACGGCAGTGCCATGCAGAGCACCTGTTGTTATTATACATCACGGTGAGTAGACTCGACTCGAGATTATAGATGTTAGCGATGGATCCAAATACCAAAATGTCCGCTCGGAATATTAGGACCATTTTATGTTCTATCAAAGGGACAATAAGCTGATAATCTGAAAAAAATATCGTCTCTCTGATTTTACTTTTTTGTGAAAGAACACGATGAAAAAAAAACATTGTATGCAAAGTGTTGTGCGACAGACGTAACGCGAACTTACATAAATCTGTAATTAAAAAAAAAACATTCATGCAGACGAATTTTCAGAAGATACGACATTGCGAAGAGATAAATGGGGTTACCTTTTTATACCACGACTGGAGTGAGTATTCAATGTTACCCAATACAATACAGACATTTTGAAATGAGCTAGATACACCACGTGTGGAATCATGTAAGAACGCATCTGATTTGGTCGTTACGCTTCTGATTGGTGTTACGACGTGAATGAAATGCTTCGACATAAAACAATTGTTAAGCATGAAAGTAAACAGATAGCAGAAGGTGACTCGGGTATTAAAGTTTAATTGAGGTGTCAATACAGAACATAAATCGGGTAGAATCCTGGGGACAGGGCGGCACGAATGAAATATAGGGAAAAATTCCATCAAGCGGCGTTGATTCCTGTCTCATTACGCCACCCTAGTTGTGTTCTTTGAACATCTTCGTGGAATCCATTGATGTTAATATACTTTTATCACTCTCCATTATTTATGTTCATTTTGATTTTGAACTGCGTCCAACCTTTTGTCTGATTTATGAGAAATATAGGCACTTAAAATATGTGGATTTGTTTTTATTTTAAAAATTATATTTAATTATTTAACTATTTCCGACTTTTAACAGATTTTTTTTTGACAAAAATTACTTTGAAATTTTAAGATTTAAGAAATAGTCATTCTCATTCATTAACTTTTGAATGAGGACTCCGAATTGAATGATTTGGGCTTATATTTATAACGAAATCTACATCAAGTTCAAATGATTTTTGAAGAAAGCGTTATTTTATCCAATAGCTGTAAACCACTGAGCCCTGAACAACTGGATTACTGGAACACTTATTGGTCACATATAAAAAAGGGTGGCAACCGCTCCATCTTAGGGTGTGGGTGGTGTGCGGAAATTGCTATAAAGGAACAATGATCAACAGAAATATTTTCCTCAAAGGTTTTCAACTTTCTGACACCTCACAATCTCCGATCGTTTTTTAAAGAATATACCTTGATATCATTTTAAAATGAATATAAGTTGATGATAAGCACATTTTTCGCAGCATTACAAATTGAATATTTGTGGCATATTGTTAGTTATTGATAAAAAAAAAATAGTGCCCAAATTGGAAAGTTGATACAGTGTTACTAGTTTTCGTGCCGTGTGAACACCATGAGGTTTGATGAAGTGAAAGCTGTTACGCTGTGACTACAGTCACAGCGTAACAGTCTGACGTTCCATCAATCCAGTTGTTTTGAGACCAGCGCTTTGGAACAACGAGTAACAACAGGCTGATTTTTGGCACATTTTTTACAATTGTGCAACACCTATGGACAGATCGATTTTTAATTATTTCTGATCTTTTAAAAGTTTTTATTATGAAGCGTTTCTGACTTTTTTCAGACTTTCCCGCCAAAATTGATTTTCAGAAGATACATATTTGGTGCCGTCCAGTAACATTTGAATGTCAACTTAGAATCAAATGAGTTTGGTTATAGCTTTGTTGTGTACTACCCTGCCATTTAAATTAATAAAAATAATATAATAAACCAGATTCTTTAATCTCTGTTGCATAGATAGGGTGGAGTGCGGAATTTGCTTCTGGGTGTGGGGCGGTGGACACCAGTTCCTTGTAAGTTTCTTGTTTATTCCTTGTTCTCAATATAAAACGCTCGTTAATTGTGTTTAATTGAAGCCATTTTCCAGATGCAAAGGCCATGGTCATCGCTAAGTGGTTTGGGGTGTGCCCCCTATTCTTCTAGTCTGGACATTTTCGCTAGGATTGGAGTCTAAAATCTCAGTCCTTTCTTGCTAGTAATCACGAACTTTCTTAAAAAGACTACATTTGATTATGTGGACTTGTGGCACACACGCAGTGGTTCATTTAAATGGTGGTCTGTTGTACCCGATTAGGACTGTTGAGGGACCGGCATGATTAACTTTGAGTACCGGTACGGCACATGTAAATTAAATAAGAAGTTGCGTCACAACGAGTACCTGTATATTTTATTTATTCACAAATAAATTTCCAAGAAGTCTTGAAATTTAAACGGTAATTCCGACTGACTAATATTCCAACTACCTTATCAATGCTTGCCTTCGACGAAGATATGCGTTGATGATGTAGTTGGAATGTTAGTCAGTTAAGCCATCACAGTCGAGACAACTCAGGTTTACACCCCCACCTCCGCATCAGTAGGAGAGGGGCGGATCGTTCTAATTCAGCCGGATCTCATGTGACGTCATAGTCACGTACCCCAGTGATGTCCTGTGGGTTTGCTATGGTAGTTCGCGTGAGCGGCCATATTATGACGTCATACCCATAATGATATGTGGTGCCAGTGCGCATGCACAGCACGTGTTGTTACAGTGACGCTTCTTTCCGTCATCCATTTTGTTTACTAGAGGCCGCTATATTGGTTTCATTACGTGATTTCTATGTGACCTATTGGCCTACAACATGATGGGGTGTGTGTTCTGAGGATGTGTTCGACTGAATACGAGTAAATTTAATTACCCCAAAGGACCCGACAATTACTCCAAATCACTAAAATCCACCCAAAACCACCGAAACGGACTCAAATTCTCCCAGAATTCCCCCAGAATCCACGTTATAAGAGTCGCACGTAGTGCTATATGGTATGTTGAATTGAGCTAGTGTAAATCTAAATACCAAAAAACAACCCGACAACTATTTATTTGTCTCGGATTTCCCACTAAATCCTCGGTTTCTGCCTGTTTATTAGGCTCGGATTCACCCAGAATCCCCTTTATAAGACTTGAAGGTAGTGCTATAAGGCACGTTCTATTGAATAAAAGTAAATCTTATTACGACGAACATTCCGACAACAATTTATTTGGCTCCGATTTCTCATTAAATCCTCGGTTTCTTTCTGTTTATTTGGTTCGGATTCCTCCAGAATCTTCGTTATGAGAGAAGCACGTAGTACTACATGGCTCTATGGGCGTTGTTTCTTTGTATAAGAGTAGTTTTTTTTTGGTTCGGATGTTCCCCAAATCCTCGTTTTCTACCTATTACAGTGGCTGTTCTAGCTACTCAAACTCTAGCAGTCTATTCAGTCCTAGCTATGTGTGGGTCCGACATCTCCCCTTGTCCAAGTTTTATAACCACCAGTCAGTTTGCTTCATTTCCCGTAATCTTTACCTACAAATACAGAGTTATCTCCCCTGTATATAACGAAGAATGTTTTTGATTATTGAACACGGAAGGCAATCTAGCAGCAACAGGTATTGCTCGAACGAGTCGAAACTAATAAAGCAAATAAGCTATCGAGTAATGACTTGAACGGGCATTGCCCGAACGACTCGAATCTAATCAAATACGCCTTCGAGTAATTACTCGAACGAGTGACTCCTCGAACGACTCTTATCCCCCATCTCGGAAAAAGGATTGTATAATCGCAGATGTTTTCCAAAAAGGGATTCTCTTTTTGAGAGTCCGCAAGAAGGATCACTTTCTGGGGATACCTTTTGAAGGATATTTATTTTCAGATAGTTACAGTACTGTCGCCGTGGACTGGTCGTAATCCGCGCGTGGGCTGTGTTGTCACCGCATACATCTACCAGGTAATAAAATTATCATTAGCAAAGTTTTAATTAATGAAGCACCGGGTTGTATCCGATGCTTCTTTAATTAAATTTTTGATGATTCTTCCTATAATTAGTGTTTGGAATCTAATATTCTTGCGCCCGTGGAAATATTACCCACCCGTGGAAAGTGACCAATCCTAGCTCCTGTTCAGTTCCCGGCAACATCTGGACCGCAACTGATGACTTACCCAGAGTCACCAGTGATTAGCTTCCACTCTTCACTGCCACTACTAACTGGTTTGTAAGAGTGGTTCGAGGAGCCTCAGCCACTCGTTCGAGTTATCACTCGATGGGTTATTTGCGTCGTTCGAATAAGCCTTTACCTAACATGAAAAGCAGACGACACTTGCAAACAAAATTCTTGAATAACTAATTTCTTTCATTTTTTGTCTCAAAAACATAGGTTATGACCCCTCATTGGAACGACCTCGACGAGCTCTTTCCAAAGAGGGGTCATAACCTATGTTTTTGAGACAAAAAATGAAAAAAATAATGAAAATTAAGGGTTAATGCCTGTTCAAGTCACAACTCGATAGCTTATTTGCTTGATAAGATTCGAGTCATCAGAGGAAGCAGATTGTGAATGACTATTAGTAGTAGATGAAAACAAGTATGATAATGATTGTCGTGTAGTGATATAGGTACAGAGTGCCATAGTGAGCGGTAGTAACAGCGGGAAACTCTAGCACAGGACACCTAATGGTGGGCAATAGAAGTGGTACAGACCACTTATTAATGCCGCAAGGAGTCGAAGCGGATCATAGAACATATGCTGGTGACTCCAGGTAAGTCATCAGTTGTGGTCAAGATGCCGTCAGGAACTGAGCAGGCGTTAGAAGCCACAACTAACTTCAAATAGATATCCTCTAAAAGGTATCCTTCCTGCGGAATCCCACTCCGAGAATTCCCAGTTGGAAAATGTATGTGGTTTTGGAATCCCTTTTTTCAAGATCATATGGAACAATTTGTATTCCCCTAAATGCGCATGCGTGTAAACATTAGTAAACTTTTCGCTTTTTACCCCAGTACATCGCCTTATTGGTTGGTTAGAAAAGACTGATGGGATAGCTTCAAACTCCCAAAATGCACTAAATCCTAATGAAAAAATTTGGACCGACAAAGATTTGATTAAAATAAAAATGAATTTTCTTTGTTCTATAAACATATTTTGGATATGTTATTGTTTTAATGGTTCCATTTAACTTTGGAAAGTGGAGTTTTTCTATCTTTGTGATCTTACGACAAATAGTACATCTCCTCCCCTTGTGTCAGCACGGGTTGGTTCTAATGGCTGGACAAGAAGAAAGAAATGGTTTCGCGCGCTAAAGGCGCATAGGGACGCTGTGGGGCAAGCCCCTTTCGACCATCTGTGACTGTTTGAGATCTTGTAGCTACATGTCTAGGCGTGTGAAGGAGGAAAAGGATCGGGTACTTTGCAGATGTCCCGGGCTTAGATGATCAAGGTGTTGGTTTGTCTTTATGTTGGTCGTTGACTGAACCCTCGGGTGAGGACCAGAGTGAGAGGGGGTCCTCTCACAAAGGTGCTACCTCTCCCCGAGGATGCTGTGATGTTATTTGCGGGCAAGTAAGGTCTGCTACTTTGAAGGTTAATTATGATGCGGTGGAGGACCATCATAGGCAAGTATAGTCTGCCTCATGCGGATGGTGGAGACTGGAGTTGGTTCATTTTTCTGGATTACAGTTGGATGTATCTTTGGATCGTGAAGAAAAAACAACAACGGCCCCTTTCGGGGACCACCCACAGAAAGACCCGAACTTCCCTGGTTCGGAGGCAGGCCTGCTTTGGAGCCTATTTGGCTGGGTCAAAAATGCACGCTACCGACGCTTACAAAAAGGGGTAGAAGCGGGGCGCAGGACCAACGCTCGCCTCCCTGGAGGTGGGTGACCACTTCTAGGGATGGAGCGGAGGATGTTCAGAGTCCATAGCGGTTACTGTGTTCCATATCGGTTATAGTTTCCATAGCGGTTATTGGGGTGCTGGCGATCAAAAAGAAAGCATTTCTGTGTAGCTGCTAAAAGAAAAGGGCAGAATTAGTATAATAGACAAAAGTATGTGATCACATTGTGGAAGGCAGCTTGTAGTCTACCTGTCTTCTATTCCCAATTTCCCAGTTTTTGTTTGTTTTTAAGACGATGAATTTTTAGCGATTTAGCTGAGTCGGAGAAGGCAGTCCATCCTGGTAGAAGGTCACAACTGACCCGTTTTTACTACTTGTTTATTCACCTTCTCTTTCCCATTTTTTGTTTCTTTTTAGACGTTGGATTTTAATGATTTAGTTGAGTCGACGAAGGCAGCCCATCGTGGTAGATGGTCACTGCTGAGCCGTTTTTACTGCCTGTTTATTCACCTTCTCTTTCCCAGTTTTTGTTTATTTTTTAGACGTTAGATTTTTAATGATTTAGCTGAGTCGGCGAAAGAAGCCCATCCTGATAGATGGTCAAAGCTGGGTCGTTTTTACTGCCTGTTTATTCGCCTTCTCTTTGTCCTTAAGAGTACTTATATGGGCATATGATTGTGATAATTCAGGTTGATGAGTTGGTCGCGTTTTTGGGGGTTTTGACGGCTGTCGCAAATGTCATGGAGTTCGGATATTAGTTGGCTGTCGGCGAGCCGGGTGTGATTTTTCGCGGCTAGGGAGGAGAGGGGATCCTTTATGGTTGGAATTTCGGCTCTGTCGTGGAGTATTTTGATAGGTGTACCCCAGGGAGCACGGAGGGCGACTCTGAGTGCGTGGTTTTGGACCTTTTGGAGTTTCCTCATATTTGTTTGATTTAGGTTTGTTAGGATGATAGCCCCATACTCGAGTACAGGGCGCACAATGGCTTTGTATAGTTTAAGTAGGGTTGTCTGGTTGGCTCCCCAAAATGTACCTCGTAGCATTTTTAGCAAATTAATACGTCTTGTCGCTTTGCTTGCAATATCGTTGGTGTGTTTCTTGAAGGATAGGTTTTAGTCGACAGTTATGTCAAGGAATTTCGCCTCTGTGCGTTCAAGGAGGACTCTGTCCGAAAGTTTTAGGTCAAAGTGCCGATTGTTTATCTTACGTGTGAACGTGATTCTTTGGGTTTTGTTAGCGTTCAGCCTTATTCTCCACTTGGAATACCATTGTTCCAGGTCATCGAGGGCGCGTTGAGGGGGTTTTTGAACAAGGTTGACGGTGTTATTAGAGTCCCAGATGCCCTTATCGTTTGCAAATTGTGAGATTTGAACGCGATTATCGGAGATTTTAAGGTCATTGACGTAGATGATGTATAGTAGGAGCTGTGGACGGATCCTTGGGGAGGGGTAGGCGTGCCTGCTTCTATGGAGACACTCACTATCGGACATTTCGTTGTTGACTATGGTTTTTATTTCGCGATCGTAGAGGAAGCAGGAGAGTAATCCAAGTAGTTTCATGGGGAGATTCATTCTTGATAATTTAAGGCGCATTCCGTTGTGCCATACCGAACCGAACGCTTTTTCTACGTCTAGTAAGATTGCCGCGCCTATTTGCTGGTTATTGATCGCGGTTTTCATTTGACTGACAGGGCGGTAGACATGCTCAATACCCTTTTACGGTTTCTATAAGCCAATGCGACGGAGAAGACTGATTGGGCGGTAGCTGGCCGGATTGGAGAGGTCTTAGTCTGGTTTAGGCATCATTACCCCAATGGCTGATTTCCAACATTTTGGAAAGTAGCCATGGGTGAGGAATGCATTGAATAGGTTGTTAAGTCTATCAATTAGGGAGTTTGGGCTTTGTTTCAGAATTTTGAAGCTAACCTCATCCTCGCCGGGTGAGGATAAATTTTTGCATTTTTTATGATATTGATAATTTCGCCATTAATGATGGGAATGACGAGGTCATCGTCCCGTTCTTCTGGATCGGTATCAAATTTAGGGTCACAGTAGATATCTGGGTGTTCATTGATGAAGTCGTCGATAGCGTTTATGATGACGTCATCGTTGTCGGGGGCCTTGGTATGGGCGATGGGTTTTTTTCTGAGGAGGTTAGCGAAAGTGTCGGCTTGGTCTTTGTCGGTATGTGTGAAGGGACCATCTTCCTTTTTAAGGGCCTTGGCTGCTGCTTTATTGCCTTTGTTTTGTTTTTTTTACCAGTAAGGGTTTTGCACGAGTTCCAGAATTTTTTGGCTTCCCTGACTTCATTTAGGTTGGCTGTTGCTTTTTCCCAGTTGGCTTCTTTTTCAGTCTGGAGGGCTTTTTTAACCTCGCCATGAAGGCGGTTATACGTTGTTTTGAGGTCAGTTTTTTGAGGGGGTCATTTTCTGGTTTAAGAGTTCGAAGAGCTTTTCGTTTGGTTTTGATTAATGAAAGTGTGTCGCCCGAGACAGTACTTCTCCAGGGCGCACTTCTTCTTTTGGGCATATTTCATTTAGGGTTGAGTTGATGATTTTTTCTAAGCCCTCGCACTGGGCTTCGAGATCAGTGGCGTTTGATGGAGAGCTGTCTGTGAGTTTGACATCGATGATGTCGCGGTAGAGGTTCCAGTTTATTTTTCCAAAATTCCTGCGGAGGGTGGGGGTTATCTGAGGGGGCCATTGCCTATTTTGATTGAGGCATGGACCGGGAGGTGGTCGCTGCCTAGGTCATCTTCTCCGACCCAGTGGTCGTCGATGTGATTTTTGAGAGAATCGCCGGTGATTATTAGATCAAGGATTTCGGATGGGAATAGTGGGTTGCTACTGATGTAGGTCGCGGAGTTGTCGTTCATAACCACGTGTAGGTTATGTTTTTTGATGATTACGAGAAGGGCTTCACCGTTGGGGCCAGTTTTTTGCAGCCAAAGTATAGATATTTGGCAATAAAGTCACCGATGAAGATACAGTGTTTGTATTTCCTCGTGAACAATTCAAAGACTTTGTCAGATACGATTTTGTTTGGGTCGTTGTAATAACAAACAATCGCGAAGTTTTTATTATCGATTGTGATTTCGGTTGCAATAACCCCGGCATCAAGGTGATCAGTTTTTAAGGTTTTGTTTTTGATGTTCTGCTTTATTAGGAGAGCAACGCCGCCACATTTGGTGAGCTGTCTGTCTCTTCGAATAACGCTGAATCCACAGAGTGAGAAGTTTTTATCTCTGTTTAGCCAACTTTCGCAAATACAGACTATGTCTGTATTTTCGAATCATCGCTCATCTGGAGTTTTTTTTATTATTAACGCTTCTGGCGTTCTACACGGCTATTTCTGATTTGCATGATGGGGGTTGATATTTTACATTTATTTATTCGGTGTTTGGTTAGTGATTAACGGTGGCTTTAGTTAATATTTTTTGCGACTTTGACTAGAGATTCCGAGATTTTGGGTTTTAAATAGTCGGGACGCTGATCGGCTAACATCTTGACAGGTGTTAGACAGATTAGTGCTGACATGTTTGTAGAGAACTGAGTAAAGTGCTCCCGCGACTAGGGAACATATTGTGTGGGGAGAGGGTGCATTTTCGGGATTTTTTAAGTTTAAGTTTTTTAGTCGATGTTGGTTTTAACTTTTTTGAAGTGGGGACACCCGCGGTAATTGCTATTGTGGTTCCCTTTGCAGTGTTGGGGCATGAGGGAAAGTCTGACCCACATGCTTTGGTGAGGCGATTGCCTCCACATTTCAGGCAGGCCACAATTCCCCTGCACTTATTGGTGACGTGCGCAAATATTTGGCACTTGTGGCATTGGACCGGTGGAGGGGTAGACCTGTACTCCCCCGACCATGTCTCCTGTCATTGATGGTGACTCCATTGGCTATAATTCTTAATTTTATTTCTCGGCTGGGGCAAGTCACTTTAAGTTTCCACGTGCTCTTGCCCGTGGCTCTTGAAGTGATGCTCTGATTTATATCCTGTTTGGCGGTATCGGGGTGAACACGAGTCACGACAACAATAAACGGTGTAGTTCAGCGCTGAGAAAGGATTGGTTGCTTGATTTACCGCTTTGACCATTTTTTGGAACGCAGTTTGGCTTTCTGACAGCTGCTGTGAAGTCCATACCAGACGTAGGCATAGCTGTTGTGTGGCTAGGGGCCCTTGGTTTTCCTTGATTATAGAGATATTGTTATAGCTTGAGTTTGTGGTGTTCTGGTCGGAGTTAGAGAAAGGAAGAGGATGCTGAAGGCTTCTACACTTTTTGACCCGTCTAGGGGTCATAGTAGAGAACCCGTCAGCACCCGTCACCTCCTGTAGCTCACTTTCAGGATCATAACCCTTTTGTTTCCTTTTTTGGGGTGTATTTCCCCCCTTAGGACTCTCATTGCCGAGACCCCCAATGGAGAAAGATTCCCCACTGAACTGGCTTTTCTGATTGGAGGCAATTACACTGACTTGGGTAATGACCAGTTGTGACAATGATTTGTCAGGATTATAACATTTTGTTTCCAGAGGGTCTGCTAGATCGCTTGAGACATTCTTCTGACTGGTCCCGTAAGTTCGAGCAGCCTCAGCATAAGACTTTGGACTGCTGTCCTCCTCTGATGCTTTGGTTGCTGAACTAATGGATCTCCCGTCTGTGATTTTATTTATTGCTACAGCAAGACTTACGATAAAGCTGGAGCAGAGCGGATTTACGCCAATACCTGGATCTCCTCAGCTGGCGACCCAGGAGATAGCGGAGATGGCATAGAGAAAGAATTCCTTATCATTTCTGCAATCTGTGCATCTTTTAACTTGAGTTCTTTTTTTTAGATCAGCAATCTCTGCTGTTAATTTCCTAACTGGCTTAGATACCTTTCGTTCATCCCCTCCGACTCCCTTCTATCCTGACCCCCTGAGCCTTTACTATGGTTACCTGCACTAACCTTGTTTCCCGTTGACTCTCTCCTTGCTGCTCTCTCTCTCTCTCTTTCCTTTCTCTCTTACCTATCTTCCTTCTTCTCTTATCTCTTGTTATTTTGGATATTCAAAGTTCTTGGTTTCATATACTGCGACATTTTTCCTTCTTGTTTGTTATGTTTGTTATGCTAATGAATTAACTCTTTATATTTCCAAAATATGATTGTAATCATTTTCCTGGAAAGGTGATGATAATCTTGACTTGTTGACTGGTTGACAGCAAGGTGCTAATTGACGACGACATAACTGGACAAAAGACGCGTTTATATTTTTTACAGTGGCGACAAAGTGTGTTGTTGAATGAATGGTTTTCGCGCGCCGAAGGCGCACAGGGTCGCTGTGGGGCAGTGACTGTATACTATTTGGTAGCTGTATGTCAGGGCGTGTTAAAGGAGGAAAAGGGTTCGCGTACTCGGAAGGTGTTCCAGGCTGGATGGTCAGTAGTGTTGGGATGACTTTGTGTAGGTCGTTGACTCCACCCTCGGGTGAGGACCAGAGCGAGAGGGGTTTCTCTCACAAAGGTGCTACCTCCCCCCGAGGGTGCTGTAGTGTTTTTCGGGCAAGTATAGTCTTCCACTTCAAAGTTGAGTCGTGGAGCGATGGTGGGCCATCATTGGCAGATAAAGTCTGCCTCAGGCTGTTTAATCAATTTTAGGCTGTTCAGTTTGATGTTTTGAATAGACGACAACAAAGGCCCCTTTCGGGACTACCCAAAGAAAGACTCGAACTTCCCTGGTTCGGGGGCAGGCCTGCATTGACACCTATTTGGATGGATCAAGATGCGCTCTACAGACGCTTACGAAAATGGGCAGAGGCGGGACGCAAGACCAACGCTCGCCTCCCTGGAGGTGGGTGACCACTTCTAGGGATGGAGAGGAGGATGTTCAGAGTCCATAGCAGTTACTGTGTTCCATATCGGTTATAGTTTCCATAGCGGTTATTGGGGTGCTGGTGATCAAACAGAAAGCATCTTGGTGTACATGCTAAAAGAAAAAGGCAGAACTAGCTGATTTTTAAGATAGACAAACATATGTGATTGCATTATTGGATGATTGTCGATCACTGGGAGCATCTAGTACTATTCTTCAGTTTATGATTTCCAGGACTGATTTTTTCAGCTAAGAATTGGAGGGAGGGGGGCAATTCTTTACCAAAGTACCACACCCGGGGGTGTTTCCTGCATTTACCTCCTCCTCATTTAGTTGAGTCGGTGAAGACAGCTCTTCCTGGTAGAAGATCACGGCTGAGCCGTTATTACTGCCTGTTTGTTCACCTTCTCTTTCCCAGTATTTGTTAATTATTTGACATTACATTTTAGAGATTTTAGCTGAGTCGGTGAAGACAGCTCTTCCTGGTAGAAGATTACGGCTAAGCTGTTACTACTGCCTGTAAGTTCACCTTCTCTTTCCCAGTATTTGTTTATTTTTAGAGATTAAATTTTAGTTTTTTAGTTGAGTTGGTGAAGACAGCTCTTCCTGGTAGAAGATCACAGCTGAGCCGTTATTACTGCCTGTATGTTCACTTTCTCTTTCCAGTATTTGTTAATTATTAGATATTACATTTTAGAGATTTTAGCTGAGTCGGTGAAGACAGCTCTTCCTGGAGAAGATTACGGCTAAGCCGTTACTACTGCCTGTAAATTCATCTTCTCTTTCCCAGTATTTGTTTAATTTTTAGAGATTTCAGCTGAGTCGGCGAAGACAGCTCTTCCTGGCAGAGGGTACGGCTGCTCCGATTTTACTCGCCTTTTTAGGAATCGACTGGTCGAAATAGGGGGAGGGGCAGACCTTAACCAAAGAGCCATACCCGGGGGGGGGGGGGTGTTCCTGCAGTAACCTCCGCGGTCTGGAGCCTACTTACAACTTTGTTACATTAAATTTTGGCGTTTTGGAGTTCTTGTCGGCTTTCGCAAATTGCCCGTAGTTCGGATATTAGTTGGCTGTCGGCTAACCGGTCGTGATTCTTCGCGGCTAGAGAGGCTAGGCGGTTCTTTATGGTTGGGATTTCGCTCTGTCGTAGAGTGTTTTGACAGGTGTATCCCAGGGAGCACGGAGGGCGACCCTGAGCGCATGATTTTGGACCTTCTGGAGTTTCCCCATATTTGTTTGATTCAGGTCTGTTAGGATGATAGCCCCATACTCGAGTACAGGACGCACAAAGGCTTTGTATAGTTTAAGTAGAATGGTCTGGTTGGCTCCCGACGATGTACCCTTTAGCATTTTTAGTAGATTAATACGTTCGGTCGCTTTGCTGGCAATATCGTTGGTGTGTTTATTGAAAGATAGGTTTTGGTTGATGGTGATGCCAAGGAATTTCACCTCTGTGCATTCAGGGAGGACTTTGTCCAGTAGTTGTAGGTCAAAGTCACGGTTATTTTTCTTACGGGTGAACGTGATTCTTTGCGTTTTACTGGCGTTCAGCTTGATTCTCCATTTGGCACACCATTGCTCTAGGTCGCCGAGAGCGCGTTGAATGGGTTTTTGAAGTAGATTGGCAGTATTATTACAGTCCCAGAGACCCTTATTGTGAGATATGAACGCGATCCTCGGAGATTTTGAGATCACTGACGTAGATGGTGTATAGGAGGGGCGGAGGACGGATCCTTGGGGGTGCCTGCTTCCAGGGGGACTCTGTCGGACATTTTGTTCTTTACTCTGATTTTTATTTCGCGAAGTGTGTGAAGCTTCCAGTTTGGCATATATGCACCGATGTGTGTTTAGAGCAATAAGATGAGAATACAATGAAAATGTCCATTTCTAATGGTAAATCATTTAGTGTGGGTGTTGTTTTTCTAACAATGTGATGTTTTTAATTGAAATAAAACCGCTAGCTCCTCATTACACGTTAGAAGTATTATTCGTTTAAATGGGATTCATTTAATGAACATTACATAACCCGTCCCCAATATTGATCCCCATACGATCACGAGAGATGCAAGCAACGAGGCCAAATTTTGGGGATTTATACTGGATAGCAACCTCAGTCTAAACAGTCACGTAAACTCCATTACGGTTAGAGCAACTAAACGTATCAATTTTCTGAAGATAATCAGAGGTAAAAATTGGGGAGCAAACAAAGACGTTCTTCTCAAGCTTTACAAATCATTTATACGCCCGGTACTAGAATATGATGCTATAATAATAAGTAATCTGAGCAAAACCAACATTCAGAAACTACAGAGGGTTCAAAACCATGCCCTGTGCCCTGTGCGTGGCACTATGCAAGCCCATGTGGACACCGATAAAGGAACTTTATGAGCTAGCGAATACAGAAACCACTGAAACACGATTAAAAAACCTACAAAACAAAACCCTCAACAGACCCGAAGACAGTGAATTAATGGTAGAGCTAAACAAGCACCGAACCCTTAACAAAAAAACTAAATGAACGAAAAAGCGCAAGACGAGGAAATAGCTAGTTATTATAATGCATAATTAAAGTCGCGTGACTAAACACAATCTAGGGATCTATCTAAATTACTACAATTGAGACAAAAGTCAGTGATGTTTACATCACCAGTCAAACGATATTTAAGGACGGAGTTACTGAGGACTGTCTCACTGCTCAACGCGTTATACATTGGGAAGGGTCGGGTAGTAGGTGTATATAACCTGGACCGGCGGCAGGTGACGATACACACAAAGCTTGCCTCCGCTACCAGCGGGAGCTGCAAACAGCGACAAATCTCCACCCGCAGTCGAGTTTTCTACCCCTGGAGTATCAATTTCGGGGGGTGGGGGGGCTGGCTGGCCCCTTTGCATGGAACTCGCTGTTCCCGACGACACAGTGTACTTAGAAGGCAAGTTCGTCTTCTACCCCTATAAGTTACAGAAAATTATGCAAGTGAATTGAAGTGCGCGGAGTCAGTGACGAGTGCCTCGCTACTCATTGAGAACTTTAGGATTGAGTCTGTGAGGACTGCCTCGCGACTCTGTGTGAGGTGAGTGGGCTACTAAGAAACCCACCACTCGCCCCATCAATAGCAACAATCACACAACAGTTACAACATACAATAGCGGATTCCTATCTCTCTCTACCTAAAACTTTTCTAATTGAACACTCTCAAATTCTCTTGCAACACGCTTACCAAGACGACACAAGGAAAAAGTAGACGAAGCAAGGGAGGGATTGGAAGCAGGTTTCTGTTAACATACACAGGTAACCACCAAACGCCAAGCAAGGACCGAAACAAGCTTGCCTGGCTGGGACCATTGTACATTTTAAATAAATAAGCATATGGATAAAGATATAACACCTTTTTAAAGGCTTGGGCGTGTGTCTGCGAGTGTGTGGGTTTTTTTTTTTTGGGGGGGGGGGGGGGGGGGGTGTTCCACCAAACGCCAAGCAAGGACCGAAACAAGCTTGCCTGGCTGGGACCATTGTACATTTTAAATAAATAAGCATATGGATAAAGATATAACACCTTTTTAAAGGCTTGGGCGTGTGTCTGCGAGTGTATGGGTTTTTTTTTTTTGGGGGGGGGGGGGGGTGTTCCCATCACTCCGTCATCTGTTCCCTCTGGTGGAGGCAGACCAGATAACCCAGCTTCAGCATCCACTCTCCCAGCTTTCAAAAACACATATTATACGGTTATGGATAATATGATGGGGCTGCTCCAAAACCAGTGACTGTTTGGGTTTCTTTTGCTTCTTTCTAAAACAACCATCAAACTGTGTTTCCGGTATTACCATATTTATCCACACGTTTCTAAGTAAAGCAAAGAGCAGACTCCTTGTAGTTATGCACAATTTCTAGTTACCTTCCAGTTCGAGATAGACGGAGGGTCTGACCCTCTACCCTTCCACCAGTGCTCACATTTAAATCACATAAGATTATTTGCCCTCATTTCCGTCTGTTGAGGATTCATAAGCAAATAAAGTTATTCGGGTCGCAAGGGATTTCAAATCCCACATCGTTCCCGTGTGCCTTCGGCGGGCTGAAACTTTTTATTCATCATTCATCACATACATAAAGCTTGAGTTATGGCAGAGCGGTTATTTCGGTCTAATAGAGAAATTGACTGGAAGAAACTATCTGGAAGAGAACAACTTCCTCGACCCGAACGCACAAGGAGATTAGTTTTGCAAGCAACTTATAAAGTTGAAAGACTTTTGTCCAGAAAGAAGGGAAAAAACGTTTGTTACTTGCTAATTTAAATTCTTATTAATTTGTGTATTTCACCAGACAGTTGTCTCTGTTTTGTTCCCACAAAAGATTATATAACGATATATCATAAAACAGGAACAAAATAGAGAAAAACATCAAATATGAAGATAAAAAAAGTTAACAGGGAACTATTGCAGGGTGGGGTGGGGCGGTTTTGGTCTTCGACGCACCGGGGTCAATACCATGTCAAATGTGTTCGCGTGTGCTTTGATGCGTGAAAAATCAAGGGAGATAACTCGAAATTCTGGCTCTTTCTACTGGAGTACTAAAAAATCAATTTATACCATGATTACCTATTCTATGATATGTAAAATGCCTTTGACATAAATTTTAGCTTTACACATCAACCGCGGCGAACACTTGTGTCTGTGGTGAACACGTCAGCAATGGGAAATCAAAAGTTAAATTTTACACCTACAGTGGAACTACATCCAAGTTGACCTTTGGTGACCTCGACCTGAATGCAATCTTGTCTAAATTTATCGCTCGTCGCCTCGCGAAGAGTGAAATGAAAGCGGCAATTATTTATTATGTTTCTAAATGAGTTTACCTCATAAGAATGGGTTGTCATGACATGGGTTGTCTTAAGCTAATAAAGCTTCCATAACTCGAAATAGTATGTTATTATGTTATTAAAATGAAAAAGGCCCCGTGATTTGCACGCTTCTTTTTCCATTCGTTTCGGCGATAAAATTGACAGCGGAAGTGCCGCCGACCGGTGCCCATGTAAACAAAAACTAATTCGCACATGTTAATATTGAATATTGTATTATTTAACATTTAAACTCTTAATAATCTGACGATCATGGTATAAATAAAATATACCCAAAGTAGCTTGGTGTACTAAATGTTCACCACTCGTGTTGAAGTGGTGTTAACCCTCCCCAAAAGGCTCGCGGTCAACACTACTTCACCACTCGTGGTGAACATTTGCTACACCAAGCTACTATGGGTATATTCTATATATGCACCACTAATACATATTATAGTGTGGGTGTTTTTCCATCGCCGTATCCCCCATCTCCCAAGTGCGAAATGCTTCATTCGCCCATTGGTAATTGTTAACCATTTACCTAAAGAATTGGAGGCATCCGCCCGTCCGCCTGCGCAATTTACAAAATGAGCCGTTGGAAAACATTTCAACAAAACCATATGATGTGACCTTTGATTGGAACGAGTTCATTGAGCGCGTCCCAAAAAGGGGTCACGGGATATGGTTTTGTCGATATTTTTTTTACAATCTGAAAAAAAATAATATTTAAGATAAATTTTGATATCGTCTGCGTTGGGTAAAGGGTTAATTAAATAACATGTACACTTCCTGATATTTCTTAGATCATTTTATTACAAAGTTATGTTAAAGCTTTCTGGATACTTAAACCTTTCAACCCGGTGTGCATAAATTTTTGCGTGAAGAAAAATATTGGTAGTGGACGAACAGATTATATAAAGAGCAAAAAATCTGAAGGGAGGTTCGGTAATAATTTAATCTAACAACTCGACAGAGCTGTTGGATTAAATTTTTACTGAACCTCCCAACAAACCAGGATGGTGTCGCCCATTTCGCCGTTAGCAGTACTGACTGAAACGATACCTTCCAGGGCGTCAGTGTTGAAAGGGTTAACCCCAGAAGAGTATTTAGTGCGTACCAAATGGAATTTAAATTAAAAACAAAATGAACCAGAGAAGACCTTCGGACTTCAACCATCGCGTTCTTTCATCTCTGCGTCACCCAAACGAAATGGGAGGTCTTAGTTAATATTTATCGCCTTGTTCTGTATTCTTTCGAAAAGTGAAAAGAAAGGGGATCAGAAAAACAATAAATAGCAGATTTCTCCAACTAAACATTTTTAAACCAAGAGAAAGTTTGATGCGGGGGAAATGAAGGATCAAGTTCAACGATTTTGTCTCAACCCTGATTATTCAAAAAGGAAAGGTAAACGGTACGCGTGACTTCGTTCGCAAAGAATACGTACATTCTCAGATTGTAATATTAAAATTTATTAATTTAACAACCCATTTTCGAAAATATAGGTCCCAAAATGACGTCAATTAACTTGGTATAAATCGACGGACACGTTCGTCAGCCTGTTGATGCCAAACTCGGTATATTTTGAAGCTTGAACGAAATGGTTTCGCGCGCGAGGACGGTATGGGGAACAAGCCCCTTTCGACCCTCGGTGGCTGTATATTAGCGTTTTTGATGCTGCACCATGTCTCGACGTGTCAAAGGAGGCAAGGGAAGGAGCAGGTTTAGCGGCGTTTATGTTTCTTGTTTTTTTTTCTTATGAGGAGGAGGCTGTATCGGTGATGTTATAGTCGTAGGAGTTGTTGGAGGAGTTGTTGGAAGAGTTGTTTCTGTTTGGATGGATAGTTTTTGAGCTGCCGTTGTTATTTTCTTATTCTTTATGAACTCATCAACTCTTTTTTTTCTCTCTTCTATGGATAGTCCTATCAGGTTGGGGAAGGCGTTTTCTGTTGGTGGAGTTGATTTGGTGGTGATCTCAGTCAGGCTTTCTGGTGCCGAGGGGAGAGGTGGGTGGGGTTCTGGAAGAGGCGAGAAGACAGCTTCCTATTCCAACTCAGTCTCCACAGGACCTTCCTCATCTAAGTCATCAGCTGTGAAACTGGGGACAAGATGGGTGCCTCTGTGGGAGTGGGAACGGAACTGGAGGCTGTCTCTGTCTCCTCCTTTACCTCACCCCTCTCTCTCTCTCTCTCTCTCTTCTTTACCAGAAAAGCCTCCAAGCGCCGGGAATCCCTGCGCTTGGTGGACGGGCTCTTCTTCCTACGCTTTCTCTTTTCCTTTTCAGGGCCTCCTGACCTTCTCGGGTGAGGACCAGTGTGAGAGGGGATCCTCTCACTAAAGGTGCTACCTCTCGATTATTTATTTAGGATTTGTAGGCTATTTGTAAATAAGAGTATAGAAGATTTATATATAAAAATTGTTGGATTGTTAATAGCCTTTATCTTATTAATGAAGAAGCCCTGAGTACCCTAGGAATTGATGGAACCTCAGCCCCGCCAAGAAATTAGCCCATGCTTGTTCATTACCGTTGAAAGCAACTGATTAAATCGCGGCGCTACTCTGTGGCTTGTGAATAAGCAATTGCAATCTACAAAAGTGAGCTAGTGAAAATCCCCTGTCCACGGTGAAAGAGTATCTTAGGTCCCCAGCAAAGTTGATCAACCCCAGCCTTGGCCCTCCGCTGACAAGCGCCCTCTGGCAAATAAATATTCACTCTCTCCCAAGACGGTGCCACGGCGGCGTTCCAGGGGACAGTAATTTCTATTTATCAGAAAGTGCTAACACCTGTATAGACACCTGAATGAGCGATTCCCCGGTGGAAGTAACGCGTGGTTCCACTTTACAGACGGACCGTTTGGTCATATTTGGTATTATATCACCAGAGTGTGTACAGACCATGATAAACTTTCGAAACAAAAAGACAAATTTACTATTATTAGATTGCTGCATTCACAATCTACTATTCTCATTTTGTCCAATTTAATTTCAATTGTTTCAAACTTGGCATATTTTTTCATTCATCGTGTTACAGCAAGTCTCTCTCATATAAGTTGTTAACAAGTTGCCTTTATTCATTGTTTTCCTCCATTGTTTATTTAAGCTCTATTCACTAAGTTAATAAGGCACACCATTAAGACCCAGTGAAAGCTTACTTTAATCTTTATATCAAGTAAACTTGTTATGACATGACGCATTTATTATATTGTATATATAGCCTTGATCACAAGTAAGAATTCAGTTATAGTTTGGATTTCCAAACGTTACTCTGCTTTATTTTACTGGGAAATCCCATTCAGCTATTATTAATGTGAAATTGTTCGGATATCCAACAAGACCTGTTGTTAACTGTTTGTCGCTGTTAGACATTTGGAATACCAGATTCAATATTAAATTGTTATCATCTTTAATTTGTCTCCGGGTCATCAGTTGAACACCATTGTAGCACAGCAAATATCGACGGTCGTTCCCCACGGTTATAGTTCTCTGCTGGTTTAGCTTTAAATTCCAGGTTCAGATGGACGCTCTCGCCCATTTCCTGGATAGTCCAAGAGATGGGACAAGAGACGCCCACAACGGAGATGGATTTTGAAGCGTCAAAAGTCAAAAGAATAGTTTTAGCGCGCCGAAGGCGCGCTGGGACGATTTGGAGTAAACCCTTTCGACCCTCGTTAACTGTATAATATATTTCCGTTAATTTTTGAGACTGCATCATGTCCGATCGGTGCAAAGGAGGAAGAGGATTGGAGTTGATGTTTCTGGTTGTTGTTCTTCAGGCAAGTATAGTCTGCCGCTTTTGGTTTTGTAGTGAAGATAGGCCTTCATCGGCAAGTATAGTCTGCCTTGGGCTCTTTAGCTGGCGTGTATGGTTTCGGCGATAGACAATTTGAAAGAAACAAAACGGACCTTAACAAGGTGCCACCCAACCTGAATATTCCTGGTTCAGGTAACAGGCCTGCGATTATCATGGGGTCGGGACATATTGTGCGCTAGAGGTGAGTGTTGGAGCTATCACCGGCAAGTATAGTCTGCCTCAAGCTCTTCTGTTGGTGGTTGATGGCTGGGTCCGAGTGATTTTGGTTGAACGAGTGTTTGCTTCTTTCATTGGGGTGTCTGTGCTGTGGCTCTTGGTGCTGCTGAAATTAGAAATGATGAGAGATTAGTAAGCCCCCCCCCCCCCCCCCCCACCCCTGCCTGGTTGAGTCGTCCAGTGGCCGTTTTGCGATTCTTACCCGAGTGACAGAGCTTCCGGGGCTGAGCGAGGCTGAGTTTGGTTTGTTGTAGCGGGAGGGTTAGCAGGTCTAGTCCCCCCTGCCTGGTTGTGTCTTCCCGTGGCCGTTTTGCGATTCTTACCCGAGTGACAGAGCATCCGGGGCTGAGCGAGGCTGCCTTTGGTTTGTTGTAGTGGGAGGGTTAACAGGTCTAGCACACTAGACCACACCCGAGGGTGTTTCTTTCCTGTTGTACCCTTCGCTGTTGGCGATCTTATTTAGGTTCGTTTAAGTTCTTTGAAGGTCCCCGGGATCGCGAGCGTTTTAAGTGGGCTGAGCTTCCTAGTCTGCGAGTGAGTTTGCAGCGGGACGGTAACAGGTCTAGCACACTAGACCACACCCGAGGGTGTTTCTTTCCTGTTGTGTCCTTCGCTGGTAGCGGCCTTATTTAGGTTAGTTTAAGTTTATTTGAATTTGAGGGTGCCGGGGATCGCGGTCGTTTAATGCGGCTTGAGCTTCCGTGCATGGCTGTCAGCGGGAGGGCAACAGGTCTAGCACACTAGACCACACCCGAGGGTGTTTCTTTCCTGTTGTACCATTCGCTGGTTGCGAACTTATTTAGTTTAATTTAGTTTAGGGGTAGTCGGGGATCGCGTGACTTTTTGTTCAGAGGTGCCATATTTATTCAAGAACTTGACAGAAAGCGGAAAAGCCTGCCAAAGCAGTTTGCTGCTCTGGCTGGTTTAGTCGCTTTTTGGCATGTTCTTGGGTTTTTGTCTACTGTCGCATATTTCCTTAAGTTGAGGTATCAGTGTGCTGCCTTCGAACCGTTCTAGGTTTTTAGCAGCTAGTGTGGCGAGGCGTTCTTTGACGGTTGGGATTTTGGCCCTTTGGTGGAGGGTCTTAATTGGGGTGTCGAATGGAGCTTGGAGGGCTGTTCTTAGTGCGTGGTTCTGGACTCTCTGGAGTTTGGCAATATTGCTTTTGTACGTATTGGTTAGGACCAGGGCCCCGTATTCGATTATTGGTCTTACAAAGGCCATGTATAGTTTGAGTAGTACCGTTTCGTTAGCCCCCCAGGTGGTGCCTCTGAGCATTTTCAATAGGTTAATTCGTTTGGTCGCTCTCGCGGCTACGTTATTAGTATGTTTAGTGAGGCTTAGTTTCGAGTCTAGGGTGATTCCCAGGAATTTAGCTTCAGTGCACTTTGGGAGGGTTTTGCCTTTTAGTTGCAGGTCAAAGTCGCGTTTTTTCCTTCTGGCGGAGAAGGTTATCCTCTGGGTCTTGTTTACATTTAGTTTAATTCTCCATTTATCGCACCAGAGTTCGAGGTCGTCTAGCGCGCTTTGAAGGGATTTTTGGAGGGGGAGGGGTTGGCTGTTGGAGTCCCAAAGGCCCTTGTCGTCTGCAAATTGTGAGATTTGGACCCGGTCCGAAGAGATGTTGATGTCGTTTACGTAGATTATGTACAGGAGCGGGCTGAGTACTGACCCTTGGGGCGTTCCGGCCACAAGTGGGATGCTTTTAGATATTTCTCGGTTGACTCTGACTTTGATTTCGCGATCGTTTAGGAAGGAGGAAATTAGTCTATGTAACTTTTTGGGGATGTTGAGTTTAATGAGTTTGTATCTGATGCCGTTGTGCCAGACTGAGTCGAAAGCTTTTTCCACGTCAAGCAGAACGACGGCACCTAGATTGTTGTTATCGATCGATGGCTGATTTCCAGCATTTGGGGAAGCAGCCATGGGTGAGGCACACGTTGAATATGGCCTCTAGTCTGGTTATATAGGAGTTGGGGCTCTGTTTGAGGATTTTATAGCTTACTTCGTCTTCTCCCGGGGAGGAGGAGTTTTTGCTTTTTTTATCACGCTGATTATTTCGTCGGCCATGATGGGGGTGATCAGGTCATGTTCGTCCCCTTCCTCATATTCGTTGCCGAAGTAGGGGTCGCGGTAAACCTCTGGGTGGGAGTCAACAAAATTGTCGATGGTGTTCATGACTGAGTCGTCATATTCCGGCCCTAAATGGGGTTGGTGAGTTCGGCTCAATAATTCAGCGAAGGTGTCGGCTTTTTCCTTGTCGCTGGCGGCGAGAGTGCCGTCGGTTTTTTCGAGCGGTTTGGGCTGTCTTGGGTTGCTTTTTTGACCTGAGAGCACCTTGAAGGTGTTCCAGAATTTTCTCGCATCTTTTGTCGCGTTCAGGTTGGAGGTGGCCCTCTCCCAATTGTTTTGTTGTTCGGCCTTAAGTGCTTCTTTAACCTCGCCATGAAGACGGTTGTAGATTTTTTTGAGTTCCACTCGCTTGGTGGGGTCTTTTTCGGCTTTGACCTTGCGCAGGGCTATTCGCTTTGTTTTTATTAGGGTGAGTGTGCTCTCGGAGATTGTTCGTCTCCAGGGGAGCACTTCCTCCTTGGACAGATTTCGTCTAGGGTGGACGTAATGATTTTGCTGAGGTCAGCGCATTGGTCTTCAATATCGCTTGCGTTTGGGGGTTTACTTGCTTCGAGTTTGGCGTCTAAAATTTCTCTATATAGGTCCCAGTTCATTTTGCTCAGGCTCCGTGAGATTTTGGGAGGGTAGCGTAATGGACCGGACTCAAAGCTGATTGTGACGTGTACTGGTAGGTGATCGCTACCTAGGTCGTCATCGCTCACTTTATGGTTGATAACGTTTTTACTTAGGGAGTAGCTCGTTATTATGAGGTCAAGGATGTCGGAGTGGTGGAGTGGGTTAGAGCTGATATAGGTATTGGATGGGTCTTCGCTAATGATTTGTAGGTCGAGCTTTTCGGTTATATCGAATAGGACATTGCCAGTGATGTTACATCCAAGAGTTTGAAGGGGGGGGGGGGGGGGGGGGACACCCATTGCTTTATAAATCAAACTTAAATGTCTCATGAAAAGTGTTCGGTTGTATTATCTAATAACACACAGACGTCCGTCCGACATTGGTTTTGAATTTAAATATGACAAATTTAAAGGAAAAGATAATTATCAAATTAATGGTTCAATTTGTGTGAACGTTTCCTAAAAGGAACCCAATAACATAAAATAACCTTTGTATGCTATCGCTTCATCGTGCAAAATATTTTCGTTGAAAGGAGAGTTACTTCCCTTATTTTGATGAAATGAAATGCGCGGTGCCTGCAATGCGAGCGTTGAGCCCCATGTTTGTCAGAATCAGTTCGTTTCTCTCCGATTTTAACAAGAAGATGTGTGTTTCTCAACAACAAATGACATAAATATGCCGAGTATTTAACCCTTTAACCCCAGAGGTCGTTTTTCCGTCCGGGTCACAAGCTGCGTCATTTCCATAAAACCTGATTTCCGAACAAGATTGTTGTATGAAAGAAGGAAGTGGGATGGGAGAATGAAGGACATGTCAGTGGGAGACTCAAATGAGAGGGTTAATATGCTAATCGGTGAGATTGGGAAGAATGGGGCAAGGGATGTCATCAAGCAGTTCGTCTCCGAGTGTTGGGAGGAGAGAAGAAGCGTGGGAATAGGGAGGCAGTTGGGAGTACAGGGGTAACCAAGGCCTTCTCATCCGAGAACCGCGACAAATCATCGGTTGGCCAAAGTGTTATTATTATTATGAAAAACATAACAGAGAAACACAATTACTCACGAAATCTTCAGTTTTATAACTCATAAGTTCAGCATAAGTTAAATAGTAGTATTATCTTACGAAGTTTTGAAGCCAATGAGGAAATTTTGAGACACGTCATGGGCGCAGATTCTTTCCACCAATGGCGCATAATTCGTAGGCAGGCAGATCTGATAGGCTCCGATTCGTTGCAAAGCAAATCAATGAGACTTCTCAGAATAGTTCTCACAAACTTTTCAGTATCACATATAACTTAGTGTGGTCGAGAACAAGAAATGATTCTTCCTAGCAATACTATGGCTACAGAATTATTATAAAGTATATAATTTTGACCAATTTATGAAGTATATCAGTTCGAATCATCTGTATATTGGTTGAGTGGTATACAACAAGTATATTCTATCACATATTATCGTATTAAACATAAATATGAAATGTACACCAATAAAGCTTCCTGTGCTAAGAACTTAAGGTATTTCGTAGACAAGGAATTACACAGCCGAACACACCCAGTGAAGTTTTTTTGAATAAGCATACCGTTTTCCTATTCCACCATGTTAAGGCCGACACCCCCTTCAACTAACTGAAAACTATGGAAGATCCATCGGAGGGAGGGGTCCAGAAAAAATAAAATTTCAGACACTGATGCCTTTGTTTCTGTTTTCAACCCATCTGAGGACCCACCCACCCCAACTGTGCATTTTTCCTCTATTTTGCCAATTTGTCCCGGTGTTATCCGAACACCTAAATACAATGATTCTGCCTTCCCAACCTCACCATAAACAATTTTCCCCAGACTTTTCCTAGAATGTCTAATGGTCAGAAACGGCCAGAATTTTAACCAAATAATTTAAGCCAACCACACCCAAAATCATCTTAAATATCTCCCAATAAACGTTCTGTTCTAATGATATCCATATTTATATGGGCTCTATCGATAAATAGGTTATCTACACCTGTCTCCACGAACTCTTCTGCGCCGTGGAGACTATTATGAATTACTTCTGGTTGGTACATGGAATTCTTGTTTTCAGAGCGTGCGGTGGCTAACATTGTGATACTATTGAATAACGTTGTCAAAACGGCGATCATACTAAATGGAAAATCTACCACTGCGAGCGTAATTCTGTGGCATAATTGCCCCAAGAAAGATGTCAACGGCCATGTCGTTGCAGTGTGTGCGATATTGAGTGTCATGTCATCTTGTCATGCACATTATTTTCCTAAGGAAGAACACCTCCGGGATCCCCCTCCACCAATCCACACAGCCTGGTGTGGGTTGATGGAGGAGGACCCGGTGTGTTCCCCTTAGTAAGAATTTGAAAATAAACTATCATAGAGAGTCGTAATGCTTACAACACTGCAGATACCAGCCGGAAGTGGTTAGTCCAAGAACGACAACTCACTTTCCAATAGACACTTATTGGTTGTTGTTTTATTGAAAAAATGTGAGAGAATTTGTTTTTTTTTTAAAATGTACAATTTAATTTATTTTTGTTAAAAAGGTGTTAGGTGAAGTGTTCAATGTCATAAATGACTCAACTTATATCTTATAACTTATCTATGTGGAAAGGAGTAAGCACAGTCATTTATGTTTTTGAGGTGTGTTTTTTTTATCTGAGGTTATCAAAATCATTACTAATTTTAAATATCATGTAGAGCCATGTCGTCACTTCCGGGGTCCTACCCGGGGTCCTGCTGAATTGGGCCCTCCGGATACATGCTATAGTACTGACATGCAGTACGCCTTAGTATACAATGCCACCATGCTCCCACATTTGCAATGGGGGTGAAGAGTCTTACCCATGGACACAACGTGGTTGCCGAAGGTGGGATTCGATCTGAGGACCTCTCGGCTTGCAACCTGCACCTCTACTTACTGAGCCATCGCGCCTCCAGATTACTGGATAGAAATTTTCTTGTTGCTGAATAGTACAATGCTATGGTGGCAGATTTAGGAAATTTGGAATTTTTTTTATCTCATTAAAACGAGAACAGTTCAACTTGTCGTTATAACGAGAAAACATCTCGTTATAACGACTTAGCATCCAGTTATAACGAGATAACATCTCGGTATAACGAGAAGACAGCTCGCAATAACGAGGAAACTTCTCGCTATAATGAGAAAGTATCTCGCTATAACGAGAAAACATCTCACTACAACGAGATAATATTTATACAAGGAGCGTCACATAGTTTGGAGGCGGACTCGGTTATTCGCCTTTCTTCGCATATGATGTTTGCAGAAATCAATGATCAACTTTGGATAAATATACATTTTGACTAATTTTGACTGAATAATAATGAATATAGCTCGAGCTCTGTCAGTGCAAGCAGGGGTGACACAAAGTGATAATCACTTCAATATTATTGCAAGATTTTGTTTGAAACAGCAGTCATATGTGTAACATTCCCGCGTGGTATTGGCTGTTTCAGGGTAAATGTATGAATAGATAAATCGTGCCCATGGGCTTTAGAATGGTAATTGAGACCCTCTTAGTGACACAGTGTTTATAAATTAATTTGTAAAACGGCACAGGCCGCAAAAAAGAAGTGCCGTCTTGCAGGCAGGAATGCGGTGTGTTTTTTGAATGCCTTCTCAACTCGATTTTCCCAGCTGTGGCCTGCGGCACCTGCTTTCGGCAAGCACTTGTCCCGTTCCAACCGGAGGGGATCGGGTTCGGTTTTTTTTTTGTGGGAGGGAAGCCTGTAACATGAGAAAAATCCATTTTTATCCTTGGTTTGCTGTGGCTGTCAATTTCGGGGCGTAGTTGTGGTAACGAAGCAGATCTCCTTTATCTCCTCTCAAGCTTAACATGAATTATTTCAACTGAAGTACTGTATAATAATTCTGCCAGCTTTTCAATTGGAAACTGTCTTCTCGACTTCACGAGACGCCGCAGTTGTGCGCTCTGTTCCGATTTCCTCAGCACAAGGGAGAGCGCAGACATTTGTTTTTTATGCAAGTTTTTCTCCTACTATATTTATTTATTTATTGGTGTTTAAGGTCACATATTTCTGCACAATGGCTAATCATGACCACGACAATTTTACGGGTGGAGGAAGCCGGAGTACCCGGAGAGAACCACCGAGCAACGGCGAGCAACTGTCAGCTCCCCAACATACTAACTCCACACAAGCAGGGATAGCATTGGTTGAAGACAGGTGCACCATCGACGTGCAGTACGCCTTAGTACACAGCGTCACCGTGCCCCCCACGTGGGCAATGGGGGTGAAGTGTCTTGCCCAAGGACACAACGCGGTTACCGCAGGTGGGATACGAACCGAGGACCTCTCGGCTTGCAGCCTGAACCTCTACCCACTGAGCTACCGCGCCTCCTTTTCTCCTACTACCCAACGTTTTAGTGTCTCACTGAAAAACTTCCAGAAAAATGGCCACGAACACTATTATTGTATCATCCTAGATAAAATAATATATTTCTCTTATCGATATTTAACCCTTTCAACACTGGCGCCCCGAAAGGTATCATTTCAGTCAATACAGTCAGAGACAAAATGGGCGAATCCACCCTGTTCTGTTGGGAGGTTCATTAATAATTTAATCCAATAACTCTGTCGAGCAGTTGAATTAAATTATTACCGAGCCTCGCTTCAGATATTTTGCTCTTTTTGTCGTCTGCTCGTCCACGATCATTTTTTTTTCTCGCAAACATTTATGCACACCGGGTTGAAAGGCTTAACTTCGGTACTCAGTCACCTAATGTGAGCGACGCATGCACCAAATGTTGGAATATTAAAGCAAGACCGATGTAATGGCGGTTCTCATAGCTTCTGTATACCTTTCCGCTTCGGTTCATTGCTTACCAGATTGGGAGGTGTGGCGGAGGAGTCGTGGTGGCGAACGGTATATAGCGGGGGAGGAATTTGAAAAAATCGTGCACTTTGTGACAAGTCTTTGAAACTTGGCATGCTTAATGGTATGGGCAGACAGTTTTCAAAAACCACCGCAAACAAATTGGCGTTGACCTCTAATGACCTTGACACACAAAATTCAAAATGGCCGCCCGAAGATAAAATTAGCCTTGTGTAAAGGTTGTTGTCAATGCCGCATGTTTGCTTCATATATGCATTATGGTGTTTAAAGAGTACTGAAACCCTTGCCGTTATCCTTTGTGTCGTTTTAGGGTCAAGGTCAAGGTCAATGGTCATTTTCAAGGTCATTTTATCAAAACAGTGCGTGAAGTTTGAGATATACAAATTATCCATTGCGCGTTACATCATTAAGTAATTATCTGTCCACCAATGGTTCGAATCTTGGCAATGGTAACCTGCTATAGTTTGTGGGTACTCTTGATTGGTGTTTAATGTCACTATCAACAGCTAAGGTCATATCGCGACATAAAGAGAAAGAGGAGAAATATGTTCAGGCGAAAGAGATCAACAATGATTCCTCCCACTGGTAGAAGGTTTACACTTCAGACAGCGACTACCGTGGTTCTTTTCTTACTCCATGTCGGGACATTTTAGAAAAATCAACTTCTCGAGTCTGTTTTCTATAATTACAAAATCCTCTGCTTTTAGCACGAGGTGACTTCCACGTATTGCGCGAGACGATTCCTCCACAACTAATGTGCGAGTTGAGATTCTTCCGCAACTACTGTGCGAAACGATTCCTCCACAACCACTGTGCGGGATAAAATTTAGAAAACAATACCTCGACATAATTCCAGGGTACCCACCCGATACAAATCCTCTGCTTTTAGCACGAGGTGACTTCCACGTATTGTGTGAGGCGATTCCTCCACAAGTAATGTGCGAGTTGAGATTCCTCCGCAACTACTGTGCGAAACGATTCCTCCCACAACCATTGTGCGAGATGAACATTAGAAAACAATACCTCAACATAATTCCGGGGTACCCACCCGAGTACTAATAGCTGATAAAACCATACCCATATCAGCCTTGCACGTAGTGTAAACAAAACCTACGGCTTATACCAACTTCTCTACGCGCTGATAACAGCTGTTTGAACGATCCACTGTACGTGGCAATTCCACAAGCTGATCTAATCACATCAGTTATATACGTAGCGTAGCCTCAAAGTCTACATAATACACCATTCTTAACACACTGCTATACCAATCGTGTACACTGTCTTCTTGGAGACTGAATTGAAGCAGAGAGTAAAAGCACAAGACTATTCTCTTCTATAAACATAATGACAGAGTGAGCCTAATCCATGCTCTGTAGTACCACTCACTCTCTGCAGAGTAAAATCGCACTTCAGTACAGCTTCAACAAGCTGCTTGTCACTACAGACAACAGAACAGTCGAAATATTTCTCAAGCGCATACACGCTATAATAACTGACCACAACATAACACCAAGTGGTCCATGTAAACACAATCGAAACACGAAATCTTATGTATTTGTTTATTTGATAAGACCTTACGGTCGAAACTACAGTCATACCAGCGGCTCTGCCGGGCAAATACTACGAGATGTCCTTTCCCCCAGCATGGGGCTCTACATTCTAACTCACTGAAACAAATACAAAAGTCCGCCTCACACAGTAATGGACAAACATAGAAACACGCCTCCCCCGGACTCCTTCAGTTCAAATGCTCAAGGGGAGCTAGGTCAAAAACCATCCGACTGACTATGAGAAAGGCAACATCTCCATGTTGATTCCAAGTGACCTCTAAGGAACCAACTGAATGAGAAAATACAAAATATAGTGGTCGGTTAGCAAAACACAACTGTATATACACAAGCCTATCTTGTTACACATTCTGACAACGATAAAATAGTATGAATGATAGACTTCATACCGGTACCTAACAAACTCTTCCAAATATGACAGGTGAGCTGTTCAAATTATGAATAAGCGAAGATCTTCTATAAAACAGCCAAACGCTACGTTTACGCAATCAGGCTCGTCGACAAAGCAGCCAAGCTTCTCGATAAAGCAGCCAATAGTCAAATAAATAACCCTTAAATAAGGGTGCTGACATCTGATACAGCCTAATCTTCTCTTAATGGCAATAAAGGGTTATATAATCCCATTGAGTGGAAATCCACCCACGTGATTTTTCAGCGCAAATTAAGTGCAAATAAAGGGCACGAGCTGACAAATAATAGCATACACTGCACACTAGCTCTCAATCTATCGACAATATCCTTTGAAATGTCGACAATTAATTACTCAGGCAATGTACTCAGCCTAATAATTGGAAAGCACATTACCTCCAAAAATACAGCACACACGTGCTGATGAGCCTTTTGGTACGGCCATATTTCATACTGCGCGCCGACACTGATACGGCCTTACACGCTAAAAATAGGGCCAGATCATTTCACTGGAAACACTGACGGCCTCGGCGTCGTATCATGGAAAGCACATGCATTCAACAATATAGCATGCAATTATAGATGAGCCTTAGAGCGAGGTCTAGGGGTGAATGGAGGAAACGGGTAGCTAAGCCATCCACCTTTGGTCCTCCACCAGTGCCATCGACCATCACGCATGCCAAATACTGATACGATCTCACAAATAAAACAGTGTACACGTAGTATATTCGAATTGCACCCAATTAGTGAAATACGTATTCTCACACGCAGCAGTTACTCAAAACCCACAAACAACACGCTGTATCATGCGCTAAATAAGTAACCCGTACCCATGCTCAGCCTACAGCTGATGGAGCGCAATCCATTTTCATAAGCAGTGAAAAGTTACATAACTCCATGAGGTGGAAGTCCACCCATATGAGTGTCCAAAACATGGACTACAATCTATAACAATTCTCTGCTCATACACTCAGCGTGCAGAGAGCCGTGACCTCATACTCTAAGAGTATTGGAGGGATACCACCTCCCCACATACACACTATGCCGGATCCACCGAATGTTTCGCACTAAACGCACAGTGGTAAACATGCAGCCACAAGACTAGCTCTTGAGACATCCTAACTCTCTTTTCGCAATAAATCATGTAACGGACTCCCAAAACTGCCTGAAAGCATGCCTTTGTTTCTGCCTCCCACATTTCAATCAAACATTCAACCTTGTAACTGATCTTAAAACACAAAAGTAACATGTAAAATGAATTTCCCATAACAAAAAAAAAACTCAAAGAAGTAACTATTTTATAATTTTTTGTGTCAAAAGGGCCCAAATATGAAATTACGTTTTTTCATTGGCGGCCATTCTGAATTTTGCATTTCAAGGTCACCAGAGGTCAATGCCACTTTGTTTGCAGTGGTTTTTAAAAACTCACCATGCAAAATTTCAAAAACTTGTCACTAAATGCACGATTCCACCAAAATTTAACTAATTCCTCCCCCGCTAATATGAACTAAGCCTTTCATACCAGTGGATTTCCATCGGAAATTACTTAAGTATGAAACAAAGTACCCAAAGGAAATGAATGGACACGTACTCACTCACACACATGCACATCCACTCCCCCCTCACACACACACATACACACACGCGCGCGCACCCTCGCATACACATTCACACAAACACACCCACCCACACACACACACACACACATACACACACATACTCACTCAATTACATATACACAGTGTATAGAAATAACCATCACTCTACCACAGATTCCCTCTTATGTCACACTTCTAAAAAGAAGTTGCACAATACAAGCAACAACTTTTATGTTGTTAATTAATGGTGCAGAAATTCGACTTTTGTAGAGGAACGGATAATTATCACATCCATGTATCGAAAGAAATCTTTGTTATTTATTTATAGAATAAACTTTTTTCAGATATATTTGCAGCTTAAACCCAAAACATCGTTTTTCAGCATATCAAGTTAGTCAGCAAAAGCATATTTAAGATCGAAAGTGTTGCTCAGGCAGGAATTAACATTTCAACTAGCCTTCCATTATGGCTCCAATTAATATAGGAAGTTTAAACTACCGTGGTCTCTCATCGGACAAAACAAAAAGACGGGACATTTTTTCACGTTGCAGAGATACGTCGGATATCGCTCTCCTGGTAGACACGCGCTCATGTAGAGAGGTTGAAGATGCTTGGAAAAACGAGTGGGGTTTTGAAGCAATCTTCTGTTCTTACTCAAGTGCAAGCAGAGGTACAGCCATTCTTTTTTAAAAATTCGTTCGCGTTTTCAATACATAAAACCGTTAAGGACACGGGGCGAAACTATATAATTCTTGATATAACGGTTCAAGACCAAAGTTTCTCACTTGCTGTGGTGTATGGGCCTAATGAAGATAGACCCGAATTCTACAACAACTTGTTCTCAAAATTAAATGAAATTGGTAATAGTTCTATATTAATAGGAGGAGATTGGAACGTTCCCCAGAACTATGAAATCGTCACAGTTAACTATAGACATAAAAATAATACAAAATCAAACGAAACAAGGCAGGTAATAAAATGGCATGGCTAGATTACTTTCTAGTATCTTGCGATTTACAGATCTATTTTAATAATGTGGACATTCTCTTCAATCAAATACAAGTCAGATCATAACCCGATAACTATCAATTTATCACCCATCGATCAATCAATAGGGAAGGGGCTGTGCATGTTCAATAACAGTCTTCTAAATGATCCGGATTATATAAGTGCTATAAAATTAGTTATAGCAAAGACAATAGACCAATACAAGTAGTAGTGCTCGCACGTTTCACCCCCTAGATTGCCGGACCTCGGTGCCGGACCTCGGAAGTGACGTCATGTCACGTGTCGTAGTGGCGCCATGTTGTGTTGTCATGGTAACCCGCGTGATCGGCCATCTTGTGACGTCATCTCCATAGTGATACGTGATGTGAGTGCGCATGCACAGCGCGTGTTGTTAGGGTGATACGCGTTTCCGTCGTCCATTTTGTATACTGGAGGCCGCCATCTTGGTTTCTATGGTAGCACGTGATTGCTATGTTACCAATGGCTTCTAACAAGACAGGGGTATGTTCGGAGGGTATTTTCGAATAAATCGGAGTATTTTCTGGAACGACTTCCCTGGATAATTACCACAAACAACCCGACAACTTGTATTATTTCGAATTCTTCCATAATTCTCTGCTTCTATCTATATATGCAATAGTTATCGTTTATCTGGCCATGTTCCTTTATTCTAGAGTATACTCCAGTAGCGTAGAAGAGCCTGTCAACTGAAACAGTTTACCTTATTATTGCTATATTTAGCAATTTCTGGTCTATTCTTGTTAGTTTTGACCCTATTCTAAGTACTCTTGTTGTTTCATTTATCTAGATTATAACTAACCAATCAGATTGCTTGATTTCCCATAATCTGTATGCAGGGTTATCTCCCTTGTGTATAACAAAAGACTATATCCAATCGCCATATCCCATGGAATCCCATAATTTTGCAAACACCTGTGGCTATGGAATCCCTTTTTTGTCGTATGAGGCCATGAGGGCTATGTAAAAGCCCTCAATGAGTCCTCATTTATTATCCCTCATAGCCTCATTGAATTTTGAGGTTATGAGGACCTTGAAAAATCCCTCAATGAGGTATAATTTTCTACGACTCTTAGCCTCATTTCAGTATTTAACAGGTATATCCTATGGAATCCCATTTTGGAAAACGCCTGTGACTGTGGAATCCCTTTTTTGTCGTATGAGGCCATGAGGGCTATGTAAAAGCCCTCAATGAGTCCTCATTTATTATCCCTCATAGCCTCATTGAATTTTGAGGTTATGAGGACCATTAAAAATCCCTCAATGAGGCATAATTTACTACGACTCTTAGCCTCATCTCGGTATTTGAGGATACCCATGGCCTGGTATTGTATTATTCGAGGATACGTATCGAGGATACCTTTTATGGGATACTTATCTGAGGATACTATATAGGCTGTACATATCCATATAGGTCTCTTGCTGGCCCTTAGTACTATTAATCCACCTGATGCTTTATGTTATCCTATGACTGGTATAGGTAGTATGCAATGCTAGGCATAGGGGTATTGTAGGTAGGGGTACTGCCTGGTAGTTTAGAACGGTACTATAGTATGGCGGTATATACACCTATAGGCCCCTGTTAGTGCTTGGTACTATTAACCAACCGATTGCTTTGTTTTATTATATGGCTGGTATATGTAGTACGTTATGGTAGACCTAGTGATTTTGTGGGGGTGGGGGTAATGCTTGGTAGTTTAGAACGGTAGTATAGCATAGGCTGTACATATTCCTGTAGGTCTCTTGCTGGCCCTTGGTACTACTGATCCACCAGATGATTCGTATTATTGAGCGGTATTCTGGGGTGGGGTCAATGCCTGGTAATACAGAACGGCAGTAGAGTATGGTTGGTATATTCCCCTATAGGTCCCATCCTAACCGTTCATAGTATTAACCTACCAAATGCTTTGTATCATCCTGTTACTGGTAAGGTGGTACGTAATATCAGTAGTTCCTACCTTATTCCGAGTACTCTTGTTGTTTCATTTATCTACATCATTTATATAAATTATAATTAACCGATTAGATTGCTTGATTTCCCATAACCTGTACTTAATCGTATAGAGTTATCTCCCTTCTGCATAATAAAAACCTATATCAATGGCAATATCCCGGCACCCCAATTTCGGCACCCCTTTTTTGAAAAACATATGGCCTTCGGCACCCCTTTTTTCTGAAATGAGGATAAGAGTCGTATTAAAAATCCCTCATTTCGGCCTCCCTTTTTTCTGAAATGAGGATAAGAGTCGTATTAAAAATCCCTCAATGAGGGATTTTTAATACGACTCTTATCCTCATTTCAGAAAAAGGGGTGCCGAAGATCATATGTTTTTCAAAAAAGGGGTGCCGAAATTGAGGTGCCTTCTGGAGAATCCCTTTTTTGTCGTATGATGGCTATGTAAAAGCCCTCAATGAGTCCTCATTTATTATCCCTCATAGCCTCATTGAATTTTGAGGTTATGAGGACCTTGAAAAATCCCTCAATGAGGTATAAATTTCTACGACTCTTATCCTCATTTGACAAAAAAGTGATTCTCCTGAAGGCAACCCAATTTCGGCACCCCTTTTTTGAAAAACATATGGCCTTCGGCACCCCTTTTTCTGAAATGAGGATAAGAGTCGTATTACAAATCCCTCATTGAGGGATTTTTAATACGACTCTTATCCTCATTTCAGAAAAAGATGTGCCGAAGGCCATATGCTTTTCAAAAAAGGGGTGCCGAAATTGGGGTGCCGGGATATTGCCATTGATATAGGTTTTTATTATGCAGAAGGGAGATAACTCTGCACGATTAAGTACAGGTTATGGGAAATCAAGCAATCTAATCGGTTAATTATAATTTATCTAAATGATCTAGATAAAAGAAACAACAAGAGTACTCGGAATAAGGTAGGAACTACTAGTATTACGTACCACCTTACCAGTAACAGGATGATACAAAGCATTTGGTAGGTTAATACTATGAACGGTTAGGATGGGACTTATAGGGGAATATACCAACCATACTCTACTGCCGTTCTGTATTACCAGGCATTGACCCCACCCCAGAATACCGCTCAATAATACGAAGCATCTGGTGGATCAGTAGTACCAAGGGCCAGCAAGAGACCTACAAGGATATGTACAGCCTATGCTATACTACCGTTCTAAACTAACAAGCATTACCCCCACCCCCACAAAATCACTAGGTCTACCATAGCGTACTACATATACCAGCCATACAATAAAACAAAGCAATCGGTTGGTTAATAGTACCAAGCACTAACAGGGGCCTATAGATGTATATACCGCCATACTATAGTACCGTTCTAAACTACCAGGCAGTACCCCTACCTACAATACCCCTATGCCTAGCATTGCATACTACCTATACCAGTCATAGGATAACATAAAGCATCAGGTAGATTAATAGTACTAAGGGCCAGCAAGAGACCTATATGGATATGTACAGCCTATATAGTATTCTCAGATAAGTATCCCATAAAAGGTATCCTCGAATAATACAATACCAGGCCATGGGTATCCTCAAATACCGAGATGAGGTTAAGAGTCGTAGTAAATTATGCCTCATTGAGGGATTTTTAATGGTCCTCATAACCTCAAAATTCAATGAGGCTATGAGGGATAATAAATGAGGACTCATTGAGGGCTTTTACATAGCCCTCATGGCCTCAAACGACAAAAAAGGGATTCCACAGTCACAGGCGTTTTCCAAAATGGGATTCCATAGGATATACCTGTTGATTACTGAAATGAGGCTAAGAGTCGTAGAAAATTATACCTCATTGAGGGATTTTTCAAGGTCCTCATAACCTCAAAATTCAATGAGGCTATGAGGGATAATACACGAGGACTCATTAAGGGCTTTTACATAGCCCTCATGGCCTCATACGACAAAAAAGGGATTCCATAGCCATAGGTGTTTTGCAAAAGTTATGGGATTCCATGGGATATGGCGATTGGATATAGTCTTTTGTTATACACAAGGGAGATAACCCTGCATACAGATTATGGGAAATCAAGCAATCTGATTGGTTAGTTATAATCTAGATAAATGAAACAACAAGAGTACTTAGAATAGGGTCAGAACTAACAAGAATAGACCAGAAATTGCTAAATATAGCAATAATAAGGTAAACTGTTCCAGTTGATAGGCACTTCTACGCTACTGAAGTATACTCTAGAATAAAGGAACATGGCCAGATAAACGATAACTATTGCATATATAGATAGAAGCAGAGAATTCTGGAAGAATTCGAAATAATACAAGTTGTCGGGTTGTTTGTGGTAATTATCCAGGGAAGTCGTTCCAGAAAATACTCCGATTAAATCGAACATACCCTCCGAACATACCCCGTCCTATTGTAGAACTTCAGGTAACATAGCAATCACGTGCTACCATAGAAACCAAGATGGTGGCCTCCAGTATACAAAATGGACGACGGAAACGCGTATCACCCTAACAACACGCGCTGCGCATGCGCACTCACAACACGTATCATTATGGAGATGACGTCACAAGATGGCCGCTCACGCGGGTTACCATGACAACACAACATGGCGCCACTACGTCACGTGACTTCCGAGGTCCGGCACCGATGTCCGGGACCTAGGGGTGAAACGTGCGAGCACTACTACTAATACACTAAACGAAGTAATAATAATAATAATAAGCTGTCTATCAATGATCAACTATTTTGGGAGATCCTAAAACTCGTGATCCGAGGTAAAAGGATAGTCTATTCTACTTACTTAAAGCGAAAAGCTAACAAAAGGCAACAGGAGATAGAAAACAACTAAATAATTTGAATCAAATTTTAGATGGTGGGATCTATCAGTAGTTCAAGAAATCGAACCACTAGAAGCAGAGCTGCAGTCGCTGAGGGATCAGAAAATCAATGGCATGATTTTGAGAACAAAGGCTAAATGGAAAGTCGATGGTGAAAAACCAACTAAATACTTTTGCAACCTAGCAAAAAGACACTTCACTGAACAAATAATTTCAAAACCAGTTAAATCAGATGGATGTGAGACAAAAGACTTGAATGGAATAATATTAGAACAAAAGACATTCTACCAACAACTCCATACATTGAAAATATCGCCCGCTGACTATAATGTCCAAATTACAAACAATACATTTTTCGACGAAAACAATCCATTTCTCAACTTTTCTGGACGAAGATGAGTAAAACTCATTGGAAGGTTTATTAACCGAATCTGATTGCTCTGTTGCCCTAAAATCAATGAAAACCAATAAAAACCCTGGCTCAGATGGTTTTACGGCAAAATTTTACAGACTTTTTTGGAAAGATCTGGGAAGTTTTTTGATAAATTCCCTAAATTATGGGCACCGCGCAAAAGAACTTTTGATAATACAAAGGGCGGGTATAATTATGTTTACCTAAACCAAAAATATATATAAAAAATTGGAGGCCAATATGATTAATTAACGTCGATGTAAAAATGGGTTCTACAGTAATTGCCAACCGTCTTACCTAAACTTATATCGGAAACTCAGCTGGGCTTCATGAAAGGAAGATATATAGGAGAATCAACACGTCTGACTTTTGATTTAATTAAAAATGCAAGGAGAAAAACATACCGGGAATAGTAAGACTGCTAGATTTTGAGCCTCCGATTCGTTAGAATGGTCCGTCATTGAAAGAACACTGTCTTTCTTAAAATTCGGTCCATCTATTATACAATGGTTTTAAACTTTTTGCAGTAAAATTTACAGCTTTGTTTTGAAAAACGGGCATTGTTCAGACAGATTCCAGCGAGGGGTGAGGCAGGGTGATCCTCTTTCCCCCTATCTGTTTATCCACTGTGCGGAAATCTTAAGTGCAGAACTTAAATCGAACCCCAATATCAATGGGATAAGGATAAATGATTCTGAATTCTTAATAAACCAGTATGTAGATGACTCCACACGTTTTCTCAGTGACGACGGGTACTCCCTAAACACAGCCCTCCAAACAGTAAACCATTTTTCGGAGTACTGAGGAATGAAAGTCAACTTCGACAAAACTCAAGCGATATGGATTGGATCTAAAAGGGGCTGTGGTGAAGAAATACACACAAATCAACGAATTCACTGGAACCACAATGAATCATTCACAATACTAGGAATAGAGTATAACTTGTTCAACGAAAACTACATTCTGAACAATTATCTGAACCAAATGATAACAATAGGAAAACTTCTTAGTGACGGGTCTTTTCGTAATTTAACTCTAATTGGAAAAACTGTTGTGGTGAAAACGCTCGCTTTGTCAGTGTTAACACAATGTCTGTCGATTTTGCCTGACCCACCGAACGATCTGTTTTGCAAACTCCAATCTACATTTTTTAACTTTCTGTGGTCAGGCAAAATCGATAAGATAAAGCGAGCTACGCTAATTAATACCTTGGAGAACGGTGGAATCAAATCTCCCCACTTAAAAACCTATAGCTACTCTCTTAAAGTTTCAAGGATTGCTAAAATATTAGATCCCAATAAATTTGCATCGTGGAAAACGTTTATTTTAGATGACTTTGAAAGTTTTGGCAGTTACAAGGTATGGTCCCTATATAAGGAAGGTTTAAGGACAGTGGGAGAGCACATAAATTCTTTCTGGAAAAATGTTTTGAATGCATGGTCTCTTTTGGATGGAGAGAATGCCACAGCCCCTTATGACAGACTTTCCGAACCCCTCTTCTATAACAACCATTTTAAAATCAGTAACAAATTATTTTTCAATAAACGCTGGTGCGAGAATGATATCTATTTTATAAATGATCTCCTGACAGAGGACAAACAGCTCTTAACTTTTACAGATTTCTCCGAGCAACATAACCTCAAAACACCATTTACGGTCTATCAGGGAGTGATACATGCAATTCTCAAATTATGGATTATAATTCTCCAGCAGCAGAAATAAATCCCAAGGATAAGAAACAATAATATCGAGAAATTGAAACAGTCTAAGAAAGTATGCCAAACCTTCTATCCCATATTCCTGAAACTCTTGGCCGTTTGCCTATTAGAAACGCAGAAAAAATGGAGAGAAACTTTAAATTTACCCTTACAGTATCGCGACTGACATGAGATATATAAAAGTGCAATCATCATCGACGATTCATATTTGCAAAGTCTACAACTGAAAATTTTACTCAGGATATTATACACAAATTCTAAACTTCACAAAATCAAACTATCGGAAACAGAACTATGTACTTTCTGTAACAACACAAAAGAAACTATACCTCACATATTTTTCGAATACTCCTGCTCCGAAACAATCCTGTTAAACTTTCTAGACGATCTAAGGGGGAAGTGCGGAATTTACCCACTTACAGCAGAATAAATTCTCTTGGACTACAGAAATAACGAGACAACAGAACCCATAATTGGTTTATGCACTCTCATCTTTAAGAAATATGTTTATTCCTGCAAAGTGAGAAATTGTCTGTCATGCTACACAAGCTACATTCAGCAACTGAAAGATTATAAAGAACTAGAACTGTCCTCAGTATATTGTCACTCACAGAAAACAGTTTCTTTGCTACGAACAAGATGGGCCATCCGATCACTTCTTGCGTTACTCTTTAAGCCGTTAAAGCCGCAAACAATACAACGATAACCTCTATTTTAGTATCTGCCTGCATTGAAGAACATTCCAAAATGTCAGTTTGTCTCAACCGAGACCCCAAATCTGCTTGAGCAACATTTTCGATAAAAAGCCAAATTTATCTAAACAGTATTTTCGTTCATAACTGACAACTATTCATTATTTCCAGCTGTTAAATACTGTTACTGAATTGTAAGTTTTATCATATCATCTTCATTTATGCACTGTCATCTATACCTGAATTAAAAAAATATGAAAAAACAGAAAAAAATGAATGGGTAGGTGTGTGTGTGTGTGTGATTGTGGGTGGGGTCGGTCTGACTTCCCGTTTTTGTGAGATCCAGACAATAATGTTTGCGTTTGCGTCCCCTCGCGGATTTCTTTGTTTTCTCCGGGTTCTCTCAGATGAAAGAATGGGTTAGGGTGTGGTTTTTCCCGAGTCCACACCACGACAGCTAAACAAGATTAAGGGTATATGAGTTTGTGTGTGTGTACGTGGGGTGTGTGCGCATTATCGCTCTTGTGCTTATGTGTTGTGTGTTGATTTTACCATTCACCAAAGTACATGGACTGATTTCCAAACTTGTATGAGGGTAAATTGTAAGCTTCCTGTTGTTTGAGAACTTCTTTTCTTTATCTCTTCCCACATTAACCTTATCTTATGTGTTCCTGCCGCCCTCCACACGTCGAAGTACTGCTTCATTCTTCATCATGTATACACTCATGGTCACAGCCCTGAGTGATCTTTTCTCGTTATAACGAGAACCGTTTTTCGTTGTAACGAGATGTCTTCTCGTTATAAGGAGAATGAGATAAAAAAAAATTCCCTATGTCCTAAATCAGCCACAGGACAATGCACATCTCTGTGCAACCGGAAAAGTCGGTATTTTGTTATCACATTTATATCTGAAACTGACACCGAACTATCTTTGCTACGGTTAACTCTGAATCAACTAAACACATCGATAAGTAATTTCAATAATCAAAAAATGTATCAAACAGAACACCCTAAAGGTAGCATATCTTTGGGGTGTTGTGTTTGATAATTAAAATTAGTGATGTGTTTTAGTTTGGATGATTCAGTATATAATTACACATTATATTCAGTATCAAATGAGACGGGATAACTGTTTCTTTGTTTGTTGGTGGTTAACGTCACATATTTATGCACCATGGCCAATCGTGACACAACATGGAGATGAAGTCAAGTTTAGGCAATCGTTGATCTACATGTTGCCCATTTTAGAGGACTTTCACCCCAAGCATTGGTGACTGGGTCCTATTTTACTAGTAAAGCGGAACTGGTTTACCACAGTAAACAAGTGCTGCTTACTTCCCGGGGTTCCCACGGGGAAGCCGGGATAACTATTCAGTAGTTGTATTACACATCGTCGCCTGAGTGCTAGAATGTTCTATGTCCCATAGGGGACATAGAATATTCTAGCACTCAGACAACGACATGTTAAGTATCCCCTGATACCTTGGGTGTCTTTTTTATTGCTTTTTTAATGGTGTGCTACAGATTTTCATATAAAAAGTTTCCCAAAAATCTTACCCAACAAATTTGTTTTGGCCTCCTTAACCACCCTCCCAGGCATCAGTGTCTACATTTTTTTCCCAGACCCTCACCCCAGGTTCCATTGTGGTCATTGCATTCTGACCGACAGAGAAAAGTCAACAAAGTGTGTGAATTCCATAAGCTCAGTATAGGTCTATTCCATGTGATGTTCAAATTAGCACAAAATTAAATGAATCGCATCAGCTGATAAGTAGATCGCGTCACTGATTAAAATGTGCACAGCGCGGGAATATTTCACCACCCGCGCCCTTTATTGATTTACTGTTTGATTGATCAATTGCTTAATTATCAGTTGGTGTGTGGGCCTTTGGGAAATGAACGCAACGGTCATTGTGTGTTGGGTCATGGACTTGTATAGTAATTTGCACGCAGCGGACCAGTGTGATCGAATAGGGTGTCTAAAAAAGAATTGAATCTTGCCTTTTTGGACTTCTAAATATAGTTTTTGTGGCAAATGCAAACAAGGAAATGAACCCTGAATAGGTTCATTCTTGTTTGCATGGCCAAAAGCTCAATTTAAAAGTCTAAAAGGCGACATTCTATACTTACAACCCCACTCTAAATATGATACTTTTATGGGGTGGGGGGGGGATTATATAATATAAAACACTTTTTCCAAAAAATGCATTCAATATGCACATGTAAGACCACATTTGTTCACTATTTTCCCATCCGTAAATAAAAAAAGTTAACTGAAAAAAAAATTTGTGTATTAAATTGTACGCCACGCATACAAACGCACGTATTATATTGTATGACCATAACTGAAAACTACAAGGAGTTGAGAGAAACAACATTAACAATGAACATTATTTATCTATTGGGGTTTAACGACCGTTTCGACAGCCATGGTCACCTCGTTCCGGATAGTTTTACGGGTGGAGGAAGCCGGAGTAACAGAGAACCACCTAGCAACGGCGAGTAACTGCCAGACTTGCCAACGTACTAATTCCACTGTACTGCAGTTTACTGTTGAAATTTAGCACCAGCAAGTAAACAGGAATCAACACAGCTCTTCCATATACAATGTAATAATAACAACCCAAAGACCGAACACTGACTTTAAATCTCGACGTTTCGAAAGCTTTTGATACAATAGATCACGCGATATTAGTGAATAAATTAAATCACTACAGAATCAGGGGTCTAGCAAACTCTTGGTTTAAGGATTATCTCTCTGAAAGAAGTCAATATGCACAATTTCAAGATATCGTTTCAGAGTCGTAACTAATGTCGACTGGCGTCCCACAAGGGTCCATCCTTGGACCTATTTTATTCCTTATCTACATCAACGACTTACCAGACTGCACAACCCTTGATATTTTATCATTTGCTGGTGATACAACAGCTTTCAAGTCCGACAGTAACCTAGATACACTTTTTAATGGTATGAATTTCGAGCTTTTAAAAATTCAGGAATGGTGTTCTGCAATAAATTAGCTATCAATGCATTCAAAATTAATGCTTTGCCCTCCCAACGATTTATCTCAAATTGGTAATAGGTCGTTAAAATTAGGTGATTCGCAACTGGAACTTATTGCCAACCATTGTAATGAAAAAAACGGCAAAATTTCTTGGTGCCCACGTAGATGAAAATTTATCCTTCAAACATCATATTTCAATTGTTTGTTCCAAGGTGGCTAGAGCCATTTACGTCATCAACAGGGCTAAGAATATATTTAGATTGAATGCATTGAAAACCTTGTACTTTTCTTTAATTCACAGCCACTTCCTATATGGAATTAAAATTTGGAGGACATTCCCCGTCAACAAGTCAAGTCTTCAAGTTGCAGAAGAAGGCTATACGCACCAGAAGTAGGGAAAAAAGAACAACACATACAGAGCCTTTTTAAGCCCCTCAGAATTCTCAAATTTGATGACCTTTACAAATTCCAAGTTCATCTGTTTATGTACGACTGGTATATCAACAGTTTACATATATCATTTTAGAGTACGTTTCAGCAATATGTAAATACAACAGGCATGATAACCATGCAGAGAGGTATATTGCAACTTTCTAAATTTTTCAACAGACCTGCCTCTCCATACGTTCCCTAGGTTGTGGAATACCATTGAACAGAATATACAGAACTTAACTAGGTCACAATTCAAAAAGAGAATGAAGGACCTATCTCTCAGTACATATTCAGAGAATGTTTGTTGTAGTTCCGACTGTGCTAAGTGAACGGGGGAATCTAGAGGATTAGAGGTGGGAAAAAATGATAATAATACCAACCAACCTCAGATTTTCTATAACGCACCTACGCCCACCTACGCCCCCCCCCCCCCCCTTTCAGTTCAGTTAGTTTATGAAACTAAAGTATTATTCGTTCACTCTGGATCCACATACCCTTTTTGCGTGCAGTCAAGTGACTTGATTTCATACCATGGCCACTGTAGATTCCTGCTCACTTATTTTCTCCTGCTTCGGTTATCATCTGCGCAGACAACAATGAAGTGCAACTACACCGGGGTGCGTTAACCAGAGCCCGGAGCCCGAGACCTCGTCCAAAGGAGATTTCGGCCGCCGGGTCTGGCTTCAATATTATAAGATGGAGAACTTGCTTCTTATATGTCACTCTACAATACATCGCGGAACTTTGTACTTTTTGATATCAATCAAGTCATTTATGTCTAGTACTCTCAGTAATTTATGCACTGAACTCTCAATAGCTGAGATTATTATTCGTTATTGCCAAGGTGATAACTTTCCTCCCCACCCCCTCCACCCCACCCAAAAAAGAAGTCAGTCTGCCGTCGAGGAATTTTGCTTTTTCTAAGGAGCGACAGGTAGACAGCTAACTTTGTCGCTTTCGTGCAGTGTATCAAAATATGTTTAAATGATTTTATTTTATTTACCGTCTTTTCAATGTAATTGATATACTGCGAATAAAGATTTCAAGTTCAAAGATTTCAGCAAAACGTATTCTGAGGACGGGATTGCGGGGTTTTATGCATAACCTTCCATTGTATAAAGATTACCAAATAAAATCAATGTTGAATCGCCAACGAATCGGCACTTAGAAAAAAAAGAGGAACAAACGTGATCGGAACCATAAAATCGCAAACCAATTCGCGCGTTCATCATGGTAATTTCAAACGCTTCGTACTCATAAAATGCTACAGATTTGCTTCAAATTCTTACAATGTTTACAGATCTACCTGAACGGGAGGGAATGTAATTTATGTGAATTGTGCATGTGTTGGAAATTCCAGTAACCACTTCGACATTATCCCTTTGGAAAATACACACATTGTGCACATGGCTGTATTATATGATACAAAGCTATTCTAGGACGCTAAAATAAAATTATTACCATAATTTTATTCAAGCGAATGGCTTACGTAACCAATATTTGACAAAATACCCATGTTATATTCACATTTCTGTCATCTTCTTTAAGAAACAAAGCTTTTTGAAAATCGGGAACGAATCTGCACGCGGTCGGACCGAATCGGCGTAAAACACTAAACGAACTGATTTCATAAGCGCCGGCCACCCCCCCCCCCCCCCCCCCCCCCCCCCCCCCAGTGATTAAGCAAACACTATTTTAATTCAATGAAATGGGTGGGATTCGAAACCTCGCAGAGTTTCCTTTGGCACCAACCGCCAAACCAAATTACAGACCTACCAAATCTATATCCAATTTCGAAATGGCGTAGGCTAACTTGTGGTGGATCCATGATTCTGGGTTAGGGTAGTGGGGGGGGGGGGGGGGGTGCACATTTCAACCATGGCTGATGATGCGACGCATGTAGCATTGAGATGGGGAAGAGCAAAGCCAAAAAAAACAACAAAAACCACGTACAAACATCAAGTGGAAAAGAAAATCGTTGTTAGCGCCGATCGCAGCAGGCCTACTCATATCCCGTTAACCCTTAATGTAACACAAATTACACACATCAGTACTAATTATTTTTCCCGAAACCTCCAAAGAGTTCATTTGTGTCTTTACAAATCCTAGCTTATGACCACTCAATGGAATGAGTTGTGATAGGAAAAGAAAAAGAACAAAATTTCAATAGTGATCTTTTTGTGTATTATACGCTGGGCGGATGCATCCAATTCGTCAGGTGAAGGCTGATTGTGAATCAGTGCACATATACGTTTTTTATAGGACGATGGAGCCGAAGGCCCCCGAGCGAGACGTCGGCGATAGCCGACGTGGAGCGAAATTGTCCTTTATATTGTTTTCACAGTTTTTTTTATCGCCGGAAGTTTTTCGCGAGACGTGATTCGCCGAGACTTCACAGTGAATCAAAGATTATCCAAAAATGCTCAAGTCCGAAATGTAGCCTTTAAACGATCTCTTGGAAACTATGATTTCTAAATGCTAATAACGGAAAGGGGAGTCTAGTGGTTCAGGCAAAAATAAAACGAGAGTTAACATCGCGCACCCTTCAAGTTGGAATTATTCACTTGACTGACCAAAAATATAACAAGAATCCGATCTATCGCGCCGCTGACCATGTCACTTCAGTTCCACAGCAACACGGGACTCCCTGCAAACGGACAGACTACTGCGCGGATTTTAACCGAATTTGGTACGTGGACTCACAATGCATTACGAAGTCGACCTTTTGGGTTATTAACCATGTAACATAACCCCCATAGCAACCAACGCGACTCCATAGCAACGGGCAAACTTCAGGGCCGATTTCAACCAGACTTGGCGTATGAAACCACTTCGGGAATTCGATCTGTTGAGCCACTGACTATGTCACGTAACACCCATAGCAACCGGCGCGACTCCCTAGCAATTGGCAGACTACTGGGCCTATTTTAACCAAAGTTGGTATCTGAGCACATAATGCTTTGGGTAATCGACCCATTGGGCCATTTACCATGTCACGTGACATCCACAGTAACCAAAGCGGCTCCCTAGCAACGGCGAAGGTACTGGGCCAGTTTTGACCGAATTCTGTATGTGGACCCTCAATGCATTACAAATTCGACCTGTTGGGTCAGTGGCCATGTTACATAACTCCCATAGCAACCAACGCATCTCCATAGCAACGGGCAAACTACTGGGCCGATTTCAACCAAACTTGGTGTGTGAAACCACAATGCCTCGGGAATTTGATCTATTGGGCAATTGACATGTCACGTAACACCCATAGCAACCGGCGCGACTCCCTAGTAACGGTTAAAGCATTGGGCCAATTTTAACCAAATTTGGTATCTGCGCCCATAATGCATTGGGAGATCGACGCATTGGGCCATTTATCATGTCACGTGACATCCATAGTAACCAACGCGACTCCCTAGCAACGGGCAGCCTACAGCACCGACTTTAGCCGAATTTGGTATGTGGACCCCCAATGCATTAGGAATTCGACATATTGGGTCATTGACCATGTTACTTAACTCTCATAGTAACCAATGCGACTTCATAGCAACGAGCAAACTGCTGGACCGATTTCAACCAAACTTGGTGTATGGAACCATAATGCCTCGGGAATTCGATCTATTGGGCAATTGGCCATGTCGCGTAACACCCATATCAACCGGCGCGACTCACTAGCAGCAGGCAAACTACTGAGACTATTTTAAGCACATCTGGTATCTGTGCCCATAATGTATTGGGAGATCGACCTATTTGGCCACTTGGTCAGGTGACATCCACAGTAACCAAAGCGACTCCCTAGCAACGGGGTAAGTACTAAGCTGATTTTGACTCAATTCGGTACATGGAACCATGATGCATTTGTAATGCGACCTATCAGGGCACTGACAAAGTCACATGATTCTCATAGCAACTAACGCGACTCCCTAGAAAAGGGCAAACTACTGAACCGATTTTAACCAAATTTGGTATGTGAACCAATAATACATTTGGCAAATCGACCTACTGGGCCACCGACCATGTCATGTGACATCCATAGCAATAAGGAAGGTACTAGGTAAAATTTAGTCAAATTTGATATATAGACTCATAATAAATTTGGAATTCGACCAATTAGATCACTGACTATGTTACGTGACTTCAATAACAACTATCGCGACTCTCTAGCAATGGGCACTACTACACTTGGCAAGGAAGTCACGTTGTCTCCATAGCCACTACTAAGCTTCCCTAGCAACGGTTAACTAATTGGAAGAGTTTGATGTTATTTCATAGCTGGACCAAAAATTAATCTACCAGTGCAACCAGGTGATTTCCTTAGCAACAGAATTCTGTCCTTAGCAAAGGTCTGCCCACGGGTTTAATTGAAATGAAATTTTATATTTATGAACACAACTTCTTCAGAGTCTGAACAAACCACTCGATGATCAAATCACGTAGCCCCGTAGCAATCGTATGTTCCCTTACGTGTTAGCCTAACTAATGGTGGATTTTTGTCCTATTTCAAAGTTAGGACTATGAGTGGGCCTGAAAAAAACTAACTGTCCAACGACGTCATTTTATCTCCACCCCATTTCCATTTCAATAGACTAAATATTTACTCGATTGCTACTCAATTTTATATGCAGTACCATGAGTTAGATATAAACCAAATAAACCACGCGGCAAACTAGCCTGGCTCTATTTCATTTAATATACATAATTTTATCATTCATAGCCTTTTTTGCGATATGTATCAACGCAAACGCAATTCTGGGAACGCCTTAAACCTTTGAAGCATTTTGGTATTTCTCATTAAGGGTACAAAAATAAGAACATAACCGATACATCTATTCTTGTAATTCTGGTGTTTTATCTCACTAAAGGAATTTCTTCGTGCTTGTGTTTTCATACTCGCTGTGCTGTGTCCTTGGTAGTAATTAAATAATAACGAGGTTAATGACACAAAAATAACCTCATCTGTATACCACTGAAATAATTATACTCGATACCAGATTTGTATCTGTATGGCGGAGTCGAGAATCTCTGCCATTTTCCCCATCGCCCTTTTTTTGTATAGTATTGGTATAATTTTCTTGTTTCATAAGCCAATTTCGAATCTGACATCTTTGATGTGAAGGTTAAGTTCACGAGGTGCAAACCACGTGACTAGCAGTTTACTTCCGTGTTTACAGTGTTGAGTTCAGTGTCCACCAAACAGAGTTGTTTTGCGTAATATTAAGTTTTAATTTCTAAGAATCTATGTCATCTTTTGAATTAGCCGACGACACGAAGCATAGAGGTCTTTAAACGGGGATATCGCCGGTTTAAATACAATCTTGAGCCCATCGCATGACCTGATTGAAAATTTCAGTCTGAGGAACAACACAGGTACTCGGAACAAGCTGGGAAATCGAAAGAAGAATGATATTTGATACCATTTTTGAATCCATGCTGACGTGCCCCTGTAATGGTATATAAATATTAACAAGGTAAACAACTCGCTTTTCGAAAACGATAGCACTCATCTTCCCCCCCCCCCCCCCCCTCAAATTTGATTCACATAACGTATCCAACAATACCCAGTATCAATGGAAGGGGGAATGAATAAGCTTTACAGTGGTGTATTACATGACCGTTGGGTGTTCTTGGGTTGTTCACGATAACTGGGAGAAGTCGCAGAAAAGGCCGAAAAACATTTAGTCGGACAAGAAAGTGCACAGTGAAATGAGCTTTACGAGCGACAATTATCCGATTTATTATAAATAATTCGAGGTCCCATTGCATATGAAGGGCAGATTCAAATATTAACCGTATACCTTTATCAATTACTAATCTCGGATCCACATTTATTAATTTCTGGAGTTCACATTTAACGTTTACACACTTTTTAGCCGTAACTTTGACATCTTTTGACAAGTTGACCCGAATACACCCAAAGCATCCTCTGGCCGAACCGTCCTCTAGCAATTTTACCTAAACCGTCCTCCAATCTAACTCGAACCGTCCTCCACAGCGACCGAACCGTCCTTTGAGCAATTTGACCCGAACCGTCCTCCAGGGAAAGAGCGAATGAGAGAGAAGACTGGTAGAATAATAACATAAAACTGGTTGTTTATTTATTAATTTTATTTATTTTTTCATTTTCAACTACGTTTCAAAGGGGTTTTTTTACAAAACATAATAATGATTATATGACACGAATACACGATAACAAAACAATATTTGTGATAATAATAGTGAACAAACACGATTTGTGATTAGTTTAGTTTAAACAATATTCATTTGAATTTGTCATCTGTATACATTACACAGTGGATACAAAAAGCATAATACGGAATACAATAGTACACAAAATAACATAGCTATTGCAAGCATAGCATTTCCAGTTATCTAGAGTTTCTAAACCACGCATCAGTCTGCAATAAAAAGTCTGTGTGATGCCAATGTGGCAAAGACGATGTTGCCATCTGTTACAGGAGTCACATTGAAGGCATTGCTGTCGACTAGTACACTGCCTCGAGCAGGACACACACGCCTCAGAATCCATTTTCACTGACTGTCGAACATGAATGAATGAAAGATTTTAGCTCGCCAAAAGCGCCCAGGGACGATGTGGGATTTACAAGTTTGCGACCCGGTTAACCCTATTTTCTCTCACTTGGATCACACAGACCTAGCTTTTCTATTGCCTCAAACGGGGTCTGAGGGGGTATGCACGGGGTTGGAATTCTCGGCGGTTTCCGTTGGAGTGATAGATTGTCAATAATCAATCCCTCAACGCCATTAAGACTATTGGAGAGTGGGCTCTAATCATTTTCTGTCGAACAATGGTCCACAAGGACTCTTTATTGCAATATGCGGTCGGGCTACTTCTTTGAAAACGAAACAGTCATTGAAACAATTACAATCATTCAGGAAAGAAACACTATAGCCCAAGAACATTAGGTTTCACTAGGGAAAAAAATCGGAGAAAGCTGATTTTTTCAGGGAATGTCGAGTACATGTCACTGAACGATTAGACAAAAGTCCCCTAAAATCCCAGTTGAGCTTTTTTTTCTACAACCTTTTTTCGAAAACGCGTTTGAAAAAAATCAAAAAAAATCGCACGAACTTTGTAACCTCGAATTGATCCAACTGTATTTTTTGTTTACGCGTATTTCGAGCTACATAATGTCTAATATACATTAACCTAGAGGAAAATGTGCATTCTGTGACAATTTCTGCGAAAAATTATTGAAAATTCACAAAAAAGTATCGGATTTACGCAAAAAATGACGATTTTCCTAACGGATTTGCCCAAAGGGTCGTAGTACAGAACGGGATGTTAGTTGGACAGACGATAAAAAATCCACCACCATTTGAAGACTTTTATCATTGCTTACAAAATAGACATTATGGAAGACCCCCTCTGCTTCTGGCCGAGTTCCCCTTTTGGCATAAAATTCGTCAGCATGAGAACTCAACTATTTTCGGGCTTGGGACCGAACAGACACGTCTGTGTCTGGCAGCATTAGATCAATAAATAATATTTGCAGAATGTACAAAAATCAATAAATAATATTTACAGAATGTACAAATCAATCAACATGGATTAAGTTACATTGACTATTATCAACGCTATATACAGAAATGACATGACCTATATACATATTATTCATCGAACTCAGAAATTTCCGACAGGACAGTGTTTCTGTGGTTGTTACAAGAATCCGAACTGCAATTACACAAACCTGAGCAAGAGAGACCTGCTTTCTTACACCCACACCTTTTTGTACAAGCACTCTTGCAACCACAACTGATCAGATTCAGTAGGTTATCGGGGGCACATGGCTTTGTGGCTGCAGTCGGTACAAGAAGTCCATTGTCTAGCGACCACCCCCAATCCGTCGGAGGAAGCGAAGTGCCCAGCCATTGTTGGACCTGGAGATAACATCTGTAGACATGTTGTTGTGCAGCATCGCTGCTTGGTGGGAGTGAGGCTAGGTCGATGGGTTTATTCAGTTTAGATTTTGCTACATAACGCTTGTAAGTGACATATCTATATTGGTCGAGAGAGGAAACAGTTTTACTCCCGTATAAGATCAGGAGAAGTTGTTCCCCGGCAGCGGCTACTGCACTTGGTGTACTGTCATCCGCCAAAATTGTGTTGACATACTGTTGTGAGTCGCTAGTAACATCGGAGACAATTGTACTGAATACTTTCTTCTTACCAACTCGAAAGAGTGCAGAAGTAGTGTCACAACCACTTATAGAATGTGCTACAAGGAGGTTGCTTCTATGGTCACCCATTTTGGTTGCTATTTCACTAACTGAAACTAGTAAGTTTGGGGTAATGGAATACATCATGTGAATATTACATCCCGGTTGAACTCGAGAGGTAAGAATGACAAACAAGTCTGTGTCTGTTCCCACAACGACAACATTGTTGTCATCTTGAGCGATGTCAAGTGCAGTTTCGGCTATCAGTACATCAGCATCAGCCTCGGCCTGCTTGGACTGAATATTGATAGCAGATAGCTCCTGCATTAGAAGATCGATCAGTTGGGTTTTGTTCTTGGCATTTGCAAGGAAATCGGATTGGGGTGTGGTGGCTGGTAACTCGGGTGAGATATTGATATCAATGGAATACCTGTCTTTAGATCTACGGGCTTGTTCCATGCCCTTTGTCGACATTGTACAAGCATAACCATCAAAAACAACCACGACGTTCGCCCCAAAATGTCTCACTAGATAATTGGAATATGATGTACATATGTCCTTATATGACGACTGTTTAGGCCATACAACTGCCCTCAATAAAAATCCACCATCTACAACAGAGAATGTTCTGGGATTTTAGTTTGCTCGGAACCGTATGTTTTGAGGATCTTACCGAGCGTGCTTTTCTGTGTCTTCCTCATTCCAGCAGAATCAAACAATGCTGGTGGTTTCGGGGCGAGTTCATATTTGAGATACTCTTCCATCTCTGCTTGTGACTGAATAACACATGTGATGCGGTTGAACAGAATTGTGGGGTCAATCACTACCTTACTTCCACGGACTTTGATGCTATTTGCCATCGATGCGAAAGACTTCACAGTGTCAACACGTCGTAGTTTGATGCTGTTGAACGTTTTGCTTACAACATTCGATACGCAACATTCACCAATTTTGCGAACTTGGTCACAGTTCACAGTTTCGTCGGCCACAAGCCCGGTCGCTATAGAGACTAATTGTAGTGGATCTCTATTCTGAAAGGGGGAATGCACTCTGAGCCAGTTCAATAATTTGGTGATATCATTGGCATCAGTCAATTGTGAACTTTGACGGAGATCCCGATGTTGTTCGCCATGACCAGTGTGAACATGAACAAAATTCTCGAGAGCATTACATATCGGAAGGCAAAGAGGTAGTCCATGTACCCATTTCGCAACAGTGCTATCGGTTATTCCCCTGCCATGTGTGAGACCACCAGGGAGCTTGAACATTCTCATTAAACACTGCTCTATGGTCTGATCAGAATATATCCCGTCCCAGAATTTATCTGAGCGCCTTATGGTAAAGTAACCTTTCTCAGTGAACAACTTCAAATCATCCTGTTGCATTATTTCTGTTAGCTCATTCATCTGCTGCAAATAGAGATGAGAACTTTTTGCGTATGCAAAATGACCACCTGCGTGAAATACTGGAATCATATTGCGAACACAATATGTGTGGAGTTCCCAGTCGCCTGTGCGCTCTGCTCTCAAGAACAACTGGAGAAGACCTATTTGCTCGTAGTATTGTACCCAAAGCTTTCCTGTGCGTCCTACGGACGCATTCTGGAGCAGTTCGTGTAATTTTTACATTAGATGGTTGACACTTTCTTGATTGTCAGCATCAGCTGTTGTACAGTCACCTCTGACAAGTCCACAGAATATTTCATTGACTTCTGTGCAGTCTATGTTATCTAGTGTTCGGCTTTCTTCAAACACAAGTTTTGTAATGGCAATTTGTGCTAGCAAATGGGCACGAACTGCTCTTGAATATGCATGACCACTGATCAAATGATGGATTGACCCACCAGCATAAACAATCCCCCAAAGTTCATCCAAGCCGCTACCAGCCATGATCGAACCAATTGCCCCTAAATATGACATAATCATATGGAAGCCGCCGAGTCTAACGAAAACTTTTGTCAACTTATCTGACGAAGACACAATCTCCACTGCTTTGATATAAAGTGGTTGGTCAAACGTCACTGGACAAACGTTCAGTCCCTGTTTCTCACATTCAGTTTGTGCAAACATGAGAGCAGTCTAAATTGTGCTCGGGTTGGATGGATCAAAATTAATAAAGGGAAGTATCTCGACATCACTTGTTTCATAATCATCTGATGATGTGACAATGTGCATATATCCAGCCCAAGATGGGCAAGGTACTCTCAGTACATGCGTCAAAGACCAAAGACTGTCGACTGTTTTTGCGAGTTTCAAATTTTTCGGATCAGATTCACCCGAAGTTGATAAATCCTTCATCACAATTTCGTCAAGACCCGATTTGCTTCGTTTACTGTAACCTTTCAAAGGGATGTACCCGAATTCACCAGAGCCAATATTCGAATGATCACCAGTTAGTCGTTTTATCGGAGACTCTTCTGTGTGATCTCTGCTTGGAGTTATACAGGCGATGCCTCCCATACTATGGAAAGTATTCTTGCCATCTAGCGTGCGCACATTACAATCGGCGTTATCGAAAACGAATTGTGTGAAGTTCGCAAGTCTAGGCGACGGACCTTTGCTTATTATGACAGAATGAACGTATTGTTGAACTTCCCGGTAGCTAGAAGAGAACATTAGTCCATTCAGAATGTCGATCAATTCCCGAGATGCGAATTTCCTATGTATGTAAACTGCTACCGACAATAATACTGGTGACAAGAATGAACGGGGCCGACAAGAACTTATTAGAGACTGACCTATGGCTGTCACGCGTCTCTGGTTGGCTTGGAAGTTTTGCCCACGCTGCGACGGAGCAACAACCCCTTGTAACAAGGTTTGGAGTGTATCGGGTAGTAGATCACTAGATACAGATAACGAATCGGGTTTGGGATAAACGTCACACTCGTAAATGGCTGACCGAATATCATCGCGGACTATAGCCGATGCTTTCTTGACGATGCGCATACGTTCATCAGTTTCATTGGTACATTTGTCTGAGTACCACGAATCATATAGTATTTTGTCTGATGAATCTCTGAATGTGACATTTTTTAGGGACCTCAGTGTTGTAATAGAGATTCTACTACCGAAATGCTCAAGCAGTTTGGTTTTAAGGTGTTTAATTGTGTAACCGACTTCGTCACCAAGATACGATTCAAACGTCTCTGCCAATTCGCTCAAGGAAAACTGACACTCATCGCTGTTCTCCGTAAAGGTACACAATTCATGGAATGCCAGTGCTTTCTTGTCTGCAACAGGCCTACCCCTTGAAAGAGTTCGCTCAGGCTTATCTCTGACAAATCCTGTCCAGCAATCATGGTGATACCGACCTTCCTCGGCCACTAGATCTATAGCACGACCGATCCGAGTAAGTACAGACTCACCCCATTCATCACTACGATTCAAACAACGGGTTCTGATACTATCAACAAAAGTCAATGTTTCAACGCGTGTGGACTTCTCTTCTACGTTGAACGGGTATATGAGTTTGTTTGTCGGCGGATTCTCCACAGAACAGACAATGGAGTTTAAAATTGAAAGCATCTTGATCAGAGCGCAATTTTTTTGTCATAGATGGACCAGCTTCGTCAGATTCAGCTGCATCTAGAGACATTCTCTTACTTTTTCTTACAGAACTTTCCCGTGTATAATTCTTGTAGCAGAATTTGTGAATTTTCTCACCAACTGTGGGTTTCTTCGAACCGGCAAAAAGATTATCGCCAAGCTCGACGCTTACAGCAACCAACTTTTCTATACCCCGCTCACCAAGTGTAGTTATTCCGGACGAGCCGGTCAACTCATCGTTACATTTGATACATTTATCCATTGCCAAAGTCACAACAGAAAAAAGATGATAGACACAATAAACTCAAGTACAATACCACAGAACAGATATCAATGTGCGGACCTGCTTCGTTGTCACCGTAAGGTATCAACAGGTAACGCTAAGTGATATGCCAACAACATAACTGATCAGTTCTACAAATAACACAAGACTCTAATAATCAACAACAGGCAAAATTACATATATATCTATCAAGGGATCATTGGTTTCAATATCTAGGCATCAAATGCGGAGTGTTGAATACTGAACAGAGCAAATTGTGCAATGGACAGACCTGGAATGCGGAATTAAACAGCGTTTCCTGATGAAAGTCGTTCAAGGCTATTTTGCATCAAATTAAAGAGCGTTGTCTGTACATAAAGACCTGAAATGCGGAATTAAACAGCGTTTCCTGATGAAAGTCGTTCAAGGCTATTTTGAATCAAATTAAAGAGCGTTGTCTGTACAATACAAATTTGTTTATGAGTACACATCAAGGGCGTGCACACATTACATGCCAATGCATCTTGAGTGTAGGCGAACACCACATTATGTGATTTAATCGAACATGGAAATTGAAACAATGATACTATAATACGGTATTTGAATGAGAAAAGTCGTTGCCGTTTGAATTTGAGTTTAGGGGGTATGGTTAATATTTCACACGTTTCACCAGTTCATTATGGAATAAATGACTATTGTTATATATCATTATAAAGCCACGGCTTTTCTGCAATTTTTGATATATAATTTAACTCCCAAAGTAGTCGTCGTAGATTTGATTTAATGGACGTTGTGTACCGTTGTGTGTATGAAAACAATAAATTTTTTTTCGTAATTTTGTACATTTTCGTGAATATTTCACCATTGAGTGTGAGGATTGGTACAAAGTTGGCATTTTCTGTTGGGGATATGTATTCTCAATATAATTCAGCACGATATTTATGATTCTCACCCTACTAAGCGAATAAGAATGAGAAATATGGAGCTGGGTCGAATTTTTTTTTGATTTTTTGTTTTCATCAAAAAAACGCTATAACTAAAAAAGCTCAACTCGGATTCGCGGGGACTTTTCACACTTTATCCGCAATGTGTTTCCCGGAAACATATAAAAAAAATCAGCTTTCTCCGATTTTTTTCCTTACTTTCTCATTTTTATGTCTAATGTGCCTGGACTACTAACTGGGCAACTATCATTCTCTTCCAAAAGAAGACATTGCCTAAAAACAACAACACCGGTACAATCTTTGTAATTACTATAATTAGTAATAATTAAAATAAACAGTGAGTGACCATTCATTAACTGAACTGAACTCAACTTGTGTTCTCACAACCAAAAATCAAACAACTTCAGTAGTATGTCATGTTCCCCTACAGGGGCCAGTTGGGGGACCTCGGAAGTGACGTCATGTCACGTGACGTAGTGGCGCCATGTTGTGTTGTCATGGTAACCCGCGTGAGCGGCCATGTTGTGACATCATCTCCATAGTGATACGTGGTGTGAGTGCGCATGCACAGCGCGTGATGTTAGGGTGATACGTGTTTCCGTCGTCCATTTTGTATACTGGAGGTCGCCGTCTTGGTTTCTATGGTAGCACGTGATTGCTATGTTACCTAAGGCCTACAATAGGACATGGGTATGTTCTGGGGGTATGTTCGATTGAATCGGAGTATTTTCTGGAACGACTTCCCTGGATAATTACCACAAACAACCCGACAATCCTTCCAAATCACCAAAATCCACCCGAAATCACCGAAATTGACTTTATTTCCCCATTTTATCGGTTTAGCACGTAGTGCTATAGTACTAAGGGGTACAAGGGGTGCATTCGACTGAAGTGGAGTAATGTTCTGGCTTAGAATTCTCCCAGAATCCCTTTTTGGATCCCTATCCCATGACGTTTTTCCCTATTAAGAATAGCACGTAGTGCTATAGGACAAATTTACCCAGAATTCTCTGCTTCTATCTATATATGCAATAGTTTACGTCTCTCTGGCCATGTTCCTTTATTCTAGAGTATACTCCAGTAGCGTAGAAGAGCCTATTAGTTGGAACAGTTTACCTTTTTATCACTATATTTAGCAATTTCTGGTCTATTCTTGTTAGTTCTGACCCTATTCCGTGTACTCTTGTTGTTTCATTTATCTAGATCATTTATATAATTTATAACTAACCAATCAGATTGCTTGATTTCCCATAGCCTGTACTTAATCGTACAGAGGTATCTCCCTTGTGTATAACAAAAGCCTATATCCAATGGTAATATCCGTGGGCACCCCAATTTCGGCACCCCTTTTTTAAAAACATTTGACCTTCGGCACCCCTTTTTTGTCATATGTGCTTATGTGAAAAGGCACAATGTGACACAGTATGCCCTATCACTTAGGCACATGCTTTATGTGCCGATATGTGCCTATGTGAAAAGGCACAATGTGACACAATACGCCCTATCACATAGGCACATACGGGTATTTAAGGATACCTATGGCCTGGTATTGTATTATTCGAGGATACCTACTAGAGAATCCCTTTTTTGTCATATGTGCTTATGTGAAAAAGCACAATGTGACACAATGTGTCCTAGCACAAAGGCACATGCTTTATGTGCCGATATGTGCTCATGTGAAAAGGCACAATGTGACACAATGTGCCCTACCACATAGTCACATAGGGGTATTTGAGGATACATATAGCCTAGTATTGTGACATTTGAGGATACCTGTCTAGGATACCTTCTGGAGAATCCCTTTTTGTCATATGTGCTTATGTGAAAAAGCACAATGTGACACAATGTGACCTAGCACATAAGCACATGCTTTATGTGCCGATATGTGCTTATGTGAAAAGGCACAATGTGACACAATGTGCCCTATCACATAGGCACATACAACCAAAATGGGATTCCATAGCCACAGGTGTTTTCCAAAAGGGATTCTTTAAAAGGGATTCCATAAAATGGAATTCCTATCCGACTCCGTAAAATGGGATTCCGTGTTTTATCATCGACACTCGAGGGTATTCCCCTTCCCTATTAGAAGAATTTAGTTTATTGGGTTGTTGATCATTCAGTTAAAATTTATGAAGTTTAAAAATGCATTCAGTTCAAAGGGTGTTTATTTATATTAGATATAAAAAGTTCATTCAAAAAGTTCAAGGGTGTTAACATTGGGATATATTTAGGGGTTATAGTTCATTCAAACAGTTCAAGAGGGTTTTAATTACATAAAGTTAATTTCAAACAGTTCAAGAGGGTTAACATTGGGTTATATTTAGGGGTTGTAATTCAATCAGATCAGTTCGATCTTTGTTCACTTTGTTCTGTTCACTTCGATCTTGGCTGTGTTGGATCTTTGTTCATTTTTATGCTCAATTCACTTCGAGTTTGCTTTTATTCGATCAGATCAGTTCGATTTTCTTCAATTTGTTATGTTTATTTCGATCTTGGTTATGTTGGATCTTCGCTCTGTACCTTTATTGTTTTGTAGTGGTTGGTTGTCTCTGTTCAGAGTCTTGTAGTCATTGTATATATTGGGTGTTAAGATTAAGTCAAAGTTCATGTTGTGTTCCCTTCGACCTTGTTGTAGTTGATGAATTAGGCTTTATTAGTCCCTTTCCATACCCTCGGGTGTCGATGATAAAACACAGAATCCCATTTTACGGAGTCGGATAGGAATTCCATTTTATGGAATCCCTTTTAAAGAATCCCTTTTGGAAAACACCTGTGGCTATGGAATCCCATTTTGGTCGTATGTGCCTATGTGATAGGGCACATTGTGTCACATTGTGCCTTTTCACATAAGCACATATCGGCACATAAAGCATGTGCTTATGTGCTAGGTCACTTTGTGTCATATTGTGCTTTTTCACATAAGCACATATGACAAAAAGGGATTCTCCAGAAGGTATCCTAGACAGGTATCCTCAAATGTTACAATACTAGGCTATAGGTATCCTCAAATACCCGTATGTGACTATGTGGTAGGGCACATTGTGTCACATTGTGCCTTTTCACATAAGCACATATCGGCACATAAAGCATGTGCCTTTGTGCTAGGACACATTGTGTCACATTGTGCTTTTTCACATAAGCACATATGACAAAAAAGGGATTCTCTAGTAGGTATCCTCGAATAATACAATACCAGGCCATAGGTATCCTCAAATACCCGTATGTGCCTATGTGATAGGACATATTGTGTCACATTGTGCCTTTTCACATAGGCACATATCGGCACATAAAGCATGTGCCTAAGTGATAGGGCATACTGTGTCACATTGTGCCTTTTCACATAAGCACATATGACAAAAAAGGGGTGCCGAAGGTCAAATGTTTTTAAAAAAGGGGTGCCGAAATTGGGGTGCCCGGGGATATTACCATTGGATATAGGCTTTTGTTATACACAAGGGAGATAAATCTATACGATTAAGTACAGGTTATGGGAAATCAAGTAATCTGATTGGTTAGTTATAAATTATATAAATGATCTAGATAAATGAAACAACAAGAGTACACGGAATAGGGTCAGAACTAACAAGAATAGACCAGAAATTGCTAAATATAGTGATAATAAGGTAAACTGTTCCAACTAATAGGCTCTTCTACGCTACTGAAGTATACTCTAGAATAAAGGAACATGGCCAGAGAGACGTAAACTGTTGCATATATAGATAGAAGCAGAGAATTCTGGGTAAATTTGTCCTATAGCACTACGTGCTATTCTTAATAGGGAAAAACGTCATGGGATAGGGATCCAAAAAGGGATTCTGGGAGAATTCTAAGCCAGAACATTACTCCACTTCAGTCGAATGCACCCCTTGTACCCCTTAGTACTATAGCACTACGTGCTAAACCGATAAAATGTGGAAATAAAGTCAATTTCGGTGATTTCGGGTGGATTTTGGTGATTTGGAAGGATTGTCGGGTTGTTTGTGGTAATTATCCAGGGAAGTCGTTCCAGAAAATACTCCGATTCAATCGAACATACCCCCAGAACACACCCCCTGTCCTATTGTAGGCCTTAGGTAACATAGCAATCACGTGCTACCATAGAAACCAAGATGGCGACCTCCAGTACACAAAATGGACGACGGAAACACGTATCACCCTAACAACACGCGCTGCGCATGCGCACTCACACCACGTATCACTATGGAGATGACGTCACAACATGGCCGCTCACGCGGGTTACCATGACAACACAACATAGCGCCACTACGTCACGTGACATGACGTCACTTCCGAGGTCCCCCACCGAGGTCCCCCAACTGGCCCCTGTAGGGGAACATGACATACTACTAACTTCTACTAAAATATAATCAAATGTAACTAAAAAAAACATGTTCTCACAATAATAGTTTCAAAGTTTATTCAACATGAATGAATGAAAGGTTTTAGGGCGCCGAAGGCGCGCAGGGACGATGATTTATTCAACATGTTAAAAAAATTATAGAAACATTCAATTTTTTTTCATTTTCTACTTATTTTCACTGGAGGACGGTTTGGGTGTATTAGCGGACGGTTTGGGTCAAAATGTAGCGGACGGTTTGGGTCAAATTGCAGAGGACGGTTTGGCCAGAGGACGGTTTGGGAGTAATTCAGTTGACCTGAGTAGACGGCGTCCTTAGATACGCGACTTGCGCAAAAGCTTTCCCCATTCTCCCATGGCTTATTTTCATCGATGATTCTCTCGGCATAAATAGTAGCCAGTGGGATGTCATTGTGCTTCTGTGGATGCCTCCAGCTTGTTTTATTCCAAGGGAAGGTTAAAAAAATGTATAAACGGCAAATGTGATCGCCAGAAATGGATAAATGTGGATCCGAGATTAGTAATTGATAAAGGCATAAAGTTAATATTTGAATCTGCCCTCCACAGACAATGGGACCTCGAATTATTTATAATAAATCGGATAATTGTCGCTCGGAAACCTCATTTCACTGTGCACTTTCTTATCCGACTAAATGTTTTTCGGCCTTTTCTGCGACTTCTCCCAGATATCATGAACAACCCAAGAACACCCAACGGTCATGTAATACACCACTGTAAAGCTTATTCATTCCCCTTTCCACTGATAATGGGTATTGTTGGATACGTGGTGTGAATCAAATTTGAAGGGGGGGGGGGGGGGGGGGGGACGAAGATGAGTGCTATCGTTTTCGAAAAGCGAGTTGTTTACCTTGTTAATATTTATATACCATTACAGGGGCACGTCAGCATGGATTCAAAAATGGTATCAAATATCATTTTTCTTTCGATTTCCCAGCTTGTGCCGAGTACCTGTTAGGAACAACAGGAATCTTTTCCTACTCAACATGTCATCTCAGCCGCAGTTTGGATGAAGAATAAGAAGTGGTGACCCATGAAGTTATTTCTTTTAAGACTTGGGCCACAACACCACCTACGCAGGGTGTAGGGAGGCCTGTGGGCGATGGGGGGGGGGGGGGCAGCTCAGGTGGGGGCACCCGCCATCGGATGAAACGAGGGGGGGGGGGATAGAGTAGGTTGCCCTTAATTTAAAAAAAAATGGGTAGCGCTTGATCCAGTGATAGGGGAGGGGCAGAGGGGGGGCTCAAGTGGGGGAACCCACCATCGGATGACTCAGGGGTCGGGGGGGGGGGGGAGTAGAGTATGTTGCCCTTCTTTAAAAAAAACATAGCGATCGGTCCAGGGATGGAGGGGGGGGGGGGGAGATAAACTACATGTATTCTTTGGAAGGAAAAGCAGAAACAGAAAAACTTACAATATTTTGGAGGATTTCTGAGGAATATTTGATAATTTGATATTATCATCTATAAATGACATCTGGTATTTATTCACCCGGAAAGCCTAGAATATCCCCAGCATGTAACTTTTTTGTCCTAAAAACACAGCAAGTAGGCCCTCATTGGAATGAGTCATATACCCTCATTGGGATCAAACGAAGGGGGTCATAGACTGTATTTGTGATGCGAAAATCTGAAAAAACGATAAGATTGAAAGTTATAATCGCATCCTTCGTCAACAGCGTTATCAATTCCACCCCTTTCCTAACATGGGTAGCAGACGATACTTGTGATAAATACTTAAATAACTAAAAAAAATTCCAATTTTTGTTTCAAAGACATATAGTTTATGACCCATTTTGAACGAGCTAAATGGGCTCGCCCAATGAGGGGTCAAAAGCTATATTTTGGAGAGAAAAATTGAGCAGAATATAAAATTTTAATGCCAATTATTGTATATGGTGCTGGCTGGTTTTTTCAGCACATTGGGATAAAGGTTAACAAATAGCAAAACAACTAACAGTTAGTAACAGTACATGCATATTTATTCGAAAATACTAACAATTTGGGGGATTTTCTCAGAGTGTCAGAAGAGGTTTGATAAGCCAACCTGGACCCAACCCCAATACACATCCCTTTAATGCTCCTGTTATCCCTTCTTGAGTCAAAAATATACTGTTTGAAAAAAGGAAAATCACTTAAACGCTAACATATTCAATTTCAATGCTTCTTCAAAAGCGTTAGGTTTGAAGCTGTAAGGTACATGTGAAGTATAACAGAAATCCTAATGTTTCAGCTAATGGACCATTGGCTTGAATTTGGGTACCCATGAGCATAAGCTTTTTGGAATCCTCACTGAACCACATGTTCAGCACTACTTGAAATAAGTTGCTTAACTGGTAGATTGCTGGAAGCCCATATTTGTTTTTCTCCTGAAGAGCAGGCACCATAGTTCAAAGGCTTCGAACTTGGTGCATCTGCTTCATATTATCATTGAAGTGAAATTATTTAGTCTGTAAGCATTTTCCTTGTTACAATTTATGGGAGAGTGCCCATAGGTATTCTCCCATAAATTGTAGCAAGGCAAAGACATGTGCGCAAATTCTGATGACCAAAAATAATTTAGCACTCTACCAGTTAAGAACACTGTGAAATATTTTCTTTCATTGACCGTCGTTGATAATTCCAACTCTTGACATCATTTTTGATAAGCTCTCTGAGTCTCTGGTAATGATAACAAGTGTTTGAATATCAAAAGATGGAATAAAAGATTTTTTTGGTTTGGTTTCAATATTGTGATCACAAAATTTCTCTTGACCTTGCAGTGACTCATCAGCAGTACTGAGTCCATATGTTGCATTTACATGTACATGTTTAGTATCACCCTGTTGATTGAATAAGGCACACACCCCTCCCCACACCCCCACCGAAAGAAGTCGGGTACTCTGCCAGTCATTTATAAATATCTTACTTTTCATTCAGAAGTTAACCCAGCAAACCAAAACCATGTTAGAAGCTCAAAAGGCTTAAGTAAAGTTTCAGTTAATGGACAGCAATGCCTTTGTCTGAAACTTTGCTTTCAGTCTTTGTGGATATGTTCTGTTGAATTTTGTATTATTTTATTGATAATTCAAACTCATAACTGTACATGCACATCTAATGTAAGCCTAGGTATCATTTGTACATCTATAAACTTGTGACTACAAAATTAATGATGTACATGTATGTACATCCATCTCCAACAGTATTTTTTTCAACTACTGAAACATTTGTCATGCCTGTATATGTCTTGTTCATACAAGATGATCCATTAAGAAAAAATAAAATGTGTAATCGATGCACTGAGTTTTTATTTGTGATCCACAAGCTGAAACCCTTCTATTCCTGGCATGTCAGAATTCAGAAATACATCAAACTTTTTTTTTTGGAAATACAGTTACAGGTCACAAGGAGTGTATTACCAGTAAATCAATGAAAGAGTAGAAGAATAAAAGAGCAATTATTGATAATTTGTTGCAATGCATGGCAGGTACATGCAAGGTTTCAGCCAATGGACCTCTGGTTAAACCTGGTGTTCCACTGGCTAAAACTTTGCCTAAACTTTGTACATGTACATTTGACGTTTAAAATTGAGAGTACTGTAGTAGTTTGGGTGATAACTCCACTCGAGGAGGGATTTGATGTCGATGCCAATTCACTCTTCACATTTACATGTAGTATGCCTGCTTTCTTTTCTATTGAATCCCATTCTATACATGTCTGTCTGCATAACAATCCATTCATCAGTCATTTTCAAGACTTGATGCTAATTTGCTGAAATTGAAAAAATGAATATACATGCAGTGCAAGAAAAATAAGCTGCAAGTGTACCACTATGAACTGTATGTCCTATGTTGATAACACCAGATTTTTTTTGAACGGTTGACCCCCCCCCCCCCCCCCCCCTTTGTGGGGCTTTCTAAACAATAATGTCAGAACCTGGTGTTATCGTAGAAGGAGGACACAAGGTTTATAATGGTTATATTACAACTAATTTAGACTTGTTTGGTAAATTGTAACTACACTCACCCAGCAACACAGCTGCAAAATGCATTTATTATTTCTCCTGTGTCCTTGGAAGCACACACCCACACCAGGTGTGGTGGTTCGTTTATCCTCTGTGAAGGCACGCATTGTGCCTTTAGATAACAATAATTTGATTCCTTTTTTATGTTGTGGAATTCAATATTCATAATAAAGTTAGAAGAAAAATAACTGTACGCTTTTTGTTCCTTATAGTCACAAAGAAGTCGTTTTGTTAAGGAAACTTTTTCGATATTAGTGTCGTGTTTTGAAATGAAAACACTTATGTCCTGTATCATGACCGGTGGCCATTTGTCTATTCCATCGGTTTCCTTTATCCATCCTTCTTTTAGCACCGTGATGGGGTCGGGGAGGTAGCCTTCGTCTGTTTTCAGTAAACTTCTGTACATGTCACGCCGTTCGGCTTCTTTTTCCTGTGCAGTTGGAAGTGTTGGGACTTTCATCTCCCAAGCCGAGAAGCTTCGTGCAACAAGTGTTTCCTTGTTGCCACTCACATTGAGACCCCGTTTCCGTAAAAACGTCTTTAAACCGGCAATATCCCACCGTTTAAAGTCCTCTATGCTTGACTCGTCGGTTAATTCAAAAGATGACATCGATTCTGATAAATAAAAACTTAATATTACGCATAACAACTAAGTTTGGTGGACACTGAACTTAACACTGTAAACACGGAAGTAAACTGCTAGTTACGTGGTTTGCACCTCGTGAAATTGACCTTCACCTCAAAGATGTCAGATTCGAAATTGGCTTATTGTGTGTGTCCTCAGTGTTATGATGGTGAGGATATGTCGGTTACCCTCCCTTCAATATAATAGTAAACTAATCAATGAAAGAATACAATGTACTATAATAATGTTTTGTCGTTTGATTCACATGATACATTTTCAGTTTGTTCATTGAGTTCTTTCTGGGATTTCCTCTATTCAGTCGCTTTTCAATGACGTCTAACTTCAGGGATCAAATCTTAAGAGGACGTCCAACCTAACTTTGGTCAAATTTCATGCAATTTTCTTTCAAGTCTAAAAAAGGCCCAAAATGAATAAGCCCAATAAATTATATACCAAAATTCTTGGACTGAAACATAGAACGTGTGGAAACTGAAATTTGCCATGGAACTGCTGCCATGTGTAAATGGCACCACCAGAAAGTCTGCTATGGCATAAGTACCAGAACAAATTTTTTATAATAAAATACCTCAAAATAAAATAACAGCTGTATTCTATAAACACTGAAGTACATACTCGAAGAAATTTTTTCCTAATTCATGAAAGTAATAAAGATTGAGACCAAATGTTATAAGTGGAGTGCTCAGTGATTGAAGGCAGACATTTTCTTTTGTTTATGTTTTGATTTGGAGACAAAGGTCAACTTGAAGGAGTCCACCAGAAGAAGTATGGAAGGACAAAAGAGTGTCTCCCAATATAAAGATGTATGTGTCACTGTGGTGGTTTGGAAAGAAACTATGATATTCTCCTATCTATGTAGAATGCACTGCAAAGTCATACATTGTAGTTGAATAAATATATGTACAAACCCCTTGCACTGTAACCCATTTTATCCCGTGCATCAATTTGATAGTGATTAAATTGTTAAATTTGTCTGGTTTATCAATAAGTATAATAGCTTTGTTTACTCTTGGACACCAATACACCCATGATATCTGTTGGAGAAGAAATAAGGGTAACTGTAACCTGTCACTGCAATAAACCATCTAATGTACTTAAAAGTACATTGTTATTCAAAACACATCAAATCAACCTTACATAACCATTATTGCATGTACTTTCCCCAAGGAGGCTTATTGGCATATTGAGATCAGAAGGGCACATCCAGAGGGTCTCACATAATTTTTTCAAGAACGCAGTACACAAAGCAATCCCCAAAAGGTGACAAGTGAGCTCCATTTGACACAAAAAAAATCCGGTTGGGGGGGGGGGGGAGGGCTCTCTTCCTTGTATGACTCTACCTCCGGCACTCAAGGCACATGCCTTTTTTCTCAAAGTTTAACTCTTTTTTTTTTGAAGATCCTGGCCACACATATAAACGTTAAATGGGAACTCCAGAAATTAATAAATGTGGATCCGAGATTAGTAATTGATAAAGGTATACGGTTAATATTTGAATCTGCCCTTCATATGCAATGGGACCTCGAATTAGTTATAATAAATCGGATAATTGTCGCTCGTAAACCTCATTTCACTGTGCACTTTCTTGTCCGACTAAATGTTTTTCGGCCTTTTCTGCGACTTCTCCCAGTTATCATGAACAACCCATGAACACCCAACGGTCATGTAATACACCACTGTAAAGCTTATTCATTCCCCTTTCCACTGATAATGGGTATTGGTAGATACGTTATGTGAATCAAATTTGAGGGGGGGAAAACGAAGATGAGTGCTATCGTTTTCGAAAAGCGAGTTGTTTACCTTGTTAATATTTATACACCATTACAGGGGCACGTCAGCATGGATTCAAAAATGGTATCAAATATCATTTTTCTTTCGATTTCCCAGCTTGTTCCGAGTACCTGCATGTGTTTATGACATTAACAGCTCAAGTATTTGCTGTCACCTGTTTGCAAATCCGATCATACACTGTCTCGAACAAATAAAGGGCGTGATCACGTCCTTGCATTCTTACGATTGCCCAAATTGAGTATTTCTGCAAGAACCACATCGTAATCACATGACCGGAATAAACATCATTGAAACATGGCCACATCCGGAACATCCAAAATTTGTGTTGGTGTTATTACATTCAAACATCAAAACCCACAAGAGTGTGTGTCAAAAAAATGCTTTCTCCGAGTTTGTAGTATGTTATCATTATATTGAGGACAAGGTTTTCGAATTACCGGTTATTTTGTGGTTTTACCGGTTCGTTACTTACGCCATTGGCAAATTAATCTTCTTCAAAATCATAAAATTCACTTTTTTTCCTGAAAAAAAATTATATGTACCTTTTCTCTGCACTTTACTCATTATTTTGATACATAATTTGCCTTTCCTCACTTCTCTTATCTGTTTCTGAGGCATTGGGAAAATTGTCAACAAATTGACCAAAGTCAGGTTAAACTACGGTGGCTGATTTAGGCCACCCTCAATACTTTTTTTATCTCGAGATCTCGAGATAATATCTCAAGATCTCGAGAAACTATCTCAAGATCTCGAGATAATTATCTCAAGATCTCGAGATAATATCTCAAGATCTCGAGATAATATCTTGAGATCTCGAGAAACTATCTCAAGATCTCGAGATAATTATCTCAAGATCTCGAGATAATATCTCAAGATCTCGAGATAATATCTCGAGATCTCGAGATAATATCTCAAGATCTCGAGAAACCATCTCAAGATCTCGAGATAATTATCTCAAGATCTCGAGATAATATCTCGAGATCTCGAGATAATATCTCAAGATCTCGAGAAACTATCTCAAGATCTCGAGATAGTATCTCAAGATCTCGAGATAAGCATATATAATCGGTGTCACCCTTTGATCATTAGCATGAATTCATTCAAACTGTTTATTCACTTGTCACATCTTTTCCGACTGCAACATATTCGTGCCCCCGCCCCCCACTCCCGACCCCCCCCCCCCCCCCATAACAACTACAACGAATCCACTTTTGTCACTCAGAAAACTTATGAACCAATCACCTTGTTGCGAAGTTATGAGAGCCCACCAACTCTCAGCCCAGCACTACCAGCACTAATATAAACCGAGTCCCGTCATCCGAACTTGCACTTGCTTGTGTCCTGTTCCCACTCCAAACCCAAAGTGTCAACCTAACACCCGGTTCCTCCTAGTGCATACTGTAATGTATTTTTTTACCCTAAAACTCAACGATTTCTCACTTCTTTTCCTCCCAGCCCATGCTGATTGTAGTGATGTTTACCCTAAAACACAAAGTTTTATCACTACTTCACAAGACACACACCCATAAATACTAAATATTTTCTTCCAGCTCCACATTGAATGGAGTGATTTGTACCACAACTCACAGAGTTTAATCACTACTTTGCAAGACACAGACCCGTAAATACAAATAGCTCTCCCAGCTCCACGCTGAAAGATTTCATCCCCATTCCCTTGGTGAATTTTTCACCTACTTTCGACTTTGCTGACTGAGACATACAACATAAGTTTAACCCCATTCCCGCGTCCATTTTGACCGAGCAAATCGACGGTGCTACCCGATGTATAGTAACCCTACATCAGCGACAACTATAAACCCACCCTGGGATTCCCTTTCCTCTCGTTGGTTTGAAAAGCCTGGTTTAGGCGTAACTAGTTGTCTCCAGCGGATACTGCTTCCGGACGAGTGATTAAGGACCTCACTTATTACCAACGTCAGTGTTAGGAAAGGGCTTGCCCAGTACAAGGCTGCAGATGCTAGACAAAACCGTGAATTTATGTTCAATACCCAACAATCTCCTGACACACAGGAACCGTTCTCACAATTACACACCCAAGCTGAAACCCATAATCCTGAGCCCAAGGGGCGAATAGAATCCCCCTCCTGTGAATTCCAAACGTGGCAGGATGGGCATGGCTAACATTGTTTCCACACAAAACACAATTACATGTAGTAATGAAAAGATTGACCTGTCGCCCGACAAGTCTCAACGGTCCATTCACCTTTCACACTCCTCCAGAGACATACCCGAAAGTGACAACTCCAATGGTGATGTATACAGTCCCGCGCATATATAGAAGGACAACTTGAACCCGATTCCCAGTATCTCCGAACAAGATGAAGCACCCTAAACGTCGTTTACTGCCACCCTTAACAACATGGCACCCCAATTAACCATACGATCCTCCGTGATCATATACTCTCACCCGCTCACAGGAGATCCCCCAGTACTTGTGACCCCACCCCCAACGTCAACTCATGAATCGACAGTAATACAGGACATCCCGTCCCATAAGATTGATTGGTCTCCTATGTTCTCACCGGCTGAAACCCATTCCAACCTGGGAAACCTTAATTTCGCCATCCACGAGAGCACAGTTTCACCAGGACCACGAGCCACTCCCTTTTAACTCGCAAGATGACACAGACACACACCCAATTTATGAGAGCAACATCTTGCCCACCCAAACCCCGATAGTGCATCACACCATTGATTTGTCCTCCAACAATACCCAACTATGAATACACTTTTCATACTTCTCCAGTGGGGCTACCAACAATACCCCTCAAAACAACACCACTGCGAGCCATCCTGCAACTCAAACCCGTGAACATACCGCCCGGTTTGACTTATCGCTGCTGTAGCTCCCAAAAAATGTTTGACCCAATTGGCGGTCCTCCCAAATAAGCGAAAGTGTCCCTCCCGCCAAACAGTGAACCCCGCAATGTTCTGTTGAAAAGATGTCCCCCGCGACATTTGAAACAATAAGTAGCACCCCACTTTCTATTTTGCTACTCCCGGTCCCATAAAGGGATTTCCTCCCAAAGATACCCATAGTAGCATCCCCACCGTAGGCCTATATTAACTGGCCATCTGGTGCCCCCCCTCCAGCCAATATCAAACAAACCCCTCTTGGGACGCAACAATAGTTTCCCTTCCTCCTAGAACCCTAAAAGGTAAGTGGGACCCTCCTCAAGAGGACTGAAGCCTGCCAATGATATAAGGGAAAGATGCTCTCAGGACACAAGAGCATCGCCTGCCCCTACCTGGTTATAACACATCCACTCCCTCCTTTTCGCTACTCCGTTTCCCACAAAGAGCCCCTTTCCCGACAGACCCGAGTAGCTCCCTTGATCCCCGATTTATCGGCAATCATGGATGGCGAAATTAAGGTTTCCCAGGCTGGAATGGGTTCCAGTCGGTAAGAACATAGGGGAACAATCAATTTATTTATTTATTTATTTATTTATTTATTTATTTATTTATTTATTTATTTATTTGTTGTTGTTTAAGGTCATATATTTCTGAGCAATGGCTAATCATGACCATGACAGTTTTACGGGTGGAGGAAGCCGGAGTACACGAAAAGAACCACCGAGCAACGGCGAGCAACTGTCAACTCCCCAACATATTAACTCCACACAAACAGGGTCGGCATTGGTTGCACCATCGACATACAGTACGCCTTAGTACACAGCGCCACCGTGCCCCCACGTAGGCAATGGGGGTGAAGTGTCTTTCCGAAGGACACAACGCGGTTGCCGAACCAAGGACCTCTCGGCTTGTATTTTGCACGTACACCTACTGAGCCACGGCGCCCCCCATGACCAATCAGTCTTGTGATACGGGATGTCCTGTATTACTGTCGGTTCATGAGTTGACATTGAAGATGGGGGTCACAAGTACTGGGGGGGGGGGGGGGATCTCCTGTGACCTGGTGAGAGTATGGGATCACGGAGGATCGTATTGTTAATTGGGGGTGCCATGTTGTAGCTGGTTGAGGGTGGTAGTAAACGACGTTGAGGGGGCTTCATCTTGTTCGGAGATACTGGGAATCGGGTTCAAGTTGTCTTTCTTTATATGCGCGGGACTGGATACTTCACTGTTGGAGTTGTCACTTTGGGGTATCTCCATGGATTAGTGTGAAAGGTGTATGGACCGTTGAGACTTGTCGGGTGACATGTCAATCTTTTCATTACTACATGTAATTAGGTTTTGTGTGGAAACAATGTAAGTCATGCCCATCTTGCCACGTTTAGGGTTCACCGGGGAGGGGGGGGGGGGGTGCTTCCATTCGCCTCTTGGGCTCAGGGTTATGGGTTTCAATTTTTCAATTTGGTCCTGGGGGACAGGAGATTGCTGGATATTGACCATAAATTCACGGTTTTATCTGGCTTCTGCAGCCTTGTACTGGGCATACCCTTTTCTAACACTGACTCTGGTAATACGCGAGGGCCTTAATCACTCGTCCGGAAGCATTATCCATAGGGGTTAACTAGTTACGCTTAATCCAGACTTTTCAAACCAACGAGAGGAAAGGGAATCCGACGACAGGTTTATAACTATCGCTGGTGTAAGGTTATTATACAACGAGTAGCATCGTCGATTTGATCGGTCAAAATGGACGCGGTATGGGGTTAAAGTTATTCTGTATGACGGGTCCGTGGAATAACAGCGTGTCAAGAGACGATGTGTCTCAGTCACCAAAGTGGAAAGTAGGTGAAAAATCCAACAAGGGAGTGGGGTGATTGGTTTCACTGTGGTGGTGAAGCCTTTCAGCGTGGAGCTGGTGGAGCTATTTGGTATTTTCGGGTCTGTAACTTGCAAAGTAGTGAGTACACTTTGTGAGTTGTGGTAAAAATCACTCTTTTTCAATGTGGAGCTGGAAGGAAATATTTGGTATTTATGGGTGTGTGTCTTGTAAAGTAGTGAATAAACTTTGTGTTTTAGGGTAAAACTCACTACAATCAGCGTGGAGCTGAGAGGAAAAGAAGTGAGAAAACATTGAGTTTTAGGGTAAAAAAACACTACAGTATCCACTAGGAAGTACCGGGTACAGGATCAACACTTTGGATTTGGAGTGTTACAGGCCCGTCGGAATGAAATTTATATTGGGGGGGGGGGGGCTGATATTGCTAATTTGGGTGAACTGGCTGATACTAAATGGGTATGGGGTATCCAGATGCCGAAGGCATTTGGCGCGAGTGCTGAAGGCACAAGCTTTTTGAGGGGGGGGGGGGAGGGGTTACTCCCCCAGAAAATTTTTTGAAAACGGCAATCAAAGGAAGCATTCTGGTAGCTTTTGAAGCAAAAACCTCTTGATTTTTTTTAAACGGCAAAAGTTGTTTTTTTTAACAAAATGTTTCAAAAATCCCAATAGAACCCCATAACATTTGGGGACGGTTCTCACACCGGGCTCACCTGTAGGCCGTGGCCGTATTCCGTCATGCTAAAAAACAGTCAGGCCTTATGGTGGATTCATTAGTTTTTATCATTACGCCAACGGTTGTCGTGGTCTTCTAAGCTGCCAATGGAATTGCTCAAAACGTTTGCACATCAACATATGCAGGTGCATGTTATACATTCAGTGATACGTTCATAATTCTAATCCAGGGGCGTAGTAAGCTAATTTTATTGGGGGGGGGGGGGGGGGGGGGGGGGTAGGACCTATATTCCCATGACGCGATGCGTCATCCGAGCGGTGAGTGGGGTGTGAACATGAGAGGGGGTATCCTCCGTCTCGTTGGTGGGGGGTGCGGGGGCCTCCCCCGAGAAAATTTTCGAATTTAAGATGTAAAAAACATGCATTCTGGTTGATTCTGAGCAAATAAATCGTATATTCCTATGACGCTTCGCGTCATCCGACCCGCGAAGAGGCGAGTGGGGGTGAGCACGAGAAGGGGTACCTCTCCGTCTCATTGGTGGGGGTCCGGGGGGAGGGGGGCTCCCCCGGGAAATTTTTTTTAATTTAAGATGTACAAATATGCATTTTGAGTGATTCTGAGCAAATACATCGTCAATAAGGAAATACGTCAGCTCTCTGATCAATTCATCATGATTTCCGAGCAGAATGACAGGAATAGTGAACATGCAATGAATTACCCTGTGGTTGGTTGGGGTTTAACATCGCTTTCCCTCAATTAGGCGAAAACACGACTGTAAGTTTTATTGGTGGAAGAAAGCCCACATGGAACCCACTCAATCCAGTAATCATTAACAGCAATGTCGGAATATGGTAACCAGTGGGCATCCCGGGTGGAGAAACCACCAACCCAGCCCAGTAAAGCCTACTTTTGACAAATTTGTGGGGGTGGGGTGGGTTTCTGGGACATATCTTCCTTACCCCCCCCCCCCACCCCCCGGTTCCTACGCCACTGTTCTAATCTGAGTTAAATAATGTAATGTCCAGTTTTATTCAGATTACATCGGTTGCTCCCATCATGGATAAACTAACGACGAAATATGAGCAAATTATTGGGGAGGGCCGTAGCCCATAGCCCCCCCCCCCCCCCCAGCCATCCCCCCTCAGCCATCCCCCCTCAGCACCCCCCCCCCCCCCGGTTCCGACGGGCCTGTGTTAGACAGACACAAACTTTTCATCTTGTAAAGTAGTGAGAAAACGTTGTGTTTTAGGGTAAAGTCGCTACAGTAGGTACTGGGAGGTACAGGGTGCTGGGCTGACACTTTGGGATTGGGGTGGGAACAAGGCACCAGCAAGTGCAAGCTCGGATGACGGGACTAGGTTTGTATTAGTGCTGGCCTGAGATTTGGTGGGCTCTCATAACCAACACGCAACAAAGTGGTTGGTTGATAAGTTATTCACTTTTCTGAGTGACAGGAGTGGATTCGTGTAATTGTCGTGGGAGGCATGAATATGTTGCAGTCGAAAAAGATGCGACAAGTAAATAAACAGTTTGTGTGACAGGAGTGAATTCATGCAAATGATCAAAGGGTGACACCGATTATATATGCTTATCTCGAGATATTATCTCGAGATCTCGACATAGTTTCTCGAGATCTCGAGATACTATTTCGAGATCTTGAGATATTATCTCGAGATCTTGAGATATTATCTCGAGATCTTGAGATAGTTTCTCGAGATCTTGAGATATTATCTCGAGATCTCGAGATATTATCTCGAGATCTTGAGATAATTATCTCGAGATCTCGAGATAGTTTCTCGAGATCTTGAGATATTATCTCGAGATCTTGAGATATTATCTCGAGATCTCGAGATAAAAAAAGTATTGAGGGTGGCCTAAATCAGCCACCGTATTAAACAACCCCTTAAGAACGAGCTTATTTTTCAATGATATACAATCATCTGCGAGCCGCTTGTCCATTCTACGCTTTGGTCTGCTACTTTGTTTCTCTTCGGTTCTACTTAGAAGTTCATCTGTTGACACTGATTGATCTTCTCCACTTGCTCGGCTCTCCTCCTCGCCTCCACAATCGCGCTAGTCTGTGCTCCAGATACATGTGAATCTCTGGAAACTGTGTCGACCACACCTACATATCGCGTATTGAACTATTTCTACTCCCATGAATGCGCATGCGTGCATTACTATAGCGGTCTGTGGGAGAAAAATAAAAAACTTTCATTTGCCTCAAATTTCATATTTTTTTTACAGAATAGACGGACATATAATCAAATATTTCATAACGTACTCTTTAAAATGATATCAAATACTTTTTGTTAAAATTAATTTTTAATGCTTCCATTTTTGTTTAAAATTTTCGCTTTTTATCCCAGTATATCGCCTTATTAGTTTGTCAGAAAAGAATGATAGGGGTAACTCCAAAGTCCAAAAAATGTACTAAATCCTAACGAGAAAATTTGGACGAACATACATTTTATTAACCCTTTGAACCATGGTGGTATATTCCACATCAGTGCAATGGTAGCAATTAGAAGAGTCCATATTCATTATTTAGGGATATACGAATTAATATTTTCAATGCGCAGCCTTGGGGCTGCACGTTGAAAATATTGATTGGTCTACATCACACATTCACGTAGCGGCCATCTTACTTGATGAAAGTATGACGTATCATGATCCAAGCCCGTGAAAACCGGCCTCTCGAGTTCAAAGGGTTAAGGCAAAAATTATTTTTCTTTGTTCTATAAACATATTTGGATATGTTATTGTTTTAATGGTTTCATTTAACTTTGAAAAGTGGACTTAGTGGAGGGTTGTTTTTTTATTCTTGTTGGACAATGGGTAGATTGATATCTTGGGTAAATATGCTTTGTACAGGACGCGAGATTCCCAAAGGAAATGGACATAAATTGCCTTATTTTTGTTTGCTTCAAAACATCGGTGGCTTTCGCGTGCTTTCCTGGACCCATCAGATGAAGCCTCTGTTCCTTTCACATTTCATGATATATGTATTCATGGACAGGAACGTAGCTAGAGGTTCTTTAATGCGCGTGGGTGGGTGTTGATCAGTTGGATTTCTAACTGGGGTTCCACCAACATATTTCGGAGTTGGGGGGGGGGAGGGGCGTTCCCCGGGGGAAATTTTTATTTTTTGAACCTCTGAGATGGATTTTGAGGCCTCTCTCTGGCTTAAATCTAGTCATTTTATCCACAAGAAAAATACATTTCCCCAGGTAGGTCCATGAGTTTTCCCTTACACAGACCAGGCAACACAAGGACGATAGAGTGGCAACTATTCACCCAATACTTATATTCCTTGTAACTGAGTGTCAGTTGGAAGGAGTAGGTATTGCTGAATAGCCGTTTCGCCCCTATTCACTCAAATCTGATATATTAGTTGAAAACGTCAAATGCAGTTAAGTATGATTTTTGATATGGTCGATTAATTGCAGAATGGCCTGGTGGGTATACAAACTGAACGCTGAACAAAACAATACACGGTGGTGGAGCCGGAAATTTTTGTTTGTAGGGTGCGGGCGTTGCATTCCATTCATGGGTCATGATGCGGAGCATCACCCGACTCGAGCGGTGGCGAGAACGAAGGTTTAGCGTTTTAGCCCCTATGTAATATTCATTGATGTATATCTACCTTCTGGGTTCTAATTGAAGCGTCTAGACCTTCGTCTATTATCGCCTGTCAACTTCAAAAGTTCAGTGTAATGACTGCCTTTCCTGACGTTACCGGCGTTTGTTGTCAAGAAAAAGAAAATACGGGCAAAAGTCCGAAAAAAAACGTATTTCGCACATGCGCATTTCTGCGAAAGTATTTCCCCCAATAAACCAGGAGGTTATTAGGATTTTGGGGGGGGGGGGGGGGTGCAGACACAATGTGGGGGTGCCTGGATGGTTTCAGCGTGTCGCAGGTGAATGTTTTTGTTCGATAGTCTTAGTCTCAAAATCCCAGTTCTGAATCAGAGAGGTCTGGCTGGTCTACATCCATCTCAAAGATTTAGGGAAATGATGTCACAGTTACAGATAACCTAAATGTCCCCAAACGCGTTTTGTTGCTCATGCTTTCTACTAATGTAGGTCAGGCAAACCAAGAAGTGGGCAATTTTATGGCATACCGCCCGGTATCGCATCATCCAAGCTGAGTTTATGCCCATAAATCATTAGTAGAATGTGGTCACCCTCTCTTGGCAGGTTCCCGAAAGTGCATGTCAAACTAAAATGCACATTAAATGTCACAAAAATCCAAACATCTATATTGGTGCATGGAGTGTATTCTAGAATGAACTCTCGAAGATATTGAGGTATATTGGCTCACATGCAATCTTACATTCATCCATTCATTATCCCATCCATCGTCGGTTCACACCCAAAACTGCAGTTTGATCATCCATGTTTTATTTCGTGATTATTCTTTGTGCACGGGATTGGCGGTCATACTGGAATTTTTTATGCGTGCACTTGTGTTTCAAAATCCAACTGACCTCTTCAAGACCACTACCAAGGGGTCCGTTTGTTGAACAGATAGTGCTTTCATATTAATATATACGGTGCCAAAACGCATGAACCTTGCTCCCCGATATTTTCAGCCTTTTTTTACGTCCAACAACCTCGTAGCATTTCCGACTCCTGGAAAGGCTTAGGAGCTCTGTGGTAACCCATGCACAACACTCCCGTATTTCACTTTCACATTTTGGGGTTGTTCTTTTTATTTCATGCATTGTCCACCCCAACGTTGCAAAATGCGTTCAGGTTCTAGCGTGGGATGTGTAGAGTTCAGGTTGGGTTGTTTTCAACTCACAACTCGACAACTTCTATATACATATGGCATTATAAGGGCCATGGCTCCCAAGGAGACTTTGAGTCAATAATGACGTTGCGTTGCAAAACTTTAGTTTTTGATGTCTTCTTGTGCACTTTGTTGGTTGAGTTTGTTATTGAGGCAAGGTTGTTACCTGCGGTGGCTGATTTAGGACACTCAAATATTTATTTTTATCTTTTACATGTGCGACGCGGGCATTGGTGGGATGCTTTGGGAAGGAGAGGGGTAGGAGTGTTTCCAGTGTATTACATCCACAGTATTAAACACACGCGTAAGATATGTACACTGTTTTGGAGCTGAGGCTATAGGCCGTGTTTTGAGTGCCGTGTGTCGAAAAAGTGTGTTCCACATACGGTGTGGGGGAGGGGCGGGGGGGGGGGGGGGCAGCGAGTTTATTACGCTATAGTTGTTCCATTTGTTTGTGTGAATTCCATCTCATTTTCTGTGTTTATTGGTATGAGAGTTATATGCGCTTATCGTAATTATCGTTGACAACATGTGCGAGGGAGAGGAGCGGTATTTCACGGGCATGGTTGGGATGCTTGAGGATGGGGGTGGGTAGGTGTTTTTTCCCATGTATTACATCTAGAATATTGAAAACACCCGCGAGATATATAAACTGTTTTGGTGGTGGGGGGCTATATGTTTCATGTCAACAGAGTCACGTTATTTTATCTCGAGATAACGAGATGTTTTCTCGTTACAACGAGATCTTTTCTCGTTATAACGAGATACTATCTCGTTATAACGAGATGTTTTCTCGTTATAACGAGATCTTTTCTCGTTATAACGAGATGTTTTCTCGTTATAACGAGATACTTTCTCGTTATAACGAGATCTTTTCTCGTTATAACGAGATACTTTCTCGATATAACGAGATGTTTTCTCGTTATAACGAGATGTTTTCTCGTTATAACGAGATACTTTCTCGTTACAACGAGATGTTTTCTCATTATAACGAGATGTTTTCTCGTTATAACGAGATCGTATCTCGTTATAACGAGATCGTATCTCGTTATAACGAGATAAAAATAAATATTTGAGTGTTCTAAATCAGCCACCGTAGTTACCAACCTTGTGGAATATGAAATTTCGGAAAAATATATTGTATAGATCAATTCGCTCCACACATAGCCGTGCACCTGTAAATTACGTAAGGATTGTCAGAGTTGATGTGCCCCCGTGGTTAAAATGGCATACATCAGCCGAAGCGCAACAGATTTTGATAGAGTTGATCTATGGACTGGGAGCTGTGGGAGGGTTGGCAAGCTTTCTGTGACGTGGGTGGTCAATGCATACCCTCAATGAGGTGGGTTCTGCAGTCTCAGACATTTGTTGCTCTAATGTCGGTGTCTTTGTTTCTCTAATGTAGGTGTCTGTACCTACCTGGGAAATTGTGAGATCCGATCCACACACAGCGTGTTAAAAATGGCCAAGTAAACACCGTTTGAGCAAATTGAACGTTTCCCCACGTTTCCGATAACACGAGGACTGTCACAAAATTCTGTTAGCAGTCTCAGATAATGATTAACAGTCATTTAGAACGACATTTTGTTCGACAACAACGATTTTCGTTCTCGAGTAGGATATTGGTTTTCGAAGTAAAGGTGTGTTGTCAAATTCAGGTCCTTAAACAGACGGAAATGCAAGCACAATCACACAACCCCCCCCCCCCCCCCACACACACACACAGTCACAAACACCTTTCCACATACACATCAGTTTGTATCGAGAAAAAAGACCCACTGACATTCCCTACTGAAACGTGTGAAAAATATTCGCAAGTCAAATTTACCTCTGTTTTTATAAATGTATAAAACTCTACCCATTCCAGTGGCGTAGCATCCCCCCTAAAGTTTTTGTTGCCCCCCCCCCCCCCCCCCCCCACCACCCGCCATAAAAAAAATTGGGCCAATGCAGGATTCATATAACATAAAGCTCCAAAAATGGTCTCCAACATAATCATACGGTTAAACATGCCAACATTTTCTCGTGGGAGACCTAGTCCTACAGGACCCTCAAGTCGTTACTCATCCTCCCACTTTCCTGGTGGGGGAAGTTGGGAGAGGGCACAATGAACAGAGAACGTAACGATCTCGAACCCCAACAGCGCCTTCTAAATATCATGTTTGCCCCCCCCCCCCCCCCCAACCCCAATTATAGAAACCTGGCTACGCGCCTAAGCCCAACACCCACTTGATCCAGTGGCCCAACATCCCCACCTTCCAACCCCATCGTCAATTTCAAGGATGGCACAGTCACCCGACTCAAGAGCTCCGACCAAGAAGCCCGACGCCACTTCCCATACATTTGACCTAGTCGCCCAATAACCTTTCCTTCCGATGAATTCGTATAGCATGGTGCTCTACCATACCCCTGGCCCCATCATCTCCCACCTCCCTCTTTTACCCCTCTAGCCCCATTCTGAAATCCACCCACAACCCAGGGAAGTATGGAAAGGGAGAGATAGAGAGAGCTAGAGGGGTAGCGGAGGGGAAAGAAATGATTCGAAATTTAGACCTTGTGGGGTGTGCTCCTGGGAGTCTGTCAATAACAAGATGAGGACACGAGAGCAATGAGCTGAAACATCATCGAGGCCTCAACTCAAAGACTCTTATCATCGTATGAGAATGGTGGGTTGCTTGGGTCTGGTCAGTTTGGTATCTTGGCGTATGTATGTTGCTCACTGGTGATCATCAATTCGTTGGAAGAAAAGGGTGTAAGGCCATCGGAGTACTATGTCTGGGGTTGGACGTCCCCTTTTGCAGGACCTCGGTGCAGGACCTCGGGAGGTACTCGTACCACGTGACTCATACCACGTTATGTGCGGCCATGCTGCGACGTCAGCACCATAGTGATACATGGTGCCAGTGCGAATGCATAACGTGTATTGTTAGGGTGACTCGTGTTCCCATCGTCCATTTCGTTTACTGGAGGCCGCCATCTTGGTTTCCTTGTGTAAGAGTAAGTCGAATTACCCAAAGGGACCCAACAATCTTCCAAAAACGACCCAAAACTACCGAACTGGGTTCGGATTCTCCTAGCTTCCTCCTTAAAAGAGTAGCACGTAGTGCTATTAAGCGCGTTCTAGTAAACCGGAGTAAACTGAATTGCTCAAATAGACCTGGCAATTAATCCAAATCACAAGAAATTACCTCAAATCACCAAAAAAAACAAGTTTATTTGGTTTCGGATTCTCACAGAATCCTCCTTATAAGAGTAGCATGTAGTGCTATAGGGCTTAGAGGTCTCCAAAAAGTCGGGCTTCTTTGTATAAATGTAAGCATAATTACCCAAATGGACCTGACCACTATTTTTGTAGTTCGGATTTCTTCAGATTCTTCTACTTTTAACTGTTCTGGCTAATCTCACTCCGGCATTTCCGGATTTGTTCTACCTATGTTATGACTTCTATATTTTTGGCCTGACTATTCCGATTTTCCCCGATGTGGTCCGGTGCTAATATACGATGTATAACAGTGTGTACACATCGCATGCAGCACATGGAATTCGCTGGATGTGCTATATGCTTGTGTGCTAGTGCACAATGCGTCACAACGTATGCACATCACATGCAGCACATAGGCACATGCAGGATGTGCTGATATGTGTTTGTGTGCTAGTGCACAATGTGCGCACAACATATGCAGCACATAGGCACATCCGAGTATTGGAGGATACATTTTGGAGAATACATATTGGAGAATATCCTTTGGGGGATATTTATTGGAGGGTACATTTTCGAGGATACCTTTTAAAGGATGCTTATGTATCCTAGTGCGGCTCCTGGCTTGTAGATTAGCCCCGTGGCCTTCATGTGTCTCAGACCACTACTATTGTCTTACGCATAGTCACCATCCAATGACCATCTTCTACTGTAATCACCCAATATTATAGTCATCTACCACCCTTACAGCATTCTACAGTTACTGTTGACTTCTAGCACTATTCGTACTTCCTAGCTATGCCCGACCCTGTCTCGACTCTGCCCTCGGTCGGGTCTGTAATTGGCTCAATCAGATCGCTCCATTCATCTAACCTCGTATAGGTTTTTACCTTCTCTTGACCTTGAGCACGCTAGGGTGCCGATATGTGCTAATGTGAAAACGCATGCAGCGCACGGACACATGCAAGATGTGCCGATATGTGCTTATGTGAAAATGCACAATGTGCGCTTAACACATGCAATCCCATAGGCACATACGATGATAAAAGGGATTCTAGGCATACACAGACTATAGGAAGGATTCCACGAAATGTGGGACTGGTGGTTGATGGGATGTGGATGTGTGCTAGTGCACAATGAGTCAGAATGTGTACAAGTCACATGCTGTACAGGCACATACTGGATATGCTGATACGTGCTCGTGTGCTAGTGCACATAGTGCGCACCACACATGCAGTACATAGCTGCTTGTGAGCTAATGCACAACGTGCGCACAACACATGCAGTACAGACGATGAAAAGGGATTCTGTAGTCTGTCTTCTATGCCTATAGAACCCCTTTTCCTCGTATGTGTTTATGTGCTGTATGTGTTGTGCGCACATTGTGCGCTAACACACAAGCACATCCAGCGTGGGGAGCCCACGTGCTACATGCGATTGGTACACCAGAACAGCTAGAAACAGAAGATTCTGAAGAAATCCGAACTAGATAAATAGTTGTCGAGTTCATATGGGTAATTATACATACTCTTATACAAAGAAACACAACTTCTAGAGATCTCTCGGTCCTATAGCACTACGTGCTACTCTTATAAGGAAGATTCTGTGAGAATCCGAGCCAAATGAAGTCATTTTGAAGATTTGAGGTATTTTTGGTGGTTTGGAGTAATTGTCGGGTCTATTTGGGTAATTAGATTTGCACCAGTTTAAAAAAACGTGCCTGATAGCACTTGTAAGGATGATTCTAGTGGCATCCAAACCCGTAGTTTTGGTTAATTTGGCGATTTGGGGAGATTGTAGGGTCCTATTGGTTAATTAGATTTACTCTTATACAAAGGAACACAAGCCTAGAACATCCCACGTCCTGTTGAAGTCAATGGGTCACATACCAACCACGTGCCACCATAGGAACAAGATGGCGGCCTATAGTGAACGAAATGGACGCCGGAAACACGTATCATCCTAACATGTGCTGTGCATGCGCGCTGACACCCACGTATCACTATGGTGATGACGAAACATGGCGCTCACGCGCTACATGCATGACAGGTACATATAACGTCACTGGATCGTCTGATATGACGTCATTTCCGAGGTCCTGCACCGAGGTCTGTAAAGGAGGGATCATAGGCGTACGGGAGGTAGAATTTTTTTTTGGGGGGGGGGGGGGGGGGCAGGGCAGGCGAGGGGGGGGGGGGTCAATACAGAATTGCCCGAAAAATTGGCAATGAAAATTGTGAAAACTTCGTGGCACTGAGAGCAATTTTTTAGGCTTCCTAAGTACTCAGTCAAGGTATTTTCAGAAGGGTCACATGGCCTTATTAACAGAAAATTTCTTAATACATATCTATTGAATTAAATTCTCCCCTGGAGACCCGTGCATGTGCATGTCAAACCACTTGGCGAGGATACTTTCAGAGGAAAGTAAAATTTTCATCTTTGTCTGCTGACGTGGCGTGGTTGTCGTTACTGCCAGCTGTGTCTTGAGATACTATCGTGAGTTCTGAACCGAGCTGCAGATTAGAACTCACGATAGTATCGCAAGACACAACTGACGATAACGACATTCACGTCACGCCATCAAATAAAGGTGAGAAATTTTACGTTCGGCTTGCAATCTTTTCCAACAATAACAGTGCAGCCGGAACTATCAGTTTTCTGTGTTTTTTCTCCGCTATCAACAATACCAATTTGCATTTGATTCTTTTCCAGAACGCGAATTAATTTTATGTGTACATCCGAATGTCCATCATTTTGTTAATATTTTTGCTTTCGCTGTTTGATTTTTTCTTCTTGCTTTGCCCGAATTTTTCCAACTGTTTTGCCCACATTTGGGGGGGGGGGGGGGCAGTTGCCCCCCGCCCCCCTGGCTCGTACGCCTATGGGAGGGACGTACAGCCCCTGACATACTACTCACCAGATCTCTGTTGGAAAGAATGGTGGTGTAAGGTCGAATGGGAGGTGGGGTCGGGCTTCTTGGTCGGGCCACTAGGCCGAGTGACTATGCCATCATACGCTGTCGTGCATGTACACGTTAGGCTAGTTGAGAAAGTGAAAATAGTTACTTTTTAAAAGCTTCAAAGATCAGCTAAAGTGTTCATGTATTTGAAAGCCTCATTCAAAATCTTTGGGCTACCGTCTAGTATTTTCCGAATATAGGACATTCGGAATGTGGAACCTTCGGTGTAATGAGCCTTCGGAATATCGGACCTTCGGAGTATTGGACCTTCGGGGTATTGTGCCGTCGAATGATTTGTCCTTCGGAGCATTCAATCATCTGAATATTGGAAGGTCATAGTGTTGGGGGCCCTTCGGAATTTCGGACCTTTGGTGTATTGGGCCTTCGGAATATCGATCCTTCGGAGTATCGTACTGGGCTATTGAAATATCTGTCCTGCGGATCAATGGGTATTCGGATTAAGGGACCGAAAACTAGTTAGCCTCCGCACAACCGCCATCACCCTACCCACCACACATTTCATTTGTTCCACCGCGCCCATGCGGAGAAAAAAACAATTCGCATCATACTATATTAATGAAGTATCATACTAAAATAAAGATTTTTGACCCTAATTGTACGTCATACTACAAGGTTAAGATTTTCCCCAATAACCGCACTGCATTTTTGCACAGGTCATTTGGTGCATTACGAAGAAAAAAAATAAGACAATGATGTCATATTCTTCACTTGTGACTTTGTGTGACATCACTCGTGTTCTTCAAAGTTTGGATTGGACGAACATTTGGAACGTTGACTGGAATGGTTCAGAGTAGCAACGTTCGATAAGCCAGAAGAAGGTGGTTTTTGTTACAGAGTAAAAACGCTGTAAGGTAAGTAACGTAGATTAGTATCCGTATACTTCTTCTCATCGCTACTATGTTATATAAGGTATTTAAATCATAGTCATAAATGTTGGGTTGGCGGTTGAATCGCAAAATGAAAAAGGCTCGCTGCAAATGCAAAACGCAACCAAATTTACAGGTGTTGCAGGGACCTCCCAGTTATTTTGGAAATAGAGGGCAGAGCAAAATCAAATCCATACTGGAACACCTCAGGTCGCCACCCCCCACCTCTCACTTCCTTCCTGAGGGGGAAATGACAGGATGGGATAAATACCCGAGGGTCCTAGTTGCAGTTAGCCTAGGACTAGACTGAATCTGACAAGCGAATTTGTAAATTGTAGATGTACGTGTGATGTTGGGGTGTAGTCCAGGAGTGTAGCTAGGATTTTTACACGTTTGGTAGGTTGTGAGTTGAGTTTTATGGATCTGCGGATGATGGACAGATGAAGGTCACCTGTGACCATCTTCCGGACCCCTTTCGGTGGTCCGCTAGACCTCCCCCTGAAAATGTTTTGAAATTTCAAGTCAAAGAGAAATAGGCCTACTCTTTTCTTTTTTACTAAATTTTAAGGAATTTAAATGAGTAATTTTGTTGATTGAAATAAAATCTATAGGTGGTTTTCTACATATTACTAGGGTACCTTAGCCATTGTTTATCTTGTCCAAACTTGGGCCTAAAGACGTAATACAATGTATTACAAAATTTGTGTTCAAGTTTGGACAAATTTTAACCACGAGTGCATTTTTTCGAAATTGGCTGGGGGAGGGGGGGGGGGGGGGGGGGGCGTCGGTCACATTGCCCCCAAATGATTACTTCAGCAGTCTGAATGTAGTGGCAAGTTAGTAAGGTAGGTGTAGTGGTTTTGTCTGGATCACTGATTATTCAGCTGTGTGATTCGGTTTCACACCAAAATCAAAAACAAAACTAAAATATTAAGGACAACTAACTCGAATCAAAATGTGAGTTGAGTGACAATAAGTGGAATGCTTTAAACAACTGCTGAACAACTGTACTTGTTTTTAAGCATTCCACTCGCGCATTAATTTAGAGTTACGAATTCGCTTCAGGCGTATGGCGAGAAAAAGCAAAGTAATTTTATTATTGGACGGGATAGGCTCAGCTGGCTTGGTTTCATCTGTAATATTGCTGATTTTATCATGAAAGTTCAATGCAGATTGTGCTGTGTGATTTATAAATAATATTGACTTCCATTGAAAAAAGTGCGGGGGCAACCCCCTCCTCATTTGCCCCCCCCCCCCCCCCCCCCCCCCCCAGACCACCACTGCTTTCAGTGTTATGTCGTGCATATGTTGAACTATTCAACAGCCACGTTTTTATGAGGTGGCTCTTAACTGGGACGTTTCGGCTAATGCTACCTGTGCCTTTCTCGGAAATTATAACGATCGGGTAAAAGATCTACCTGCTAGTGGTCTAGTAGCAATTCAGGTGAAGACAGCCGACAAGATCATACTCATATTCACAGGCCTGTACAAATTTGAAATTACGGCAACTTGAACGGCTCTCGCACTATGTGTTTCGTTATTTACTAAAGGGTGGTACGAAAAATTGTCCACATCTCGTTGGTTACGTAGGTTACCAATGTTCCGAAGGTCCGGTACCCCGACATACCGATGTTCCGAATGTCAAATACGCCTGAGGTCCAATATTGTTCAAGGCAAACGTTCCGGAGGTCCACTGATATACTCCGAAGAGGCGAGGGACGATATAGCCTCTGGACGATATACTTCGAGGGTCAGCTACTCCGAAAGCCCAAATAGTTGAAAAGTCCAATACTCCGAAAACTCAATAATCTGGAGGACCAATAGGGCCTACTCCGATTACACAACACGCCGAAGTCCTACAAATGGTGAAACCCAATACGAAAAAAACAACCGAAAATTGTCTTTGAAAACTCCCGGCGCCAGTCGATTCAAAATCTTCGGAATATTGGATCTTTGGAATATTCATTTGGGCATTCGGTGAATTGAACCTTATGAATATCTGACATTAGGCGTATCGAACTATCGAGGCGTCAGAATATCGGACATTCGGGATATTAGGCCTTTGTAATGTCTGACTTTAGTCCGGAGTACTAACTGGGCCGCTGGTACTTCAGAGAATGATTTCTCGTGACTCATGGGTGTGTCATGACCTTGACCCAGGGTTATAACTCAAAAGTCAAGGACGCAGACCGTTCGTTTGTCCCCCCCCCCCCCCACCCCCACAATTCTAACTTCGTTCCATAACGCCAAGGTCATGAACACAGATCGTGTATCTGTTCTAACTTTCAAGTATATCCGATCCTTGAAAACAAACTTTCGACAGACCTTATTCATCTTTTATACAATGCTTGCTAGTGATTCAAGTGTGTGTCATGACCTTGACCTAAGGTTATAACTCAGTACTGGAAATGAGACAGGTATGAGTGCAATTGCTCTCGTCAGCACCCGTGTTTTCTATTTTACGGGAGCTAAAAAATGCACTCGTTGAAAAATATTGTGGAGCACTAATATACTGTGAGGATAAATGTGTGTCGTTTTGAGAAAGCAGCACTCTGTGGCCAGTGGCAAGTTACTGTCATAATTCAGCAATTCCTTATACATTTAACCCCCTTTGAACACTAGTAGTATTTACCATGCCAGTTCAATGGCAACAATTAGAAGAGTCCATATTCATTATTTGGGGGTAAACCAATCAATATTTTCAACGTGCAGCCTCGGGGCTGCACGTTGAAAATACTGATTGGTCTACCCCACACATTTACTGAACAACTATCCTACATAATGACGTTATGACATATCATGTTCCTGGCTGGAAAAAGCGGCCGCTCAGTTTCAAAGGGTTAATTTTTCTGGTGTTTGGTGACAGTTTTCCCTCGAAAATTCATATATTAACATTTTACGGGTGTAATTTACTCTCATCTCTGATTTCGCGGGAGCTTAAAACTGCACCCGTCGATTTTCTTCATTTTCAGCACTGATAACTTGAATGTCACAGACCGTTCGCCTGTCATGACATACATCAAAAACAA